>CM022952.1:62909205-63629433 GCA_012931725.1 Litsea cubeba | reverse complement strand
GCAAGCATCCGGGAGTTACAAGTCAAGAGATTCATGGCATTTAACCCATGAAACTCCTCCCATCATGGCGATTGAAGGCAATTAAATGCCCTCAATCTCCTCCGGCCAATCAGAAGCCAAGAAAAAGGAGTTACAAAATAAAGAATTCAATCTTGTAACTCCTCCCTTTATGTAGCTTTATGACAATTAAGGCTCATAAACCCTCTAAATGGCTACCTAAAAGCCTATAAATAGGAGAGCATTCCAAAGAAATCCAGATCGGAAAAACGAGACAGATCCCAGATCAGAAAAAAGCACAGAAATTCAGAGAAGGAAAAGAGAGAAAACTCTGCGGAAGTTCTACACCGACCACCGCCACAAGGTGACAAAAGTCCCTTGGGGGGTACCCCCCTCCCAAGGTCCTTGCCTTCTCCTTCTGCCTCCAAATGGCTTAGACGTGGCTTTTTAGCCCGTCTACTCGGCTTTTTATTGAACATTGGACCTCCTATTGGTCTTTGTCCTCTAAAAACCTGAGGTTATAACCAAGCCAAGCGAATCAATATCATCCTCTGTTCTCATCTGCATGGATGATGGCGAAGTCCACATATGGCTTGCGACCGTCAATCTGAACGGGTCCCCCACAATCTCCTGAGAAGTTAGATCCTTTTTTTCTTGCTTTTCATTGTAGTTTGTATTTTTTTCAAAAGAGACAAAAATCACAACTCTTGTCTTTCATTATTGATAAGGATTGTAAATCGGTTATAAACGCCAAAAATCGGCTAGAAACGCCAAAATCGGCTATAAATGCCAAAAAAATCGCCTTTCACGGCAAATCAAGAAAATGTCTCTTTTCTTAAATATATGTGCAATGGAAAACTTGAAAGAAGTTGATTTCCTTTTTACTTGCAAAAGTTGATCTCCGGATCAACACTTGCAATTCCAAGTAGAAATAGAAAATCTGGCACACCCACACAAAAGAAATGTTGATGCACGCCCCTTGCTCCCCCGGTTACGAAAGCGTCGGACCCAACGGACTCCCACGTCCGCCGACCTCGGTAGGACCAGGCGCCAGGAGCGCGGTCCATCAAGCTGGCACACCCGGTGGGACCCGTTCATTTGAGAACACGATGCTAGAAATGAAATATTTGCGTATCATATCTATTGCTCTATACTTTTACTTCTTTTCTTGATTCATTGGTTACTTGTTGATTGGTGGCCATGTTGGATTCCGCATCTAAAAAAATGAGATGAGATTTTTTTGGAAATTTCTAATTCTTTGAATTTATTTCCACTTTTTCTCTTTTCAAAAAAAAAAAAACAAAAAAATCGGATTTCTCATTTTGGATTCAAAATTGAGAAACCTTGATCCGTTCCTATCGTTCATCGCGCTTGCAGAAATGTTGAGCCTGTTCGACTAAGGTTTTGGGCCATCGTTTCTCTTCGATGAATTCATTAAAGATCTAAAAAATATATATATATATAAAAAAGCAAAAAATCAGATTTCTCATTTTGGATTCAAAATTAAGAAACCTAGATCCATTCCTATCGTTCATCGCGCTTGCAGAAATGTTGAGCCTGTTCGACTAAGGTTTTGGGCCATCGTTTCTCTTCGATGAGTTCATTAAAAATAAAAAAAAAATCAGATTTCTCATTTTTGGATTCAAAATTGAGAAACCTTGATCTGTTCCTATCGTTCATCGCGCTTGCAGAAATATTGAGCCTGTTCGACTAAGGTTTTGGGCCATCGTTTCTCTTTGATGAGTTCATTAAAGATCTAAATATATATATATATATATATAATAAAATTAAAAAAAAACAAAAAATCAGATTTTTTCATTTTGGATTCAAAATTGAGAAACCTTGAACCGTTCCTATCGTTCATCGTGCTTGCAGAAATGTTGAGCCTGTTCGACTAAGGTTTTTTGGCCATCGTTTCTCTTCGATGAGTTCATTAAAAATAAAAAATATATATATATATATAAACAAAAAAAAAGATATAGACCACTAAGGTTAAACCAACTGTGTTCTTTGATCAAGGTTGATTCAAGAAAAGCCTTGTCCAGAGTGTGGAGACAGCTTGACTGTTCTAGGCAAGGGTCCTCCAAACGGGTTCATTAAGTAATCCTACCCTTACCTGGGGCCAATACTATCAATCAGGATTTCATAAGACCGGGTTAGGAGGCCTATGTGTACTCTCTCGTCTTTTAAATAATTTTTTTTCAAAAATAAAAATTTTAAAATAAAAAATAAAAAATAAAAAAAATCTCAAAAAAAAAAATCTTAAAAAAAAATAAAAAAATAAAAATAAATAATTTAAAAAAAATCTTCAAAAAAAAAACCTTCCGTCATTTTGGGTTTAGATTGGAGAAATCTTGGTCATCTCTTTTCTGAGCGCTGGCGCTTGCAGAAATCGCTGAGCCCGTGTTCAGATTGGAGTGCCTTTTGCTCTCTTTGATGAACTCGATATTGGCCTTTCAAAAAAAAAAACTCGTCATTTTTGGATTTAGATCCGAGAAATTATGGTTCATTTCTTTCTGAGCACTGGCGTTCGCGGAAATCGCTGAGCCCATGTTCAGATCGGAATACCATCTGCTCTCTTTGATGAATCCAATGTTGACCTTTCAAAACAGAGAATCTCATCTCATGGATGCGGTCTCAAAACATTTGTGTCTAGCGGTACTAGTACGCCCTTTCAGGGTCTACTGTATTGCGACCGACACATTTGTAACTCCAACTTTATATTCTTCTTACCTCGAGCAAGCTCTGCTTCTCGATAAGTCGAATTTAAGTTCACAATTGCTTCTAGCAGTCACTGGGACGCTCATTCTGGGCTTACCATACCTGCGATCAGAACAATTGTACCCTCTATGGCATTTTGCCTTCCTCATATTGCTTGGGTCATCTCCCTCGAGCAATTTGAAAAGACAAAACCATAGAACTTCCCATTTATGATCATTATATTCTTGTGATTACTAATGGATGTGGTCTTGTTTCAGAAACTTTTCGAAAACTAACAATGGCAGCTTCACTAACCATTACTTTCGATGAAAGCAAGCACCAAGTCATGCTTCAATAGAAGCAAACTATGCGCACCTACAAGCACCCCATCAGCTACCGAAGCGTCAGCTCCCTCGGCAACTCTCTAAGCTCTGGGTCGACCTCGACTCCCCGAACTATCGTCTTTGGGATGCTGGGACCATTCCCACTTCCCGAGGAACAAACTGCTCCCTCCAAGAAGCAGAAACTCGCCTCTCAACGTGTCACTGCCGTGACACCAAAGGCGAGCACCAGAAGGCCCGAAGCCCGTGGCAGCACCACGAAGCCTCGACCAGCAAACGACCAGGTCTATCCCAAGACTTGGTCCCCAAGACCTTCACCAAAACAGAGAAGGTCCCAAACATCTACCAAGCCAGCATTCCTGGCCCCACTCAAGGAGAACCAGTTCTACCCTCTTGCTTACATGAAATAGGAGAGACCCATCTCTAACCTGACTTCCAAGTCATCCCAGCATGAGCCGGCTTGTTCCCACAAGCCCAAAATCAGATCATGCATCACAAGGCCTCTGCAAGCACCTGCTAAGGCCTACAAACCCATAGTTCGACCCTTCATCTCTACAGGGGCCGAACTCCAAAAATTCAAAGCTTCGCTGCAACAGGCGAAGGACAGGGTTCGCATCCTGTCCTTGCCCAGCTGCAAAGAAGACAGGCTCGGCTGCTGCGCCTGAGGGAGCACATCCTTCATCGTCAAAGCCCAGCTAGAGCTGACCGAAGCTCAAATTGCTCGTCGCATATACCGCCGCACGTCGTATAGACAAAATAGACTAGAGAAGCAAAGGACCCAGCCTCCTACACTTCAAGTCTCTCCCAAATGGGTCGAAAAAGATAGACCCAACCAAGTTGCTGCCGTCCATATGGTTGGAAAAACCAGAAGACGCCAAAATTCAGCAACAAAAATCCATGTCCGACGTCCGATGACCTGCAGCGTCTCCAGGACAAGAAGACATTCAGAAGAATCCCCTGCTCCTTCAAGCAAAGGACGGCAGAGTGATCCTTCCTCAAGCTCTTCTTCAAAAAGAATGAGCCCCAGCTCAGTCACCAGGATAGTTTCTTCGTTCGAATCATGAAGGATGAACATCTTGGCTACAAATTCTGAGCCACCACCCCGCAATCCACCTCAAGATGATGCGATCACACGCATCCAGTAGTTGGAACAAGGCCAATAGAGGATTGAAACTCTGATGGAAAACCTTCTCCTCGCCTTCCAAAATCAGGCGAATAATGAACCTCCTCCGAATCATCAAGACGATGAGGTAAATGGAGAAGAAAATGAGTCACGCGCCCTTACCAAAAAGGACATAGACAGTATCCTCGCCAAAGCAAAAGAAGAGGATATACTCAAGGAGCATGGGATCAAGCCACCATATCCCTTAAAAGATGCATCCTGAAGATGAAAAACATACATCTTTTCGGACCCCATTTGGTGTGTATTGCTACACTGTCATGCCATTTGGTTTGAAAAATGCTGGTGCCACATATCAGAGGGCTATGATGAAAATATTCCAAGATATGCAGCACAAGACGGTTGAATGTTACGTTGATGACCTCGCCGTCAAAAGTAAAAGAAAAGAAGATCATCTCGAAAACCTTCGAGAAGTCTTCCTCCGGCTTCGCAAACACAAACTGCGAATGAATCCTTTGAAATGCTTCTTCGGCATCTCGTCGGGTAAGTTCCTCGGATTCTTAGTTCGGAAAGCTGGAATAGAGCTTGACCCCGTAAAAGTCAAAGCCATTCTAGAAATGCCCTCTCCAAGAACCTTGAGAGAACTCAAAGGGCTTCAAGGGAGATTGGCCTACATCAAACGGTTCATCTCCAATCTTTCTGGGAAATGCCGTCCATTCTCTCGGTTGATGAAAAAGGTGTAAACTTTGTCTGGGATGCTGACTGTGAAGCTGCTTTCCAAGACATCAAGTCATACCTGACAAAACCTCCAGTGTTAGCTGCTCCTACCACTGGAAAACCATTCATCTTGTACACAAGAGCCCTTGATCACTCTTTGGGAGCTTTGCTTGCGCAAGAAAATGATCAAAGAAAAGAAGCTGCTCTATATTACCTCAGCCGCATGCTAGTTGGTGCAGAGCATCGCTACTCTCCAATCGAAAAAGAATATCTTGCAGTGATGTTCGCCGTACAAAAGTTGCGTCACTACTTGCTTTCCAACACAGTCTACCTGGTCTCGAGGGTCAACCTCTTGAAGGTCCTTGTCATAAAGGTAGGTTCTCTCAATGCTCGACTGGCAAAATGGTCCATCCTTCTGTCACAATTTGATATTAGGTACGTACCACAAAAGGCAATCAAAGGGCAAGCTCTAGCGGACTTCCTCGCAGAGCATCCATTGCCTAAAGATTCTCCACTCAGAGATTATCTCCCAGACGAACCAGTCTACAATGTGGAGACTTTCTCACAAAGTGCCTCCTGGGACATGTACTTTGACGGTGCAACCAGGACAAATGAAAAAAGACAGCTGATCTCGGGAGTTGGCATCCTCTTTGTTAGCCCCGACAAATACATGATTCCACACGCATTCTCACTACTGGAACCATGCACAAACAATGCAGCTGAATATCAAGCTCTGATCCTAGGATTGGAACTCGCCATCGAATCCGGTATCACCATACTGGAAGTCTTTGGAGACTCTCAACTGATCGTCTGTTAGATATCGCGATCACTGAGAGTGGGGGTGAATCAGTGATTCTTTAAAAACAGGTCCAATTTAACAACAAAAGCAAATCAAATCACACAAGGACACCAGATTTAACGTGGTTCACCGAAAGGCTACGTCCACGGTTCAAAGACTGTCCGAACACCAATCCGGGACAGATCTGAATCTATTTAGTCGCACCAACGACAAAGAGCACCAACCCTTAGTTTCAGATAGCACCAACTATCTAGGAAGCACCTACTCCCTTGAGTTTCAGATAGCACCAACTATCTAGGAAGCACCGACTCCCTTTACAATTTATCTGCACCAACAGATAGGATCACCAAACCCCAGACACCAAGCACCAACTTGATGTTCTACAGAATAAGAATAGAAACCTTTTTCTATAGACCTTCCCCTCTACAATCTCTCTCTCTCAATCCCTTACAAATTGAAAATTAAAGCATAAACAGAGAGACACTTATCTTATGGACGAAACACCATCTTCAAGAGCACATCCTCGTCCACACTTGCTGTAGAAACTTATAACAAGATTGCACACAGCAACATCACTCTCTTCTCTCCAAAACTCTCTCTCTTTTCTTCTCTTTTCTCTTCTCTTCTTTCTCTCTTGGTGTGTCTTCTTAAAAACGAACCAAACATGCCTTTATATAGGTTATGGTAACCCTTAAGAGTGTTCAAAATAGGCTACAATTCGTTTAGAAAGAGTCCCAAACAAATTAGATAAGAATGCTGAATTTTCGTGCAAGACTTCTGTTTCTGCGCAACTCTGGTTCCTGTGCTTGGTCGACATCCTTGCTTGCTCGGTCGACATCATACACAGTCTGTAAGCAGACAACTTTCGTGCTCGGTCGACATCCTGGGGTCCCGGTCGACCGACGACACACTGTGTCACGAAAATAACTGAGAGCTACCTGAAACTTTTTATGCAGGTTTCTCTTTGCTCGGTCGACCGCATGGGGTGCCCGGTCGACCGCACACTCTGCTTCAGGAATTCTGAATTCCTGAACTGTTTCAACTCTTATTCTTCTTTTAAGCTTTATCAACACCAGCCTATTATCATCATGCTTGTGACAATGTGTTGACAATAATTCCAACTCAAAACAATACTTTGAGATATGAATTTCTTCAATTCTTCAAAGGACTTCTCAAGTCATCTCAAATTCCAACATCGTCAACCAGATGAATCAGAAATTTGAAGTCAGGAAGCCAGATTTGCTGCCTTACTACAACAAGGTACAATCACTTCTGCAAAAGTTTGACATCTGTCACGTCACCCACATTCGTAGAGGTGAAAACATACGCGCAGATGCCTTAGCTGGACTTGCCGCATCCATGGCAATCCAGGAAGGAGAAAACATGTAAATCACAGTGTGCGAAAGAAGAATCCTTCCTCCTCTTAACACACACCAAGCTATTGCTGAATGCCACCAAGTGGTTGGAAGTCGGATTTCAATCCTTCAAACTTCAATCGGCGACTGGAGGGATCCGTTCATTGATTACATTATGTTCGGAATCCTACCTGAAGATCCAAAAGAACAGGTAAGCATCCAAAGGCGAACCCCAAGCTTTCATTTAGATATTCCTTCAAAAATCCTTTACAGGAAATCCTTCAACGGAGTACTTCTACGCTGCTTGTCACAACAAGAGGCTGAAGAAACACTCAAAGAAGTTCATGCTGGTCTTTGCGGAGCTCATCAGGCTGGTCCCAAGCTCTATGATCAGATAAAAAGGTTAGGTTATTACTGGCCTACCATGGTAGCTGACGCAGTGCAATTTGCTAAGCGCTGCCAACAATGCCAAGTTCATGGAGATTACATTCACATGCCTCCAGAATGGCTGCATCCTACAGCGATTTCATGGCCTTTTGAAGCCTGGGGTATGGACATCATAGGTCCTATTTCTCCCCCTTCGAGCAAAGGTCATCGCTTCATCTTCGCCGCTACGGATTATTTCTCCAAGTGGTCAGAAGCATTTGCGTTCAACGAAATAAAGACCTCATCAGTCCTTCAGTTCTTGCGCACAAACATCATTTGTCGTTTCGGCATACCTAAAAGATTCGTCCATGATAACGGACCACAATTCCGGGATCATCGATTCTACAGGTTCTGCGACAAATACAAAATCCAAAGCTATCATTCGACTCCATACAATCCGGCAGCAAACGGGTTAGCAGAAGCTTTCAACAAGACACTCTACAAAATCCTCAAAAAAATGGTCTCTAGTCACAAAACAGACTGGAGCGACAAAATGTCTGAAGCTTTATGGGCCTATCGAACCACCGTTCGAGGACCAACCCATAGCACACCATTCTCCTTGGTCTATGGATGCGAAGCTGTCGTGCCCTTGGAAGTACAAATTCCTTCCTTGAGGGTATCCTTACAAAATGACATGACTCAAGAAAGTAATGTCAAATTGCGACTCCATGAGCTGGACAATCTCGATGAGAGACGGCTCGAAGCTCAACAAAGCATTGAACTTTACCAAGCACGCATGGCAGGAACTTTCGACAAAAAGGTCAGGCAACGCGCCTACAAAAAGGGTGACTTAGTCCTTGCGGTAAAAAGACCAATGGTCTTCGCTCACAAGTCCAAAGGCAAATTTGAGCCAAAATGGGAGGGACCCTACGTCATCGACAAGGTTTTCTCCAATGGCGCATACGTACTCCTAAACATGGAAGGTGACAGATGTATGCTGCCCATCAACGGCAAGTTCTTAAAGCGGTACTACCCTTGAAGACTTACCCAACTGGGTAAGAGCAATGCCTGTACGGCCAAAACCGGTTTCTAGGTACACGCTCGCTAAACCCACCTTTTTTTAGAATTTTCATATCAAATGTTGAAATTTCTAGAAATTTAAACAATGCTTACTTTCATCGTTTCATTGTTCAAAAAAAATCCAAGTTTAGGAACCTTTCCCTAACTTGACCAAAATTTTCAACCCTTGAATCCAAAATTCATGGTTTGAAACAAAATCTGGATTCAGGGATTTCCACCCTAGTCCACCCTGCCTTTTACCGCCGAAATGGTTTTAGGTTAAAACTTATGACCCTCGTGTCTTTAAACAAAAAAAAATGGTTTTTCAAAAAAAAAAAAACCGCAGGGAAGCGACGCTTAGTCGATACTCGCACAAATCGGAAGCATACGAACCACGTTCGACACTTCCAAAATTGCAGGGAAGCGACATTTCGTCGATAATTGCAAAATCCAAAACCGTGGAGATGCAACATTTCAGTTGATATCCACAACCTAAATTTCAAAGGTTCGAAAAAACCTAAAAAAAAAAACCATGGAGACGCAACATTTCAGTTGATATCCATAACCCAAAGGTTCGAGAAAACCACAAATTTCAAAAATTGTGGGGAAACGACATCAAGTCAGTACCCGCAAAACCAAATTTTTGAAAAGCCATCGATACTTGCACCCAAATCCGCGAGGATGCGACATTCCATCGATACTCGCAATCGAATGAGCAAGGATGCGACATTCCATCGATACTTGCAAGAACATTCAGCAGGGAGGCGACTTTTAGTCTATACTTGCATTTTTTTAAAACCAAACCGGCTATAAATGCCACAAACCGGCTATAAATGCCACCAAAACAGGCTATAAATGCCACAAACCGGCTATCAATGCCACAAAACAAAACCGGCTATCAATGCCACAAACAAAAAAATTGGCTTTCAAAAAACCCGGCTATCAATGCCACAAATTCGGCTATCAATGTCACCAAAAAATGGCTATAGATGCCACAAAACAAACCGGCTATCAATACCACCAAAACCGGCTATCAATGCCACAAATTGGCTATCAATGCCACAAAAAAGATGGCTCTCATGCCAAAATCGGCTTCCATGCCACAAGCAAAAATCTAGCTTCCATGCCAAAACAATCATTTGACAAAAGATTTTCACAAAATGACAAGCTTTTGATCAAATCCCATTTAGCAATTACTTTTATCACAAAAAGATTCAAGTGAGTGTAGGGATAATAAAAAAATAAAAAAAAGGCATCCCATTTAGCAAAATTTCTTTTATCACAAAAAGATTCAAGTGAGCGTAGGGATAACAAAAAAAGAGTACCAAAAAAAATACATGTGGTACCAAAAAAAGTGTTCACAAGCACTACAAAAAAAAGAAGTACCAAAAAAAAATACATGTGGTACCAAAAAAAAAAAAAGTGTTCACAAACACTACAAAAGAAAAAAGAAGAGAAAAGTACCAAAAATACAAGTGGTACTAAAAAAAAACAGAGAGAAGGGTGGTTTCTGTTAAAAAAAAATAGGAGCTCAATCAAAAATGGTCTCCAGCCAAGAGTTCAGCTCCTTAAGCAAACTTTTGGCCTCAGCCATCAGGGATTCCAAGGCACGCTTCTTTAGAAATTTGCCATGAGATGCTGGAGTGGGCTGTAACCCTTCTTTCGCACCAGGAAGCTTCCCCCGAGCAGTTTTCCATTGTTTGTTCTCTTCAGACTTCTTTTTAAGAACTCGATTGGCATCTGCAACCCGGCGAATCAGAGCACTCTCCCTGTCACGAGCCTCTGTTATTGCAGTCCACTTGGCAGCGACTTGTGCCTGCAGATGCTCAAGACGTTTCCTGGCCTCATCGACCTCCCTATCAAGGATGTTAAGGTCATGTGTCAGCCCAATGATGTTTAGCTCTTCTAAGTTCTTCTCTCGGACTACCTGCTTCCTGCTTTCTGTAGCCTTATCCAGGTTAGACTGAGCCTTATCCGCAGGGTTCAGGAATATCTCCTTGAAGAACTGGTCGTCAGGAAAACCCATGGTCTTAAACCACCTGTCACCCAGCTCAATGATCCTATCAACGATCGCCCTGGCACTTGTGACATCCAGACCAGCCTCTTCGGCATCACCGAGAATCTCACGCACATGCTGGATCATCCCAAATCCGGCATCTAAGTGCCCAGAAAGCAGAGTCTCAATCCAAGAGCTCAGAACTCGCACCACCACCTTCTTCGCAAAAAGAAGAGATGGCCCAGCTGAAGATTCGCCCAACTCTGTTGGTTGGCTGCTCATGTAATCACCTGTTGGAAGAGTAACAAAATAACTCTTTCCAGTTGAAGCTGCTCCTGCTCGGGAAGGAATCTCAGCACGAGGTATCTCCTCAACATTGTCAGAACTGGTCCCAGGAGTCTCTACCTCTGGATCAACCTCTGGCATCCCTTGCTCTGGAAGCGACGGATCCTCCTCTGTCACTTCAAAACCTGACAAAGAAACACAAAAAGGTCTGAATATAATCCTGTTTGAAAATCATTATCAGGGTTATTACTACAAAATACCTTCTTCGACGACTGGCGGAACACTCTCTTCCTCCATGAACTCATCGGAAGCATCATCAACATTTGCATCCATCGATGGTTCAAAGTCATCGGAATCCTGTGGCAAGTCAGCTGGCAAGAAAAATGTAAGCAAACCAAGTCACAGACACAAAAAAAAGAAAGCAAAAGAAGTCATACCAATTGGAGATTCTGGATTCACTCCAGAGTCCCTCGGTTCTTCTTCAGGTGCCCCGACAGGATCCGTCACCACCTCATCGATTGGAACCTCAGGTATCACCAAGTCTTCCTCTGCTAAAAAAAAGAAAAAGAAAAGCAGAAACAAGAAGCAAATCAAAACATGGAAAAATCCCATGAAAGAAATGGAAAGAGAAAAAGGAAGAATCATACCTTCACCGACGGTCTCTTCTTCTCGGCTTCTCTTCTCTGGAGGCTCGTCAGCATCCGCTGGCACATCCTCATTGATAGTAAGAGGAACTTCCAAGTCAGGAGAGTCCTCATGCTGCCCCTTGCTGCAATGATGACTCCTCCTCTTACTCCTGCGGGCTCGCTTCTTAGAGGAACCTGCCCCACTGTCAGAGTGAGGTTTCCCACTTGACTCCTCATTGGATGGTCTACTCTTGCCAGTAGACTCCATGGAAGCTTGCCTCTATGCCGCTTGCATCCAAGCACCAAGTTCGGCTTCCTCCTGTTCTAGCTGCTCTAAAGCCTCATCAGGTATTTCTCGAACAGCTTTAGAACCAATGACGCCCTGGTCACCGAGAAAGCCTATCTTGTGCTTCTCTCCAGAAAGGAAGGCGCAAACTTCCTCTCGCCGGACGCCATCCGACTTGCCAAGGCCCTTTCCAGATGCCAGCTTCACATCAAGCTCCTTCTTGGAATGCCCCCGATATGCCGAAAAGCTCTCCGCGAACCACTTCGCAAAGCCGGCAGTCCGGGAAGTCAACAACACAGGATAAGAGATCATGGCTGTAGTGTCTTCAGCACTATAGAAAGCCCATGCATTTCTCCCGTCCTGTAAACCTCCAAAGCGCTTCACCATGCTTGAAGGTGCTCCAACAACACCTTGAGAAAAGCCCAGCTGCAAAGCAAAGCGAGAGGGTACATACGGCTGGATGTCAATGAAAAGACGTCTGCGGTACACCATCATGCCGACACGTATGCTGAAAAGCCACTCTCTCTGCATTCGTCAAGGAGTAATGCTTTCCCGACCCCGCCCTGGTAGAGTCTCGGGAGGCACCAAAGTCAAAAGCCTTCTTTCGCAACTCCGGAGAAAGCTTCACTAAAGACTGCCCCATCTCGACGTCCCTGAACCGTCGGATCCTCATGCGGGCAAACAAAAGTGATTCGGACACGGCTTTGCCCTTAGCCGGTCGAATCATCAGAGGATCATCATCCTGTGCAGCACCCAGCCGGTGGAAGCCAGGACAGTGGTACACGTACCACGAATAAAAGATGTGGGCTGAAAATACCCTATTCATGGGAAGCCCAAGCCGAACCAAAAAAGCAGCAGCCTGCAGTTCGGTACACAGGTAGGAGTAAAGAGCTGGCACCAAAGCAAGCTGCTCTCCAAATGCCATCTGACAACCCGGAAAAATACAGTGCGGCCTGATGTACGTTCCATCTCCTCCAGCAAAAATAGCCTCACCAAGCCAATAAGTGAGGTAAACAGCGAGATCTCTCCGCAGTGCAATGTCAGGACTATGGCGTTTGTACTCGCACAGAAATCTCTCAACTCTTCTTGCATAGCCAAGATCTTCTTCGAACTTGGATCCTGAGCCCTGGCTTCCTGGGTCACACTATCAGAAGACTCCCTGCCATCAAAAAAGTAGGGGAACGAAGAGCTAGAACTCTTCCAACTGCTGGATCTAACTTTCAAACCCTCATTCTCCTTCAAAAAATCATAGAAGGCGACGAGCTGAAAGTACAGAAGCCTGAACTCCTCAGACTGCCCCTCAAGGACGCTGTCAATCGGCATAAACTCCTTATAGAGTTTTGCCAAGGATGGGTAATCCAGTAATGGCGCTCAGCTCCTTCAAAGAGAAACCAATCTCACTATTCGTCACAACGAAGGTATTTGTTTGTGGGAGGAATGACTCCAGCATAGCCATGAAGGCCTCGTCGGAAAAGATTACGGTCTCCCTGAAGGCGCGGACCGCATCAAAAATCCCGGCTTCCTTCAAAATGGCGCCACCAATCAGCAGGACGCGATCAGTCCACGACTTCCACTCGGAGTCAGCATTGAAACAGCCACGAAGTCGAAAAGGCTTTATCCAATTACTGCCGTCATCGCTGAAAATACCCAGGCCCACCGGTTTCAAATCGACTGACGGATAATCAGAGCCCTGGTAGTCGCTGGATGGCATCAACATGTCCATGTCAACAGGCGACCTCTCCGTATATCCAGGAGAACCGACAACAAAAACCCCGGTCTTGATTACATTTGTCCTTCTCACCCAGCTTGGAGGATCTTCCCTCTTAGAGCACGTAGGGGCAAGGCTCATGATCGAGACGGTGCGATCAAACGTCGACCGGGTAACAACAGTCTTCTTCTCACCATCTGCTGTGAAAGAGAACTGAAAACATCTCCTCTGGTATGTCATGTCATCAGGGACGGCATCACCAAAGAAGAAGGTAGGCTTGGGCAAAACACTTTGATCTTCCATCACCCATGGACGACTGCTTACCATGATCTTATAGAATTCCTCTCCCTTGAGAGTGATCAGTCGCTGTCTCATCTCATCTCTGTTGAGGGAGTCGCATTCTTCCAGATTTCTCTCAACATACTGGACCTTCTCAAAGGCCTGCTGAACGGCTGGATTAGAAGAACTAGAAGATCGACGAGGTACGCTTGTAGCAGGCTCTTTACCCTTGTTCGTTCTGGAGGAACCACCTGAAAAGGATGGAAAAGAAAAAGATCAAACATCAAAATGACAGAATCTCGCAAAAAAAAAAAACCTGGCAAAATTTTGACATGATGATGGGGCAATTCCGAAGAAAAGGAATTATCCCGAAAGAAATAGAAAGCTTGAAGATGGGCTCAACATTGCTGCAAGCTCCGAAACTCCAAACTTTCGAAACCTCAAAGTCTCCACAAAATCAGAAAGGGCTCAACATCGCTGCGAGCTCCAAATTCCCAAATTTGTGAAAACTTTCAGGTATGCTATCACATCATGCTACAATTCAATTTACAAAAATATACATGCATGAACATCTTGGTAAAAAAAAATGCATTATCAATGATGAGCAAAAAAGAAGAAAAAGAAAACTTTCTAAAAAAAAGAAGGGGGAAAGAAAACAAAAAAAAAAGAAAAAAAAGATGGCCCACAGGCCACATGGCCATACGGCCAGATCCGTACGGATTTGTCCATACGGCCAAAAAAAAAAAAAGAAGAAGTGCCAAAAAAAAGAAAAGAGAAAGCACGAAAAAAAAGAGAGGGAAAACACGAGTAAAAAAAAAAGAAAGAAAAAAACACGTGGAGAAAAAAAAAAGAAAAAAAAGAAAGAAACAAAAAAAAGAAAGAACCTTTTATTTTTCCTACAATGGAGTTTTCTTTGAAAAATGGAACTTACTTGAAGCCATTGATGGAGAAGAAGAAGAAAAGTCTTGAAGATCTTGAAGAAGAAGGAAGAAGAACTCTTGGTCTTGAAGCCCTCTTGGGATTGTTGCAAAAGAAAGCAATAAGAGCAAGAGATCCAACCTCCTCCTTGCTTTTATAGAAGAGAACAAACCAAAGAAGGAACGAAGAAAGAGGTAAGTGTTACTAATTAGTAACCTTACCAAAAGAAAGAGATTAGAAGGATTCTTTCCCAAAAGAAAGATATCTTGAGGGATTCTCTCCCAAAAAGAAATCAATGAGAGATTTTCTCCCAAAAGATAAAATCAATGAAGGATTCTTTCCCAAAAGAAAGATATCTTGAGATATTCTCTCCCAAAATAAAGGGAACATGAGAGATTCTCTCCAAGTAAAGATATTCTTAGATATTCTCTATCCAAATGAGATATTTTTGGATATTCTTTACAAAAATGACACCATAGGAGATCTAAGCCATTTCAAAAGCTTAAGGTCCCATCGGTTAGCCCATATGAGCCAGGTTTGACCACCTAGGCACTTAAAAAAAAATTTGGGCTTTTAGTCAAAGAGAAATCCCTCTTACCAAGAGTATACAAAAATGGTTCCATGCCTCTTTTGAGTTGATTCGACCATACAAAAAAGAATTCCAAGCCCCATGAGCTTTCAAAAATCAAACCATCCAGCCTCATCTACCAAATTGAGCTAAAATCTTGAAATTGACATTCCACAAAAATCAAACCAAATCCTAGTCCCCTAACTTGCCACATACAGCTTGTTAGGTCACAAGACCAAAACCAAAAACCAAAACCTGATCCCCTAACTTGCCACATACAGCATGTTAGGTCACAAGATCAAAATTGATCCCCCAACATTCCACATACAGCTTGTTGGGTCACACGGTCAAAACCAAACCCGATCCCCTAACCTGCCACGTACAGCCTGTTAGGTCACAAGGTCAAAACCCAAATCCACATCCCTGATGTCATCTTCAAAACTTCGCCTCGAGATGGTATGTGATCCCTTTCACCACCATAAAATACCCCTGGAAGCTCAAAAGGCTACAAATACCAAAAAGAAAGACTGCTCAAAGACTCTTGGTCAAGTCACAGGCTCTCCTTCACAAATCTTTTCGAGGCACATCGACTACAAATGATAAGCAACTCGTCACTGTACCTCGAGGGGGCATTTGTTGACACCAAAAATGTCATTTTGCCTCTTCAAGATCCAAAGAGCTACATGAAGTCGTAACCTGCCATAAGTAGGCAATGCTACTTCCAAAAAATCAAATCTTGTCAGAATCAAACAAAAACTGCAAGATCCTTCAAGACAGCCAAAAGAGGAGTACACAAGAAGTTTCGGGCCATTTCAAAATCATTTGGCCTAACTTCGCTTCTCCGGCAACTGAAAAGGAGCTCCCGGCGGCGAAAGCATCGGAGACACCAAATCTTCGTCGGAGCTGATGGATGGTCTCAAAATACATCCAAAAGGCTCCACGTTAAGTTCCGAGTCAAACCGACAGCGTTTGACCCTACATCAACCCTCGAACAGCTAAATCAAGCCTCTCGGCGGAGAGAACCACCGAGGCCATCACTCATCAGATAGAGCACATGGACGGCTTCAAAATTCTTACAAAGGGCTACACGTCAAATTTTAGGTCATTTCGACAACATTTGACCATAGTTTGACGCTCGGAAGCCAAATCAAGCCTCTCGGTGGCGAAGCTCCCCGAGACCATGGTTTCTAAGACAGAGCCTATGGATCATCTTAAAATGACTCCAATAGGTTCCCTGTCAAATTTCAAGTCAATCGGACATCGGTTGACCGCACATCAAACTGCGACATCTTCATCGCGACAAAAGCAAGTCTACTGGTGATAGGACCCCAAACGGCTTCAAAACTCAAACAAAAGCCTATGGTTGGTCATATTTATTGCTCAGGAGGCTTCACCTCAAATTTCAGGTCATTCCGACATCGTTTGACCCAGTTTCAGCTTCTGACGGAAAATCGGCACCTCTGCGCAACAAAGTCTTCAGCTTTCTCAGAAAATTGGAAACTTTGCAAAATAAAATGCAAGGATTCTCACCAGGTTTTCTATAGGGAAATCAAGCCAATAAATGATAAAAAATGTCAAGGAAAATACAGAAGAAAAAAGAATAAAAAAACAGCAAAAACGGACACAAAACGGGACAAAAGGGGGGAAAACCCCCCAGGGTCGCAGGCCCCTGCGACCCTAGAGCCCGGGATCGCCCGGTGGGCCCCGAAAACCCCGTTTTTCGCCGTTTTTTAGCGATTCGAAGCGTCCGGCCTCTGGTATTTTCCAAAATTCATACTTTTGAGACACCAAATCCTCTGACATCCATCAAAAATATGGGTTAATCATCAAGAGTATCGAAAACAACATTGATCGCCACCCGGTCAACCAAAGAAAGTGTGCTTTCTACCCGACCGATCGAGAAATTGACAGGACAGATGGTACCGACCCGCTGTTGGCAACCAACACCTGAAGTTACATGGTCATCCGATGTCGATCTACATGAAGATCCATCGATGATCATCGCCAGAAGAATCCTAGAAGACGCGGCACGGCCCGCGACTCTTCAACTGCTCGGCGACCACTTAATGCGATTAATTGACTAGCTTTATTACAGTGATTAATCCATTTCTTTGGACGGACCAATCAGAAGCAAGCATCCGGGAGTTACAAGTCAAGAGATTCATGGCATTTAACCCATGAAACTCCTCCCATCATGGCGATTGAAGGCAATTAAATGCCCTCAATCTCCTCCGGCCAATCAGAAGCCAAGAAAAAGGAGTTACAAAATAAAGAATTCAATCTTGTAACTCCTCCCTTTATGTAGCTTTATGACAATTAAGGCTCATAAACCCTCTAAATGGCTACCTAAAAGCCTATAAATAGGAGAGCATTCCAAAGAAATCCAGATCGGAAAAACGAGACAGATCCCAGATCAGAAAAAAGCACAGAAATTCAGAGAAGGAAAAGAGAGAAAACTCTGCGGAAGTTCTACACCGACCACCGCCACAAGGTGACAAAAGTCCCTTGGGGGGTACCCCCCTCCCCAAGGTCCTTGCCTTCTCCTTCTGCCTCCAAATGGCTTAGACGTGGCTTTTTAGCCCGTCTACTCGGCTTTTTATTGAACATTGGACCTCCTATTGGTCTTTGTCCTCTAAAAACCTGAGGTTATAACCAAGCCAAGCGAATCAATATCATCCTCTGTTCTCATCTGCATGGATGATGGCGAAGTCCACATATGGCTTGCGACCGTCAATCTGAACGGGTCCCCCACAATCTCCTGAGAAGTTAGATCCTTTTTTTCTTGCTTTTCATTGTAGTTTGTATTTTTTTCAAAAGAGACAAAAATCACAACTCTTGTCTTTCATTATTGATAAGGATTGTAAATCGGTTATAAACGCCAAAAATCGGCTAGAAACGCCAAAATCGGCTATAAATGCCAAAATCGGCTATAAATGCCAAAAAAAATTGCCTTTCACGGCAAATCAAGAAAATGTCTCTTTTATTAAATATATGTCCAATGTAAAACTTGAAAGAAGTTGATTTCCTTTTTACTTGCGAAAGTTGATCTCCGGATCAACACTTGCAATTCCAAGTAAAAATAGAAAATCTGGCACACCCACACAAAAGAAATGTTGATGCACGCCCCTTGCCCCCCGGTTACGAAAGGGTCGGACCCAACGGACTCCCACGTCCACCGACCTCGGTAGGACCAGGCACCAGGAGCGCGGTCCATCAAGCTCTCACAACAAAAGTCACTCAAAATCCCAAAACAAAGGTATCACTCGATCCCAAGTATAAGCACTCCAAGCTCTGGCTCAGCCTCCTGATATGTCGGGCCCCACCCATATTCAGTGGCTACGAGCACATCACGAGCGCGTCACCCTCGGGATCGGGAATGATACCAAAGCACCAAATGATGGGTCATATCCAAGAATCTGGCAAGGCACGGGATACAAGTAATATAGGATGTATGCATCAAAGAGAATAAAGACGGTGATACTATCATGAGAGTAACAAGGATACAATGCTAGGCAATCAGCAAAGTATAGCAAATAGAACCAATAAGGAAGTAAAGCATCTAACTCATCAACTATCAATATGGCACATTCACACGAGCTGGCCACCGTGGATATTATGTCGCGGCCCTCCCATACTGTCAACCAGTTTCCGTAGGAAAATAAAGTGCAATACAAGAGATAACAAGCCCGACCAAATAATAATATAAAAACCCTAAGAAGTATATATGTCGTTACTGGAGTCTACCGGCCGCGAACGTACCATATAGACACATATATGCCGTTACCGGAGTCTGGCAGCCGCGAACGAAACATATACTTGCCAGAGTCCGTCGGCCATCTAATCATAGCTCATCATGATGTCGCATCCATAAACAATAGCTCCCACCAAGGATGATCCGTCCAACAGCAAGCTTATAACAACAGAGTGAATGTTTAACACTGACTAAAGGAGCCAAGTAAAGGTCTGTATATGTCTAAGCTATCCTTGCTCGAGCAAGGTCATAACATATCCATACAAGGTCCGGTATCCAAGTCCAATCCATACATTCAATCCATAGTCGAGATCCATAATTGAATCCACGGCTATGATCCACCATGTCATGGTCTTAGTCCATTACAATCAAAGTACATTATTGTCCAAATACATTGACATCCAAGTCTAGCATTGTTCATTTCATTGCCCATTCATAGATGGGGTTTCAAGTCATAATAACAATCCTCACCTTTAAGGTAATCATGTCCATCCATCCTTAGGCCATATGATGGCCCCCTAGTGAAAGACACGAGTCAAATGATCTCCATCCATAATTCCAGATCACCACTAGGAAGTTCTAGGTTTAGGTCC
Organism: Litsea cubeba; assembly: GCA_012931725.1. Classification (NCBI taxonomy): domain Eukaryota; kingdom Viridiplantae; phylum Streptophyta; class Magnoliopsida; order Laurales; family Lauraceae; genus Litsea; species Litsea cubeba. The sequence continues at coordinate 63,609,969 of CM022952.1, read as the reverse complement.
TCCAATCTTCATTTAATTAACATGTTTAAGCTGTAGATAAATAGAAGAGTGAACAACAAGGAACAATGCTTAACGTACCCTCATAACCATTCAAATCAAGGAAGAGTAGTAAAGGTCTAACCCTAGGTCATGGCCCCCTTTTCAGATCCAAGTCCATATCAGTCAATTCAATTCCTAAATGAGATTTCAGATGCCAAGGAAAGTGTATTTGGTGCTCCTGAAGTTACAAGCATCTTCAATGACGTTTAAGAATTGAATCGAAATCAAAATCAATACGCTAAACCCTACTTTAGTGGCCCCCATGAGTCAAGGTTAAGCCCAACCCTTGACTCATGCTTGGCTCATTAATGGAAGTTCACTTGGATGGTCAATGGGGCCCATAACATATCACATCATCAAAATACCCAAATTTGAAACTTACTGTCTGCAGTGTGTCCGGTAGACATCCTCCAAGGGTGGTCGACTGGGCACACTGGAAAAAACAGGATTCTGGCTCCCAGGTCGACATCCTGCCTAATGTGTCCGAACGACTATTAGGGATTTTGTGTTTGCAATTTGATGGATGCATTAACATTTTAATCATCATTTCATTTTTTCACAAGAGCTTTGATTTAGAAAAACTTGAAATCTATATTTACACATGCATTGATTTAAGTCTTTTAAATCTCATGTTTCATGCATGGTTTGATTTTAAACAATTGGATGCATTGGTTTTGAAAAGAAGTTTTAAAGAATCAAGCAAGCCTATGAGTTTTAAATCTTTCAAATCATTTTAGGTTTTTTATGTTTCATGTTTTTAAATCTCTTAGAATGGTTTAATTCATGTTTCCTAGCTTGATTTAATGGCCCAAAGACCCCACAAGAAAAAACCTTTGAAAATATGCAATTTTGGGGCAAATAGTCCAAGGGCCCGGGTTGACCCACAGTGTGGTCGGTCGACCGAGTCCATGGCGAACACACTGTCGGTCAACCGAGAAAGTGACCATTGGGGCTTTTTCAAACAGTCATATTTTTTCCTGTTGAAGAGCAGGCCGACCGAGCAGATGAGCAGGTCGACCGAGGAGTAGCCATTGGGCATTTTTTAATATAAATAAAAGCTCATTCCTTAGTCAGATTTGAGGAATTTTTAGGCCCTCCTTGAGATGTTTTGAGGCCAAACAAAGGGGAATAAGCTAAGGGAGGCTAGTTGGTCAAAAGGAAAGCTAAAGCTTGGAATCAATAGTTAAATCATCTAAGTAAGCTTGTTTTTCCTAATCATATGTTTTCATGCTTTGCTTTAATTATTGGTAAATCTTTTCTAGCATGTTAAACTATGATTTGTTGTGTTCTTAACATATATATGTTTTGAATTGATTTATTGTTTTGGATGCATCACCATGATTCAAATCAAGTAGTACTTAAATTGGTATATCTAAGTAAATCATGTTTTGAAAACATCTTTGAATTTATATGCAACATGATTCCTATACTTGGTTGAATCTTTGGTTGTTGTTTTTCATCATAAGAAAACCACTTTCAAATCTATCTTATGTTTTGGATTCAACAACTTCATAAATCACATGTATTTTTTTTTAAAGTTTCACAACTTGTTTAGCATTGATTGGTATATCATTTTCAAGTTGTATTTTTAAATACATGAGATTTGACCCTTTTTATTTCAATAAAACCTATTTTTGTGTTTTATACTTTCAAAATTCTTTTAGCATACTTATGATGAGCTACATTGTTAATTTGACTGAAATCCATATGCATCACATGGTTTGAACTTAATAGTAATATGTTTTTATTCCATGTCACATTTCATTAGCATCAAACTTTCATGTTTGCCTCCTCTCTTGCACTTATAGGTAAATCTCATGACCACCATGTTTATGTATTCATAATCTTGGTTGGTTACTGGTTGAGGTAGGCTTCATGTTTGAACTTCATTTCATTCATCTTACTTACATGATAGTCATATTTAATGATTGAATGAAATAATTTCAAAATATACATAGCATATGATTTTTATAGTTATATTGATTGATGCTATGTTTAGTAAACCCCATTACATCATGGATAGCTCTAATTTGGATTAATCCTTATATTCTTTTTAACTACATTTTAGAGTGATTGAGATCATAGTCATATCCTTAAATCTCAATTGGTATCTTTTTCCAATTGATATCCATGATTGCTTTTCTCCATGACCTTGCTCTTAATTTTGGTAATTTGTTCATATTAAGCTCCATAGTCAAAAGTATCTAATCCTTCTCTTGAAGTTAACTCTCAATTGGTTAAACCATCTTCTCCTTGTGCCAAATAGTTAAATCTTTGTCAAAAGGTTGACAAAAGGAGAGAATGGTTGAGGGGGAGTGTAAACCTTCATAGGAAGTATTAGCTTTGATCAAATTCACCATAGTATTAGCTCTTGTAAGACCCCGACCCGAGAGATCTCGTTTAGTGTTAATTAAGTTGTGTCTTAGCTATAAGTGTGTTTAGCGGATTTGGACTTAGTTTTGGGTTAGAATAGCTTTGATAATAGCTTTGGGGAATTTTGAGAGCCTTCTTGATTGTGGGACCCTTTGGGGGTTCTTGTTACGAATTTGCGTGAGCTTGGGGGTGTAATCATGATTTCCTAAAATTATATTTATAATCCCATTTGACTTATCTTATTATTCTCTACAACTTTCGTGTTGGCCTTGTTCTCATTTGAGGCCCCGAAACCAGACTTTTCTCAATTTGAGGGCAAAACAGTCTTTTTACCCAAAATCTGGACACAATTTTCAATGTCACCAAAACTTGCAAAATATATACTTTTTGGAAACTAGATATTTCGTTGAACAACTTTGTCCTCTTCGTCGAAGTCATTAGAGGTCCTGAAATCAATGTTTTGAGCCCGAGAAGTGTTTTTAGTTGTGGGACCCACTCTCCTTTTTGTATATAAGGGAACCCATCTTCTCCATTCCATTTTCTTGACCTAATCACTGTGCTAAGAGAAGAGCCCCAGCAGCCATCGGTTTATTCTTCTTTCCCTTGTTTTCTTCCTCACAAAATCACCACAAAGCTTTGCTAAATCAAGAATGGACTTTACAATCTTCTTCCTCACCTCAAGGGCTTCATCTTGACACCATTTTTGAAGAAAACCACCGACTCCAAGACTTCCTTTGAGCAACCTCTTGCTTTTTAAAGAACTCACATGTAGGTGATCTTCCTAAAAGTTATAGACTTGTGTTTGTATAGCCCTAGAGAAGCTCCATCTTCATTATTGGAAACTTTCATCTTGTTTTGATTGGTTTTGATATTTTAGGGCTTGTATTTGGGAGTTTTTGTTTAGGTTTTGATTTTGGCTTGGAGAAGTGATTAGAGCTTATTTGCTAGCTTTGGACCTAAGGCAAGTGGATGAAATGATTTATTTTCATTAATCATGTGTTTATGCAAATGCTTAGTTTTTATTAATGATTTTCATTTACTTAAGCTTGGTTTCATGTCATGCTTTTTATTAGACATTGAAATGCACTCATTAGTGTGTTACTCTCTTGAAAATGATATCTTAATTGCATGAATTTTAACTCATTACTTGTGATGGCTCTAAATAGATTTGATTGGCGTCGTCAAATCCATATAGCCGACCCCACCTAGTGGGAAAAGGCTTGGTTTGGTTTGGTTTGGTTACTTGTGATGGATTTCCTATGATTGAATGTGAGTGGGATGAAGGGCTTTGATCCATTTTATGGATGTTTGATGGAAGAATGGTAGTTTGATTGATGGAACGGAGGAGTTCCTTAGGCTCAAATATTATCGGGAGTTGATGTGTAGAAATGAGGGATGTTTGGAGGAAGGAAAGACTGAAAAATCTGCTTCAGAAATGCTGTGCTCGCAGCTGTCGGTCAGCTTGTCTGCTGACCGACATCCAACCGACAGCGAGCCGACAACTCTCGGTTCCATTTTGAGAGAGCTGCAAACTTCTGAAACTTTCTGATGCAGAGGTGTCGGCTAACCGACAGGTGACCGACACCAGTTCGGTCCTAATTCCAGAAAGCTGCAATCAGCCAGAGTTTCTGTGGGTCAGCTGACCGACATCCCCATGTCGGTCGACCGATGGTCAACCGACAGACTCTCGGCTCCATTTCCAGAGAGCTGTATTTTCTGAAAAGTTTCTGATACTGTAGAGTCGGCTGACCGACATAGCTCTGTCGGCTGACCGACATAGCCCTGTCGGCTGACCGACAGCAGCCGAGGAGCTGACCGACAGCCATTTTCTTCCCGGTTTCTGTTGGAGGAATATGTGGAACTATACTGAAGGTTTAACCCCATCATCCTATTCTCGTTAAAGGTCTTGTAGACTTGTCAATGTGCGTACGGTCCCGGGTTGTCACTAATACTTATGGAGTACCAAATAAATATTAAATTGACAAACATGACCCTATCTACATTGATTCAAATCTTGGAGCTTCAACACCTAGCCAGGAGAATGTTGGAAATCCATTCACATTTATCATGGCCCGATTTGTTTAATTGTGCCTTTCGAACATCATATCTTATGATTTTGACTTGTCCCGAAAGTATTGGAAAGTGTATTTAGCTTTTGCTAACCTATATATGACCGACCTGATATGAATGTGTATTTGTGCCGATGAGCACACCGTTCCATTATTATGCATTTGATTTGATTTCTTGTATTTGACCTATGAGTCGGCACCACTAAGCTTGGGCAACCTTGTCGGTTTGATCCACCGACTTGGAGATCCTTCCCCTCCTGTTAGTCAGCTGCAGTCTGAAATCCGTAGAGTATTTACCCGGTTTGCTACCGTGGTCCCACAGAGTATATATATGTATATTATAATATTTTATCGTTGTCCCTCCTCACCTAGTGTGATTGAGGTCAATGATCCTGTAGGTGCTATCATCACTTTAGTGAGAGAGGATTTAGCTTCGTGTGGTTGCCATCTTGACAGTCTCCTATTCTTGGTACCTTATTGTTTTATATTGTTCATGCCTCCACTTATTAAATGATGCATTGTCTTTTACGAAATTCATTATTTATACAGGTTTTCAATATGTTTTCTAAGGTATCATTATTTCAAATGTATTATCTTATCTTTTCACCACCTGCCAGACCGTCGTGTCTGATCTATTTATTTTGGTACTCAGGTCCCGAACCCATTACTATTGAGGAGGAGCCCGAGGAGGCGGTCGGCGAATCGCAACGAGTGATAGAGTGGCAAGCTGACGATGTCCTGTAGACATTCATTCAGGCTTTGGGAACGACACTTTTTGGGAGTTGTGATTACATCTTTTGGGTTTATTCTTTTGTTTTGTATTGGTCTTTGATGACCATTATTTTGGGGCAACTAATCAACTGATCTTTTGTATATACATTTAACTTTACTATTGGGAACATGCTAATGATCATTGCTCATTCTGATATCTAGTCATATCATTTATAAATCAGTTTTGTATGTGGAATGGAATGATACTAATATGGTTTACTACACGCTTCCGCAATATCAAAGGTATATCTAATATGTTTATATGTAAATAAGTGGGATTCCTCACCGCGGAACCCTGTGGGAAATCACGCACACGGATAAATATTTTCTTAATTCCGTGTGCGGATTAGCCAAAGAGATGCACGTGGCGCGGCATCATTAGTCCCGATCCCGGATTTGGATTCCCTAGCCCGGTCCAGGGTCGCGACAGGACTGGTATCAAAGCGGGACATGTTTCAGGCAATTAAAAGAAACTAGAAATCTTAAGGACGTGGCGAGGATTCGTTAGACTCTCGTTAAATAGGATCATGTGAGCAATGTGTGACCACCCTGTACTTGATTTATATGTGCTGACAATTTGTTTTGCAGCGTTATGCCACCTCGCAAACGAGCAGCTAACAGTAACCACATTGCTAGTAACAGTGAGAATACAGGGCCTATTGCAGAGGATACACAGGATAACAATATGCAGAACCAATTCCAACAGATGATGCAGGCCATGTTAGACCAGCAACGTCAAGCCAATGAGAATCAGGCAAGGTTGCAGGCTCAAGCACATGAGACACAGGCCAGATTGCAAGAACAAATGCTTAAGAAAGACGAAGATCATGCTAGAGAAATGGCTCAAATGCAAGCACAGTTGTTGGGTGTGCTAGAGAGGAGACCGGAACCAATCCCAGTTGCACCACCGGGTACGGTCAACAATAGAGTGAATGATCCTAATGTGTTGTACGAACGGTTCAGGAAGAGAGGACTGTAAGACCCCGACCCCCAATTCCTCTGTTTAGTATTGTTTTAATCATGGTTTAACTTGTTAAGCTAGATTTGAGTTTGTTTGGCCTTGTTTTTGGAGTTTGACTAGATTTTTCATAGCCTTGGAGATTTTAAAGACCGTTGACTTTAGTTTGACCCGGTCTTTGTAAAATGTATTTTTGTGAGAAATTATTCTTATTTTGGAAAAATTACAAATTTTGATCCTTTTGAATCATTTTATTGAGTTGAACAACTTTCATGTTTTGACCATTTTGATTTGATGCTCTAAAATTGCGTTTTTCGAGAAAAATGGGCAAAATGACATTTTCACTAAATCTGTCCATAAATTTCAAAAATTTCAGAATTTGGGGAAAATATACTTTTTTGAAAGTAGAAATTTTGCTGATCATTTTTGTCTTCTTCGTCGTTTTCATTCGGGACCCGCAAATGTTAGTTTTAGCCTTTGTAAGATTGGGGCCAATGGGACCCACTTGCCCACTTTATAAAAAGGGCTGAACCCTCTTCTTCTTCTCCCATTTCCTGCAATTTTTCCAGCTGTGGCTGGAACCCTTTTCCAGCCACTCTCTCTCCTCTTGTATCTCTTCTTCTTGGATGCTAAATGGGGATTTGATCTCCAAGCTTTCTTCCCCACCTTCCAAGCTTTCCAAGGATGTATTTTTCAAGAGACTTGAGCTAGAGAAGTCCACTTTTCCAAGCTCCTCTTCCTTGTTTGAGCTACAAGAGGTTAGCAATGGCTTTCCAAACTTGAGATCTTTGTTTTCCTCATCATTTAGAGTGTTTTCATCCCTCATGCAAGAGTTTTCCTTGGAGATTTGCAAAGTATTGATTTTTAGGGTTTTCTTGGGAAACTTTTGGGGGTTTTTGTAGATTGGGAGCTTGAGACCCTAGAGCACTGTTTGAAGAGCATCTTAGCTTTCATTTTGGCTTGAGGCAAGTGGATTTCCAATTAATATGATGATTTCATTTATTTTGTTTCATATCATGATGTTTCATGCTATGTTCAAATCTTTTTATGTTTCATAGATTTGTTTTGGACAAATGGAGTAATGTTTTGCTTGTTTTCCTCTTATGTTATTGTTTTACAATGTATTGGAAGTTTGTTTCTACCTTGGTCATCTTAAAATGTAGCCTCCTTCTTGTAAAAGTGTTTGTGCTCAAAGAATGGAGGAAAAAGATTTGATTTAAAAGTGTTTGTTAGATTAATTGGAATGATTGTGGATGATGATTTGTTGATTTGTGGAGGTCAAGAAAGGGTCCAAGTTATTGTGAAAATATGTATGGAAGAATGAGGGGGGAAAAGGAATCAAGAAAATGCACAAAAGAGTGCAGAAATGCACTCAGCCCGGACTGGGACAGAGCCCAGTCCGCTCGAGCGGCCCACTCGAGCGACCCAGTGGGCCGCTCGAGCGGACTAGGCTCTGCTCGGGCTTAGCTCGAGCGGACCCTGGGTCGCTCGAGCGAGCCCAGGTCTGTCTGGGCCCATTCTTTGGGCTATTTCGCGGATTGGCTGGGGCTCTTTGTCAGGCCGGTTTCAGGCCCTTTTCAACCCGTTTCTCCTCCTTGATTTGTGGTCCGTTAATCCCCTTTTTATGTCTAAGAGCCCATGAATGTTTTTGGGTAAATTTTGATACTTGGAAAATTGTGAATGGGAATGAGAACAATGAGAGAATGAGCATATGTGAAATTACCCGGGAATCGTTCGAGTCTCAATGCACACTTTATCATTTAAATGTTGTGGATTTTCATTGGCATCAAACATATTCTCTTATTAATCAATGTTTAAAGGTTAAATGTGTATTGGGATGGTTCCTTGGTAAGTCATTAAGTCATTCTACACAATTCCATTCCATTTCAAGTCAGAGAATGTATTTGTATTCTTCGGTAAACTAATTTGAATAGCATCGGTGATTTGTTATAAAATCATGTGGTTTTCCATGTTCGAAAGGATTGATCGTATGATTTTATACAAACTACTTTGATGTGTATTTGAGTGGTTTACCCTGGAAATTCGTATGTTTTCTCCGAATCGATTTGGAAGGAGATCGGAGCGGTTCGTCACATTCGGGATTTCATCAATAAGATTAGTATTTTGAAAATAAAACCTCGAGGCAATACGGGGTAAGAGCTTTGTAGTGCGAGCCCATGAGCCAAAGAGACTATTATTTCAAAAATAAAACCTCGAGGCAAGATGGGGCCAGAGCTTTGTAGTGTGAGCCCATGAGCCAAAGGGATTATTATGGTTTGATTTTTATCGGTTCGAGTTTTGAAAACTAAAGGCACCACTAGTCTTAGGTCACCTTGTCGCTCTGATCACCCGGCTTGGGATCTTTAATTTGTCTGCCAGCTGCAGTTTGGATTCTGTCTGTACCGACCATGTCAACGGTTTTTATCTGCCGGTCCCACGTGTAGTGGCTACGGTTCTAATTCTGTTCCGGTCCCATGTGTAGTGGCTACGGTTCTGTCTGCTCTTGTTACTTCGGTAATAGGAGAATATAGCTATGTGTGGTTGCCAATGATTTATCTGTTTATTAATTTGTTTTACGATTCTTGTTTGTTTATACTCAGTATATTCTTTGAATTTGTTAATGTTTATGAAATCGATCTTTTATCGTATTGTCTCTATTATTCAGGATTTTAAATGTATTCCCAATTATTAAATATTTTATGTAGGCTGTTATCTTTTCGAGATATTTATACTTCAGAGACTGTTCATTTATTTGCTTTGATATTTATGTTCGGTCTTTCGATCGTTTTATCATGATTTATTGCTATTATTGTTTAGACTCTTTAAATGGATTTATAATTATTCCATAAGTTTTTAAAATGCCCATGTTACATATTACTTGTTTATTTGCTTGCCAGACTGTCGTGTCTGACCCTGTTTGTTTGGTGCCAGTTTCCTCTCTTTCTGTTTTTAGGTGTTTGATCGGAGGAGGCGGTGGAGCCGCCGGTCTAACGTGAGGCTGCCCATTGATATCATCTAGATGTCAAGTTTCGCACCGGACTTCGTATCTAAATATTGGGGGTAGTATTTCCGGTTAGTTGGATATTTTTGTATGGCTTTGTTAGCCCTTTCCTTGGGGTTTGTAATTAAGACACTTGTTAATTGTAATTTGAATATGTGGGAAATAAATAGTCCTGTTACTACCAGCTCAGTATTCTTTGAATTATGATTTATGCCAGTCGGCTTTTATGATGGTTTTATGATATTGGTCGAGTGCGACACGGAATCCGATGGCCACGGACTCCGGGTCGTAACACCATGATTAGCTTCCGCGAAAATATACTCTGATCGTGATGGAATTTTATTATCCTCATTCACGCGGATCTTGGGAAATATAACAAAAGTTTCAAATTTATTCCAAAATTTCGCATTCTGAGATCGGATCACTGCAGGGCCCGATTTCGGGGTGTGACAAGGATCGAAGGAGTTCATGGGAACAGAGGATCCAATGGCAGCAGATGACTGGCTTGAGCACACAGAGAATATATTCGAGATCTTCACATGTGCGGGTGTAGAACGAGTGCAGCTCGCAGCTTCTATGTTCACGGGCTTAGCAGATATATGGTGGAAGACCATCAAGGCAGAATACAGGACAATGGCTGATGCAGAAGCTTGGACTAACTTCAAGAGGCAGTTTGGAGAGAAATATGTACCTGCCCATGTCAAGAGGCAGAAGGCAGCAAAATCTCAGCAACTTGTGCAAGGGAATATGACAGTCCTCGAATACCTCACCAAGTTCGAGAGACTGTCAAGAAATGCACCAGAATTAGTGGACACCATGGAAAAGAAGATAGCTAAGTTCCTTGAGGAACTTCATCCTATCATTGAGAGGGATGCTACCGGGATTACACCACCAACAACATTTGAGGAAGCGGTCAAGAGAGCCTATAAGTTTGAGAGCTTCCACAACAAGATTCTCAGAGTTCAGGGAAAGGGTCAAGGCCACCAGCAGCAGAACAATCAGCAGAGGAACAATCATAATAAGAGGCCAAGGCAAAAGCAAAATGTGCAGAATCCAGGTGCTTGCATACACTGTGGGAAATATCATGGGAATGCCCAATGCCGTTCCATCACGTGGGCATGTTTTAGATGTGGTTCGATGGACCACCAAATGAGGGATTGCCCGAGACCAAAAAGACAGAATAGGCAACAACAGGGAGCACAGCGTCAGGCACCACCTCAAAATGCGGTAGTAGTCCAGAATCAAGCAAGGCCACTACAACAACAGGCACCTCAGCAACAGTTCAGGCCACAGCAGCAACAGCAACAACAGGCCCGTCAGCAAGGGCAAAATCAGAATCAGCGTCCTCAAAATCAGAATAGGAATGCACGGCAGGGTAGGTAGCAACAAGGACAGAACAGGCCACACCAGAGGGCACAACTCTCTGCTGTCAATAGAGCTGATGTAGAGGCAGAAGGTAACGTAGTGGAAGGTACACTTCTCATCTGTGGTTTTAATGCTAGGGTTTTGTTTGACCCTGGCTCTACTCACTCATTCCTATCTCCAAAATCTGCTAAGTTGATTGACATGCATGCTAGAGAATTGGATTTCATTTTGACTGTGACTACCCCTTTAGGTAAGAAAGTTATTTGTAGGACTTTTTACTCTAGTTGTCCAGTCAAAATAGGAGAAGTAGTGTTACCGGCAGATCTCATTGTATTGGAGATGTAGGATTTTGATGTCATCCTAGGGATGGATTGGTTAGCAGGATACCATGCTACTATGGATTGTTTCCATAAGACCCTAACTTTTAAGTTAGAGGAGACCCAAGCAGGGGTGTTGTTTCAGGGAGAGAGGGGTAATCCTCGTACAGGGTCTATTTCAGCGTTGAAGGCTGATAGACTTCTAAGAAGTGGTTGTGAGTCATATTTGGCGTTTATCACGGAGGATAAACGATCCCAAGGGGTGGAGGAGATCCCCATTGTTTGGGAATTCCCGAATGTTTTTCCGGAGGAGATACTGGGTTTACCACCTATCAGAGAGATAGACTTCACCATTGAGTTATTACCGGGGACCGCTCCGATTTCTATTGCACCCTACAAAATGGCTCCGGCAGAATTGGGAGAATTGAAGATCCAATTGCAAGAACTTTTGGACAAAGGTTTTGTGAGGCCTAGTGTGTCACCGTGGGGAGCACCAGTTTTGTTTGTGAAGAAGAAAGATGGTTCTATGAGAATGTGCATTGACTACCGGAGATTGAACCAAGTGACCATCAAGAACAAGTACCCATTGCCAAGGATAGATGAATTATTTGATCATTTGGAAGGAGTTGCTTACTTTTCGAAGATTGATTTGAGATCAGGCTACCATCAGTTGAGAGTTAGAGATTCAGATGTACCGAAGACAGCCTTTCGGACAAGATATGGACACTATGAGTTTTTAGTAATGCCATTCGGTTTGACGAATGCACCGGCAATGTTCATGGCATTGATGAACAAGATATTTGCAGAGTATTTGGATCAGTTCATAGTGGTGTTTATTGATGATATTTTGGTGTATTCCAAGACCATAGAAGAGCATGAAGAACATTTGAGGATAGCACTCCAGCTTTTAAGGGAGAATCAGTTGTTTGCAAAACTCAGTAAGTGTGAATTTTGGTTGGACCGAGTCACATTTTTGGGTCATATTATCTCCAAGGAAGGATTATCAGTGGACCCGTCCAAGATTGAAGCGGTTATGAATTGGGAAAGACCGAAGAATGCATTAGAGATCAGGAGTTTTCTTGGCTTAGCAGGATATTATCGGAGGTTTGTGCAAGGATTTTCGTCAACTGCGTCACCTTTGACGAAGTTGACAAGGAAGAATGCACCTTATGTATGGACAGACAAGTGTGAAGCTAGTTTCCAAGAACTGAAGAAGAGATTGACTACAGCTCCAGTCCTTACTTTGCCATCCGGGAGCGGCGGTTTCACGATTTTTACCGATGCTTCCAATATTGGACTTGGATGCGTGTTGATGCAGGATGGGAGAGTAGTTGCTTATGGATCCCGCTAGTTGAAAGAGCACGAGAAGAACTATGCAACACATGATCTCGAGTTGGCAGCAGTGGTATTAGCGTTGAAGATGTGGAGACACTATCTATATGAAGAGAAGTTTGAGGTTCACTCCGACCACCGTAGTCTACAATACTTGTTTTCCCAGAAAGAGTTGAACATGAGGCAGAGGAGATGGATGGAATATATCAAGGATTATGATTTTCCAATCAAGTATCACCCGAGGAAAGCGAATGTAGTTGCAGATGCTTTGAGCAAGAAGTCAGTTAGCATGGTCAATCTTCGGGGAAGTTATGTTTTTCAGCAGTTCGAGGAGTTGGGAGTAAATTTTCAGTTCGAGGAGTTCGAATGTAGTTGCAAGACCCAGAGTTGGCCAAAATTTCAGAGCATATAGCAGATCGTCCGGATTTTCGTGTTGTGGATGGAGTTTTGTACTACCGAGACCGTCTATGTGTACCTAACTTTTAGGACTTGAGGAATGATATCATGGCAGAGGCTCACAACACCAAGTATTCCATACATCCGGGCAGCACGAAGATGTACCAGAACTTGAAGAACAGATTTTGGTGGAACAACATGAAGAGGGAGATAGCAGCTTTCGTCTCTAGATGTATGACATGTCAGTTGATCAAGGCAGAACATCAGAAGCCTCCAGGGTTGCTACGGCCATTAGAGATTCCGGAATGGAAATGGGAGCACATTACCATGGATTTCATCTCAGGATTACCGAGGACTAGCAGAGGCAATGATGCCATTTGGGTCATCATGGATCGTCTCACAAAGTCAGCTAATTTCCTACCGATGAAGACTGGAAAGAAGATGCATATGTTGCCTTTGGCACAGTTGTTTGTCACAGAGATTGTCAGTCGACATGGACAACCAGTTTCCATCACATCCGATAGAGACAGCAGATTCGTCTCGAGATTTTGGAAGACATTGCATGAGTCTTTGGGTACGAAGTTACAGTTCAGCACAGCCTATCACCCACAGACCGATGGTCAGTCGGAGAGGACAATTCAGACACTTGAGGATATGCTCAGAGCTTGTGTGTTAGATTTCAAGACTCAGTGGGATGAAGCCTTACCGTTGTGTGAGTTTGCTTACAATAATAGTTTCCACTCGAGTATCGGGATGGCACCTTTTGAGGCTTTGTATGGCAAAAGGTGTAGGACACCTGTTTGTTGGGAAGAAGTTGGCACTCGCAGTTTCCATGGACCGACCATTGTTAGCGAGACAAGTGACAAGGTCAAATTGATCCAAGAACGTCTGAAAGTGGCTCAGAGTAGGCAGAAGAGCTATGCAGATTCTCACAGAAGGGACTTACAGTTCAAAGAAGGAGATAAGTTTTTCTTGAAAGTGTCACCTACCCGTGGAACATTGAGGTTTGGGCAGAAAGGTAAGTTGTCTCGGAGATACATCGGACCGTATGATATTGTGAGTAGGATTAGTGACGTGGCTTACAGATTAGCCTTACCACCCGAACTTTCCAGCGTACACAATGTTTTTCATGTATCTATGTTGAAGAAGTACGTCCTCGATAGATTGCATATACTCCGTTATGAGCCGTTGGAAATCCGAGAAGATGCTACCTATGTTGAGAAGCCTAAGCAGATTATTGACACCAAGGAACAAGAGTTGAGGACACGCATTATTCAGTGGGTCAAAGTGCTTTAGGAGAATCATGGATCGGAAGAGGCAACTTAGGAATTACGGGATCAAGTTCAGAAGAAGTACCCGCACCTGCTATCGGAGGTGAGTTTATTTCATTTGGAGGACCAAATGTCCTAAGGGGTGGAGGATGTAAGACCCCGACCCGAGAGATCCCATTTAGTGTTAATTAAGTTGTGTCTTAGCTATAAGTGTGTTTAGTGGATTTGGACTTAGTTTTGGGTTAGAATAGCTTTGGGGAATTTTGAGAGCCTTCTTGATTGTGGGACCCTTTGTGGGTTCTTGTTACGGATTTCCGTGAGCTTGGGGGTGTAATCATGATTTCCTAAAATTATGTTTTTAATCCCATTTGACTTATCTTATTATTCTCTACAACTTTCGTGTTGGCCTTGTTCTCATTTGAGGGCCCGAAACCAGACTTTTCTCAATTTGAGGGCAAAACAGTCTTTTTACCCAAAATCTGGACACAATTTTCAATGTCACCAAAACTTACAAAATATATACTTTTTGGAAACTAGATAGTTCGTCGAACAACTTTGTCTTCTTCGTCGAAGTCATTAGAGGTCCCGAAATCAATGTTTTGAGCCCGAGAAGTGTTTTAAGTTGTGGGACACACTCTCCTTTTTGTATATAAGGGAACCCATCTTCTCCATTCCATTTTCTTGACCTAATCGCTGTGCTAAGAGAAGAGCCCCAGTAGCCACCGGTTTCTTCTTCTTTCCCTTGTTTTCTTCCTCACAAAATAACCACAAAGCTTTGCTAAATCAAGAATGGACTTTACAATCTTCTTCCTCACCTCAAGGGCTTCATATTGACACCATTTTTGAAGAAAACCGCCGACTCCAAGACTTCCTTTGAGCAACCTCTTGCTTTTTGAAGAACTCACATGTAGATGATCTTCCTAAAAGTTATAGACTTGTCTTTGGTTAGCCCTAGAGAAGCTCCATCTTCATTATTGGAAACTTTCATCTTGTTTTGATTGGTTTTGATATTTTAGGGCTTGTATTTGGGGGTTTTTGTTTAGGTTTTGATTTTGGCTTGGAGAAGTGATTAGAGCTTATTTGCTAGCTTTGGACCTAAGGCAAGTGGATGAAATGATCTATTTTCATTAATCATGTGTTTATGCAAATGCTTAGTTTTTATTAATGATTTTCATTTACTTAAGCTTGGTTTCATGTCATGCTTTTTATTAGACATTGAAATGCACTCATTAGTGTGTTACTCTCTTGAAAATGATATCTTAATTGCATGAATTTTAACTCATTACTTGTGATGGTTTTCTTATGATTGAATGTGAGTGGGATGAAGGGCTTTGATCCATTTTATGGATGTTTGATGGAAGAATGGTAGTTTGATTGATGGAACGGGGGAGTTCCTTCGGCTCAAATATTATCGGGAGTTAATGTGTAGAAATGAGGGATGTTTGGAGGAAGGAAAGACTAAAAAATCTGCTTCAGAAATGCTGTGCTCGCAGCTGTCGGTCAGCTTGTCTGTTGACCGACATCCAACCGACAGCGAGCCGACAGCTCTCGGTTCCATTTCCAGAGAGCTGCACACTTCTGAAACTTTCTGATGCAGAGGTGTCGGCTAACCAACAGGTGACCGACACCAGTTCGGTCCCAATTCCAGAAAGCTACAATCAGCCAGAGTTTCTGTGGGTCAGATGTCGGCTGACCGACATCCCCATGTCGGTCGACCAATGGTCAACCGACAGACTCTCGGCTCCATTTCCAGAGAGCTATATTTTCTAAAAAGTTTCTGATACTGTAGAGTCGGCTGACCGACAGCAGCCGAGGAGCTAACCGACAACCATCTTCTTCCCAGTTTCTATTGGAGGAATATGTGGAACTATACTGAAGGTTTAACCCCATCATCCTATTCTCGTTAAAGGTCTTGTAGACTTGTCAATGTGCATACGGTCCTGGGTTGTCTCTAATCCTTATGGAGTACCAAATAAATATTAAATTGACAAACGAGACCCTATCTACATTGATTCAAATCTTGGACCTTCAAACTTAGCCAAGAGAATGTTGGAAATCCATTCACATTTATCGTGACCCGATTTGTTTAATTGTGCCTTTCGAACATCATATCTTATGATTTTGACTTGTCCCGAAAGTATTGGAAAGTGCATTTAGCTTTTGCTAACCTGTATATGACCGACCTGATATGAATGTGTATTTGTGCCGATGAGCACACCGTTCCATTATTATGCATTTGATTTGATTTCTCGTATTTGACCCATGAGTCGGCACCACTAAGCTTGGGCAACCTTGTCGGTTTGATCCACCGACTTGGAGATCCTTCCCCTCCTGTTAGTCAGCTGCAGTTTGAAATCCGTAGAGTATTTACCCGGTTTGCTACCGTGGTCCCGCAGAGTATATATATGTATGTTATAATATTTTATCGTTGTCCCTCCTCACCTAGTGTGACCGAGGTCAATGATCCTGTAGGGTATGTGCTCTCATCACTTTAGTGAGAGAGGATTTAGCTTCATGTGGTTGCCATCTTGACAGTCTCCTATTCTTGGTACCTTATTGTTTTATATTGTTCATGCCTCCACTTATTAAATGATGCATTGTCTTTTACGAAATTCATTATTTATACAGGTTTTCAATATGTTTTCTAAGGTATCATTATTTCAAATGTATTATCTTATCTTTTCACCACCTGCCAGACCGTCGTGTCTAATCCATTTATTTTGGTACTCAGGTCCCGAACCCATTACTATTGAGGAGGAGCCCGAGGAGGTGGTCGGCGAACCGCAACGAGTGATAGAGTGGTAAGCTGACGATGTCCTGTAGACATTCGTTCAGGCTTTGGGAACGACCCTTTTTGGGAGTTGTGATTACATCTTTTGGGTTTATTCTTTTGTTATGTATTGGTCTTTGATGACCATTATTTTGGGGCAACTAATCAACTGATCTTTTGTATATACATTTAACTTTACTTTTGGGAACATGCTAATGATCATTGCTCATTCTGATATCTAGTCATATCATTTATAAATCAGTTTTGTATGTGGAATGGAATGATACTAATATGGTTTACTACATGCTTCCGAAATATCAAAGGTATATCTGATATGTTTATATGTAAATGAGTGGGATGTGTAATCCTCACCGCGGAACCCTATGGGAAATCACGCGCACGGATAAATGTTTTCTTAATTCTGTGTGCAGATTTGCCAAAGAGATGCACTTGGCGCGGCATCATTAGTCCCGATCCTGGATTTGGATTCCCTAGCCCGGTCCGGGGTCGCGACAGCTCTTTACCCTTATAGCTTACTGCCCATACATGATACCCTGTTATGAATTTCATTTTCGAATTCTTTTGTTAACAGGTGCTACTAAAAGATATTTTCCTTATTTCATGTGTGTAGGTTCCTTTGCAATTTAATGTCAAAGTGGGAGAGAATGTACAAGTTGCCTAAGGGGAGATATTGTATGATCTTCTATAGGGGGAGAGAATGCATATCTTGCCAAAGGGAGGGAAAGTGCATGGTCAGAGCGGGGGAGTTGAAAGAAGACTAAGCTTGGGAGTTAAAGAAGATGCTTGGCCAAAGAGGGAAAGATGGAAATGCAGCTTGAAGAATGATCAAGCTCCAAGCATCAAGAAGAATGAAGAAAAGGAACTAGAGCCCAAGCTAAGTCAAAGAAGCATCCAAGAGATTTCAAGACTTATCCAGCTAAGGGGGAGCTGAAGACTTGTGTGAAAATTCAGTGATGGGTGAGTTGCCATCAAATTGCAAAGGGGGAGATTGTGAGGGATTTTATGTTTGCAATTTGATGGATGCATTGACATTTTAATCATCATTTGATTTTTTTTACAAGAGCTTTGATTTAGTAAAACTTGAAATCTATATTCACACATGCATTGATTTAAGTCTTTTGAATTTCATGTTTCATGCATGGTTTGATTTTAAACAATTGGATGTATTGATTTTGAAAAGAAGTTTTAAAGAATCAAGCAAGCGTATGAGTTTTAAATCTTTCAAATCATTTTAGGTTTTTTATGTTTCATGTTTTTAAATCTCTTAGAATGGTTAATTCATGTTTCCTAGCTTGATTTAATGGCCTAAAGACCCCACAAGAAAAAAAATTCATGCATGGTTTGATTTTAAACAATGGGTGCATTGATTTTGAAAAGAAGTTTTAAAGAATCAAGCAAGCCTATGAGTTTTAAATCTTTCAAATAATTTTAGGTTTTTTATGTTTCATTTTTTTAAATCTCTTAGAATGGTTTAATACATGTTTCTTGGCTTGATTTAATGGCCTAAAGACCCCACAAGAAAAAACCTTTGAAAATATGCAATTTTGGCACAAATAGTCCTAGGGCCGGGGTTGACCCATTGTTGGTCGGTCGACCGAGCCCATGGACTCGGTCGACCGAACACACTGTCGGTCAACCGAGAATGTGACCGTTGGGGCTTTTTCAAACGGTCATATTTTTGCCCGTTGAAGGGCAGGTCGACCAGGCAGATGGGCAGGTCGACCGAGGACTAGCCGTTGGGCATTTTTTGGTATAAACACAAGCTCATTCCTTAGCCAAATTTGAGGAATTTTTAGGCCCTCCTTGCGATGTTTTGAGGCCAAACAAAGGGGAATAAGCTAAGAAAGGCTAGTTGGTCAAAAGGAAAGCTGAAGCTTGTAATCAATAGATAAATCATCTAAGTAAGCTTGCTTTTCCTAATTATATATTTTCATACTTTGCTTTAATTATTGGTAAATCTTTTCTAGCATGTTAAACTATGATTTGTTGTGTCCTTAACATATATATGTTTTGAATTGATTTATTATTTTGGATGCATCACCGTGATTCAAATCAAGTAGTACTTAATTTGGTATATCTAAGTAAATCATATTTTGAAAACATCTTTGAATTTATATGTAACATGATTCCTATACTTGGTTGAATCTTTGGTTGTTGTTTTTCATCATAAGAAGATCACTTTCAAATCTATCTTATGTTTTGGATTCAACAACTTCATAAATCACATGTATTTTGTTTTAAAGTTTCACAACTTGTTTAGCATTGATTGGTATATCATTTTCAAGTTGTATTATTAAATACATGAGATTTGATCCTTTTTATTTCAATAAAATCTATTTTTGTGTTTTACACTTTCAAAATGCTTTTAGCATACATATGATGAGCTACATTGTTAACTTGATTGAAATCCATATGCATCACATGTTTTGTTCTTTGAATTTCACAACTTGTTTGGAATAGATAGGTATATCTTTTACAAGTTTTTTTTAACATGTGATTAGCATTCTTTCCTCAATCATAAATGTTTTTAATGAGCTAAAAATTTTAAAAGCCTTTGGCATACATTTATGAGATTTTATTTTCCAATTGATTGAGGACTTCATACATACATATTATGCATTCATCTTGGCATTCATATTGTGTGTATGTGAATTAGATTTTCACTTTCATATCCGCCTAATTTAGAGGCAATGTATTGAGCTTAAATTGTATCTCCAGCAAGTGTATTTTAGACACTACTAAGAGAGAGAACCAACCCTTTGGTTGTATAGGTTATTACTTAGCCTTAAAAAGCATAGTGTAAATGTTATTGCTTAGCCTTGAAAAGCATAATGTAAAGGTTATTGCTTAGCCTATTGAAAAGCATACATAGCGGAAATCTGGTGGGGTGTAGGAACACAAACCGGTAGTGGATGTAGGCATTGAGGTCGAACCACTATAAATGATTGTGTTATGGTGATTGTTTTTGTTTAGCTTCCGCATTTAATTCTATAATCATAACATGTGACTAGTTGTTTTAAAGAAGTTTAAAATTTGTCATAATTGTTCACTAATTAGTAGCTCACCCTATTTACCCCCCCCCCCCCCCCTCTAGGGTAAGAATCCAGGACTTAAAACGACATCATAGTGGCCTGGTCGACTGCGTACTCATGGACTTATGGACATAAATCTAGCAACGGATTTCAAGTTCTAGATTTTTGTAGTGTGTCCGGTCGACATCCTCCAAGGGTGGTCGACTAGATACACATGAAGTATTGGGACCTGACTTGCCTCTCAGGGAATACTGCTTATTGTACCCGGTCGACATCCTAGCTAGGGCAGTCAACCGGATGCACTGATTTTCTGAGACTGAGAGACAATTCAGCTCTCAGTTGTTTCTCTAAGTTTACTGTGTATTGGGTCAACATCCTCCAAGGGTGGTCGACTGGGTACACACGAAACTCAAATTTCAGAGTTTCTGTAACTTCACCATTTCAACCCAATTTCCATCAAAATCATACCAGATCATCTCCAATCAACATAAAACCATCCATACACATCAAGACCACTCTAACCATTGAAAGTTCTGGGATCCTAACCCTAGAGGGGGGTGAATAGGGTGAGCTACACTTAATGACTAATTATGACCAATTTTAATTTCTTTAAAACAAACTAGTCACATGTGATGATTAACATACATAATGCGGAAGCTAAACAAAACAATCACCACAAAAGCAATCACCACTACACAAAGATTTATAGTGGTTCGGCCTCAATGCCTACATCCACTACCGGCTTGTGTTCCTCACACCCCACCGGATTTCCACTATTTATGCTTTTCCAAAAGGCTAAGCAATAACCTCAACACTATGCTTTCCAAGGATAAGCAATAACCTTACAATGTTGTTTTTCAAGGCTTAACAACAACCTATACAATATGCTTTTCAATGGCTAAGCAATAACCTTACAACAATAGATTTTTCTCAAAGAAAGTGTCTTCACAAAACACTCTAAGAGATTACAATTTAAGCTCAATAAAAATTGCCTCTAAGTAGGCGGATAAGAAAATGAAAATCTAACTCACACAACACAATGAAATGCAAAGATGAATGCTTATGATATGTGTGTGTGGAAAACTTCAATCAAGTTTAAAAAGAAGGCTTAATCAATGTATGCTAGAGCATTTGAAAGTTAAGGCACACAAAGATTTGATTGAAGTTATATGCAAATCACTTGAACAACTACAAACTTGTTAATGATGTGAAAATCAAAAGATCACAAGTTGAAAGTTTAAGCCTAATCAAGTGATGCATGTGCTATGCTATGTTGTTTTCAAAAACAAAGGTTTAACTTAAGATTCAAATGAATGAAAACAACAAAGATGATTCAAACAAGTTAATGAAACATGTTTATAAAACAAATCAAAGGTTTTAACAAAACATGATTTATAAAGTTTTAACACAAAACTTGGTTTGAATCAAAGTGAGAAATCCATCACAATCTAAAACAAAGATTGAATGAAGGTAATGAATTTAACACATCATAGTTTATATGCTAATAATCATTTACCAATAATTTAGTCAAAGCATCAAACATATGATTAACAAAAGTAAAGCTTACTTGATGATTTAACTTAATGATCCAAGCTTTAGCTTTACTAATGACCCTCTTGGTCTTTCTTAGTTCATCCCCTTTTTCCTTGACTCCAAACTCCTCAAAGATGGCTTGGAAGGTCTAAAATGTTCAACCCTTTTCTCATGGGAATGAACCCCTTTTTATACTCAAAAAGTTGAGTTCTGCGAGTCTTCGGTCGACCCCATACCATCCCCGGTCGACCGAATACAAACGGTCACAAATATGACCGTTGGAGAGCCAACGGCCCTCTGCCCGGTCGACCTGCAGTGTGCCAGGTCGACCTGGTCCATGGGCAGGTCGACCTGGTACACTGCAGGTCGACCCTGGGACCAGAATTCCCATTTTTCATATTCTTTAAAGTGATTCTTGAGGGGATTCTTTTGGGCCATTAAATCAAGCATGGAAACATGATTTTAAATCATTCTAAGAGGTTTAAAATCATGAAATATAAAAAGCCTAAAATGATTAGAAAGTTTTAAAACCATAGGCTTGCTTGATATATGAAAATTCTTTTTCAAATTAAATGCATCCAAGTTTAAAACCAAAACATGCATGTAACAAGAGATTTACAAAATTTAAAACAATGCATGAGTAAATCAAGATTTCAAGATTTTCTAAATCAATGCATGTGTGAAAATTCATGAGATGAATAAAATGCTAATGCATCCATCAAATTGCAATAAACAAAATCCTAACAATCTCCCCCTTTGCAATTTGATGGCAAACCTTTCTCACACTAAATCTTCACACTAAGTCTTCAGCTCCTCCTTGGCTGGACTAGGCTTGAAATCTTCTTTGGATGCTCTCTTTGTTTAGCTTGGGCTCTAGCTTCATTCTTCATTCTTCTTGATGCTTGGAGCTTGATCATTCTTCAAGCTTTCATTTCATCTTCCTTTCTTTGGCCAAGCAACTTCTTTAGCTCCCAAGCTTTCTTCTCTTCATTTCTCCCCTTTGACCATGCACTCTCCTTTTGGCAAGATGTGCATTCTCTCCACCTTTAGTTAGCTTGAACACTTTCTCCCCCTTAATTCTTTCTCCCCCTTCGCCATTAAGCTTGAGAACTTTCTCCCCCTTTGCCATTAAATTGCAAAGGTATCAATTGAAGAGGGGTACCTACACACATGAAACAAGGGAAATACCTTTTAGTAGCACCTGTTAACAAAGGAAATCGAAAATGAAGTACATAACAGGTCATCATGCATGGGTAATAAGCTATAAGGGTATCAAGAGCCAATATAAGGGTGAATTTGATCAAAACTAATACTTCCTATGAAGATTTATTCCCCGTCAATCCATACTTCTCCTTTTGTCAAACATTTGACAAGAATATAACTATTTGGTGCAAGAAGATGGTTTAACCAATTGAGGGTTAACTTCAAGTGAAGGATTAGATTCCAAATGACTAATAAGCTCAATATGATCAAATTACCAATATAGAGCAAGGTCAAGGGAATTTACTAAGCATAGCATCAAATAATATAACTATGAAAATCATATGCTATGAAGGTTTTGAAATCATTTCATACATTCATTAAATATAACTATCATGCACAAGATGAATGAAATGAAGTTCAACCATGAAGCCTACCTCAACCATTAACCAATTAAGATTATGAACACATAAACATGGTGGTCATGAATTTACCTATGAGAATCATATGAGGAGGCAAACATGAAAATTATGATGCTAATAGAATGTGACAATTACAAAATCAAGCATCATAAAAGGATATTCATCACTTTAAATGATATAACTAATGAGCATAGTGATGAACAAGAAAAATTGCATTTAGAAATATATATAACTTGGTAGAGCATGCAATTTACAAAAGTGTCAAATCATATGAATTCAACAACTAAGAAATCCATCAAACAATCTATGAAATACAAGGAATGGATTTCAAAGAGGTTCATATGATTAAACACTACTATGAAGTTGAAACATGTATAAGAATGACAAAACAAGGAAAATACACATGAATCAACAACATAACCATCCATATCAAATAATAACTAGAAAGCATAAAGGATGGATTTTTGAGTTCTAGTATGGTTTTTACAAATGTAAATAAGATCACAACCATACAAGAAACTAATAGACATTTGCATATAAAAAGAATGAAACTAAAAGATGCAAATTGCCTATAACAACATTCATTTCCATTTCTAAGATGATAACACCAAATGCATAAGGAAATGAAAACATGGAACATGCTTTGATAAATGAAACTAATGAAGTTTTAAAGCAATTCCACATATGCAATCTTCAAATCATAAACAAAATCCAACAATGAACAAAATGAGTACGAAAAGAAGATAACATATTATCAATCATCAATTTGTATTCTAAAAATATAACTACAAGGGCTCATACAAATTGAAAACATATTTTCCATACCAAAAGATCTAACTAGTAAGTTCATGGAAAATCCAAATTTATTTAAATCATTCGTTTTTCAAAACAAATTTTACTAAGACATTCAAACAAATGATTTTGCAACATCAATCGATTATGAAAGGTCTAGCTATAAAAGCTTTTGAAATCATAATCAATTGAACATGTAGAAATGCAATATAAGATATGAGAGTAAAAAGCATATCTAACATGTGAAAAATATAATCAAATGATTTTGAAAACCATGATGTATAACTAGAGAAGTACATGAAAACAAAATCAATTGATCATAAGGGAACAATGCATTTTAAGAAATGTAACTTATGAAAGAACAAAAATGCATATGCAACATGACCAACAAAAGGATTTACCTATAAAGGATAGGTTGGTCAATGAGGTCCAAGGCCTTAAGGTTTGACTAAGTAAATAGCTTTTGGAATCCACCTAAGGTCTTGGGAGGGTTGATCTTTGAGGTCTATCTTATGAATCTCACCAACTATAGGAGATTTGACTTGATAAATTTTAGGTCTTGACTTATCACCATGAGATTTTGATTTGACTATATTTAGCTTAGATTGGTGATTAGTCTTTTGGGGTTGGTGAGATTGTTTCTTAGGGGATTGGCTCACTTCTCTTTTCTTCTTATTTCCTCCCTTTATTTGACTTTTGAACTTTAGATTTAACTTAGCAACTTTATTCAAAAGTTCTTTCATTTGTTGAGCTATGGGAGGAAGATTGAGAAGCTTTTTGTTAATAGATTCTTTTAGAGTTGGTTTAACTTGTTTAACCTTTTTAGAATCTATTTTAGGAGACTCCTTTTTAATAGGTTTTACATGTTTAGTCTTCTTGGAGTCTTCCTTGATTTTTAGTGTCTTATCCATCATAGAGTTTGATTTAACTTTCTTTGGTTCAAAGATGGGTTTAGACACATTGCTTCTCCTTGATTTGCACTCAAACCTAAAATGTCCTTCAGTGCCACAATAATTACATTTAGGTAATGGCAAGGAAGTGTGAGTGCTAGAGAGAGAGGACTCACCTTTCACAAAGGTGTTGGTGAACTTAGGGTCATGAGAAACATTCCTATCAAATCCAAGACCCGTCCTATCTCCTTTTGATTTACCCAATTTAAATAACTTTTCAAATTTTTCTTCACTATGGGTAAATTTGCACTCATATTTATGTTTGTAGGTTTCAAGTTGAGTGACTTGTTCTTTAAGGGTTGTATTTTCATTTTTAACTTTTGTAAGTTCATTTTCAATTCCCTTAAATTTGTTTAGCTCTTCATGGGCAAGTTTTAATTCAAATTTAACTTCATTGATAACATTAGATCCAAGTTCTAGAGTTTTTATCTTAATTTGAGCATTAGATAAATTTTCCTTAGAGATATTCAACTTGGATTCTAGGTTGTTAATGTTTTCATCTTGCCTTTTTAATTGATCTCTTAGTTTAGAATTTTCCTTATTAAGATTATCATAATCTATCTTTGATTCTCTTAGATCATCTTTAATATTAGATAGATTATGCAAAGAGATCATGAACTTAGATTCTGCACAATTTATTAATTCTTCTTTTTCTCTAAGTTCATCTTTTGAAGAGACTAATTCTTGGTTTAGTCTTTTAGATTCTTCTTTTAATCTTCTATTCTTCTTAGAGAGCTCTAAGGATAATGTGCACAAATCCTCATAAGCTTTTTCAATGTCATTATCATTTTCATCATTTTCTTCCTCTTTTACTTCAAATTGAGATTCTTTAAATTCATTGTTTGAACCTCCAATAGTGGGAAGAAGGAGGGGTCTAGAAGAATCTACCAAAAAATCTACAAAGTCTAAACTAGTGGAATCCATTCTTATGATTTTCATGGAGGCACAACACTAGGGTTTTAACTC
Organism: Litsea cubeba; assembly: GCA_012931725.1. Taxonomy (NCBI): domain Eukaryota; kingdom Viridiplantae; phylum Streptophyta; class Magnoliopsida; order Laurales; family Lauraceae; genus Litsea; species Litsea cubeba. The sequence goes on along the minus strand of CM022952.1, from coordinate 63,584,391 downwards.
TAGGTTTTTACACCTAATCAAGAGTTCCAAACACTTGATCCTAATATAGAGCACGAGGTTTTGATACCAATTGAAAGTTCTGGGATCCTAACCCTAGAGGGGAGTGAATAGGGTGAGCTACACTTAATGACTAATTATGACCAATTTTAATTTCTTTAAAACAAACTAGTCACATGTGATGATTAACATACATAATGCGGAAGCTAAACAAAACAATCACCACAAAAGCAATCACCACTACACAAAGATTTATAGTGGTTCAGGCCTCAATGCCTACATCCACTACCGGCTTGTGTTCCTCACACCCCACCGGATTTCCACTATTTATGCTTTTCCAAAAGGCTAAGCAATAACCTCAACACTATGCTTTCCAAGGATAAGCAATAACCTTACAATGTTGTTTTTCAAGGCTTAACAACAACCTATACAATATGCTTTTCAATGGCTAAGCAATAACCTTACAACAATAGATTTTTCTCAAAGAAAGTGTCTTCACAAAACACTCTAAGAGATTACAATTTAAGCTCAATAAAAATTGCCTCTAAGTAGGCGGATAAGAAAATGAAAATCTAACTCACACAACACAATGAAATGCAAAGATGAATGCTTATGATATGTGTGTGTGGAAAACTTCAATCAAGTTTAAAAAGAAGGCTTAATCAATGTATGCTAGAGGCATTTGAAAGTTAAGGCACACAAAGATTTGATTGAAGTTATATGCAAATCACTTGAACAACTACAAACTTGTTAATGATGTGAAAATCAAAAGATCACAAGTTGAAAGTTTAAGCCTAATCAAGTGATGCATGTGCTATGCTATGTTGTTTTCAAAAACAAAGGTTTAACTTAAGATTCAAATGAATGAAAACAACAAAGATGATTCAAACAAGTTAATGAAACATGTTTATAAAACAAATCAAAGGTTTTAACAAAACATGATTTATAAAGTTTTAACACAAAACTTGGTTTGAATCAAAGTGAGAAATCCATCACAATCTAAAACAAATATTGAATGAAGGTAATGGATTTAACACATCATAGTTTATATGCTAATAATCATTTACCAATAATTTAGTCAAAGCATCAAACATATGATTAACAAAAGTAAAGCGTACTTGATGATTTAACTTAATGATCCAAGCTTTAGCTTTACTAATGACCCTCTTGGTCTTTCTTAGTTCATCCCCTTTTTCCTTGACTCCAAACTCCTCAAAGATGGCTTGGAAGGTCTAAAATGTTCAACCCTTTTCTCATGGGAATGAACCCCTTTTTATACTCAAAAAGTTGAGTTCTGCGAGTCTTCGGTCGACCCCATACCATCCCCGGTCGACCGAATACAAACGGTCACAAATATGACCGTTGGAGAGCCAACGGCCCTCTGCCCGGTCGACCTGCAGTGTGCCAGGTCGACCTGGTCCATGGGCAGGTCGACCTGGTACACTGCAGGTCGACCCTGGGACCAGAATTCCCATTTTTCATATTCTTTAAAGTGATTCTTGAGGGGATTCTTTTGGGCCATTAAATCAAGCATGGAAACATGATTTTAAATCATTCTAAGAGGTTTAAAATCATGAAATATAAAAAGCCTAAAATGATTAGAAAGTTTTAAAACCATAGGCTTGCTTGATATATGAAAATTCTTTTTCAAATTAAATGCATCCAAGTTTAAAACCAAAACATGCATGTAACAAGAGATTTACAAAATTTAAAACAATGCATGAGTAAATCAAGATTTCAAGATTTTCTAAATCAATGCATGTGTGAAAGTTCATGAGATGAATAAAATGCTAATGCATCCATCAAATTGCAATAAACAAAATCCTAACAACCATCACAAAGACATCATCAACTGGGCCATCGATCTTCTAAATGGAAAACCCATCCATTAATGGCCAAAAATCCATGAAAACAAGGCTTAAAGATAGATCTAGCAATCAACCATCTCATATGAATTGAAATTACATAATCAATTAAGGAAAACATGCATTCTATTTAAATAGGTATATTGTACTTTCTTTTTTCTCTAATTGCAAGGTCTTTTGGATAGAAAATAGAAATGCAAGCTCCAAATCCAAGATCCAAAGCTCTAATGGTTTCCAAACTCTCAAATAATCCCCAAATCTCTCTAAGAAGATCTACAACTCCTAAACCCAGATCCACGAGAAAATTATATAAAGGAAAGAAAATTATAGAGAGAGAAAGAGAATTCCATGGAAATTGAGATAGAGAGAGAATTACATTATTTTGTAGAGAGAGAAGAGATCTAGGAGATGAGAGGGACCATCTAGAGAGATAATAGATGTAACTTGTAGGAATTCCTTCTTCTTAGTTGTAGGAAACCCTAGATCTTGGATTCTAGAGGGAGAATTGGAGGGAATTCTTGGAGGAAAAAGAGAGAAATTAGAGGGAAATGAGGGAGAGAAGAGAGAGATCGTTTGTGTTGCGACCCCGGACTGGATTATGAGCCTAATCCGGGATCCGACTGATGATGCCGCGCCACGTGCATCTCTTAGTTGGCTAATCTGCACACGGAATTAAGAAAAAAAAACATTTATCCGTGCACATGATTTCCCACAGGGTTCCGCAGTGAGGATTACACATCCAAGTCAATCACATATACGAGTCATGTACATTTTCAATATGCGGAAGTGTGTAGTAAATCATATTCATACCATTCCATAAACAAGACTGAATTCATGATTAAAGACAATATTATATCAGAATGAGCAATGATCATTAGCATGTTTCCCAAAAGTAAATGTTAAGGTTTATACAAAAGTTCAGTTAGTTAGTTTCCCTAAAATAATGGCCAACAAAGGCCAGTACAACCAAATAATAAACCCAAAAGATGATAAACAAAATCCCAAAATATGACGCAACTCTAAGCTTGACCGAATGTCTACATGACATCGTCAGCTTGCCACTCGATTACTCGCCGCGGTTCATCAATCGCCTCCTCGGGCTCCTCCTCAATGGCAATATGATCGGGACTTGAATACCAAAATAAATGGATCAGAAACGACGGTCTTGCAGGTGGGTGAAAAGATAAGACAATACATTTGAAATAATGATACCCTAGGAAACATATTGAAAACTTGTATAAATAATGAATTTCGTAAAAGACAATGCATCATTTATTAGGTAAAGGCATGAGCAATATAAAGCAAAAAAGGTACCAAGAATAAGGAACTGGCAAGATGACAACCACACAAAGCTAAATCCTCTCTCACAAAAGTGATGAGAGCACATACCCTACAGGATCATTGACCTCAGTCACACAAGGTGAGGAGGGACGACGATAAAATACGATAATATACATATATATACTCTGCGGGAGCACGGTAGCAAACCGGGTAAATACTCTGCAGATTCCATACTATAGCTGACTAAACAGGAGGGGAGGGATCTCCAAGTCGGTGGATCAAACCGACAAGGTTGTCCAAGCTTAGTGATGCCGACTCATAGGTCAAATGCAGGAAGTCAATTCACATGCATAATAATGAAACAGGGTGCCCATAGGCACAAATACACATTCATATCGGGTCGGGCATATATAGGTTAGCAAAAGCTAAACACATTTTCCATTACTTTCGGGACAAGTCCAAATCATAAGATACGATCTTTGAAAAGCACAAATAGAATTCGGGTCAAGATAAGCATGAATGGGTTTCCAACCTTCTCCTGGCTAAGTGTTGGAGGTCCAAGATTTGAATCAATGTAAATAGGGTCTCGTTTGTCGATTTTAATATATATTTGGTACTCCGTAAGAGTTAAAGACATTCCGGGTCCTTACGTACATTGACAAGTCTAAAAGACCACCACAAGATCAGGATGATGGGGTTAAATCTTCAGTATAGTTCCGTATATTTCTCCCAAAGAAACCGGGAAGAAAATGGCAGTCGGTTAGCTCTTCGGCTGCTGTCGGTCAACCGACAGGTATATGTCGGTCAGCCGACACTACAGTATCAGAAATTTTCAGAAAATGCAGCTCTCTGAAAATGGAGCCGAGGGTTTGTCGGTTGACTGTCGGTCGACCAACATTGGGATGTCGGTCAGCCAACAGCTGACCTATAGAAATCATGGCTGATTGTAGCTCTCTGGAATTGGAGCCGACAGGTTATCGGTTGGCTGTCGGTCGACCGACATTGGGATGTCGGTCAGCCGACAGCTGACCGACAACGAACCGACGCTGCACAGTCAGTTCTGTTTCAAATCAAATTTTACATTTTTCTTCCCTTTCTTCCATTCCATCCTTTTATACATTTGGGGCACTCCTTTGCGCAACTTTTGGAGGTTTCAAAACCTCATTAAATCCCCATGGAATCCATCATCCAAACCTCCAAACATCCATCCAACATCATCCATAAAAGGAATCCAACCTCTTCATCCCAATCACATTCAACCAAAGGAAATCCATCACAAGTAATAAATCAAAACTTATACAATCAAGATGTCATTTTCAAGAGAGTAACATACTAATGAGTGCATTTCACAGTCTAATAAAAAGCATGACATGAAACCAAGCTCAAGTAACGAAAATCATTAATGAAAGCTAAGCATTTGCATAAAAACATGATTATTGAAAATAAATCATTTCATCCACTTGCCTTGGGTCCAACTAATGCAAATCAAGCTCTAAACACCTCTTAAGCCAAAAATCAAAAACCTATACAAAACCCCCAAACAAGCCCTAAAATATCAAAACCAATCAAAACAAGATGAAAGCTTCCAATAATTGAAATGGAGCTTCTCTAGGGTTATACAAACACAAATCTATAAGGTTTAGAAAGATCACCTACATGGAAGTTCTTCAAAAAGCAAGAGGTTGCTCAAAGGAGATCTTGGAATGGGCGGTTTTCTTCAAGAATGGCGTCAAGATGAAGCCCTTGAGATGAGGAAGAAGATTGTAAAGTCCAAATCTTGATTTAGCAAAGCTTTGTGGTGGTTGGTGAAGAAGAAAACAAGAAAAAGAAGAAGAAACCAGTGGCTGCTGGAGCTTTTCTCTTGGAACAGTGGTTAGGTCAAGAAATGGGAAGAGGAAGAAAGGGTTTTCCTTATATAGCAAGAGTGAAGTGGGTGCTACATAAAACATTAGCCGAGCTAAAAACATCCATTTCGGGGCCTCAAATGACTTCGACAAAGAAGACAAAGTTGTTCGACAAAATATCTAGTTTCCAAAAAGTATATGTTTTGTAAGTTTTGGTGACATTGAAAATCGTGTCAAGATTTTGGGTAAAAAGATTGTTTTGCCCTTAAATTGAGAAAAGTTGAGTTTACGAGTTTCAAACGGGGATGGGTTCAACATGAAAGTTGAAAAGCTAAATAAGATAAGCTAAATGGGATTAAAAACATAATTTTAGGAAATCGTAAATAAACCCCCAAGCTCACGCAAAGTCGTAATAAGAACCCCCAAAGGGTCCCACAAATCAAGAAGGCTCTCAAAATTCCCCAAAGCTATTATAAAAACTATTCTAACCCAAAACTAAATCAAAATCCACTAAACACACTTAGAGCTAAGACACAACTTTAGTAACACTAATCGAGGTCTCTCGGGTCGGGGTCTTACAGTTTGGCATGGGGAGGGACTTCTTTTATGTAGATTTGGTTTGAAAAGGAAATGTCTATAATGCCCTCCCTTGGTTAGTTATAAACTTGGATAAGTACATGGGCAAGGTATTTTAGGTGTAGTTTGCAAATTCTCATGTAGAAACCCCTCCTATTGTTTCTCATTACTAGCAAAACCCTCTAACTAACTAACAAACTTATTAAAGTCCATCTTGTTAGGGATTTTGTGTATTGCAATTTGATGGATGCATTATCATCTTAGCATCTCATGAATTTTCACACATGCATTGAGTTAAAAATCTTGAAATCTGGATTTATACATGCATTGTTTTAAATATTGCAAATCTTATAGTTTGTGCATGTTTTGGTTTTAAACATTGGATGCATTTGTTTTTGAAAAGAATTTATAAATCAAGCTAGCCTATGTTTTAAAGTTTCATATTATATTTGGTTTTTTATGTTTCATGATTTTAAAAGCACTTAGATGATTTCAAATCATGTTTCCAAGCTTGGTTTAATGGCCCAAAAATCCCCACAAAGATTCTCTTTAAAAAATGCAAGTTGGGATTTTTTGCCTAAAGCCATCGGTCAACCGACAGCTTGATGTCGGTCAACCGACATGTGGACCGAGGTCAATCGACAGATGTTCTCGGTTCCAATTCCAGAGAGCTCAAAATTTCAGATTTCTATACTGTCGGTTCGGGTTGTCGGTTCGTGTCGGTTAACCGACAGATGTACAACGGTTAATTTTTTGACCGTTTGAACTTGACCGTTGTAGTGTCAGTCGACCGACAGGTAGCCGTTGGCAACTTTTTTCTATAAAAGCAAGCTCATTCCTTTGGCCAAAGTTGATGATTTTTAAGCCATTCTTGAAGAGCCTTGAGGCCAAAGAAAGGGGAAGAGCTAAGGAAGGCTAATGGGTCATTAGGAAAAGCTAAAGCTTGGATTAATGAAGTTAAAACACCAAGTAAGCTTTGCCTTTTGTTAATCATATGTTTTATGCTTTGTCTAAATTATTGGTAAATGATTTTAAGCATATTAACTATGATGTGTTGAATCCTCTACTTCCTTTAATCTTTGATTTTATATCATAGGATTCTTCACTTAGATTCAAACAAATTTTTGTTTTAAATCTTTACAAATCATTTTTCATGAAAATCTTTGATTTCCTCTTTAGCATGATTCTATTTCTTGTTTGAATCTTCTTTGTTGTTTTCATACATTTAAACCTTAGTTAAATTAGTTTTTGAAAACAACATTGCACATGCATCACTTGATTAGTCTTAATCATTTTCATACAACTTGTGATCTTTAGATTTTCATATCATTCACAAGTTTGTAATTGTTCAAGTGATTTGCATTTGACTTCAATCATATATTTTATGTGCTTTAAATTCTTGAATTGCTTTGAGCATAAAATTGATTGAGCTTTAATTTTAAACTTGATTGAAGTATTCACACACACACACCTTATAAGCATTCATCTTAGCATTTCATAGAGTGTTGTGTGAGTTGTTTTTCATTTTCATATTCGCCTATTTAGAGGCAATTTTATTTGAGCTTAATTGTAATCTCTTAGAGTGTTTTGTGAAAACACTTTCTTTAGAGAAATCATTTGATTGTAAGGTTATTGCTTAGCCATATAAAAGCATTGTGTAAAGGTTATTGCTTAGCCTAAGAAAAGAATTGTGTAAAGGTTATTGCTTAGCCTAGAAAAGCATAGTTGTAGAGGTTATTGCTTAGCCTATTGAAAAGCATTCTTAGTGGAAATCTGGTGGGGTGTTGAGTCACAAGCCGGTAGTGGATGTAGGCATTGAGGCCGACCACTATAAATCTTTGTGTAGTGGTGATTGTTTTGTGGTGATTGTTTTGTTTAAGCTTCCGCATATTGTATGTTAATCATCACATGTGACTAGTTTAATTTAATTAAGTTAAAATTGGTCATAATTAGTCATTAAGTGTAGATCACCCTATTCACCCCCCCCCCCCCTCTAGGGTTAGGATCCCTTGGACTTTCACATCTAACACCCTATAGGTTCCATAAATCACAAAAAAGTGACTAATTGCTAGAAAATAGGCTAAAATCCCAAGAAAACACCATTCTACCCTTGTTAACCCCTATTAGTTAGTATAATTAGGTATCATAGACTATAATTAGAGCAATTCAAATATAAGTGAAGGTCCACAAGGGGTGGGGCCTCACATAAGGGAACGTGCACAACAACACTATGAAGTCAATGACACTTATACTGCTTTAAGTGAGAGAATCAAAGAAGATCCCAAAAAGTCATGGATTTTAGGTGAGAAGTGGTTGGTTAGACTATGAAATCGTGGTTTCTTTCCCTGGAGGGACACTCTAGTAGTTGAAAACCAAGTTTCAGAGGCTTTTGAAGTGTTTTGTCGAGTTGAGGGTAGAGTCACGCCTTTTAAAGAGGTGGTTACAGGAAGTTGTGGGAGGTTTTGGGCTGAAACTAGGAAGAGCTTAGGCTTCTTGAGAATTCTCTAAGTTTCTCGTGGCTAAGTGTATCTAAGAGTTCAAGAGTGCCTGAATGGATGTCCAAGGAAGGTGTTTATAGCCTTCTGAAGTAGTTGGAGTAGTTTCAAGGAGTTTGAATTTGAAACAGTGCACCAAGAACTAACTGAGGTCCTAGGTCCGATTAGATCATGTTTTGATCGATCATGGGCTTCCGCTCATGTGATCTTCATGCTTTCTGCTTGAATTAATATACAGATGGTCTTCAATAGTTCTGAAGATTTAAGGAGTGTTTCTAAAACTTGGCTTTGAGCTTTAAAGGAGATTCCATCATCTTTTAACCTCTAAAAACTGGTCAAATGTGAGTTTCAGGCCTTGTGTCCGACTACTCTGTATGGACTGTTTTCAACCCTTTATTACTTGAATTCAAATCCAACTGCCCTTTGTTTGTTTTTGAAACTATGATATATGCTTCTAAAACTTATTGTTGAGCTTTTAGAGAGATTTCATCAACTTTTGGTCTTTGAGAGTTGACTGGATGTTGACTTCAGGTCCGTGTCTGATTAGTCGGTCGTAGATTGTCTTAACTTGTTTTCTATTTGAATCTCCATCTAAATGATCTTAGATTGCTCTGAAACTTTATAGAATACTTTGACTATGTATTTCTTGACTTTGAAAGAAAATTCATCTTGTATTGGCCTTCAGAGATGGGTCAAAGTGTTGATTGTGGGGTCCATGTCCGATCGCTTGGACCTGTTGGCCATGGGACCTAATTTTAATGTTTTTCCCTACATTTGCACTTCCGGTGATTTTGGGGTCTTTTGTGGCCTTCTTTTAACTCTAAAAAATGTTCTTTGACTCTTGTTTGAAGGAGTTGAAGTGCAAAACTTTCCGTTTCTTTCTATGTCTATCTTGATTGCTTCTTGACCTGCTTATGATTTTTCATGTGGCAACAAGTTCCCCTTCAAGCTAGAATGATGGAAAAGAGTACTTTGGAATCATTCTGCCTTGAAATAGCCGATCTATGGGAAAAGTAGATTTTGGAGAATAAGTGATTTTTTTGCCGAGGTCAGTTGTAGTTGAATTTTGAGAGGTTAACCAAATATTAGGGGTAATGGTGGGTGATTTGTAAAGCATGTGACATTGATTGTCTGTTAACTGTTTGTCATAGATATCATTTGCGTGCATCTCCGTGAGAACTGTGTGGAATATCAAGCAAAGGTTCCTTGAGGTCTTTTGTTCCTTGAGGTCTTAAGAGAATCAAAAGGTCTATGTGCTTAAATGAAATTGGTAGAAATTTTATGGGTTTTTGGTTTGTATTTCAAAATCAAAGTCATGTTTTGGACTTGACTTGGCAGTAGCCATGTAAGAGAGGTTTGGAGCTAGAAATTAAAAAATAATTGACTATTTGGGTTGAATCTTGAGTTTCAATTGTTTTGGATTGTTGGGGATCAAATGGGCATGAAATTGGACATATGGCTACTTGTTGGAGATGAATCAAAAGGTGAGCTTATCTTAGAACTTAGGAAAGCATGGGGAATCAAAGAGTGGAGCCCAATAATTGGCAATATTTGATCGGACATGACAATCCTATTTGATCAGACATGGTTGCCAGAGAGCCATATACGATCGATTTACCTATATAAAGGTAGTCAATGTTTATTTCTCTCATTTTATAAAAAAAATCAAACCTCTAAAGAAACTGAGAGCTCGGGGGACCCAATCCTTGTGATTCTCATCAATGAATCCTTCAATTTTCTTCATCAAGCTGAGATTAAATGGCAGGTAAATCTCAATTTTCTTATTTTCTTTCAAAATCATCTATGACTGATTGTTTTCTTTCTTTTTTCTTCAATTTTCTTTTTTTTTTTTGGTGTGTTTCGAATGGGAGACCTTCTTACATGTGTTCTTCTTTGCTTTTTTCGTGAAGAGTTTGTCAAAATCTATAGAAGAGATGGACTTCAAATTGATATCCAATTCGTTACATGACCCTCAGTTTAGGGTTTGGTCACAATTTCTTCATTCTTTCACTGATTTTCTTTGGGAATCTTAGTAGATATTTTTCTTATAAGTTTTAATCAATTTAACTGTGAAATCTTCATTGACAAATCTTGTTTTTGCAAAATCCAATTCGCCTTGCAATTTAGATCAAACACGGCCCTCGGTTTGAGCTAGGGCATTATTTTCTTTATCTTTGCATAGATTTTCTTTTGGGAAATCATTATAGATATCTTTCTAGGATTGCATGAAAGGTTCTCTTCAAGAGATTACCGAGATTCATTGAGGTTTTGGGAAAACCTTTGTCATGTTAGATTTTGAAGGAACTAAGAACTTGACCACTTTTTTTCTTGAGTTTTTGTGTCAATTTACAGTAGGAACATCATATATCAACTTCAAATATCAAATTTGAAACTTTTCCTAAGAGAAACTTACTGTTGGACTTGATCTTATATTGCACCCCAACCTAATTTAATCATGTTCAACTCTAATAATTATGTTTTATTTAAATTAAATATACTTAGATGCTAATTAAGTTACTTAAGAGTAAATTAGCCTTATTTTAGCTTTTGGCTTGGACCATGGGCCTTGGGTAGGTACTTGGAACTCGATTTGGCTCGTTTAGATAGAGCCAAGGACTTTTTCATAATTATAGATTTTCTAATTTTGCATCATATGCACGTCACTTGGCATATCGCGTGTATCTCGACAAACACGCCGATTCTCGTTTTGAGCCCGAACTCATTTGACCTCGAACTAGGGAACATGACCCTCAATTGACTCTAAATGTAAATACATAAGTCAGTTGGGTTTCCTTATAAATGTTTGAGACTATTCACTTAAAACCCTCTCCTTCTATTCCATCGATCATTCCAAGCTGCTGGTGGAGAGACCTTCGGTTCCTTGTGTTTCTAGTGTCCCTTTCTCCTCAGATTTTCCAAGTTGAAGGTTGCATGTGGGTATAAAGTTGAAGGTTGCATGTGGGTATAAAGGAGAAAACTGACTTCTTCTTCAGTTTCCTTATCTCTATGCACCATTGTATGACAAACCCTTCTCTCTACAAGTCGTTCTTGGCTGCCATAGGTGAGTAACCATCTTCCATTCTTCAATTTTGGGTTAAATTGAGTCAAGGAGACTATTTTAAATTAAGTTAAACTGAGTGGTGGTCAAAAATCCAGAGAAGGCCATGGTAACCTGATGGTTGACCGAGTGTCACTCGGCTAGCCGCCAACCAACCACCAGGTGACCGACTGCCCAGAAAACCCTGAGTTCTTAGGAATTTTAGAGGATCTTGTAGGGCTTCCCAATGGTACCTCCTCACTGGAAACTGACCATCGAAAACCACCTAGACAAGGAGGACCTTAGAGGCAAAAGTCTTCAAATGTTCGGTGATCGTTCAATCATTTCCGTACCATGTTTATTAATTATGGGAATTCATTGTACAATTAATATACAATGCAACACCAAATTAAGAATAACGGTACATCGAATACTATAATTTATAACAGGCGGGACGGTTATGAGAGACAAATACTTAGATCAGTTTGGCTAGTAAGAGTCCTTGATTCCCTTAAATTATAATGCATGTGCATATTAATTTACTATATCCATGACTTTATATGCTAAATACGCGTTCATATACATACATAGATTGTACCCCATTCGTCTTTAATGGAATTATAGTTCAATAGTAACGTATTCCGAATGTATTATGAATTGAGGAGGCCTGAGTAGACTTTGTGAATGGAAAATGAATGATTAGATCGTTTTGAATGAAACGAATAGTATAGTATGCTCAAGTCTAGATTGTTAATTGATTCGAATGAGTTGGTATTATTTAGCTTCGACCAAGCGATATCCGACGGGGTTGACTCTTGATTTAGAATTGTTAAAGTTGTTGTGCAACACACAGTCTGGAGCACCAGAATCCCAGAACCTCTTAGCCAGGTGAACCTTTGGCCGGGTCACTGGTGACATCCTAACATGAGTGCTCTCTGATGAGAGGATCTAGCTAATGTAGTAACCAACTAGAGTGTATAGTCTCATTTGTTTTTGATATATAAAGCATGATTAATTTGATTGCACAACTGCCTAGTTATACCATTTTAAGCTCTTCTTCAATTACTTGTCATTAATTCTAATTTGATATAACATGCATAGATGAATCATGGCTTATACTCTCTTGAATCGTTGTGTTCATTAGCTATTCTTTGGAATTACATACTCAAATCCCACCCCCCAGTCTTGTTGAGACTGTGGAGGGAGAGGAGGAGGCCGCTGAGGTACCTCCAAGTCTAGAGGAGCGGATGGCTAAGGGAGCTATCTAGTTATGCTTCGGAGAGCGTCATCCTTACTCTTTTGGAAATATAGTTGGAAACCTTTTGTAGTAGTTGGTTATTAGCAGTGTAAACACTTGGATCTGTAGATGTTACTTTTAGAAATGTTGTATATAGCTATACTTTTGTAATTAGTGAGGTAGGGTAAATTTTTATAATCCCAGCTTCTTAATAGTTAATGAAATCATATTTTGTATAATGAATTTGAATGTTATGGACAACTCATGGTATGATACCTATTATTATAGTATTATAAATGCTTCCGCTCTGAAAATGTACAGGTACATGTGTCAATAAGCATGTCTCACTAGTAGAAAGTGGAATTTCATCCTTCGTGACTCGCACCTAACCTGAGAGTCACGAAGGATGAAATTCCACTTTCTACTATTGAGACAGTCATACTCTCGGAAATAAAATCGCTTAGATTTTCTGACTTATCACTCTATATGTGAGTATTGGCAAGGCAAAAGGACTTACATATCTTTAGAGAACAAAGAGTTTTTAGAGAATTTATCTCATGGAAAGAACAACCATTTAAATGAGGTTGAAAATGCTCACTCAACTTCTCACTCGTTGAACATCCTAACTTTTCCTGAAATCCAATAGGTCTTTTATTGGTTGTAATGGGGTTAGGGGAAAGGGTTTGGTAAAAATATGGAAAATGAGGTTTTAGGGTTTCTGAGAAGGTAAGGTCTTAAGTTTTCTTTGAAGGATTTTTCTTTGATTCATCTTCACCATTTTTTTTTTCTTTTTTTTTTGTAGTTCTTTGTTTTCTTGTCTTCGCATGAATTTCAACTTTCCTTTCTTTTTCTCTTTTTCACTTTTTTTTTTCTTTTTTTTTTTCGAGAAGACTTTTTCCTTGGAGAGATCATGTGAAGTATCAACAATGCACACTTCCTTCTTTCTTCATCTTTTCCTTACACTTCTAAAAAAGAATGGGTTACAGGCTTTTTATTTGGGTGAAGAGGCTTTGGGAATTTCTAAGGAAAAATGCATAAAGGATAAAGGTTCAAAAAGGGTTGCTATGGAACTATTTTTATGGGTAGGTTTTTAATGGCCATGGGGTTTTAGTTTTAGATTGCCAATCATCACTTTACCAGGTCTACAAAGGTGCTCATAAGCAACAAGTCAAGGTTAGTTCGCAATTTTGATGATACCTGTTGACACCAAAAATGTCACTTTGACTCTTCAAGATCCAAAGAGCTACATGAAGTCGCAACCTGCCATAAATAGGCAATGCTACTTCCAAAAAATCAAATCTTGTCAGAATCAAACAAAAACTGCAAGATCCTTCAAGACAGCCAAAAGAGGAGTATACAAGAAGTTTCAGGCCTTTTCAAAATCATTTGGCCTAACTTCGCCTCTCCGCCAACTGAAAAGGAGCTCCCGACGGCGAAAGCATCGGAGCCGATGGATGGTCTCAAAATACATCCAAAAGGCTCCACGTCAAGTTCCGAGTCAAACCGACAACGTTTGACCCTACATCAACCCTCGAACAGCTAAATCAAGCCTCTCGGCGGCGAGAACTACCGAGGCCATCACTCATCAGATAGAGCACATGGACGGCTTCAAAATGCTTACAAAGGGCTAAACGTCAAATTTCAAGTCATTTCGACAACATTTGACCATAGTTTGACGCTCGGAAGCCAAATCAGGCCTCTCGGCGGCGAAGCTCTCTGGGACCATGGTTTCCAAGATAGAGCCTATGGATCATCTTAAAATGACTCCAATAGGTTCCCTGTCAAATTTCAAGTCAATCGGACATCGGTTGACCGCACATCAAACCGCGACATCTTCATTGCGACAAAAGCAAGTCTACTAGTGATAGGACCCCAAACGGCTTCAAAACTCAAACAAAAGCCTCTGGTTGGTCTTATTTATTGCTCAGCAGGCTTCACCCCAAATTTCAGGTCATTCCGACATCGTTTGACCCAGTTTCAGCTTCTGATGGAAAATCGGCAGCTCTGCGCGACAAAGTCTTCGGTTTTCTCAGAAAATTGGAAACTTTGCAAAATAAAATGCAAGGATTCTCATCAGGTTTTCTACAGGGAAATCAGGCCAATAAATGATCAAAAATGTCAAGGAAAATTCAGAAGAGAAAAGAATAAAAAAAACAGCAAAAACGGACACAAAAAGGGACAAAAGGGGGAAAAAAACCCCAGGGTCGCAGGCCCCTGCGACCCTGGGGCCCGGGATCGCCCGGTGGGCCCCGGAAACCCCGTTTTTTGCCATTTTTTTGCGATTCGAAGCGTCCGGCCTCTGGTATTTTCCAAAATTCATACTTTTGAGACACCAAATCCTCTGACATCCGTCAAAAACATGGGTTAATCATTAAGAGTATCGAAAACAACATTGATCGCCACCCGGTCAACCAAAAAAAGTGTGCTTTCTACCCGACCGATCGAGAAGTCGACAAGACAGATGGTACCGACCCGCTGTTGGCAACCAACACCTGAAGTTACATGGTCATCCGATGTCGATCTACATGAAGATCCATCGATGATCATCGCCAGAAGAATCCCAAAAGACGCGGCACGGCCCGCGACTCTTCAACTGCTCGGCAACCACTTAATGCGATTAATTGACTAGCTTTATTACAGTCATCATTTCTTTGGACGGACCAATCAGAAGCAAGCATCCGGGAGTTACAAGTCAAGAGATTCATGGCATTTAACCCATGAAACTCTTCCCATCATGGCGATTAAAGGCGATTAAATGCCCTCAATCTCCTCCGGCCAATCAGAAGCCAAGAAAAAGGAGTTACAAAATAAAGAATTCAATCTTGTAACTCCTCCCTTTATATAGCTTTATGACAATTAAGGCTCATAAACCCTCCTAAATGGCTACCTAGAAGCCTATAAATAGGAGAGCATTCCAAAGAAATCCATATCGGAAAAACGAGACAGATCCCAGATCAGAAAAAAGCACAGAAACTCAAAGAAGGAAAAGAGAGAAAACTCTGCGGAAGTTCTACACCGACCACCGCTACAAGGTGACAAAAGTCCCTTGGGGGGTACCCCCCCCCCAAGGTCCTTGCCTTCTCCTTCTGCCTCCAAATGGCTTAGGCGTGGCTTTTCAGCCCGTCTACTCGGCTTTTTATTGGACATAGGACCTCCTTTTGGTCTTTGTTCTCTAAAAACCTGAGGTTATAGCTAAGCCAAGCGAATCAATAGCATCCTCTGTTCTCATCTGCATGGATGATTGCGAAGTCCACATATGGCTTGCGACCGTCAATCTGAACGGGTCCCCCACAATCTCTTGAGAAGTTAGATCCTCCTTTTCTTGCTTTTCATTGTAGTTTGTATTTTTTTAAAAGAGACAAAAATCACAACTCTTGTCTTTCATTATTGATAAGGATTGTAAAATGGCTATAAACGCCAAAATCGGCTATAAACGCCAAAAATCAGCTATAAACGCCAAAATCGGCTATAAATGCCAAAAAAATCGCCTTTCACGGCAAATCAAGAAAATGTCTCTTTTCTTAAATATATGTGCAATGGAAAACTTGAAAGAAGTTGATTTCCTTTTTACTTGCGAAGGTTGATCTCCGGATCACCACTTGCAATTCCAAGTGAAATAGAAAATCTGGCACACCCACACAAAAGAAATGTTGATGCACGCCCTTGCCCCCCGGTTACGAAAGGGTCGGACCTAACGGACTCCCACGTCCGCCGACCTCGGTAGGACCAGGCGCAGGAGCGCGGTCCATCAAGCTGGCACACCCGGTGGGACCCGTTCATTTGAGAACACGATGCTAGAAATGAAATATTTGCATATCATATCTATTGCTCTATGCTTATACTTCTTTTCTTGATTCTTTGGCTACTTTTTTATTGGTGGCCATGTTGGATTCCGCATCTAAAAAAAATGAGATGAGATTTTTTGGAAATTTCTAATTCTTTGAATTTATTTCCACTTTTTCTCTTTTCAAAAAAAAAATAAAAAATCAGATTTTTCATTTTGGATTCAAAATTGAGAAACCTTGATCTGTTCCTATTGTTCATCGCGCTTGCAGAAATGTTGAGCCTGTTCGACTAAGGTTTTGGGCCCTCGTTTCTCTTCGATGAGTTCATTAAAGATCTAAAGAAAAAAAAACAAAAAAAATCAGATTTCTCATTTTGGATTCGAAATTGACAAACCTTGATCCGTTCCTATCGTTCATCGCGCTTGCAGAAATGTTGAGCCTGTTCGACTAAGGTTTTGGGCCATCGTTTCTCTTCGATGAGTTCATTAAAGATCTAAGAAAAAAAAAACAAAAAAAATTAGATTTCTCATTTTGGATTCAAAATTGAGAAACCTTGATCCGTTCCTATCGTTCATCGAGCTTGCAGAAATGTTGAGCCTGTTCGACTAAGGTTTTGGGCCATCGTTTCTCTTCGATGAATTCATTAAAGATCTAAAATATATATATAAATAAATAAATAAAACAAAAAATCAGATTTCTTTGGATTCAAAATTGAGAAACCTTGATTCGTTCCTATCGTTCATCGCGCTTGCAGAAATGTTGAGCCTGTTTGACTAAGGTTTTGGGCCATCGTTTTTCTTCGATGAGTTCATTAAAGATAAAAATAAATAAATATAAAAAAAGACATAGACAACTAAGGTTAAACCAACTGTGTTCTTTGATCATGGTTGATTCAAGAAAAGCCTTGTCCAGAGTGTGGAGACAGCTTGACTGTTCTAGGCAAGGGTCCTCCAAACGGGTTCATTAAGTAATCCTACCCTTACCTGGAGCCAATTCTATCAATCAAGATTTCATAAGACCGGGTTAGGAGGCCTATGTATACTCTCTCGTCTTTTAAATAAATTTTTTTTTCAAAAATAAATTTTTTAAAATAAAAATTTTAAAATAAAATATAAAAAATATAAAAAACATTTTCAAAAAAAAATATTAAAAAAATATAAAAAATATAAAAATATATAAAATATATAAAAAATATATAAAAAAAAAAGATTTAAAAAAAATCTTCAAAAAAAAAAACTTCCGTCATTTTGGGTTTAGATTGGAGAAATCTTGGTCTTCTCCTCTCTGAGCACTGGCGCTCGCAGAAATCGCTGAGCTCGTGTTCAGATTGGAGTGCCTTTTGCTCTCTTTGATGAACTCGATATTGACCTTTCAAAAAAAAACTCGTCATTTTTGGATTCAGATCCGAGAAATTATGGTTCATTTCTTTCTGAGCACTGGCGCTTGCGGAAATCGCTGAGCCCGTGTTCAGATCGGAATACCATCTGCTCTCTTTGATGAATCCAATCTTGACCTTTCAAAACAAAGAATCTCATCTCATGGATGCGGTCTCAAAACATTTGTGTCTAGCGGTACTAGTACGCCCTTTCAGGGTCTACTGTATTGCGACCGGCACATTTGTAACTCCAACTTTATATTCTTCTTACCTCGAGCAAGCTCTGCTTCTCGATGAGTCGAATTTAAGTTCACAATTGCTTCTAGCAGTCACTGGGATGCTCATTTTGGGCTTACCATACCTGCGATCAGAACAATTGTACCCTCTATGGCGTTTTGCCTTCTTCATATTGCTTAGGTCATCTTCCTTGAGCAATTTGAAAAGACAAAACCATAGAACTTCCCATTTATGATCATTATATTCTTGTGATTACTAATGGATGTGGTATTGTTTCAGAAATTTTTTCAAAAAAACTAACAATGGCAGCATCGCTTACCATTACCTTCGATGAGAACAAGCACCAAGTCATGCTTCAACAGAAGCAAACTACGCGCACCTACAAGCGCCCCATCAGCCGCCGAAGTGTCAACTCCCTCGGCAACTCTCTGAACTCCGGGTCGACCTCGACTCCCCGGACTATCGTCTTTGGGACGCTGGGACCATTCCCACTTCCCGAGGAACAAACTGCTCCTTCCAAGAAGCAGAAACTCACCTCTCAACGTGTCACTACCGTGACACCAAAGGCGAGCACCAGAAGGCCCGAAGCCCGTGGCAGCCCCATGAAGCCTTAACCAGCAAACGACCAGGTCTATCCCAAGACTTGGTCCCCAAGACCTTCACCAAAACAGAGAAGGTCCCAAACATCTACCAAGCCAGCATTCCTGGCCCCACTCAAGGAGAACCAGTTCTATCCTCTTGCTTACGTGAAAGAGGAGAGACCCATCTCCAACCTGACTCCCAAGTCAAACCAGCATGAGCCGGCTTGTTCCTACAAGCCCAAAATCAGATCATGCATCATAAGGCCTCTGCAAGCACCTGCTAAGGCCTACAAACCCGTAGTTCGACCCTTCATCTCTACAGGGGCCGAGCTCCAAAAATTCAAAGCTTCACTGCAACAGGCGAAGGACAGGGTTCACATCCTATCCTTGCCCAGCTACAAAGAAGACAGGCTCGGCTGCTGCGCCCAAGGGAGCACATCCTTCATCGTCAAAGCCCAGCCAGAGCTGACCGAAGCTCAAATTGCTCGTCGCATACGCCGCCGCGCATCGTATAGACAAAAGAGACTAGAGAAGCAAAGGACACAGCCTCCTACACTTCAAGTCTCTCCCAAATGGGTCGAAAAAGATAGACCCAACCAAGTTGCTGCCGTCCATATGGTTGGAAAAACCAGAAGGCGGCAAAAGTCAGCAACAAAAATTCATGTCCGACTTCCGATGACCCGCAGCGTCTCCAGGACAAGAAGACATTCAGAAGAATCCCCTACTCTTTCAAGCAAAGGACGGCAGAGTGATACTTCCTCAAGCTCTTCTTCAATAAGAATGAGCCCCAGCTCAGTCACCAGGACAGTTTCTTCGTTCAAATCACGAAGGATGAACGTCTTGGCTACAAATTCTGAGCCACCACCCCGTAATCCACCTCAAGATGATGCGATCACCTGCATCCAGCAGTTGGAACAAGGCCAACAGAGGATTGAAACTCTGATGGAAAACCTTCTCCTCGCCTTCCAAAATCAGGCGAACAATGAATTTCCTCCGAATCATCAAGACAATGAGGTAAATGGAGAAGAAAATGAGTCACGCGCCCTTACCAAAAAGGACGTAGACAGTATCCTCGCCAAAGCAAAAGAAGAGGATATGCTCAAGGAGCATGGGATCAAGCCACCATATCCCTTATGGATGGACTCGGTCCCGTTTCCCACCAAATTCAAGCATCCTACTCTCCAAACATATACGGGAAAAGGATCAGCCAGACAGCACGTCATCCACTTCAAGATCCTGACGGGAGCTATCGCGGATCAAGATGCACTCAAGATCCGCCTCTTTGCAAGTACCCTAAAAGGTACGGCCTTCGATTGGTACTCCACTCTGCCGGAGGACTCAATCCAAAACTGGGCCATGCTAGAGACACGCTTCCTGACTCACTTCAAAGGTGAGGTTCATCCCGCTACTATGGCTCAGCTGTGCAGCCTAAAACATGGGGAGAATGAGTCAACATATGACTTCATTCACAAGTGGAAAGCAATGGCGTACAAATGCTCTGATGTATTGCCACAAGCGTCGCTAGTTGACATCTGCCGAAACAACATGAGAGCCAGAATCCGCTCCATGATCATCGGCAACAAATCAAAAAACCTGGGAGAACTTCTAGAAGCTTCCATGGAAGCTGAAACGGTTATTAAAGACCTCAACAGTCAGAAATCATCAAGAAAAGAGCCAACCGCCATTGCAACCTCTAAACCAAAGAAGAAAGAGGTCCTCAATGAACATACCAAGTCAGCTCCTCAGCCACCAAAGAAAGCTGAAAACAAAGCTGTGGGTAAGATACCTGAACTCTCAAATGCCTTCAAAGAACGAGTAGAGAAGAAATACCCGTTTGATGAAGATGTTGATGAAATCTTCGGGGCTCTTGTGGCAAACGGCAAACTCACCTTGCCTGAACCAAAAAGACCGGGTGATGTTGGCAAAACCAACGATCGTCGGTACTGTCCATACCACCAGATGATCTCGCATCCTCTCAATCAATGCTTTGTTGTGAGGGAGAAAATAAACGAGATGTGGAAAAACGGAGTCATCACCTTTGACAAAAACTATGGGCATGCCTCCGTCAACATGGTGACATGTGGACAAACATCAAGATCACCGAAGAAGAAGATCACTACTTCTTTCAAGGTGATAAACTCAATCCAAGCGTCCGAGGAACTGGTTCCTTACCCGACACCAGACGGACGACCCATATGGGTACATCCCGATCTCCTGGAAGATGAAAATTGGGAGGTCGCGGAAACAAAGCCTACAGGTCAACAGTGAAGGCAAGCTAGGAAGCATCTCCTCAAGCTCAAACAGCAAGAGAAGACCCAGCCAAAACAAGAAGTCAAAGAAAAGGCAGAGGCTTCCTCTACCGCTTCACTGGAGGCAACAAAAACATCCCTTCCAGAGACTTCAAAGGGGGTAAGAAAATTCACTCTTAGTGATTTCATGCCACCTCAATTCAAAGAAGCCATGCAGTAGGCATCATACTCTTGCAATTCGGTAGTTGGATTCTCCATTGATGGATATAAGTCCAGCGACACCGATGATGGATTCGAATCCAACTACACAGATGAGTGGGAGGAGTCCCTTGAAACAGGAGAATATCTCTCCGATGAAGAATGGGTTCCTGAGTCTCATCTTATGCCAGTTAATCTGGTATAACCCTCTACAGCCACAAGGATCCTGGTCTGATGATGAAGAAGACCAAGAGGCTGTACAAGAAAATGCTGCTGACCCAGCACCTCTCATTACTCCAGTGGAAATCAACCATGTTGAGCCACAAAGGGATGATGAAGAAAAAGATTTGGCTCCCATGCCTCATCTTGAAGAATATGCAAGGATCTTGCAGCGTCTCGCTCTAGAACAAGAGCAAGACTGCGTCAACGAGCCTCCTCGCAATCCAGAGCCTAAAGTCCCTGAAGACCATCAGGTGGATCCTCCCTTAACTCCTGAAAATGGAGAAAATTGCTGGATAGACGATCCTCTTACATCCGAGGATGAGTCTGACTCCGATCAGGCGACGTCTCCCGTCAGAGCTTCCTGCAATGTGATAATTCGGGATTATAGCTCTTCCGAAGCATCGTCTGATGAGAGCACTTACACTCCGGCGACGCCTAGCAATGTATCTTCTGGAGCCACCTCGTCTCACGTGACTTTCACTGAGATGACACCCTCTCAGGTTTCTTCTCCTGAGACTGTGACTTCAAAGTTCACACCCTTCCTGACTGAAGAATTCCCAGCTATTGATGCTTGGGACGATGAATTAGTCAACAAAGAAGAAAGGTTACTGGATGCTGTTCAGGACTTGTTCCAAAAAAAATGCTCCGTACAACACAATCACTGAGGATGGCAACTCTGTTGCTGATACATCCTCAGCAAATGAAAAACGACAGCCTCTTGATCCTGAAGACAATCTTCCAAATGAAGACCCTTCTCAAGAAGCTCTCGAAGTTGGTAAAGGCACCCGCTCTGGCCGGGACTATCACAAAAATTACAACCAATCTTCCTTTACATATGTAAATCCTTCGGGAAAAGATGTTGTAAGCGCCCCTATTGGCAACAATGATGAACATGCAAGCCCTAAGGAGGCTTTCAAGTATGACTTGATTGAACACTTCAAGCACATACCTGCACGTCTGCACATCCTAGATTTGTTGTGAATGTCTCCGCACACTCGTGATAATCTCATCTCAGAATTACAAAAGCTGAATGAGGATGTCGACAAATATGCCTCGCAAGTCCTCTAAATTGAAATGAATTACCGGGTCAAAAACTCAGAAGCCTCCTCAAAGGGAGAAAAAAAGAAAACTGAGGGATCATGCATTGAATGCCTCTCGGTTAAAAAAGCATCCAGTGCAACCATCGCCTTCACAAAGGACGACCTCCTACTTGGAGAAACCAGGCACAGCCAACCCCTGTACTTCACAGGGTATATCAAGGAAACGCCTATGCACAGAGTTCAGATCGACCCAGGTTCTGCACTCAACCTCATCTCCACATCGGCTCTCGAAGAGTTGGGCATCCCACCCAGCAAGCTAAGTCACACATCTGTATCTATCTTTGGATATGATGGGAGCACTTAAAGGCCTATCGGCAAAATCAGGTTCAAGTTGCAGATCGGTGATCTTATTTCTGAGGTCACTGTGTATGCAATAAAAACCCCTTCATGTTACAACATCCTTCTCGGACGCCCTTGGATCCACCAGAATGGCGTTATCCCTTCAAATCTACATCAATGCATCAAGTTTGTTGGCGACGACGGCATGATACATCGAGTCTTTGCGGACAGAAAACCCTTCAAAGGTAAAGAAGTCCACTTCGCAGACTCACAGATGTATGAAGGTGAAAAAGAAGAAGAGTATAAGCACACAGCATCCTTTGCCGAAAATCTCCAGAAAGATAAAGGCAAAGCTCCTCAACAATCACTGGAAGAAAACAAACCATCCGGTAAATCCGAAGAGAGCATTCAAACTCCCTTCATCATCTCCCTCAAACCTTCAAAGCCTTTGGTCATCACAACTAAAGTGAAGAAGGCAAAGCAAAAGCCCGGGGGCAAATTTATTGTCTCTTTCGTGTCTATCATGCAAGACACGGATTCGGATTCAGAGCCAGAAGATGACACATCGTCAAGCCAAGCTGACACTCAGCAAGTTCAGCTTGCTCTTACTCCAATGGAGACAACTTCTGACATAGAAGATCCTACGTTAGCTTCCTTCATTGTTCCAGTAACTTCAGCAAAGGAAAAGCCGATCTTCTTCCATAGATCGGATGCTTCTTCATCAAACTCTATGCTTGAATCTTTCCAAAATAAAGGTATGCCTCAACTATCCTTATATAGTTCTGTGGCACAAGCTATTATGAAGAAAATGGGTTATGACGCTCAAAACCCAGTCGGTTTGGGAGAAGGATGCGGTATTCTCACGCCATTGGGGCCCGTCTTGACCAAAAGCCAGCTGGAAGATTGGAGACTCTACGGCTATGTAGAAAAGTCTTCACACGGGTTAGGGTATGATCCCGACACTCCCTGAGACAGTTGACACAAAGGCTTAAAAGTCAATATACTGACCAAGCCTCAACATCTCAAGTCCATGAAGACATCGATCTCCCTGGATATCTCTTCGATGAGTCACCTGATAAAAATCCAGGAAGCTCATCCAATTGGCACGATTTCTCCGAAAATGAAGAGGAGTTGTCCGATGGCACAGACGTGTGGTCTTTTGACCCAGAAGAACCCTCATCTCCAAAAGAAGTAGCCTACTTCGACCCGGTTCAACAGGCGATTGGGATCATCTCATAGCAAGCCTTGGGAAAATTACCGATCAAGAAGACCCGTGGAAAGGAACAAAACCTTGGTCTGGAAATGCCTTTGAAACCCCAGAAGGTTTCGTTGAGCTGGAAGCCTCCGAAAATATTGTGGAGGAACCACCTTTGAACCTTCCAACGGAAGATCCTGTTCAAAAGATAGACTTGGGAACACCAGATAACCCACGTCCTGTATTCATAAGCAAGAATATAAAGGATGATGAGTTACCTGAGTATATCGCCTTTCTTCGTGAGTTCGTTGATTGCTTTGCATGGTCTTACGCTGAAATGCCTGGTTTAGACCCCAAAATAGCGGTTCACAAACTCAATCTTCAAGAAGACATCAAGCCTGTCAAGCAAGGTCAAAGAAGATTCCGTCCAAATGTGATGGATAAAATTGAACAAGAAGTTCAAAAACTCAAAAGCGTCGGCTTCATCCGTGAGGAACAACATCCTGAATGGTTGGCCAACATTGTCCCCGTGACAAAGAAAAACGGGCAGATCGGGGTCTGTATTGACTATAGAGACCTGAACGGCGCATGCCTTAAAGATGAATTTCCGCTCCCCATACCAGAGGTAATGATTGATAATACCTGTAGATTCGAGCGAATAACATTCATGGATGGCTTCTCTGGCTACAATCAGATAAAGATGCATCTTGAAGATGAAAAACATACATCTTTTCGGACCCCATTTGGCGTGTATTGCTACGCTGTCATGCCATTTGTTCTGAAAAATGCTGGTGCCACATATCAGAGGGCTATGATGAAAATATTCCAAGATATGCAGCACAAGACGGTTGAATGTTACGTTGATGACCTCGCCGTCAAAAGCAAAAGAAAAGAAGATCATCTCAAAAACCTTCGAGAAGTCTTCCTCCGGCTTCGCAAACACAAACTGCGGATGAATCCTTTGAAATGCTTCTTTGGCGTCTCGTCGGGTAAGTTCCTCGGATTCTTAGTTCAGAAAGCTGGAATAGAGCTTGACCCCATAAAAGTCAAAGCCATTCTAGAAATGCCCTCTCCAAGAACCTTGAGAGAACTCAAAGGGCTTCAAGGGAGATTGGCCTACATCAGACAGTTCATCTCCAATCTATCGGGGAAATGCCGTCCATTCTCCTGGTTGATGAAAAAAGGTGTAAACTTTGTCTGGGATGCTGACTGTGAAGCTGCTTTCCAAGACATCAAGTCATACCTGAAAAAACCTCCAGTGTTAGCTGCTCCTACCACCGGAAAACCATTCATCTTGTACACAAGAGCCCTTGATTACTCTTTGGGAGATCTTCTTGCGCAAGAAAATGATCAAAGAAAAGAAGCTGCTCTATATTACCTCAGCCGCATGCTAGTAGGTGCGGAGCATCGCTACTCTCCAGTCGAAAAAGAATGTCTTGCAGTGATGTTCGCCGTACAAAAGCTGCGTCACTACTTGCTTTCCAATACAGTATACCTAGTCTCGAGGGTCAACCTCTTGAAGGTCCTTGTCACAAAGGCAGGTTCTCTCAATGCTCGATTGGCAAAATGGTCCATCCTTCTGTCACAATTTGATATTAGGTATGTACCACAAAAGGCAATCAAAGGGCAAGCTCTAGCGGACTTCCTCGCAGAGCATCCATTGCCTAAAGATTCTCCGCTCAGAAATGATCTCCCAGACGAACCAGTTTACAATGTGGAGACTTTCTCGTAAAATGCTTCCTGGGACATGTACTTTGACGGTGCAACCAGGACAAATGAAAAAAGACAGCTAATCTCGGGAGTTGGCATCCTCTTTGTTAGCCCCGACAAATACATGATTCCACACGCTTTCTCGCTACTGGAACCATGCACAAACAATGCAGCTGAATATCAAGCTCTGATCCTAGGATTGGAAGTCGCCATCGAATCCGGTATCACCATGTTGGAAGTCTTTGGAGACTCTCAACTGATCGTCAACCAGATGAATCAGAAATCTGAAGTCAGGAAGCCAGATTTACTGCCTTACTACAACAAGGCACAATCACTTCTGCAAAAGTTTGACATCTGTCACATCACCCACATTCGTAGAGGTGAAAACATACATGCAGATGCCCTAGCTGGACTTGCCGCATCCATGGCAATCCAGGAAGGGGAAAACATGCAAATCACAGTGTGCGAAAGAAGAATCCTTTCTCCTCTTAACACACACCAAGCTGTTGCTGAATGCCACCAAGTGGTTGGAAGTCGGATTTCAATCCTTCAAACTTCAATCGGCGACTGGCAGGATCCGTTCATTGATTACATTATGTTCGGAATCCTACCTGAAGATCTAAAAGAACGGGTAAGCATCCAAAGGCGAACCCCAAGCTTTCATTTGGATATTCTTCAAAAATCCTTTACAGGAAATCATTCAACGGAGTACTTCTACGCTGCTTGTCACAACAAGAGGCTGAAGAAACACTCAAAGAAGTTCATGCTGGTCTTTGCGGAGCTCATCAGGCTGGTCCCAAGCTCTATGATCAGATAAAAAGGTTAGGATATTACTGGCCTACCATGGTAGCTGACGCAATGCAATTTGCTAAGCGCTGCCAACAATGCCAAGTTCATGGAGATTACATTCACATGCCTCCAGAATGGCTGCATCCTACAGCGATTTCATGGCCTTTCGAAGCCTGGGGTATGGACATCATAGGTCCTATTTCTTCCCCTTCGAGCAAAGGTCATCGCTTCATCTTCACCGCTACGGATTATTTCTCCAAGTGGTCAGAAGCATTCGCGTTCAACGAAATGAAGACCTCATCAGTCCTTCAGTTCCTGCGCACCAACATCATTTGTCGTTTCGGCATACCCAAAAGATTCGTCCATGATAACGGACCACAATTCCGGGATCATCGATTCTACAGGTTCTGCGACAAATACAAAATCCAAAGCTGTCCTTCGACTCCATACAATCCGGCAGCAAACGGGTTGGCAAAAGCTTTCAACAAGACACTCTGCAAAATCCTCAAAAAAATGGTCTCTAGTCACAAAAGAGACTGGAGCGACAAAATGTCTGAAGCTTTGTGGGCCTATCGAACCACCGTTCGAGGACCAACCCATAGCACACCATTCTCCTCGGTCTATGGATGCGAAGCTGTCGTGCCCTTGGAAGTACAAATTCCTTCCTTGAGGGTATCCTTGCAAAATGACATGACTCAAGAAAGCAATGTCAAATTGCGACTCCATGAGGTGGACAATCATTTTGCATTGAACTTTACCAAGCACGCATGGCAGGATCTTTCGACAAAAAGGTCAGGCAATGCGCCTACAAAAAGGGTGACTTGGTTCTTGCGGTAAAAAGACCAATGGTCTTCGCTCACAAGTCCAAAGGCAAATTTGAGCCAAAATGGGAGGGACCCTACGTCATCGACAAGGTTTTCTCCAATGACGCATACGCACTCCTAAACATGGAAGGTGATAGATGTATGCGGGCATCAACGGCAAGTTCTTAAAGCGGTACTACCCTTGAGGACTTACCCAACTGGGTAAGAGCAATGCTTGTACGGCCAAAACTGGTTTCCAGGTACACGCTCGCTAAACCCACCTCTTTTTTTAGAATTTTCATATCAAATATTGAAATTTCTAGAAATTTAAACAATGCTTACTTTCATCGTTTCATTGTTCAAAAAAAATCCAAGTTTAGGGACCTTTCCCTAACTTGACCAAAATTTCCAACCCTTGAACCCAAAATTCATGGTTTGAAACAAAATCCGGATTCAGGGATTTCCACCCTAGTCCACCCTACCTTTTACCGCCAAAATGGTTTTAGGTCAAAACTTATGACCCTCGTGTCTTTAAACAAAAAAAAATGTTTTTTTCAAAAAAAAAAACCGCAGGGAAGCGACGCTTTGTCGATACTCGCACAAATCGGAAGCATACGAACCACGTTCGACACTTCAAAAATTGCAGGGAAGTAACATTTCGTCGATACTTGCAAAATCCAAAACTGTGGAGATGCAACATTTCAGTTGATATCCACAACCCAAATTTCAAAGGTTCGAAAAAACCTATAAAAAAAAAACCATGGAGACGCAACATTTCAGTTGATATCCATAACCCAAAGGTTCGAGAAAACCACAAATTTCAAAAATCGTGGGGAAACGACATCAAGTCAGTACCCGCAAAACCAAAATTTTTGAAAAGCAAGGATGCAACATTCCATCGATACTTGCACCCAAATCCGCGAGGATGCGACATTCCATCGATACTCTTAACCGAATGAGCAAGGATGCGACATTCCATCAATACTTGCAAGAACATTCAGCAGGGAGGCGACTTTTAGTCGATACTTGCATTTTTGACAACCAAACCGGCTATAAATGCCACAAACCGGTTATAAATGCCACCAAAACAGGCTATAAATGCCACAGACCGGCTATCAATGCCACAAAACAAAACCGGCTATCAATGCCACAAACAAAAAATTGGCTTTCAAAAAAAACCCGGCTATCAATGCCACAAACAAGGCTATCAATGCCACCAAAAACCGGCTATAGATGCCACAAAACAAACCGGCTATCAATGCCACCAAAACCGGCTATCAATGCCACCAAAACCGGCTATCAATGCCACCAAAACCGGCTATCAATGCCACAAATCAGCTATCAATGCCACAAATCGGCTATTAATGCCACAAAAAAGCTGGCTCTCATGCCAAAATCGGCTTCCATGCCACAAGCAAAAATCTGGCTTCCATGCCAAAACAATCACCTGACAAAAGATTTTCACAAAATGACAAGCTTTTGATCAAATCCCATTTAGCAATTACTTTTATCACAAAAAGATTTAAGTGAGCGTAGGGAAAACAAAAAAAAAGGGGCATCCCATTTAGCAATTACTTTTATCACAAAAAGATTCAAGTGAGCGTAGGGATAACAAAAAAAAAAAAGAGTACCAAAAATACATGTGGTACCAAAAAAAAAAGAAAGTGTTCACAAGCACTACAAAAAAAAAAAGTACCAAAAAAATACAAGTGGTACTAAAAAAAAGAAGAAGGATGGTTTTTGTTAAAAAAAAAAAATAGGAGCTCAATCAAAAATGGTCTCCAGCTAAGAGTTCAGCTCCTCAAGCAAACTTTTGGCCTCAGCCGTCAGGGATTCCAAGGCACGCTTCTTCAGGAACTTGCCATGAGATGCTGGGGTGGGTTGAAACCCTTCTTTCGCACCAAGAAGCTTCCCCCGAGTAGTTTGCCATTGTTTGTTCTCTTCAGACTTCCTTTTAAGAACTCGATAGGCATCTATAACCCGGCGAATCAGAGCACTCTCCCTGTCACAAGCCTCTGTTATTGCGGCCCACTTGGCAGCGACTTGTGCCTGCAGATGCTCAAGACGTTTCCTGGCCTCATCGACCTCCCTATCAAGGATGTTAAGTTCATGTGTCAGCCCAATGATGGTTAGCTCTTCTAAGTTCTTCTCTTGGACTACCTGCTTCCTGTTTTCTGTAGCCTCATCCAGGTTAGACTGAGCCTTATCCACAGGGTCCAGGAACATCTCCTTGAAGAACTGGTCGTCAGGAAAACCCATGGTCTCAAACCACCTGTCACCCAGCTCAATGATCCTATCAACGATCGCCCTGGCACTTGTGACATCCAGACTAGCCTCTTCGGCATCCCCAAGAATCTCACGCACATGCTGGATCATCCCAAATCCGGCATCTAAGTGCCTAGAAAGCAGAGTCTCAATCTAAGAGCTCAGAACCCGCACCACCACCTTCTTCGCAAAAAGAAGAGATGGCCCAGCTAAAGATTCGCCCAACTCCGTTGGTCGGCTGCTCATGTCATCACCTGTTGGAAGAGTAACAAAAGAACTCTTTCCAGTTGAAGCTCCTCCTGCTCGGGAAGGAATCTCAGCACGAGGTATCTCCTCAACAGTGTCAGAATTGGTCCCAGGAGTCTCTACCTCTGGATCAATCTCTGGCATCCCTTGCTCTGGAAGCGATGGATCCTCCTCTGTCACTTCAAAACCTGCCAAAGAAACACAAAAAGGTATGAATATGATCCTGTTTGAAAATCATTATCAGGGTTATTACTACAAAATACCTTCTTCGACGACTGGCGGAACACTCTCTTCCTCCATGAACTCATCGGAAGCATCATCAACATTTGCATCCATCGATGGTTCAAAGTCATCGGAATCCTGTGGCAAGTCAGCTGGCAAAAAAAAATGTTAGCAAACCAAGTCACAGACACAAAAAAAAAAGCAAAAGAAGTCATACCAATTGGAGACTCTGGATTCACTCCAGAGTCCCTCGGTTCTTCTTCAGGTGCCCCGACAGGATCCGTCACCACCTCATCGACTAGAACCTCAGGCATCAACAAGTCTTCCTCTGCTAAAAAAAAAAAAGAAAAGCAAAAACAAGAAGCAAATCAGAACATGGAAAAATCCCATGAAAGGAAATGGAAAGAGAAAAAGGAAGAATCATACCTTCACCGACGGTCTCTTCTTCTCGGCTTCTCTTCTCTGGAGGCTCGTCAGCATCCACTGGCACATCCTCATTGATAGTAAGAGGAACTTCCAAGTCAGGAGAGTCCTCATGCTGCCCCTTGCTGCGATGATGACTCCTCCTCCTCTTACTCCTGCGGGCTCGCTTCTTAGAGGAACCTACCCCGCTGTCAGAGTCAGGTTTCCCACTTGACTCCTCACTGGATGGTCTACTCTTGCCAGTAGACTCCACGGAAGCTTGCCTCTGTGCCGCTTGCATCCAAGCACCAAGCTCGGCTTCCTCCTGTTCTAGCTGCTCTAAACCCTCATCAGGTATTTCTCGAACAGCTTCAGAACCAATGATGCCCTGGTCACCAAGAAAGCCTATCTTGTGCTTCTCTCCAGAAAGGAAGGCCTAAACTACCTCTCGCCGGATGCCATCCGACTTTCCAAGGCCCTTTCCAGATGCCAGCTTCACATCAAGCTCCTTCTTGGAAAGCCCCCGATATGCCGAAAAGCTCTCCGCGAACCACTTCGCAAAGCCGGCAGTCCGGGAAGTCAACAACACAGGATAAAAGATCATGGCTGTAGTGTCTTCAGCACTATAGAAAGCCCATGCATTTCTCCCGTCCTGTAAACCTCCAAAGTGCTTCACCATGCTTGAAGGCGCTCCAACAACGCCTTGAGAAAAGCCCAGCTGCAAAGCAAAGTGAGAGGGTACATACGGCTGCATGTCAACGAAAAGATGTCTGCGGTACACCATCGTGCCGACACGTATGCTGAAAAGCCACTCTCTCTCTGCATTCGTCAAGGAGTAATGCCTTCCCGACCCCGCCCTGGTAGAGTCTCGGGAGGCACCAAAATCAAAAGCCTTCTTCCGCAAATCTGGAGAAAGCTTCACTGAAGACTGCCCCATCTCGACGTCCCTGAACCGTCGGATCCTCATGCGGGCAAACAAAAGTGATTCGGACACGGCTTTGCCCTTAGCCAGTCGAATCATCAAAGGATCATCATCCTGTGCAGCACCCAGCCGGTGGAAGCCAGGACAGTGGTACACGTACCACGAATAAAAGAAGTGGGCTGAAAATACCCTATTCATGGGAAGCCCAAGCCGAACCAAAAAAGCAGCAGCCTGCAGTTCGGTACACAGGTAGGAGTAAAGAGATGGCACCAAAGCAAGGTGCTCTCCAAACGCCATCTGACAAGCCAGAAAAATACAATGCGGCCTGATGTGCGTTCCATCTCCTCCAGCAAAAATAGCCTCACCAAGCCAATAAATGAGGTAAACAGCGAGATCTCTCCGCAGTGCAATGTCAAGACATATGGCGTTTGTACTCGCACAGAAATCTCTTAACTCTTCTTGCATAGCCAAGATCTTCTTCGAACTTGGATCCTGAGCCCTGGCTTCCTGGGTCGCACTATCAGAAGACTCCCTGCTATCAAAAAAGTTGGAGAACGAAGAGCTAGAACTCTTCTAACTGCTGGATCTAACTTTCAAACCCTCCTTCTCCATCAAAAAATCATAGAAGGCGACGAGCTGTAAGTACAGAAGCCTGAACTCCTCAGACTGCCCCTCACGGACGCTGTCAATCGGCATAACCTCCTCATAGAGTTTGCCAAGGATGGGCAATCCAGTAATGGCGCTCAACTCCTTCAAAGAGAAACCAATCTCACCATTCGTCACAACGAAGGTATTGGTTTGTGGGAGGAATGACTCCAGCATAGCCATGAAGGCCTCGTCGGAGAAGATCACGGTCTCTCTGAAGGCGCGGACCGCATCAAAAATCCCGGCTTCCTTCAAAATGGCGCCACCAATCAGCAGGACGCGATCAGACCACGACTTCCACTCGGAGTCAGCATTGAAACGGCCACGAAGTCGAAAAGGCTTTATCCAATTGCTGCCGTCACCGCTGAAAATATCAAGGCCCACCGGTCTCAAATCGACCGACGGATAATCAGAGCCCTGGTAGCCGCTGGATGGCATCAACAGGTCCATGTCAACAGGCGACCTCTCCGTATATCCAGGAGAACCGCCAACAAAAACCCCGGTCTTGATTACATTTGTCCTTCTCACCCAGCTTGGAGGATCTTCCCTCTTAGAGTACGTGGGGACAAGGCTCATGATCGAGACGGTGCGATCAAACGTCAACCGGGTAACAACAATCTTCTTCTCACCATCTGCTGTGAAAGAGAACTGAAAACATCTTCTCTGGTATGTCATGTCATCAGGGACGGCATCACCAAAGAAGAAGGTAGGCTTGGGTAAAACACTCTGATCTTCCATCACCCATGGACGACTGCTTACCATGATCTTATAGAATTCCTCTCCCTTGAGAGCGATCAGCCGCTGCCTCATCTCATCTCTATTGAGGGAGTCGCATTCTTCCAAATTTCTCTCAACATACTGGACCTTCTCAAAGGCCTGCTGAACGGCCGGATTAGAAGATCTAGAATATCGACGAGGTACGCTTGTAGTAGGCTCTTTACCCTTGTTCGTTCTGGAGGAACCACCTGAAAAGGATGGAAAAGAAAAAGATCAAACACCAAAATGACAGAATCTCGCTAAAAAAAATCTGGCGAAATTTTGACATGATGACGGGGCAATTCCGAAGAAAAGGAATTATCCCGAAAGAAATAGAAAACTTGAAGATGGGCTCAACATTGCTGCGAGCTCCGAAACTCCAAACTTTCGAAACCTCAAAGTCTCCGCAAAATCAGGAAGGGCTCAACATCGCTGCGAGCTCCAAATTCCCAAATTTGCGAAAACTTTCAGGTATGCTATCACATCATGCTACAAATTTAATTTACAATAGAATGCATGCATGAACATCTAGGTTTGCCCAAAAAGAAGGGGCATTATCATGATGAGAAAAAAAAATAGAAGAAAAAGAAACTTTCTCAAAAAAAAAAGGGGGAAAGAAAACAAAAAAAAAAGAAAAAAAGGGATGGCCCACAGGCCGTGGCCCACAAGCCATGTGGCCGTACAGCCAGATCCGTACGGCCCACAAAAAAAACATGCAAAAAAAAAAGAAAAGGAGAAAACACGTGCAAAAAAAAGACACGTGGAAAAAAAGAAAAGAAAAGGAAAGAAACAAAAAAAAAAGAAAGAACTTTTTTTTTCTACAATAGGGTTTTCTTGAAAAAGGGAACTTACTTGAAGCCATTGATGGAGAAGAAGAAGAAAAGTCTTGAAGATCTTGAAGAGGAAAAACTCTTGGTCTTGAAGCCCTCTTGGGATTGTTGCAAAAGAAAGTAATAAGAGCAAGAGATCCAACCTCCTCCTTGCTTTTATAGAAGAAAGCAAACCAAAGAAGGAAAGAAGAAAGAGGTAAGTGTTACTAATTAGTAACCTTACCAAAAGAAAGAGATTAGAAAGATTCTTTCCCAAAAGAAAGATATCTTGAGGGATTCTCTCCCAAAAAGAAATCAATGAGAGATTTTCTCCCAAAAGATAAGATCAATGAAGGATTCTTTCCCAAGAGAAAGATATCTTGAGATATTCTCTCCCAAAATAAAGGAAACATGAGAGATTCTCTCCAAGTAAAGATATTCTTAGATATTCTCTACCCAAAGGAAATATTTTTGGATATTCTTTACAAAAATGACATCATATGAGATCTAAGCCATTTCAAAAGCTTATGGTCCCATGGGTTAGCCCATATGAACCAGATTTGACCACCTAGGCACACAAAAAAAAAAAAGTTGGGCTTTTAGTCAAAGAGAAATCCCTCTTACCAAGAGCATACAAAAATGGTTCCATGCCTCTTTTGAGTTGATCCGACCATATAAAAGAGAATTCCAAGCCCCATGAGCTTCCAAAAATCAAACCATCCAGCCTCATCTACCAAATTGAGCCAAAATCTTGAAATTGACATTCCGCAAAAAACCAAAAACCAAAACCTGGTCCCCTAACTTGCCACATACAGCTTGTTAGGTCACAAGATCAAAACCAAAATTGATCCCCCAACATTCCACATACAGCTTGTTGGGTCACACGATCAAAACCAAACCCGACCCCCTAACCTGCCACATACAGCCTGTTAGGTCACAAGGTCAAAACCGAAATCTACATCCCTGATGTCATCTTCAAAACTTTGCCTCGAGATGGTACGTGATCGCTTTCACTACCATAAAATTCCCCTGGAAGCACAAAAGGCTACAAATACCAAAAAGAAAGACTGCTCAAAGACTCTTGGTTAAGTCACAGGCTCTCCTTCACAAATCTCTTCGAGGCACATCGACTACAAATGATAAGCAACTCGTCGCTGTACCTCGAGGGGGCATTTGTTGACACCAAAAATGTCACTTTGACTCTTCAAGATCCAAAGAGTTGCATGAAGTCGTAACCTGCCATAAATAGGCAATGCTACTTCCAAAAAATCAGATCTTGTCAGAATCAAACAAAAACTGCAAGATCCTTCAAAACAGCCAAAAGAGGAGTACATAAGAAGTTTCGGGCCATTTCAAAATCATTTGGCCTAACTTCGCTTCTCTGCCAACTGAAAAGGAGCCCCGGCGGCGAAAGCATCAGAGCACCAAATCTTCGATCGGAGCCGATGGATGGTCTCAAAATACATCCAAAAGGCTCGACGCCAAGTTCCGAGACAAACCGACAACGTTTGACCCTACATCAACCCTCGAACAGCTAAATCAAGCCTCTCAGCGGTGAGAACCACCGAGGCCATCACTCATCACATAGAGCACATGGACGGCTTCAAAATGCTTACAGAGGGCTACACGTCAAATTTCAGGTCATTTCGACAACATTTGACCATAGTTTGACGCTGGGAAGCCAAATCAGGCCTCTCGGCGGCGAAGCTCTCCGGGACCATGGTTTCCAAGACAGAGCCTATGGATCATCTTAAAATGACTCCAATAGGTTCCCTGTCAAATCTCAAGTCAATCGGACATCGGTTGACCGCACATCAAACCGCGACATCTTCACCGCGACAAAAGCAAGTCTACTGGTGATAGGAACCCAAACGGCTTCAAAACTCAAACAAAATCCTATGGTTGGTCTTATTTATTGCTCAGCAGGCTTTACCCCAAACTTCAGGTCATTCCGACATCGTT
Source organism: Litsea cubeba (assembly GCA_012931725.1). Taxonomy (NCBI): domain Eukaryota; kingdom Viridiplantae; phylum Streptophyta; class Magnoliopsida; order Laurales; family Lauraceae; genus Litsea; species Litsea cubeba. The sequence goes on along the minus strand of CM022952.1, from coordinate 63,549,307 downwards.
TGACCCAGTTTCAGCTTCTGACGGAAAATCGGCAGCTCTGCGCGACAAAGTCATCGGCTTTCTCAGAAAATTGGAAACTTTGCAAAATAAAATGCAAGGATTCTCATCAGGTTTTCTACAGGGAAATCAGGCCAATAAATGATCAAAAATGTGAAGGAAAAATACAGAAGAAAAAAGAATAAAAAAATAGTAAAAACGGACACAAAAGGGGACAAAAGGGGGAAAACCCCCCAGGGTCGTCGGCGACCCTGGGGCCCGGGATCGCCCGGTGGGCCCCGGAAACCCCGTTTTTCGCCGTTTTTTCGCGATTCGAAGTGTCCGGCCTCTGGTATTTTCCAAAATTCATACTTTTGAGACACCAAATCCTCTGACAACCATAAAAAACATGGGTTAATCATCAAGAGTATCGAAAACAACATTGATCACCACCCGGTCAACCAAAAAAAGTGTGCTTTCTACCCGACCGATCGAGAAATCGACAGGACAGATGGTACCGACCCGCTGTTGTTAACCAACACTTGAAGTTACATGGTCATCCGATGTCGATCTACATGAAGATCCATCGATGATCATCGCCAGAAGAATCCCAAAAGACGCGGCACGGCCCGCGACTCTTCAACTACTCGGTGACCACTTAATGCGATTAATTGACTAGCTTTATTACAGTCATTAATCCATTTCTTTGGACGGACCAATCAGAAGCAAGCATCCTGGAGTTACAAGTCAAGAGATTCATGGCATTTAACCCATGAAACTCCTCCCATCATGGCGATTAAAGGCGATTAAATGCCCTCAATCTCCTCCGGCCAATCAGAAGCCAAGAAAAAGGAGTTACAAAATAAAGAATTCAATCTTGTAACTCCTCCCTTTATGTAGCTTTATGACAATTAAGGCTCATAAACCCTCCTAAATGGCTACCTAGAAACCTATAAATAGGAGAGCATTCCAAAGAAATTCAGATCGGAAAAACGAGACAGATCCCAGATCAGAAAAAAGCATAGAAATTCAGAGAAGGAAAAGAGAGAAAACTCTGTGGAAGTTCTACACCGACCACCGCTACAAGGTGACAAAAGTCCCTTGGGGGGTACCCCCCCCAAGGTCCTTGCCTACTCCTTCTGCCTCCAAATGGCTTAGACATGGCTTTTCAGCCCGTCTACTCAGCTTTTTATTGGACATATGACCTCCTTTGGTCTTTGTTCTCTAAAAACCTGAGGTTATAGCCAAGCCAAGCGAATCAATAGCATCCTTTGTTCTCATCTGCATGGATGATGGCGAAGTCCACATATGGCTTGCGACCGTCAATCTGAACGGGTCCCCCACAATCTCCTGAGAAGTTAGATCCTCCTTTTCTTGCTTTTCATTGTAGTTTGTATTTTTTTAAAAGAGACAAAAATCACAATTCTTGTCTTTCATTATTGATAAGGATTGTAAAACGGCTATAAACGCCAAAATGGGCTATAAGCGCCAAAAATCGGCTATAAACGCCAAAATCGGCTATAAATGCCAAAAAAATCACCTTTCACGGCAAATCAAGAAAATGTCTCTTTTCTTAAATATATGTGCAGTGGAAAACTTGAAAGAAGTTGATTTCCTTTTTACTTGCGAAGGTTGATCTCCGGATCACCACTTGCAATTCCAAGTGAAATAGAAGATCTGGCACACCCATACAAAAGAAATGTTGATGCACGCCCTTGCCCCCCGGTTACGAAAGGGTCGGACCCAACGGACTCCTACGTCCGCCGACCTCGGTAGGACCAGGCGCAGGAGCGCGGTCCATCAATACCCTCAATGGTTGGAAAGAAATAGGCACTAATGAGATAAAAGAAATGTGCCGAAAACTAAGAGTTTGAGTAGCTCTTCATTTTACTCGGAATTAGCGCAGAAGAGTCCTTACCCTGGAGGACTAGAAAGGTTCTACACTCAATTGGTTTAGTCTCCACTAGTGATTTGTCAGGGTCACTCAGATGTGCCCACTCTTCACTTAGACTACACTTCATGTGGTTAAATGTGCAAGAATTTTTCCAAGACTTGATTTTGTGACACTCTTTTTAGGATTTGGATAGTATACTAAACGACAAGGTGATAGCATATGGTTCGAGACAGTTGAAAGAACATGAGAAGAAGTACGCCACCCATGATTTAGAGCTTGCAGGCGTTGTACTTGCACTCAAGACGTGGAGACATTACTTATGCGGCGAGAAGTTCGATGTGCACTCAGATCACAAGAGCCTACAATATCTATTTGCACAGAATGAGTTGAACAACAGATAGCGGAGATGGATGGAGTACATCAAAGATTACGATTTTCCTATCAAGTACCACCCTGGAAAGGTCAACGTGGTAGTAGATGCCTTAAGTAGAAAGTCAGCATTCAGTGGGTGTATAGTGCCAGAATAGAGATGGATGGAACAGTTCAAAGACTTGGACGTTGAAGTTTGACCTATCAGCGAGAAGGTGATGATTGCTAGCATGGTAGCATGGGAACCAGAGATAATGAACAGAATCAAAGAATGTCAGAAGGATGACCTAGGGTTACAACGCATCATTGAGCACATAGATGATAGGCCTGAGTTCAGACTGATTGAGGGAGTGTTGTATTGCAAAGACCGGTTGTGCATGCCAGATGTACAGGACATAAAGACAGAGCTAATGACAGATGCACACCATACGAGATATTCTATTCATCCGGGCAGCACTAAGATGTATCAGAATTTGAAGAACCACTATTGGTGTATGAGTATGAAGAAAGAGATTGCAGAGTTCATCTCCAAGTGTTACACGTGTCAGGTGATCAAGACTGAACACAAGAAACCTCCTGGTTTACTTCATCAATTAGATATTCCCCAGTGGAAATGGGAGCACATCACTATGGACTTCCTGTCAGAACTGCCACATACCAAGAAAGGGAATGATGCTATATGGGTGATCGTGGACCGATTGACTAAGTCAGCCCATTTCATGCCATTCAAGACCGGTCAGTTTATGAATAAGATGGCCAAGTTGTACAATGATGACATCGTCAGATTACATGGAGTGCCTAAATCTATAGTATCCGATCGAGACACCAAGTTTGTCTCTCGGTTTTGGACTACACTTAAGTCATCCATGGGCACACAGTTGAGATTCAGCACAGCTTACCACCCTCAGACGGACGGACAGTCAGAGCGCACTATTCAGACTCTAGAGTATATGCTCCGGGCATGTGTGTTGGATTTCAAGAAAGATTGGGATGAGAGTTTGCCCCTCTATGAGTTCTCCTACAACAACAGTTATCATTCTAGCATTGGCATGGCACCGTTCGAGGCTTTGTATGGACACAGATGCAGGACTCCGGTGTGTTGGGAAGAGGTAGGAGTACGAAGTTTCCATGGACCATCTGTGGTTGGTGATTCCAACGAGAAAGTTAAGGTTGTGCAGATGCATTTGAAGGAATCCCGTGACCATCAGAAGAGCTATGCAGATAAGAGACGGAGGCCATTAGAGCTTTAGGCTGGTGATAAGGTGTTCCTCAAGGTTTCTCCGATGCATGGTGTTGTCAGATTCGGCCAAAAAGGGAAGCTTTCCAAGAGATATGTGGGGCCGTTTGAGATTCGTACCCGGATTGGAGACGTTGCATATCGTATTGCCTTGCCGCCAGAGTTGTCAGGTGTGCACAACGTGTTCCATGTGTCGATGTTGCGTAAGTACATTCCAGACCCCACCCATGTGTTGCCACACGAGCCACTGCAGATTCAGTCCGACGCATCTTATGTGGAGCAGCCAGCGCGGATTATAGACACTAAGGAGATAATTCTGAAGACGAAGACCATTCCATGGGTCAAAGTTCAGTGGGAGCACCACCGTCCAAAGGAGGCTATGTGGGAACTCAGGGACCAGATCAAGAAAGCATATCCTCAACTTCTTCCTGAGGAGGTATTTTAGGCATTTGGAGGACCAAATGTACTTTTTAGAGAGAAGGGATGTAAGGTCCCCGACCTTAATAGGGTGATTAATGTCATGCCCCGAGCCCGAGATTTCACACATCCCGAGGCGCGACACATGCCCGCGTGGAAATTCGAGTCAAACTCATTGACTCTGGGTCCCCACGTACGGATTTTACCCACAGGATATCACGTGTGAGGTTTATATTTTTCGATATGCCTGTATAATTTGTCAAATAGATATCTAATTAACATATCACAATCATCAAGATATAGAGCATAAGGGTCCATGAGCATAAATTTAAAGATTCAAGTTCAAGAGATAGAGAGAGAAGAAGTAAGTTAATTAAGTTAAAGTCTACAATACCAAAAGCTAAACAAGTTTATAAGCTACTACAAAATATGTGGCAATCCTAGCCACGGTCAGTGGGTCATTTAAACGTCCATTTCTCATCGAGTGGATGTCTAGAAGACATCATCAGGAGTCCACTCTGCTACGTTCTGGAGAGATTCCTCTTCCTCAAGGATCTCCGGGGCAGTGGCGTCGATGTATTCACCTGTAACGCCAAGTGTAGCACCATTAGACTAAGCTAAGCAAGACAAACATATACAGTCCATATAACATGTATCAAATGAATAGTCAGACAGGTATAAATCATAAGAGATCAAGGAATAATCACTAGGCATATCAGTGCATGAATTAGCATGAGACATACGAGTCATAGATAACAGATAAATATATTAACAGTACTAGTTGGCACATCCACATAAGCTATGTTCTCTCAAGTTAATCATATAACATGAAAATAAAATGAGAGCAGAATATCAGGACAGGACAGGGTGGTGCTACTAGGAGACAGAGGTACCCAGAATTCTCCATCGTAGACCTAGGGTGCCGGTAAACCCTCAGAATATATTCCCACCTGCAGAGGGCCAGAATATACTAAACCCACACTTAGCCGGGTCCGACTTAGATAGGGTCGAATTTAAGTGGTGCCGACTAATGGAGTGCAATGTACAAACAACAGATCAGGTGCAGAACTAGTGTAAATCAGATACAGGACACATACAGGACAAGACATATAAATAATAAATCGGGACTTACTGAAATATGCTGAACAAAGACAGAAATAAATGTAATATAACAGATGTGTAATAGAAAATACATAACTGAACAGAAGCATGATCAAGTCACACTAGAATACTGGAAACGGAATGCAATGCATGTACATACAGATCATATACGGAGTCAAGATGTAATTCAAGCCAAGCCTACGGTCTTGAGAACACATGTGGTCTTCACCGTCCAACTCGGGTAGTATTAAGAGTCCGACATTATCGGGCTATAAGGACCCCTTGGCGTTACATAATTTGGATGTCGAATCCCTTAATAGAACACATTTGGTTCAGTTGCAATCCGAAGAACACAAGGTCCCTTGTGGGTACGGTTGCTCAATCCATATCCACAATTCAACAAACCATCGGTCGTCTCCCTTGTGGGTACGGTTGCTCAATCCATATCCACAATTCAACAAACCATCGGTCGTGATAAAAGTTCAGGGTGCACATCCTACGGGTCCATCTATCAGGCCAATCAACTAGAACAAGCTACGGTTCAATGTCCGGCTCATGGAAACGTCCATTTGTCACAATTATATAGAATCCAACATATAATCTTTTTCAAGGCTCAAATCAAATAAAATCACTTTTTGTTGGGTTCTACACATCATGAGCTTTCCAACGGTATGTAGATCTCCAAAAACAGACTTACGGTTGAAAAGTTATGGTCATTGGAAAATCTGCATACTGCAGGTATCAGGTTCGTTCGAGCGTTCAGATGTTCGCTCGAGCGGACCCCAGACAGAAAGCTGTTCGCTCGACCAGACCAAGAGTTCGCTCGAGCGAACTCTCCCAGAAAGCCCTTCGCTCGAGCGTTCACTCACGCTCGCTCGAGCGAACTGTCAAATCCTGGGTCCGAAAATCTGAAACTTCTTGATTTCTCTCAGGCCATTCAAGGCATTCCATCAGGTTTTAAAACACTACCAATAGGTATCTTTAAGCTTCCAAAATGCTCATCAAAACCATCAATAAACCCATATACATTAACAAAAGAAATCATCCACAAGAAAACCATTTTTGAGCAAGAAGAAGGGTTTCTACACATGATTTCATACATTCATGAATCAAACAAGGAAGCATGCCTATCAATGTACATATTTAACTTGCCTTGGTGCTTTGAGCTAACTCTCACACTCCAAATCTTTTCTAATCAAGAATCCCCAAAATGCAAGCTCAAATGCCCTAAAATGGTGAAAACGAAAATGAATGAAATGAATGAGGAAGAAGATGATGCATACATGATTTGTAGCTTTCCAAGGATGAAGGAAATCAAATGGAAATGCTTAGTGAAGAAAGAGCTTACCAAAAGCAAGAAGAAAGAAAGATGAGTGGATGCTTGAGCTTGGAAGATGTTGTCTTGGTGGAGAAGATGAAGTGGTGGCTAGCTTCTACTCATGCTAGGAGTCTTGGTTGATGCTAGGAGTGAAAGAAGAAGAAGAAGAAGACAAGGAGAAGAATAGCTCCCAGCTGGAAATGGAGAAGAAATGAGAGGAGAAGAAAGAAAAATGGCTGGGTAAGGGTTTTAAGCCCATTTTTCCTGCACTACATACAAGTCCACAAAAAGGACTGAAATTTCAAATAAGGGCCTGGGTTAAATGAATGGGCTGGGAATGGGCCTAAATGGATCCGAATTTGATGGGTCAAGACATGAAAGTTAAGGCCCATGAAATGCCCTATGCAATGCATTAGAAACCCAAAAATCTCTAAGTACACACAAAACCCAAAACACTCCAAAAGTCATAATCTACCTAGTAAATGGTTAAACCCCACTAATTCTACCTAATCAAGTCCAATCACAATCAAAACATTCATTAAGCACTTAATCTAAATTAATTAACTCTAAAGCGAGATTAAGGCGGGTCGGGGTGTTACAATTAATTTCTTAATATTGGCGATTAGCCTAATTAATTATGATTTTTGCTAATTAGGTGGGTTCAGTGGCTAAGCGAGTTTCTTTTATCATTAGAAAGTGGTTTGCGAAGTTTAGTTTGATTCCGAGTGTGATTAGTCTTAATATGGGGGTTAGGTTGTGATTAATAGGAAAATTGGGTATTTTTCAAAAAAATTTTGTTTTCGTCGAATTTGGGTCCGTTGGAAAGATCTCCTTGTGCTCGTCACTTTCCGTTCTTGACTCGTCGCAATTCGATGCACCGAAGTCCCTCAAATAATCACATTTCTCTTAATTCACTCAAAGAGGGCATTTGAGTCATTTTCCCCTCCATCTCTCATTTTAAACCCATTCCAGCAACTTCCCTGCATTCGTTTCATCCCCATTTCGAAGGAGCAGCTGCTGGAACTCCTTCTTCTCTTTTTTTCTCCTTCATTTCTTCATTTGCATGTGCTACCTAGGACTGGAGATTCAAGCAACCAAGCTCACCATCTTCTTCCTCTCTTCTTCCTCTACATCTTGACCTAAATTTGGTAAGTTTTCCTCAACCCTTTCTCCCCTAATTTCCTTCCTCATTGTTGTAGAGATCTTGCATGTTGATGGATTTCCTTTCTTTCTCTTCCTTTGTGTTCCTTGAGTGTAGGAGAGAGGCTTGGGAGAGTTGTTTTGGCTAGAGTGTGTGTGGGAGCTTTCTTCCTCCTCAATCTTCTCAATTTGTCTCTAATTTCACTCTCTTTGGTGAAGGCAAGTAGATTAGCTTTATCTATTGCTCATGCATGTATATTATCTTCACCCTTGACAATGCAATTGCTTACCAACCCATAATGCCAAGCTTGTCTATGTTTATTTGGATCTCACATGCTAGATTAGGTATTTAATGGGATTAAACCTTAATTGAATGGTTGGGTTTGTTGATGGGAGGAATGGAATGGATGTGTAGAGAGCAAGAGGCTCCTTTTCTTGCAGGGATGATCTTGGAGGAGAGGGGATTTGATTCCCCAAGGTTTGGACTCAAAATGAGTAATTTTCTGCAATTCTGGACACTTGGCTCGAGCCAACCTTCAGTTCGCTCGAGCCAAGGAGCCTCTGGGAAGATTGGCTCGAGCGGACATTAGTTCGCTCGAGCCAAGAAGGTTCTGAGCAGTTCGCTCGAGCTAACTGCTTCGCGCTCGGGACGGCCATCTTCCGGAAGCCATAACTTTTAACCCGTTTATCGGAATTTGGAGTTCTACATATCATCGAAAAGCCCTCGAGACGTGGAATCCAATGGTATACTAATCTTAATCATCAGATATTGGAAAATGAAAAAGGTATTGGACTAATGAACCAAGCCTTGTCTCTTTTGGAAAGGGATTGTAAACCTAGTTTGGACTCTAGGTTGGAACCTATTGACCCTACGCTTGCATGACCAATTGGGGGAAATGAAAACGGAGTACGTTCGGCTTGGTGTGCTTCATTGGTTGTCCGGCATTTTCCATATATTGATGTAACTTGGCCGAATGCGTGTGGAATTGAGTAATTGGTGCCCAATAACTTCCGTACACCATGGGCCCGCCAAATTGGGACATCATTGACTCATTCTCCATCCGTACTCCGTTGGGGATACGTTCGGTACACGGTGGACAACTCTTGACCTAGGATTGGCTTGTTCTTCACTCTTGACTCTTGAATCATGTATCCGTAGCTTGTCGTACCTTGTACACTCTAATCTTGTATACTTGTATAACTTGTAACTTAACTTGTAGAATTAGGATGTGACTGGACTTAGAGTGTATCCTTAGGTACCTTGTCTTGTATTGATGAACACATGTGTATAGACTTGAAAAGAGGACTACTCATGGAATTTGGAACTTGACTTGTATCTTGGCTTGACTTGGAGTAGTCCTCAGCTTGTTATCTTGTACTTGGAAATATATCCACGTGTATTTGTCTTGAAACTTATGTCATGTACAAACCATCATCATCATCTTGCATTCATGACCAGCTGCAGACTGATGATTATAAAGTGGGCCGGTTACCAGACACTAGGGTGGGCAGTCGGCTTTGGACGACGTCCATGGCGCGAATAGCTGGGAGTGGGCTAGGACCGTGCTGCTATTCCTAGGACCGGGAGCTAGGATCCCCCTAGAGCCAGACTTTGGGTATTCGTAGTCGGCTCGGACGTCACTTATACCCCCGTGAGATGGCTAGGACATCCTCAGAGTCCCCTCTTGCTTGACATTGCATTTCATGGATGGTTATTCTTGTAATCTTGCTAGGATTTATCTTGTCACTTGATTCCTTTAACTACTCATGCTTTATGCCAAGCTTGTACCTTGCTATCTTTTAATCATGTACTTGTCTTTATTCTCTTTTGAACTATGTTATGAATAATGTATATTGCTTATCTTCTTGCCAACATATTGTTGATCCTTTATTCCATGGTGTGCAGAGGACACCTACTACTATTACGCCGACCCGGATGCCGAGGCAATCCCAGAGGATCCTCAACCGGGGGAGGAGGACGAGGTACGAGAGTGGGGTGCCGATGATGTAGCATAACGTCATCACTCCCGGCACTAGTGCGCGTTACATGGGGATATCTTTCTTCGTGCTACCTCATTTCAACTTTTGGGTTTTCGATCTTCTGAATTTGTCTATTCTAGCACTGTATATCTTTTATACCAGGACCTAGGTTTTTGGGATTGTCCTGATGTTTATAAACTTTATATGTTTTATCTTTTGAAACTTTAATATATATAATGGAATGAAATCCATACTTGCTTTGGTATTCCTACAGGTTTATTGTTGTGTTTACCGGATAAGTCCCGTTGATTATTTGTTAATGAGGCTTAACTACACAATCCTCACAGTGGACTTCGATCCTTGGGCATTGGCCAAAATTTTTTTAATTAGCCCTAAATTTCACACCCTGGATCCGGTTTATTCTCTAATCAAGTCCGGGGCCGTGACACAAAGCCCTCTTCTTCTAAAATGGTCAATGGACACCACAGCACTTTCAATGATCCCATTTTGAGAAGTCGTAGAAGGAAGCTCTAGAAGATCCAAATCATATAATAAGGGGAGTTTACATGGATGATGGAACCCCTTACTTTCTCTAATATTATTAACATTCATCTCTATTTCTGGTTTTTACACACAATCACCTTTAGCCTCTTGAAAACATTAATCACCACCTTGATTAACAATCAAACATGTTTTTTTGATCATGTTATCAAATTTACATAATAATTTTTAAACAGATAAAAAACCCTTTTCTTGGACCACTCTGTAGTAATTTAGGGAACACTTGGTGGTCTCTTCCAGTAGTGTTGTTTGAACCCATCAATACATCATAACGTTTAGAATGGTTGGATTTGGAGAATCCGGGAGGATAAAAAAATAACTTTAAAAAAGGCTTGGTGTTAGAGATTCCCTCACACATGGGTTTCTCATAAAAAAAAAAGACCATCCCTTGAAAGGAACACCTCCTTAGTATTTGATTTTGATTAAAATAACTTTAGTTGCAATACAAAATTTTTGTTTCATCCCTACTCTAAGCAGAGTTACCATGGTATTTTTCCTGAAGTTTAAACTACTATAGTTCATTTTCAAGGTTAATCTAACAAAGCATAGAATGTCTCATCCTTTTAATTGACTAGTTTTCGATGAAAACTTCTTGTTAGAAGACCCTTTTTCAGCTTTTGACCACTTTTTAAGGTGGTTTAGTCAGACGAGCATTGTTACCATACAACTCATTCAATTTTGATCGATTCTTTTCAATGGAGCCCATGTACTCCTTCAAGACTAATTTTGCCCAATTCTGACCAAATCAATTTAGACTATCAACCAAAAGATGGTAACAACTCTGGTTATAATAAGTTTAACCTGATCCATTGAAAACCCTACAATGAACAATCTAATTTAGAAAAATCATGTAATGCTGTGAGGGTTAGTTGACATCTAAAATGTATTTGAGTGATCTGATGGAAGCAGATGGAGAAGAAGGTTATTGCTAGCAGAGACGTGTTTTTTAGTAGAACAAAATTTATTTTCTGAATAGTGAGATTTATCAGAATATAACTATATAGTCTACATATCATTTGGTTTATGGTTCTCATTGTATCAAAAGAATTTCAGGAAAAAAGATAGGAGCATAGATAGGAAATACAGGAAGCATAGGAGCTTACTATATTACCTTTAAAGCTCTATTTGAGATGAGATTGCACTAATGGCTCCTAAGTGACGATGCAATTTATGAAGAATTTTGGGCAAAAATGAAAAATCAGATCTGCCCCAATCTCTTCGCTATTTTGGGGAGAAATTTGCCCAATCTCGCTAAGGCAGCGAATCACAGTGAGTCCTCATCTCTATTCTTTCTATTCTTTTCATTGTTGTTTTTTTCTTCTTCTTCCTTAGGTCTACAATCCTCTCTCTGCAGTCTTTGCAACCCTATCTCTGCTCACAGATTTGATAACCATCTCAGGTATTATTGTGGTTTTTTATTTATGCAACTTTAGGTTGTAAATTTGTTTGTATGACAACAGATTTTTTTTTATTTTTTGTATGTGTTGTGCATGTTGTGATGGTGGTGGTGTGATTGTGGCAATGGATGGAGTGGTTTTTTTTAAAGGTTTCAGTGGTAGTTTTTTTTTTTTTTAAATGTTAGAAGATCAACTGTTGTAGACCAATTGGTTGGTTCGAACCATCTGATGACTCTACATTGATAGACCCAATTAATTGGCGATTTTGAAAATTTTATGATGGTTTAAAATGTTGCCAACTACCAAGATCTGATTCCCTATGTGGTGGGATGTTGAATGGGTTGTTTGGTTGGATCGCAGGCTGAGTGTGGTGGGATGTTGAATGGGTTGTTTGACTTGGAAGTTGGGTTCAGCTTGGATGAGTTTTGAAGGTTGGATTGGAGATTGGTTTAGGTGGGTGTTGAAATTTGAATCCTAATAAGGAAAGACTCCTAAATAAATGAGCCCAAATCATAGGACCATGTGAACTTTTTTTTCTAATGGGCAACACTTGCAACAATGGGTAAAATCAAGTATGGTTGTACAGGGCTGGCTGAAGCATGTCCATGCTCAGCCTGTTTGGTTGTTGGGCCTTCAAGCTTGATGCTTTGGGCACAGCCGACATGGTTGATCTGGTTGTGTTAAATATGTTAGGCTGGATCAGACCATGTACAAGTACTGGAGGACTCAAACATGAACAGCCAGCCCATTTTACTATCTGGCCAAAAATAAACTACTCTTATCAAGCCCAATGTAGTTTAGGCTGTTGGAATATTTCTATTTCTATTTCTTTTCTTTTCTTTTTCTGGTGCATCATACTATAGTGTTCCTTAATTATCTTTTTGTGAATCAAGATTATCCGAGGCCAGACCTCTGAGGTCATCCTCAACCATCATAGTTTCTCCACATAGTTCATTCATGATGAGGTCCATCTTATCACCAGTCCACATAATGAACCAAGAGACCCACTTGTTTCTTTAAATGGGCTGCCAGTTGAATATCCAAAACTGACCATAGAATAATCTCCTCTTTAGTAGAAATTGATTCAAATCCTAGGAATGTCAAGATCACACATCTTTACCTTATTTCCTTCGTCTCTCACTCCTTTAATATTCCTCTATTGGAGCCCATTTGACCATGAATTCCTATGTATTAAGTTCTCATCTTGGCATTAGGGAAGATGCCTTGGCAGTTCTTGGAAAGTTGTCGAGCCATCGGCAGCCGCATTTTGGACCGCCTGCAGAGCAACCTTACCTGATTGCTTTTGTTGTCATGTTCCTAGGCCCTGTTTTCTTTTTTTGTTTTGGCTTGCTGCTTGGTTTTGTAAAGTTTTCTCTACTTTGATTTTGGCCTGCTTTCTCTTTTAGGCTTCAGCTTGTACACATTTTAGGAGGGCTTCTTTTTGTCCAGTCCCTTTTCTCTCTATACAATTCTTTTGCACCTTAGTAAAAGAAAAAAAAGAAAGTTCCCATGCGAACAAACGGGCCATTAGGGTCTTTTTGGATGAAGAAAAAGGTGGATAAATCTTTCAACAGTCCAAATTTGCATTGCAGAGTTTTCTTCACTTGTTTATTCCTCCTGTTTTCAGTTTTCTTCAAATCCAATTGGATCCTTAAATTTTGATTACGCCCAACCATGCATGGGAATTCTTCAATGTGGACATGGGGAAAATTCATATGGGGAGAATTCCGAACTGTGCAATTGGTATCTTCATCAAATGATTCTAAGCTGGTTAAGGGTGTGTTAATTCATTAGTTGAACTGCCAACCCAATCTATACCTAGGGTTTTGGATCAGGTAGGATTGGGTTCACAATTTTCATCCAATTAATACATGGGTTGAGTCAAGGCTTGCTATTTGACATGTTGACCTGATCCAACCTGAATCAACATATTAACTAGGGTCTAGGTTGGCCCAGTTAATTTCAAAGTTGAGTTTTAACAAACATTTTCAACCTAATTTATAAATGGATTTATAAATGGATCAGTTCAGATTGAGCCTATTCATGTACCAAAGTGCTCAACCTTATATGAATCCTGACTACCTGACCCATTAGAACTCCTAGTACCACTAGCATTTGGATTACTAAAACTTGGGGAATTTGGATTGCGCTAGAAAACCATGTCTTTAGAACTAGGGAACACAATGGGTCTGGTTTCTTATGGGTTTGTGGAAACACGAATCCGCCCCAACTCCACCGCATCATACCCAACTTGACCAATGATGAGTTTAGCATAAGTAATACCAAATCCACCTCATGACAAATAAAGGCCGGCTCGAGTTTAACACCATTTATCCTTTAATTCTTTTCTTCAAAAGATACTAAAATATTTCAAGAAGAAGAATTTTAAATGGGGCAACAGAGTTGGGGCATCTAAAACCCAAACATACACTAAATCCAACTTGGGTCATAATCAAAGAATCCAAAACATATTGACCAATATCATTATATCTTGTATTGCCAATTAAGAAAACTCACAATTTAGCAATACTTAATACTCCTTAGTTCTTTTTCTCAAATTTTCTTGTCATATAATCGTAGCATCCAAATTTTGAGTCTGAAGATATAATAGTTTTCCAAGTTCATTTACTTTTGTGACTGAGTCCAAGATACTTGTGATAATTTTATAAGTTGTACTCGTGTTCTATCTTTTTAATGCACCTTGCACTCTATGATTTTAATATTTCAAAACATGTCCCTAAACAAGGAGTGGATGAAGTCACCAAGAAATTCTTTTTAATACTTAGAAGGGGTTGAATCATTCATTGAGTTCATAAGAGCTAATAAAGATGAATTAGAGGATGATGATTGGTATTGTTGCCCCTGTGTCAAATGTCGCAATTTGATAAGAGAGAAAAAGACCTTAGGAGAAATTCATACACATTTAATTTGTGATGGTATAGATAAGACTTACACAACATGGATCCACCATGGAGAACTCCATCCTCGAAATCATGTAAACGTAGGAGCATGTACTAATAATGAAGATTCGTTCCCAAGAATGGTTGATATGGTGAATGATGTGTTGGATACCGCGATCACTGAGAGGGGGGGGGGGGTGAATCAGTGATTTCTAAAAACAGGTCCAATTCAACAACAAAACAAGTCAAACCACACAATGACACCAGATTTAACGTGGTTCACCGAAAGGCTACGTCCACGGTTCAAAGACTGTCCGAACACCAATCCGGGACAGATCTGAATCTTATTTAGTCGCACCAACGACAAAGAGCACCAACCCTTAGTTTCAGATAGCACCAACTATCTAGGAAGCACCTACTCCCTTTAGTTTCAGATAGCACCAACTATCTAGGAAGCACCGACTCCCTTTACAATTTATCTGCACCAACAGATAGGATCACCAAACCCCAAACACCAAGCACCAACTTGATGTACAAACAGAATATAAGATCAACTCTGTCTACAGCCCTTCCCCTCTACAATTCTCTCTCTCTCAATCCCTTACAAATTGAAATTAAAGCATAAACAGAGAGACACTTAACTCATGGACGAAATACCATCTTCAAGAGCACATCCTCGTCCACACTTGCTGTAGAAAGATGTCAGCACAACAGCAACAGCAACAGCACCAGCACACAGCACACTCTTCTCTCTTTTCTCTTCTCTTCTGGTGTATCTTCTGATGTATTTATGAACGACCCAAGCATGCCTTTATATAGGTTTTAATAACCCTTAATTGTATTCAAAACGGGCTACAATTCGTTTAGAAAGATTCCCAAACGAAATAGATAACTGTGCTGAATTTTCGTGCAAAACTTCTAATTCTGCGCAACTCTGGTTCCCGTGCTCGGTCGACATCATACACTGACTGGAAATAGTCACTTATCGAGCTCGGTCGACATCCTGATGTCCCGGTCGACCGAAGACACACTGTGTCACGAAAATAACTGGGAGCTACCAAAAACTATTTTCTGCAGGTTTCTTCTTGCTCGGTCGACCGCATGAAGAGCCCGGTCGACCGCGTGCTCTGCTTCAGGAATTCTGAATTCCTGACTGTTTCACTTCTGATTCTTCTCTTCAGCTCTATCAATACCAGCTTATTAACATCATGTTTGTGACAATGTGTTGACAAGAATTCCAACTCAAAACAATACTTGAGATGCTAACTTCTTCAATTCATCAAAAGACTTCTCAAGTCATCTCAAATTCCAACAATCTCCCCCTTTGGAATTGTTGGCAACACTATTGGAACTTCAACACTTTCAACTCCAGCTTGCAGCTCTTCCAAGTTCTTTTCAACACTTACTTGGAACCAATGATGAAATTCTGAAATAACAACCATGCACTGTCAACAATCTCCCCCTAGCTTTCATAGCATAACATCTCTCCTTGCTATCATAGCATAACATCTCTCCCCCTTTGACAACAAGTCCAAAGGGACCAAACCGAGGAGCGAATAGGATATTCAATGAATGCATTGCTCCCCCTTTCAAGCACAACTCCTACGGTTTAGGAGAGTGAGTAACTCCTAACTTTTTCCGGAGATACTCGAAGACTTCCTTTGGCAGAGGTTTCGTGAAAATCATCTCAAATTCTTTCGTCATCTCTTCAGCAAAATTCCTGC
This sequence comes from Litsea cubeba, assembly GCA_012931725.1. Classification (NCBI taxonomy): domain Eukaryota; kingdom Viridiplantae; phylum Streptophyta; class Magnoliopsida; order Laurales; family Lauraceae; genus Litsea; species Litsea cubeba. The sequence goes on along the minus strand of CM022952.1, from coordinate 63,533,293 downwards.
ACATTTCCTCATGCATAGCTTTCAACCAACTTTCATCGAGACTGGCTTCAGCCACAGTCTTGGGTTCAATGGTGGACACAAGTGAGTAATTGCTAACTACACTTTGTCTAGTTTGAACGCCTGCCTTAGGATCTCCAATGATTTGATCCTTAGGGTGTTGCTCTACCCAAGTGCTGTGCTTCTTAGGTGTAGTATCTTCTGAGTCATCCTTTGATTTCTCAGAATCATTAGATTCAGCCATCTCATCATCAATCTCACTCGAGTCCTCATAAACGGGACTGTCATAATGAGTTCCATTCTTGGATTCATGGTTTTCATCAATTCTCACATCAGCACTTTCTATGATTTTTCTGGTTCTTTTGTTAAGACACCTATATGCCTTGCTAGTAGAGGAGTAACCCAGAAATATACCTTCGTCAGCTCTTTCTTCAAATTTGCCCGGATTTTGTTCGAGCCGCTTGATGTAACACTTGCTGCCGAAGACTTTGAAGTGCTTGACTGTTGCTTTTCTTCCAAACCATAGCTCATAGGGAGTTTTGTCTTCATGTGGCCTGATCAAGCATCGATTTTGAATGTATACAGCCGTATGAATTGCCTCTTTCCAATACTTGTCAGCCATCTTGCTTTCACTTAGCATCGTACGAGCCATCTCTTGTACGGTGCGATTCTTTCGTTCCACAACTCCATTTTGCTGTGGAGTTCTAGGGGCTGAGTACTGTCTTTGAATGCCATGATGTTCACAATATTTAGTGAACTCTTCAGATGTGAACTCGCCTCCACGATCAGACCTTAAGATCTTGATACGTTTTTCCAATTGATTTTCAACCTGTGCTTTAAACACTTTAAAACGATCAAGTGCTTGATGCTTATGCTTAAGAAATAATACCCATGTCATACGAGTATAATCATCAATGCATAACATGAAATACTTATCTCCATTGGTGCTTTGAGTTCGCATCGGTCCACAGAGATCAGTGTGCACTAGCTCAAGAGGTTTCTTTGAATGATGCTCCTTTGGCTTGAACATAACCCTCGTTTGCTTTCCCTTTTGGCAAGAGTCGCAAATGGGATTGGAAGGCTTTTCAACTTTAGACATGCCTCTTACAGCCTTTGAATTGCAAATCTTTGACATGTTATCAAAGCTTAGATGCCCAAGGCGTTTGTGCCACAACCAACTTTCCTCTGTCCGACTCATCAAGCAGGTCTTTTCAGCTCCATCTGACAATGTATAGAGATTTCCAGCAGTTCTTGATCCAGTTGCCACTGTTTTCCCGTTGCTACTCTTCTTGATGGCAAACCCATTCTTTGTGAAGATAACTTCATGACCCTTGTCACAGATCTGGCTCACACTAAGCAGGTTGTGTCTCAATCCAGACACATATAAGACTTCTTCAGATCTGATCTTGTTTGCCATAAGCTGAATAACACCTTTTCCGCAGATTTTGGCACCATCATTGTTGCCAAACTTCACTGAACCACCTTCATAGTGCTGTAATTTGATGAATTTCTCTTTATCACCAGTCATATGGCTTGAACAACCACTATCAAGGACCCATGGTGCTGTCTTCTTTTGTGCATTGAATGCCGTTTGCACAATGAGAGATTCTTTGGGACTTTCTGCACTTTTCTTTGCCCTCCATGCCTTAACTAACTTGGGTTTCTTTTCAACCTGAAATTGGTTAGCTATAGGCAACCTACAATCCCTAGCCAAGTGTCCATAATTATGACATATATAGCACTCAATTTTGTGGCTGCTTAGGATTGAAAAAGGATTCCTAGTCACAAATGGACTGTTTCTTACATAGAATTTGCAATCAGCTCTTTTATGTCCAAACATATTACAATGAAAGCAATAACCATAGAATTTGTATCTTCTTTGTGGCTGGTTAGTCTTCATTACCTTTCTAACAGGAATGGACTCCTTTCTAGGTTGAGTGGGCTTCATGGAGTTAGAGGGTGCAGTGACTTGCTTCACAAACTCTTTCTTTTTAGGAGGTGCAATCTTAGAGGATTCACCTTTCTCAAATCCTAGACCAAATCTGAAGTGGGCAGGTCTTTGAACTTTCAGTAGTTCATCGAGTTTCATAGTCCCTTCAATCGCTTGGAGCGCTTTGAGTTTTTTGCTATTCTCCAAATTTTCAGCCTTTGCTCTAGCGATCTCAGTTTCAAGTTTCATAGCCTCTTCCTTTTTGATACTTATTTGGTTTTCAAGGACTTCTACCATTCTTTTATATTCTTCTACTTGAGTTTTCAAAGCAATAATGGAACTTTCAGATTCATGGAGAAGTTTCAGATTTTTCTTACTTGATTTGCGTTCCATGCTAAGCTCCTCAAGTGCGGCTATGAGTTCCTCTTCAAGATTGACTTCAGCCTCCTCTTCCTCTTCCGGATCTAGCTCTTCTTCTTCTTCAACAGTGACCATGAAGAGAGCTTCGGTTGATTCATCATCGTCTGAAGTTTCAGACGTGCTGTCATCTTGTTGACATAGAAAGTTTTTAGCTTTGCCCCTTTTTCTGAAATTTCTCTTTCCTTTACTCTTTTCAGCATAAGAGTCATTATCATTGTCTTCTTTTAGCGGACACTTCGCAGCAAAGTGACCAATACCTCCACAATTGAAGCATTTAAAGGGTAGCTTCCCTTTGTACTTGCCAATGCTTCCTTTCTTCAACTTTCTAACAAATTGAGCCTCAAGCTCATCATCATCAGAATCAATATCATGACCAGCAGTCTCTTTTGCCTTTTTCTGAACTTTGAAGGCGGCTTCTTTATCAGATGAAGACGTCTTTCCTATGCGCATCTCATAGGCAGTTAGAGAACCATGTAATTCATCCATGGAAAATGCATTCAGATCTTTGGCTTCTTCAATGGCTGAGACTTTTGAATCAAACCGGGGAAGAAGAGATCTTAGAACCTTTTTGACGATGACCGGCTCTTTAATCTCCTCCCCTAGTCCACGAATGTCATTCGTGACTTCGTTCACTCGTTGCAAATATGAGTCAACATTCTCGCTTTCCTCCATGCGAAGAGATTCAAATTGAGAGCGATGAGTTTGCAATTTGGCTTCTTTAATCTTCTCATCACCTTCATGTATGCTTTGCAACTTGTCCCAAATTTCCTTGGCTGTTTTGCATGCAATTACTTTGACAAGCTCGCTGTCAACAAGGCCACTAAAGAGTGCATTCTGCGCCTTGGAGTCGTTGTCTGCCAACTTCTTCGATGCTGTATCATTGGGGTACAGTGGCAGCATTGTAACCGACTCTGACAGCCTCCCAAACATCATAGCCAAGAGATTTGATGAAGGCTTGCATTCTAATCTTCCAAAAGGAGTAATTAGAACCATCAAACAGAGGTGCTTTCATATTCCCTGTATTGACTGCCATGTGATTTGACAAGAGATCACCCTTAGCGTATTAAACTGATCAAGGGAACCTCGCTCTGATACCAATTGTTGGATACCGCGATCACTGAGAGGGGGGGGGGGTGAATCAGTGATTTCTAAAAACAGGTCCAATTCAACAACAAAACAAGTCAAACCACACAATGACACCAGATTTAACGTGGTTCACCGAAAGGCTACGTCCACGGTTCAAAGACTGTCCGAACACCAATCCGGGACAGATCTGAATCTTATTTAGTCGCACCAACGACAAAGAGCACCAACCCTTAGTTTCAGATAGCACCAACTATCTAGGAAGCACCTACTCCCTTTAGTTTCAGATAGCACCAACTATCTAGGAAGCACCGACTCCCTTTACAATTTATCTGCACCAACAGATAGGATCACCAAACCCCAAACACCAAGCACCAACTTGATGTACAAACAGAATATAAGATCAACTCTGTCTACAGCCCTTCCCCTCTACAATTCTCTCTCTCTCAATCCCTTACAAATTGAAATTAAAGCATAAACAGAGAGACACTTAACTCATGGACGAAATACCATCTTCAAGAGCACATCCTCGTCCACACTTGCTGTAGAAAGATGTCAGCACAACAGCAACAGCAACAGCACCAGCACACAGCACACTCTTCTCTCTTTTCTCTTCTCTTCTGGTGTATCTTCTGATGTATTTATGAACGACCCAAGCATGCCTTTATATAGGTTTTAATAACCCTTAATTGTATTCAAAACGGGCTACAATTCGTTTAGAAAGATTCCCAAACGAAATAGATAACTGTGCTGAATTTTCGTGCAAAACTTCTAATTCTGCGCAACTCTGGTTCCCGTGCTCGGTCGACATCATACACTGACTGGAAATAGTCACTTATCGAGCTCGGTCGACATCCTGATGTCCCGGTCGACCGAAGACACACTGTGTCACGAAAATAACTGGGAGCTACCAAAAACTGTTTTTCTGCAGGTTTCTTCTTGCTCGGTCGACCGCATGAAGAGCCCGGTCGACCGCGTGCTCTGCTTCAGGAATTCTGAATTCCTGACTGTTTCACTTCTGATTCTTCTCTTCAGCTCTATCAATACCAGCTTATTAACATCATGTTTGTGACAATGTGTTGACAAGAATTCCAACTCAAAACAATACTTGAGATGCTAACTTCTTCAATTCATCAAAAGACTTCTCAAGTCATCTCAAATTCCAACATGATGTATTTGGACGTGCTCGTAGTGAGGATGATCCTGAATCTCATGTAGGGGTAAGTACGTCTATATATGCCCCGATGAAGCTAATGATCAAGGTTTTGTTGAAGGACGAGAGGATTCACCAGAGAATATTCGGTACAAGAAGCTGATGGAGAATGCAGTAAAACCATTATATCCTTCATGCCGAGTTGAACATACGAAGTTGTCGGTGACGGTTGATTTGTTAAGCATGAAGGCTAGATATCAATGGTCTACTAAGAGTTTCACAGAGTTGTTGGAACTAATCAAAGATATTCTACCAAGCGAGAATACATTGCCTGAGAAAACATACACTGCCAAGACGATGATCAATTCTTAGCGTATGGAGTGCAAGATTATCCATGCGTGTAAAAATGACCGCATACTTTATTGGAGAGAGCATGAAAATAAAAACAATTGTCCTACGTGTGGTGTAGGCAGGTGGCAACCGAGGAACATTTTGAAGCCAAGATGCAAATGCTTGCCATGGAAAAAGTTAAGATACTTTCCATTAACACAACGGTTGCAAATAATGTATAGTATACCATAGATTGCAGAGAGTATGACATGGCACGCAAATGCAAGTTTGGTATAAAATCTAGAAATAATGCATCATCCAATGGATTCTTCATGTTGGTCACAGGTTAATCGTAAATGGGCTGACTTTGCTGCTGAACCAAGGAATGATCGCTTGGGACTGGCGACGGACGGATTCAATCCTTTTGGGAACAATAGCAACTCCCATAGTTGTTGGCTCGTTATGATTGTTCCGTTCAATCTTCCACCATCTCTATGCATGAGGAAAGAGTTCACCATGTTAGCATTATTGATCCCCGGAAAGAAAGGTCCAGGACATGACATTGATGTTTATTTGCAACCATTGATCACCGAGCTAGAAGAATTGTGGTCCACCGGAGCCATATTCTCACACTAAGAGTAGATTTTCAATGAAAGCAATTTTGTTATGGGCTATACATGATTTTCCAGTATATGGTCATTTGTCAGGTTGTAGAACTGCAGGTAAGTATGGTTGTCATGTATGTAGTGAAGGAACTGATTCGATGTGGCTAAAATATGGAAGGAAGTTTGCCTACATGGGACATAGAAAATTCCTACCAACTAACCACCCTTTTAGAAGCCAAAAATCCCAATTTAATGGGAAAGAAGAAAATGGGAAACATCCTAGGCGTTTGACTGGCTCCGAAGTCTTATTAAAAATGGAAACCATTGATAGCAATTCGGGAAGGCAGAGAATAAGAAGAGGAAGAGACGTCAAGAGGAGAATGAGATGATTGCATGGTCGAAGAGATCCATATTTTTTGACTTGCCATTATTGGAAGGTGCGCTTAACATTAACTCCTTATGTTAAAATAATGTATCAAATAAAATGCTATACTAATATAAATTTATTATTTTCATAGGATCTACCTATTCGCCACAATCTGGATGTGATGCACGTGGAATAAAATGTTGCTGAAATTTTATTTGCAACAATCATGAACACTAAGGATAAGACTAAGGATGGCCTTGAAGCCCGCCAAGACTGTAAGGCTATGAAAATTTAAAAAAAAATTATGGCCAATGGAAAATAACGGGAAGTTGACGTGTCCGGAAGCACCTTACACTCTATCCCGACTGGAGAAATATTTAATTTGTAAAACTTTGTATCATCTGAAAGTTCCTATTGTGTATAGTGCAAATTGGAGACACAAAGTAAGCTTGGAGGATAGAGAGCTCAAGAATATTAAGTCACATGATTATCACATACTTCTTCAACAACTATTACCAGTGTTGATAATGCACGCATTTCAATCTCATAAGCCATTACGCGTCGCTATTCAACAACTGTTAATATTCTTCAATGTCTTGTGTTCAAAAGTAATCAATCATGCAGAACTGCGAAAGATGAAAGAAAAAGTTGTGGAAACACTGTGCGTTTTTTAAAAGTATTTTCCTCCTTCATTTTTCGTTTCCATGACACACCTTATTGTGCACTTGGCGGAAGAGGCGCAGGTCTGTGGACCCGTTAGATATCGATGGATGTATCCTTTTGAAAGGTAAGAAAAATGCTTGATTGCTTGAGATTGTTCATATTAATCACAAGTTAGCACAGTGATCTAATTTACTTATTTTTTTTACCAGGAAGATGAAAACATACAATCGATATGTTGTGAATCAAACATATCCAGAGGGTTCTATTTCTGAGTGTTACCTCATAAATGAAGCAATGTTGTACGCCATGAATTACATGCCCGATGGCACAAAAAAAAGCCATAAGCAAGGAAGGTTGGAGTGGATGGACAAGGAATGTGAAGTTGCCTATCCTATCGATAAAAATGGGAAGGTCTACATTCTTGAAAATGTGCAATATCAGCAAGCACGCAAATGGGTACTAAAGCATTCTACTGAGAATGTTGATATGGAGCAGTAAGTAAATTTTAATGATCATGTGAACAAGTTTATTATTTTATTATATAAAACATTCACACTATATAAATAAATACATGATTTATGCTGAATACGTCGAAAGCCTAAGATCTAGCAATCAATATCGAAGAGGCAGTACTCAAGTTGAAAAGGTATTAGATTACATACCTTGGCTTAGAAAGCAATTAAAGAATGAAGAAAATTGTACCCTCAAAAGGCTTGCAGATGGACCAAGTTTTCAAGCCATTTCGTATACATCCTACATGGTTAATGGATATGCTTTATATAGCGGAGGCAGAAATGAACAAAATGACGCAGAACAGTGGAGTCTCATTGATGGCCTTGACCCCTTTCAGGGCAAGTGCGAAGGACATGAATCTTGTGCATGAAGAATCCGCTTACTACGGTATAGTCAAACAAATTCTAGAGCTAGATTATTATGACTTTAAACGGATAGTATTCTATTATGATTGGGTGTGTCTAGAGAGTCATGGATGTAGAGTTGATCTAGAAGTAAACTTGGTCTACATTAATTTAGGGAGGTTGCAAAGAAATGCAAAAGAAGATGATGAGCCATTTATTTTAGCTAATCAAGCAACTCAAGTCTTCTACTGTAAAGATCACAGTAGGCCTTCGGAAGAATGGCACGTTGTATTGGATGTTCCAAGAAATCTGAACCAGGATATGGACTCTTTTGAAGATCCCCTAGTCTTTGAGGGAAGAATGAATGAAAATGACTTAACAGCAGCACTACTAGATGATATCATTAATAATGTGGAGACTGAACTATAAATCCAGACGTTTTCTTTATTGCATTTTTAAGTATCATTTTGCATGTTGATATTATTTTTAAATGTAACATAATCATAAATGAAAAAATTGATATCTTTTATATAAAATTTTACTTGATTTTATTTTAATAACATCTATTTAAAATCTAACATATGTGGTTGCAGGCATTATGTCATATGATCAACCATCATCAGCAACCGCGTCTATAGTACAAGGATGTGGTTCTCGTGAGAGTATGAAATGCATATCCCAATTCACGTTAATTTGAGATATTAACTTTTTTAATGTTCATAAGTTGATATGTCATTTGTAACAAATCATGTCTCCCCGATGACATTTAACATTGATGGGCAACCCATCGGTGACAATGCAGCTAGTTTGTCCACAATGATAGGGCGGTCTGTGAAGAATAATATACCGCCCTCATTCAATAATGGTTAAACGTGCCTGATGTAATGAAGGAGAAAGTGTGGGACATAGTATTTGTGTGCATTTGGTTCAAGCAGTTTTCATATATTATTTATGTTTTTTGGTTTATTTATCTTGCTATATAATTTACTTTGTAGAAAAAATATGAAATCCCAATCGATAATAAAGAGTGGGTACTTATGAAGGCAAATGAGTGTTGGAGGAATCGGAAGTCAAAACTGAAGCGTTACGTATATTCTAAATATCACACAGACACGGATAGAAAAAAGAATGTACCTAAATTTGTTAAGAAGGAGGATTGGGAGATTTTTATCGACATGTGCTCGACATATGCGGCACAAGAAAAGAGTACGCTGGGGAAGGCCGCTAGGCAAGCTATGAGGTGCCCACACACCTCCGGTAGGAAGGGGCAAGCAAGGGTTGCTGATGAACTGGTAATCACAATTTATGAATTTTCCTATTTTTCAATATTTCAACAATTTTTTTATGTAATCTGTTTGCTTCTAACATTTTTCAGTAGTGAAAAAATCCTGACAAGGAGATCACGTGTACGGATGTCTGGCTTGAAACTCATACAAAGAAGGATGGTTCTGCTTCCTACGAAGAAACGGTAAGAAAAACCTAATTCCAATTTACTGCATTGGCACTAAGTTTAGTTAGGGGATTATCACATTTACAAGTCACCAATTTGATTTGTTTTTAAGATATATAAGAATTCTCATTCTTGAATTCATTATGTAAGCACTATGTGATGTGATGATATGGATTGTTGATATTGGAGTTTTGAAGGGCATTGGATTTATATATATATATATATGAAGTGTTTTAAGTACTATGTGATGTGATGATATGGATTGTTGATATTGGAGTTTTAAGGGGCATTGGAGTTATATATATAAAGTGTTTTATTAACAGGTAATACATTTGTGCACCCAAGATATTTTTCGGGGTTCGAAATGCAGGGGAGACTCTGTCGAAATTTTTCTAAAGTATGACTTCTATTTTTCTAAAGTTATATCTTCCTCATCCATCTTTCAGAGAAAATCGTAGCGATAATCCCACATGGGTGAAGCCATTGACCACCTGTAACCAAATAATGTCAATCCTAACTAAAATGGTGTCATGGTTTTAAAACTCAGTTTCAGACTGTGATGGCTTATGATACCGTTGTAGAAACTATTAAGGGCCTGTTTGTTTGCTTGATATTGAACTCCTATGAATTCTAAGCAATTCGATGACTAGTGCCGGAAACCGCACATTTCAATTGCTTAGCTCTAAGTCGGCACAGGTAAGATCTGATCAGGTTCTATTGATCCCTCATGTGACTCTTAACTAGTCTTCTATATATACATGTGTTGGGATTGGTGTATGCCCTAAAGCCCACTAGCTGCACTCTCATCTTTTGTTACTGGATATTAACTGGTTATTTAATAAAATGACTCTTTTCTGCTTAAACATATATATATGTATGGTTGTGTAAGGCCCATTGTTTCTAGTAAATGAATTAGGTGTGTAGTGTCTACACACAGATAGGTCTAATTCATGGACATTGGAAACAACATATTTGTTCATAACTGAGAGATGGAGCTGGGCACTTCATCTTGGTATAAGTTGTTGGAATTTGAGATGACTTGAGTAGTCTTTGAAGAATTGAAGGAATTAATATCTCAAAGTATTGTTTTGAGTTGGAATTCTTGTCAACACATTGTCACAAACGTGATGTTAAAAGGCTGGTGTTGATAGAGCTGAAAAGAAGAATCAGAGTTCAAACAGTCAGGAATTCAGAATTCCTGAAGCAGAGTCTGCGGTCGACCGAGCACCCCATGCGGTCGACCGAGAAAAGAGAAACCTGCAGAAACAGATTCAGGTAGCTCCCAGTTATTTTCGTGATTTTCGTGACACAGTGTGTCTTCGGTCGACCGGGACTCCAGGATGTCGACCGAGCGCGATAATTGACTGCTTACAGACAGTGTATGATGTCGACTGAGCAAGCAAGGATGTCGACCGAGCACGGGAACCAGAGTTGCGCAGAATTAGAAGTTATGCACGAAAATTCAGCATTCTTTTCTATTTCGTTTGGGACTCTTTCTAAACGAGTTGTAGCCTGTTTTGAATACAATTAAGGGTTAACATAACCTATAAAAAGGCATGTATGGGTCGTTCTAAAGAACACCAGAGAAAGAAGAGAAGAGAAGAGAGAAGAGAGTGCTGGTGCTGTTGCTGTTGCTGTGTGCTGTTGTGCTGCATCTTTCTACAGCAAGTGTTGACGAGGATGTGCTCTTGAAGATGGTATTTCGTCCATAAGATAAGTGTCTCTCTGTTTATGCTTTAATTTCAATTTGTAAGGGATTGAGAGAGAGAGATTGTAGAGGGGAAGGTCTATAGAAAAAGGTTTCTATTCTTGTTCTGTAGAACATCAAGTTGGTGCTTGGTGTCTGGGGTTTGGTGATCCTATCTGTTGGTGCAGATAAATTGTAAAGGGAGTCGGTGCTTCCTAGATAGTTGGTGCTATCTGAAACTCTAGGGAGTAGGTGCTTCCTAGATAGTTGGTGCTATCTGAAACTAAGGGTTGGTGCTCTTTGTCGTTGTTGCGACTAAATAAGATTCAGATCTGTCCCGGATTGGTGTTCGGACAGTCTTTGAACCGTGGACGTAGCCTTTCGGTGAACCACATTAAATTTGGTGTCATTGTGTGATTTGATTTGCTTTTGTTGTTAGTTTGGACCTGTTTTTAAGAAATCACTGATTCACCCCCCCCCCCCTCTCAGTGATCGCGATATCTAACAATTGGTATCAGAGCGTAAGGTTCCCTTGAAAAGCTTAACACGCTAAGGGTGATCTCTAGTCAAATCACATGGCAACCAATACAGGGAATAAGAAAGCACCTTTGTTTGATGGTTCTAATTACTCCTTCTGGAAGATCAGAATGCAGGCTTTCATTAAGTCACTTGGCTATGATGTCTGGGAGACTGTCAGAGTCGGTTACAATATTGTCATTGTACCCAATGATGCTGCAACGAAGAAGTTGGCAGACAACGACTCCAAGGCGCAAAATGCACTCTTTAGTGGCCTTGTTGACAGCGAGCTTGTCAAAGTAATTGCATGCAAAACAGCCAAGGAAATTTGGGACAAGTTGCAAAGCATACATGAAGGTGATGAGAAGATTAAAGAAGCCGAATTGCAAACTCATCGCTCTCAATTCGAGTCTCTTCGCATGGAGGAAAGCGAGAATGTTGAATCGTATATGCAACGAGTGAATGAAGTCACGAATGACATTTGTGGACTAGGGGAGGAGATTAAAGAGCCGGTCATCGTCAAAAAGGTTCTAAGATCTCTTCTTCCCCGGTTTGATTCGAAAGTCTCAACCATAGAAGAAGCCAAGGATCTGAATGAATTTTCCATGGATGAGTTGCATGGTTCACTCACTGCCTATGAGATGCGCATAGGTAAGACGTCTTCATCTGATAGAGAAGCGGCCTTTAAAGTTCAGAAAAAGGGAAAAGAGATTGCTGGTCATGATTCTGATATTGATGATGATGAGCTTGAGGCTCAATTTGTTAGAAAGTTGAAGAAAGGAAGCAATGGCAAGTACAAAGGGAAGCTACCCTTTAAATGCTTCAATTGTGGAGGTGTTGGTCACTTTGCTGCGAAGTGTCCGCTAAAAGAAGACAATGATAATGACTCTTATGCTGAAAAGAGTAAAGGAAAGAGAAATTTCAGAAAAAGGGGCAAAGCTAAAAACTTTCTATGTCAACAAGATGACAGCACGTCTGAAACTTCAGACGATGATGAATCAACCGAAGCTCTCTTCATGGTCACTGTTGAAGAAGAAGAGCTAGATCCGGAAGAGGATGAGGAGGCTGAAGTCAATCTTGAAGAGGAACTCATAGCCGCACTTGAGGAGCTTAGCATGGAATGCAAATCAAGTAAGAAAAATCTGAAACTTCTCCATGAATCTGAAAGTTCTATTATTGCTTTGAAAACTCAAGTAGAAGAATATAAAAGAATGGTAGAAGTCCTTGAAAACCAAATAAGTATCAAAAAGGAAGAGGCTATGAAACTTGAAACTGAGATCGCTAGAGCAAAGGCTGAAAATTTGGAAAATAGCAAAAAACTCAAAGCGCTCCAAGCGATTGAAGGGACTATGAAACTCGATGAACTACTGAAAGTTCAAAGACCTGCCCACTTCAGATTTGGTCTAGGATTTGAGAAAGGTGAATCCTCTAAGATTGCACCTCCTGAAAAGAAAGAGTTTGTGAAGCAAGTCACTGCACCTTCTAACTCTATGAAGCCCACTCAACCTAGAAAGGAGTCCATTCCTGTTAGAAAGGTAATGAAGACTAACCAGCCACAAAGAAGATACAAATTCTATGGTTATTGCTTTCATTGTAATATGTTTGGACATAAAAGAGACGATTGCAAATTCTATGTGAAATACAGCTCACTTGTGACTAGGAACCCTTTTTCAATCTTAAGTAGCCACAAAATTGAGTGCCATAAGTGCTATAATTATGGACACTTGGCTAGGGATTGTAGGTTGCATATTGCTAACAAATTTCAGGTTGAAAAGAAACCCAAGTTAGTCAAGGCTTGGAGAGCAAAGCAAAGTGCAGAAAGTCCCAAAGAATCTCTCATTGTGCAAATGGCATTCAATGCACAAAAGAAGGCAGCACCATGGGTCCTTGATAGTGGTTGTTCAAGCCATATGACTGGTGATAAAGAGAAATTCATCAAATTACAGCACTATGAAGGCGGTTCAGTGAAGTTTGGCAACAATGATGGTGCCAAAATCTGCGGAAAAGGTGTTATTCAGCTTATGGCAAACAAGATCAGATCGGAAGAAGTCTTATATGTGTCTGGATTGAGACACAACCTGCTTAGTGTGAGCCAGATCTGTGACAAGGGTCACGAAGTTATCTTCACAAAGAATGGGTTTGCCATCAAGAAGAGTAGCAACGGCAAAACAGTGGCAACTGGATCAAGAACTGCTGGAAATCTCTATACATTGTCAGATGGAGCTGAAAAGACCTGCTTGATGAGTCGGACAGAGGAAAGTTGGTTGTGGCACAAACGCCTTGGGCATCTAAGCTTTGATAACATGTCAAAAATTTGCAATTCAAAGGCTGTAAGAGGCATGTCTAAAGTTGAAAAGCCTTCCAATCCCATTTGCGACTCTTGCCAAAAGGGAAAGCAAACGAGGGTTATGTTCAAGTCAAAGGAGCATCATTCCAAGAAACCTCTTGAGCTAGTGCACACTGATCTCTGTGGACCGATGCGAACTCAAAGCACCAATGGAGATAAGTATTTCATGTTATGCATTGATGATTATACTCGTATGACATGGGTATTGTTTCTTAAGCATAAGCATCAAGCACTTGATCGTTTTAAAGTGTTTAAAGCACAGGTTGAAAATCAATTGGAAAAACGTATCAAGATTTTAAGGTCTGATCGTGGAGGCGAGTTCACATCTGAAGAGTTCACTAAATATTGTGAACATCATGGCATTCAAAGACAGTACTCAGCCCCTAGAACTCCACAGCAAAATGGAGTTGTGGAACGGAAGAATCGCACCGTACAAGAGATGGCTCGTACGATGCTAAGTGAAAGCAAGATGGCTGACAAGTATTGGAAAGAGGCAATTCATACGGCTGTATACATTCAAAATCGATGCTTGATCAGGCCACATGAAGACAAAACTCCCTATGAGCTATGGTTTGGAAGAAAAGCAACAGTCAAGCACTTCAGAGTCTTCGGCAGCAAGTGTTACAACAAGCGGCTCGAACAAAATCCGGGCAAATTTGAAGAAAGAGCTGACGAAGGTATATTTCTGGGTTACTCCTCTACTAGCAAGGCATATAGGTGTCTTAACAAAAGAACCAGAAAAATCATAGAAAGTGCTGATGTGAGAATAGATGAGAATATTGAACCAAAGAATGCAACTCATAATGACAGTCCAGTTTATGAGGACTCGAGTGAGATTGATGATGAGATGGCTGAATCTAATGATTCTGAGAAATCAAAGGATGACTCAGAAGATACTACACCTAAGAAGCACAGCACTTGGGTAGAGCAACACCCTAAGGATCAAATCATTGGAGATCCTAAGGCAGGCGTTCAAACTAGACAAAGTGTAGTTAGCAATTACTCACTTATGTCCACCATTGAACCCAAGATTGTGGCTGAAGCCAGTCTCGATGAAAGTTGGTTGAAATCTATGGATGAGGAGTTGGAGCAAATTGAGAAGAACTCCACATGGGAACTTGTTCCTAGACCTACTGATAAGAATGTTATTGGTACTAAATGGGTCTTTCGGAATAAGCTGAATGAAGATGGTCAAGTCATTAGAAACAAAGCAAGGTTGGTTTGTAAAGGCTATGCTCAAGTTGAAGGCATAGATTTTGAAGAGACCTTTGCACCGGTGGCTCGTCTGGAAGCTATTCGTATGTTTCTTGCATTGGCAGCATACAAAACCTTCAAGGTATTTCAGATGGACGTAAAGTCAGCTTTCTTGAATGGTTTACTTGAAGAAGAGGTCTACATTGAGCAACCTGATGGTTTTCTCATCAGCAAACATTCAGATCTAGTGTGCAAGTTGAAAAAGGCTCTTTATGGACTGAAACAAGCGCCAAGGGCATGGTATGCAAGGCTGGATCTCTATCTCCGCAAGATCGGTTTTGGAAAAGGAATGGTTGATAGCAATCTGTATGTCAAAACTGAGTTAAGCAAACAGCTGGTTGTCATTGTTTATGTTGATGACATAATCTTTGGTGGCAATGATGAGGAAATGTGCAGGAATTTTGCTGAAGAGATGAAGAAAGAATTTGAGATGTCAATGCTTGGAGAACTAAAGTTCTTCCTTGGTTTACAAGTTCAGCAGCTGAAACATGGTATTTTCATATCACAGATGAAATACATTAAGGAAATGCTGAAACGGTTCAATATGGAAGACAGCAAGCCAGTGAGCACACCAATGTCAACGAACACGAAGCTTAGCAAAGATGATAAGGCCTCGTCCGTTGATCATACCACCTATCGCTCTATGATAGGAAGCTTGCTCTACTTGACTGCTACAAGACCAGATCTTCTACAAGCAGTATGTATGGTTGCACGTTTTCAAGCAGCACCAACTGAAACGCACCTTACAGCAGTGAAAAGAATCTTTCGATATCTGAAAGGTACTATGGAGCTTGGTATCTGGTATCCCAAAGGCAAATCCTTCACTCTTGTTGCATATTCTGATGCCGATTGGGCTGGATGCGTAGATGATCGCAAGAGTACTAGCGGCGGCGCATTTTATCTTGGAGAAAGATTAGTTGCTTGGCATAGTAAGAAGCAAGACTCAGTATCCCTTTCGACAGCGGAAGCGGAATATATTGCAGCGGCAACTTGTTGTACGCAAGTGTTATGGATGCAGCAAATGCTCTCTGATCTAGGAGTTCCTACAACGGATCCTACGCCGATCCTATGTGACAACACGAGTGCAATTCATATATCTAAGAATCCTGTTCAGCACTCTCGAACAAAGCATGTAGCAATTCGTTATCATTTTCTTAAAGATAAAGTTGCTGATGGAGAGGTCAAGTTGGAATATGTTCCAACAACTGAGCAAGTGGCTGATATTTTCACGAAACCTCTACCAAAGGAAGTCTTCGAGTATCTCCGGAAAAAGTTAGGAGTTACTCACTCTCCTAAACCGTAGGAGTTGTGCTTGAAAGGGGGAGCAATGCATTCATTGAATATCCTATTCGCTCCTCGGTTTGGTCCCTTTGGACTTGTTGTCAAAGGGGGAGAGATGTTATGCTATGATAGCAAGGAGAGATGTTATGCTATGAAAGCTAAGGGGAGATTGTTGACAGTGCATGGTTGTTATTTCAGAATTTCAGAATTGGTTCCAAGTAAGTGTTGAAAAGAACTTGGAAGAGCTGCAAGCTGGAGTTGAAAGTGTTGAAGTTCCAATAGTGTTGCCAACAATTCCAAAGGGGGAGATTGTTGGAATTTGAGATGACTTGAGTAGTCTTTGAAGAATTGAAGGAATTAATATCTCAAAGTATTGTTTTGAGTTGGAATTCTTGTCAACACATTGTCACAAACGTGATGTTAAAAGGCTGGTGTTGATAGAGCTGAAAAGAAGAATCAGAGTTCAAACAGTCAGGAATTCAGAATTCCTGAAGCAGAGTCTGCGGTCGACCGAGCACCCCATGCGGTCGACCGAGAAAAGAGAAACCTGCAGAAACAGATTCAGGTAGCTCCCAGTTATTTTCGTGATTTTCGTGACACAGTGTGTCTTCGGTCGACCGGGACTCCAGGATGTCGACCGAGCGCGATAATTGACTGCTTACAGACAGTGTATGATGTCGACCGAGCAAGCAAGGATGTCGACCGAGCACGGGAACCAGAGTTGCGCAGAATTAGAAGTTGTGCACGAAAATTCAGCATTCTTTTCTATTTCGTTTGGGACTCTTTCTAAACGAATTGTAGCCTGTTTTGAATACAATTAAGGGTTAACATAACCTATAAAAAGGCATGTATGGGTCGTTCTAAAGAACACCAGAGAAAGAAGAGAAGAGAAGAGAGAAGAGAGTGCTGGTGCTGTTGCTGTTGCTGTGTGCTGTTGTGCTGCATCTTTCTACAGCAAGTGTGGACGAGGATGTGCTCTTGAAGATGGTATTTCGTCCATAAGATAAGTGTCTCTCTGTTTATGCTTTAATTTCAATTTGTAAGGGATTGAGAGAGAGAGATTGTAGAGGGGAAGGTCTATAGAAAAAGGTTTCTATTCTTGTTCTGTAGAACATCAAGTTGGTGCTTGGTGTCTGGGGTTTGGTGATCCTATCTGTTGGTGCAGATAAATTGTAAAGGGAGTCGGTGCTTCCTAGATAGTTGGTGCTATCTGAAACTCAAGGGAGTAGGTGCTTCCTAGATAGCTGGTGCTATCTGAAACTAAGGGTTGGTGCTCTTTGTCGTTGTTGCGACTAAATAAGATTCAGATCTGTCCCGGATTGGTGTTCGGACAGTCTTTGAACCGTGGACGTAGCCTTTCGGTGAACCACGTTAAATTTGGTGTCATTGTGTGATTTGATTTGCTTTTGTTGTTAGTTTGGACCTGTTTTTAAGAAATCACTGATTCACCCCCCCCCCTCTCAGTGATCGCGATATCTAACATAAGTTATAGTGAGAGACTCTCCTGTATTCAGGATGACTTACCTAAGTCATGGGAGGACTTTCCCGAATTTATCTCATTAGTGCATATGCAATGCATTGAACAGGACCATTGTAGGTGTGATCTCTAAAATAGTACTATCACAGAGAGAGATTAAGTCACCTCATGCTACTGAGTGACCGGTGCTCTTAATCTTGAGCATTTGTGGATGAACTGACGAAGTCAAGTTCTTGTGCTTTAATTCACTATGGGTGAGATTCTTTTCTTGGGTCAACAGCTCTGTGTTTTGGGTACTCGGACTTGATTAGTTGGGACGTGCAGATGCAATATAGAATCTATGCCATCTAATGATGGAATGATCGTCCCCTTAGAATTATCCGATTGATCATCAAAATCTAAGATCTTAGTATATGGATGTTCCATATTGATATTGAACTTGTGGGTCGCTCCCTGGATCAAGAGAATAATATCAGGATGATGATCAAGCAAAGGATATGATGTTCTAAGGTTTAAGATTTAATCGAGAAGGTTGATAGTACATCAGATAACCTGACTTGATTGAGGATGTTACATAGAGGGGCATTTAGGTCATTGTATTGGTAGGTCGGAGACAACTGTCATTTTATGACAAGCTTATTTCATACTTAATATTTGTCCCTGGAGTGCAACCATAAATCTCTAGTGGAATGAGTTAAGGTTAAAATGGTCTTTATGTTGCTATGGGTTTAGTATGGACATTTTGATCATTTTGGGAGCCAAGGGCAAATATGTCTTTTGGTCCCTTCTCTAGTCACTTTCCTATATTGGCATGGTTTCCTAATTTGATTAGGAGATAAGGTTGAATTATTTTATGGAAAAATAATTTTGAATTTAAATTCAGATAGGCCTTGACGGCATACATGAATTTAATTCTAGACAAATTATGGACATGTGGGCCATTGTGTGGGCCGTAGCATATGGGACGTCCAAGATGGGAATTTCCTAGTGTGGGGTCTTCAACTTTTAGTAAGTCTCTCTACTTGGAAGGTTGGACTCCTCCTTGGATAAGTATTCCTATAATAAAGTTTCCCTTTTTTATTAGAAACTTAAATTAGTAAGTGTTGCACAACTAGGATTACTAATTGCTAAGTTTAAGGGATGCTCATAGTGAGTTTCCTTTTCTAATTTGGAATGGTTCTAGAAAGGATACTAATCTAAGGATTGCTATTTCTTTTTAGTAATTCTAAGAGAATTAGAAAGGAGGCTACTTAGTGAACAAGGAAACTCTCTTACTAATCTATAAAAGGGGAAGCCTTCCCTTTGGGCGTGAATCACCCTAATTGTTCCATTCCACACGTCCAGCCATTAAGCACTTTGAGGAGAGCTTGTAGCAAGAGTTTTTCCATAGAATGTTATTCTAGAAACCTATCTCTAAACCTAGATTAAGGTTCCACCACCTTAGCCAATCAGATTAGAATTTGAGATAGAGAAGAAGATCAAAAGAGAACACAATTTCTGCAGCAGAATTCCAGCAACATACTTGCTGATTGCAGACCTGAGTTCACCCTTTTTGCATCAGATTTTCAGAGAATTAAAGCTTCCAAAACATCGAGGTAATAGTCTTCTATCATCTCTATTAATTGAACACATGTTGATCATGATTTAATGGAGTTTCTATGCGATTCTTTATGGCTGATTTCCACTGCATAGTGCAGAAATCAGATTTTTTAAAATCTGTCATGCTTTGCATCAGCCATAGTAGTCTCTATATGAGAAGTTTCAGATCTGAATCGCAGTTTCCTTCAGATATACATGAACTCAATGAATAGATGATGCTATTTGTAGCCTCTCACGTTTCTTTGTTTATTTAGGAGAATACAGCACCATGTCCTCAGTTGGTATCAGATACTTGGATCGATTTTAAGTGAACACCATTTTCATTTTATTTTTATTTTTTGTTCATGCACCATTTTCGTACAAAGTAGACTTGTTCATAGTTTAAAACCTTATTATTGTTCAGAGTTTAAAACCTTATAATGTTTTTCATTTTAGAGGAAAGAGTTCACGTAATACATAAGAATAACCCTTCCTTTGCATAAGGACATCTGGATCAAGACCCGGTGGCACGGGTATGTGGTCGTGATACCCGTGGACACGTGAAGGGCATGGGTTCAGGAATTTCTAAGTATGCCATTTCGCATTTAGCTCCTTATAAGAGAGCATTAGAGCGGGAGAAGAAGTCAAATGTCACCCTTCATACTGAGGTGGAATAGCTAAAAGTGCATATGAGGGAAATGCAACAAATTCTTGCATCTCGTGGTGGGGGACAGATGCGATTTTCGAGTAATCATGAGAGTTCATCTTAGGTACTTTATTTATTTTACATTAATAATATATTCCCTAACATAATTAAATACCCTATTGATGAATTACTCACTTTTCATAATATATAATATATGTAGGTAAGGCAAGATTCCTCACATCAGGATGCACAATCTGACCAGGCAACCACTGATCAATCAAGTTCACCTTTGCTAAAATTGTTGCATTTGACAAAAAATATGTGTGTCGCATATGGAAGACAATCAAATGAGTCTGCTGAAGAATCAAGTTGGAAAATAATCATTTTAGACGAGATCGTTGATGTGAATGTTGACTTGATAAACGGACGAGGAGATGGAAGATCTCACACCAGGCGATGCCATAGATTGGCCTGAATTTAGGATCATCTCCATTTAACATTTTCATTTGCATATTTTGAGACACTAAATTTAGTGATGGATGGTTACATTATTAATTATGTTAATATTTTAGTTGATAGATGGTTGATTAATGTATGGTCGTTTGAAATAATGTTGGATGTTTTATTATTATATACTTATTTGGGCTGGATGTTTTGGAAGAACCATTTAGTTTATTGTTATGGAAGACTCATTTAGTTTAGTTTTATTGGTATAAAACAGGTGCATTTTTTAAATATTTTCTTTTTAGATAAAAATAAAAAAACCTCGGCCATTAGCAGTGGTTTTTTTTTTTAAGTCAAAACAACCATGGTTTTGTGTGTGGTTTTTTTTTATTGTGATCCACATGTAATGGCTGTGGTCATTTTTAAATTTGCCACAGGTTCAAGCTGTGGTTTTTTTTTAAAGTAAAAAAACAGCCACGGTTTTGTGTGTGGTTTTATTTTATTATTATCCACATGTAATAGCTGTGGTAATTTTTAAATTTGCCACAGGTTCGCGCTGTGGCTTTTGAAATACTACACCATTCTTCGCCACGGCAATTGCCACAGTCATATCTGTGGCTAAAAGGGAAAGACCACGGCCATTGGCTGTGGTTTTTTAGCGTTTTTTATGTAGTGGTGAATAGAATCTAATTAAAATAAGTAAAATAAGCAACAAGCAATACTAAATGATAGATTGAACCATCTAGAATCCACTAAGTTACACTAATCCAACACTTTTGCTCTTCTCTTTTCCCAAACAAATACTCAAATCTAATGACAAATCAATGCTTAGATTTGAAAATATAACTTTAAAACTCTAAGATAGAAATTAACAATCTAATAGCTAAGATTTTCTTCCCTTCATAAAAGAAAAGATTCCTAATGACTATCTATCAAAAGTAAGCATAAACCATCAAAAGATATTAACTCCTAAGCATGATTTATCAAACCTAAGCATAGATAGGAAAAAGAATGCTAAGATAGAAAATAAGCATGGAAGGTAGCACATTGCAATGAAGAAATATCTATTCTAGCATATTAAGCACATAAACAAAGGGAATTAAGAGCATAAGCAAAAAAAGCAAAGAGGAATAGCATTAACTTAGCTTCATCTAGAGATCCAATCAAGGGATTAGCCACCCATTGGAGAAGATAAAGCTTTCATTACAAATCTTAAATTTCTACAAGGCTTTCCTCACTTTCTCTCTACAACTGCTTTCAATTACATGAAAAGCTTAAGTAAAGAGGACGAGGCTCTCCTTGCTTGTGTCTTTGATGCCTAGAGCTCCTTTTTTTATATAGAAACAGTTGCCTTGCTCTCTTTTGATTTCTTTTTGATGTGGGACTTCACAAGAATGGAAATATGAACATATGAATGTCATTCCCGAGTTAGAAAACAGTTCCCAAATTGATGTGCGATTTTGACCCCCCGAAACGTCCGAATTGGGAAAAATGTCATAAAATATGATTTGTAGATCTTAGAACAAGCTTTTCAATGCTTCTAAGATCACCTCAATTGGACACCCGAGTAAAAAGATATGGTCAAAATACCAACCCAGGTCTTTCATTTTTCTTCTTATTATTGGCATAACTTTGTCATTTCTTCATCCAATTGTCTTCCAAACTTATCCTTACTCTCTTTAACTCTTGAATATCAACTTTAATCCTCTTGAATCTCAACTTTAATCTTCAATTAACACCTCCAAAGATAAATTAACATAATTGAGAGTATTTTTGAACATATTTTGTATGGAGGCCATTGGAATTCATATAAATGCATACAAATGACCATCTATAATGGAAAGGTATGAGCAAAGCATGATGGGGAGGAATTACTACGTCAAAAACGCTAAAAAACCACAGCCAATGGCCGTGGTCTTTCCCTTTTAGCCACAGATATGACCGTGGCAATTGCCGTGGCGAAGAATGGTGTAGTATTTCAAAAGCCACAGCTCGAACCTGTGGAAAATTTAAAAATTACCACAACCATTACATGTGGATAACAATAAAATAAAACCACACACAAAAACGTTGTTGTTTTAATTTTTTTTTAAAAAAACCACAACTCGAACCTGTGGCAAATTTAAAAATGACCACAGCCATTACATGTGGATAACAATAAAATAAAACCACACAAAAAACCATGGTTATTCTGACTTTTTTAAAAAAAAAACCACTGCCAATGGCTGAAGTTTTTTTATTTTTATTTAAAAAAAAATATTTTAAAAATAAATAAAAATAAAAAATGCACCTGTTTTATACCAATAAGAATAAACTAAATCAATCTTCCATAACAATAAATTAAATGGTTCTTCCAAAACATCCAACCCAAACTGGTATATAATAATGAAACATCCAACATTATTTCAAACAACCATATATACAATAATCAATCATCTATCAACTAAAACATTAACATAATTAACAATGTAACCATCCATCACTAAATTTAGTGTCTCAAAATATTAAATTGAAAATGTTAAATGGAGATGATCCTAAATTCGGGCCAATCTATGGCATCGCCTGGTGTGAGATCTTCCATATTGCCTTGTCCGTTTATCAAGTGAACATTCCCATCAACGATCTCATCTAAAATGATCCTTTTCCAACTTGATTCTTCAACAGACTCATTTGAGTATCTTCCATATACGACACATGTATTTTTTGTCAAATGCAGCAATTTTAGCAAAGGTGAACTTGATTGATCAGTGGTTGCTTGGTCGGATTGTGCCTCCTGATGTGAGGAATCTTGCCTTATCTACGTATATTATATATTAAGAAAAGTGAGTAATTCATCTATAGGATATTTAATTATGTTAGGGGATATATTATTAATGTAAAATAAATAAAGTACCTGAGATGAACTCCCATGATTACTCGAAAACCAAGTCTGTCCCCCACCACGAGATGCAAGAATTTGTTGCATTTCCCTCATATGCTCTTTCAGCTGTTCCACCTCAGTATGAACGGTGACATTCGACTTCTTCTCCCGCTCTAATGCTCTCTTATAAGGAGCTGAACGCGAAATGGCATACTTAGAAATTCCTGAACCCATGCCCTTCACGTGTCCACGAGTATCACGACCACATACCCATGCCACCGGGTCTTAGTCCAAATGTCCTTGTGCAAAGGAAGGGTTATTCTCATGTATTACGCAAACTCTTTCCTGTAAAATGAAAAACATAATAAGGTTTTAAACTCTGAACAATAATAAGGTTTTAAACTATGAACAACTCTGCTTTCTAAGAAAATGGTGCATGAACAAAAATAAATAAATGAAAATGGTGCATGAACAAGTCTGAAACTGAGTTTTAAAACCATGGCACCATTTTAGTTGGGACTGACATTATTTGGTTAAAGGTGGTCAATGCCTTCACCCATGTGGGATTATCGCTACGATTTTCTCTGAAAGATGGATGAGGAAGATATAACTTTAGAAAATAGAAGTAATAACTTTAGAAAAATTTCGACAGAGTCTCCCCTATATTTCGAGCCCCGAAAAATATCTTGGGTGCACAAATGTATTACCTATTAATAAAACACTTCATATATATAACTCCAATGCCCCTCAAAACTCCAATATCAACAATCCATATCATCACATCACATAGTACTTACATAATGAATTTAAGAATGAGAATTCTTATATATCTTAAAAACAAATCAAAAATTGGTGACTTATAAATGTGATAATCCCCTAACTAAACTTAGTGCCAATACAGTAAATTGGAATTAGGTTTTTCTTACCGTTTCTTCGCAGGAAGCAGAACCATCCTTCTCTGTATGAGTTTCAAGCCAGACATCCGTACGCGTGATCTCCTTGTCAGGATTTTTCGCTGCTGAAAAATGTTAGAAGCGAACATCTCGATTACATAAAAAAATTAGATAAATATTAAAAAATAAGGAAATTCATAAATTGTGATTACCAGTTCATCAGCAACCCTCACTTGCCCCTTCCTACCGGAGGTGTGTGGGCACCTCATAGCTTGCCTAGCGGCCTTCCCCAGCTTACTCTTTTCTTGTGCCGCATATGTCGAGCACATGTCGATAAAACTCTCCCAATCCTCCTTCTTAACAAATTTAGGTACATTCTTTTTTCTATCCGCGTCTGTGTGATATTTAGAATATATGTAACGCTTCAGTTTTGACTTCCGATTCCTCCAACACTCATTTGCCTTCATAAGTACCCACTCTTTATTATCGATTGGGATTTCATATTTACTCTGCAAAGTAGATTATTTAGCGAGATAAATCAACCAAAAAACATAAATAACATATGAAAACTGCTTGAACCAAATGCACAATTACTCAAAGTTAATGTATCCCTCACTTTCTCCTTCATTACATCGGGCACGTTTAACCATTTATCGAATGAGGGCGGTATATTACTCTTCACAGACCGGCCTATCATTGTGGACAAACTAGCTGCATTATCACCAATGGGTTGCCCGTCAATGTTAAATGTCACCAGGGAGACATGACCTGTTACAAATGACATATCAACTTATGAACATTAAAAAAGTTAATATCTCAAATTAACATGAATTGGGATATGCATTTCATACTCTCACGAGAACCACATCCTTGTACTATAGACGTGGTTGCTGACGATGGTTGATCATATGACATAATGCCTGCAACCAAATATGTTAAATTTTAAATAGATGTTATTAAAATAAAATCAAGTAAAATTTTATATAAAAGATATCAATTTTTTCATTTATGATTATGTTACATTTAAAAATAATATCAACATGCAAAATGATACTTAAAAATGCAATAAAAAAAATGTCTGGATTTATAGTTCAGTCTCCACATTATCAATGATATCATCTAGCAGTGCTGCTGTTAAGTCATTTTCATTCATTCTTCCCTCAAAGACTAGGGGATCTTCAAAAGAGTCCATATCCTGGTTCAGATTTCTTGGAACATCCAATACAACGTGCCATTCTTCCGAAGGCCTACTATGATCTTTACAGTAGAAGACTTGAGTTGCTTGATTAGCTAAAATAAATGGCTCAACATCTTCTTTTGCGTTTCTTTGCAACCTCCCTAAATTAATGTAGACCAAGTTTACTTCTAGATCAACTCTACATCCATGACTCTCTAGACACACCCAATCACAATAGAATACTATCCGTTTAAAGTCATAATAATCTAGCTCTAGAATTTGTTTGACTATATCGTAGTAAGCGGATTCTTCATGCACAAGATTCATGTCCTTCGCACTTGCCCTGAAAGGGGTCAAGGCCATCAATGAGACTCCACTGTTCTGGGTCATTTTGTTCATTTCTGCCTCCACTATATAAAGCATATCCATTAACCATGTAGGATGTATACGAAATGGCTTGAAAACTTGGTCCATCTGCAAGCCTTTTGAGGGTACAATTTGTTGGAATTTGAGATGACATGATTAGTCTTTGAAGAATTGAAGAAATTAGCATCTCAAGTATTGTTTTGAGTTGGAATTCTTGTCAACACATTGTCACAAACGAGATGTTAAAAGGCTAGTGTTGATAAAGCTGAAAAGAAGAATCAGAATTGGAAACAGAATTGAAACAGCCAGGAATTAAGAATTCCTGATGCAGAGCACGCGGTCGACCGGGCTCTTCATGCGGTCGACCGAGCAAGAAGAAACCTGCAGAAAACAGAAAAAGGCACCTCTCAGTTATTTTCGTGACACAGTGTGTCTTCGGTCGACCGAGCCCTCAGGATGTCGACCGAGCTCGAAATTGTCTGTTTTCCAGTCAGTGTCTTCGGTCGACCGAGCAAGCCATGATGTCGACCGAGCACGGGAACCAGAGTTGCGCAGAATTAGAAGTTTTGCACGAAAATTCAGCACAGTTATCTATTTCGTTTGGGAATCTTTCTAAACGAATTGTAGCCCGTTTTGAATACAATTAAGGGTTATTAAAACCTATATAAAGGCATGCTTGGGTCGTTCATAAAAAAAACACCAAGAAAAGACACCAGAAAGAGAAGAATAGAGAAGAGTTTTAGAGAGTTCTTGAGAGAAAGAAGAAGCTGCTGGTGCTGTGTTGCTGTGTGCTGTTGTGCTGCATCTTTCTACAGCAATTATGGACGGGATTGTGCTCTTGAAGATGGTATTTCGTCCATGAGTTAAGTGTCTCTCTGTTTATGCTTTAATTTCAATTTGTAAGGGATTGAGAGAGAGAGAATTGTAGAGGGGAAGGGCTGTAGACAGAATTAATCTTCTACTCTGTTCGTACATCAAGTTGGTGCTTGGTGTTTGGGGTTTGGTGATCCTATCTGTGGGTGCAGATAAATTGTAAAGGGAGTCGGTGCTTCCTAGATAGTTGGTGCTATCTGAAACTCAAGAGAGTAGGTGCTTCCTAGATAGTTGGTGCTATCTGAAACTCAAGGGAGTAGGTGCTTCCTAGATAGTTGGTGCTATCTGAAACTAAGGGTTGGTGCTCTTTGTCGTTGTAGTGACTAAATAAGATTCAGATCTGTCCCGGATTGGTGTTCGGACAGTCTTTGAACCGTGGACGTAGCCTTTCGGTGAACCACGTTAAATCTGGTGTCATTGTGTGATTTGACTTGTTTTGTTGTTGAATTGGACCTGTTTTTAGAAATCACTGATTCACCCCCCCCCCCTCTCAGTGATCGCGGTATCCAACAATTGGTATCAGAGCGAGGTTCCCTTGATCAGTTTAATACGCTAAGGGTGATCTCTTGTCAAATCACATGGCAGTCAATACAGGGAATATGAAAGCACCTCTGTTTGATGGTTCTAATTACTCTTTCTGGAAGATTAGGATGCAAGCCTTCATCAAATCTCTTGGCTATGATGTTTGGGAGGCTGTCAGAGCCGGTTACAATGCTGCCACTGTACCCAATGATACAGCATCGAAGAAGTTGGCAGACAACGACTCCAAGGCGCAGAATGCACTCTTTAGTGGCCTTGTGGACAGCGAGCTTGTCAAAGTAATTGCATGCAAAACAGCCAAAGAAATTTGGGACAAGTTGCAAAGCATACATGAAGGTGATGAGAAGATTAAAGAAGCCAAATTGCAAACTCATCGCTCTCAATTCGAGTCTCTTCGCATGGAGGAAAGCGAGAAGGTTGACTCGTATATGCAACGAGTGAATGAAGTCACGAATGACATTCGTGGACTAGGGGAGGAGATTAAAGAGCCGGTCATCGTCAAAAAGGTTCTAAGATCTCTTCTTCCACGGTTTGATTCAAAAGTCTCAGCCATCGAAGAAGCCAAAGATCTGAACGCATTTTCCATGGATGAATTACATGGTTCTCTAACTGCCTATGAGATGCGCATAGGAAAGACGTCTTCATCTGATAAAGAAGCCGCCTTCAAAGTTCAGAAAAAGGCAAAAGAGACTGCTGGTCATGATATTGATTCTGATGATGATGAGCTTGAGGCTCAATTTGTTAGAAAGTTGAAGAAAGGAAGCATTGGCAAGTACAAAGGGAAGCTACCCTTTAAATGCTTCAATTGTGGAGGTATTGGTCACTTTGCTGCGAAGTGTCCGCTAAAAGAAGACAATGATAATGACTCTTATGCTGAAAAGAGTAAAGGAAATAGAAATTTCAGAAAAAGGGGCAAAGCTAAAAACTTTCTATGTCAACAAGATGACAGCACGTCTGAATCTTCAGACGATGATGAATCAACCGAAGCTCTTTTCATGGTCACTGTTGAAGAAGAAGAAGAGCTAGATCCGGAAGAGGATGAGGAGGCTGAAGTCAATCTTGAAGAGGAACTCATAGCCGCACTTGAGGAACTTAGCAAGGAACGCAAAACAAGTAAGAAAAATCTGAAACTTCTCCATGAATCTGAAAGTTCTATTATTTCTTTGAAAACTCAAGTAGAAGAATATAAAAGAATGGTAGAAGTCCTTGAAAACCAAATAAGTATCAAAAAGGAAGAGGCTATGAAACTTGAAACTGAGATCGCTAGAGCAAAGGCTGAAAATTTGGAAAATAGCAAAAAACTCAAAGCGCTCCAAGCGATTGAAGGGACTATGAAACTCAATGAACTACTGAAAGTTCAAAGACCAGCCCACTTCAGATTTGGTCTAGGATTTGAGAAAGGTGAATCCTCTAAGATTGCACCTCCTAAAAGGAAAGAGTTTGTGAAGCAAGTCACTGCACCCTCTAACTCCATGAAGCCCACTCAACCTAGAAAGGAGTCCATTCCTGTTAGAAAGGTAATGAAGACTAACCAGCCACAAAGAAGATACAAATTCTATGGTTATTGCTTTCATTGTAATATGTTTGGACATAAAAGAGCTGATTGCAAATTCTATATAAGAAACAGCCCATTTGTGACTAGGAACCCTTTTTCAATCCTAAGTAGCCACAAAATTGAGTGCTATATGTGTCATAATTATGGACACTTGGCTAGGGATTGTAGGTTGCCTATTGCTAACAAGTTTCAGGTTGAAAAGAAACCCAAGTTAGTCAAGGCTTGGAGAGCAAAAAAAAGGGAAAGTAATCCCAAAGAATCTCTCATTGTGCAAACGGCATTCAATGCACAAAAGAAGACAGCACCATGGGTCCTTGATAGTGGTTGTTCAAGCCATATGACTGGTGATAAAGAGAAATTCATCAAATTACAGCACTATGAAGGCGGTTCAGTAAAGTTTGGCAACAATGATGGTGCCAAAATCTGCGGAAAAGGTGTTATTCAGCTTATGGCAAACAAGATCAGATCTGAAGAAGTCTTATATGTGTCTGGATTGAGACACAACCTGCTTAGTGTGAGCCAGATCTGTGACAAGGGTCATGAAGTTATCTTCACAAAGAATGGGTTTGCCATCAAGAAGAGTAGCAACGGCAATACAGTGGCAACTGGAACAAGAACTGCTGGAAATCTCTATACATTGTCAGATGGAGCTGAAAAGACCTGCTTGATGAGTCGGACAGAGGAAAGTTGGTTGTGGCACAAACGCCTTGGGCATCTAAGCTTTGATAACATGTCAAAGATTTGCAATTCAAAGGCTGTAAGAGGAATGTCTAAAGTTGAAAAGCCTTCCAATCCTATTTGCGACTCTTGCCAAAAGGGAAAGCAAACGAGGGTCATGTTCAAGTCAAAGGAGCATCATTCCAAGAAACCTCTTGAGCTAGTGCACACTGATCTCTGTGGACCGATGCGAACTCAAAGCACCAATGGAGATAAGTATTTCATGTTATGCATTGATGATTATACTCGTATGACATGGGTATTGTTTCTTAAGCATAAGCATCAAGCACTTGATCGTTTTAAAGTGTTTAAAGCACAGGTTGAAAATCAATTGGAAAAACGTTTCAAGATCTTAAGGTCTGATCGTGGAGGCGAGTTCACATCTGAAGAGTTCACTAAATATTGTGAACATCATGGCATTCAAAGACAGTACTCAGCCCCTAGAACTCCACAGCAAAATGGAGTTGTGGAACGGAAGAATCGCACCGTACAAGAGATGGCTCGTACGATGCTAAGTGAAAGCAAGATGGCTGACAAGTATTGGAAAGAGGCAATTCATACGGCTGTATACATTCAAAATCGATGCTTGATCAGGCCACATGAAGTCAAAACTCCCTATGAGCTATGGTTTGGAAGAAAAGCAACAGTCAAGCACTTCAGAGTCTTCGGCAGCAAGTGTTACATCAAGCGGCTCGAACAAAATCCGGGCAAATTTGAAGAAAGAGCTGACGAAGGTATATTTCTGGGTTACTCCTCTACTAGCAAGGCATATAGGTGTCTTAACAAAAGAACCAGAAAAATCATAGAAAGTGCTGATGTGAGAATTGATGAAAACCATGAATCCAAGAATGGAACTCATTATGACAGTCCCGTTTATGAGGACTCGAGTGAGATTGATGATGAGATGGCTGAATCTAATGATTCTGAGAAATCAAAGGATGACTCAGAAGATACTTCACCTAAGAAGCACAGCACTTGGGTAGAGCAACACCCTAAGGATCAAATCATTGGAGATCCTAAGGCAGGCGTTCAAACTAGACAAAGTGTAGTTAGCAATTACTCACTTGTGTCCACCATTGAACCCAAGACTGTGGCTGAAGCCAGTCTCGATAAAAGTTGGTTGAAAGCTATGCATGAGGAGATGTGCAGGAATTTTGCTGAAGAAATGACGAAAGAATTTGAGATGATTTTCACGAAACCTCTGCCAAAGGAAGTCTTCGAGTATCTCCGGAAAAAGTTAGGAGTTACTCACTCTCCTAAACCGTAGGAGTTGTGCTTGAAAGGGGGAGCAATGCATTCATTGAATATCCTATTCGCTCCTCGGTTTGGTCCCTTTGGATTTGTTGTCAAAGGGGGAGAGATGTTATGCTACGATAGCAAGGAGAGATGTTATGCTATGTTAGCAAGGAGAGATGTTATACTATGAAAGCTAGGGGGAGATTGTGACAGTGCATGGTTGATATTTCCGAATTTCAGAATTGGTTCCAAGTTAGTATTGAAAAGAACTTGGAAGAGCTGCAAGCTGGAGTTGAAAGTGTTGAAGTTCCAATAGTGTTGCCAACAATTCCAAAGGGGGAGATTGTTGGAATTTGAGATGACATGATTAGTCTTTGAAGAATTGAAGAAATTAGCATCTCAAGTATTGTTTGAGTTGGAATTCTTGTCAACACATTGTCACAAACGAGATGTTAAAAGGCTAGTGTTGATAAAGCTGAAAAGAAGAATCAGAATTGGAAACAGAATTGAAACAGCCAGGAATTAAGAATTCCTGATGCAGAGCACGCGGTCGACCGGGCTCTTCATGCGGTCGACCGAGCAAGAAGAAACCTGCAGAAAACAGAAAAAGGCACCTCTCAGTTATTTTCGTGACACAGTGTGTCTTCGGTCGACCGAGCCCTCAGGATGTCGACCGAGCTCGAAATTGTCTGTTTTCCAGTCAGTGTCTTCGGTCGACCGAGCAAGCCATGATGTCGACCGAGCACGGGAACCAGAGTTGCGCAGAATTAGAAGTTTTGCACGAAAATTCAGCACAGTTATCTATTTCGTTTGGGAATCTTTCTAAACGAATTGTAGCCCGTTTTGAATACAATTAAGGGTTATTAAAACCTATATAAAGGCATGCTTGGGTCGTTCATAAACACACCAAGAAAAGACACCAGAAAGAGAAGAATAGAGAAGAGTTTTAGAGAGTTCTTGAGAGAAAGAAGAAGCTGCTGGTGCTGTGTTGCTGTGTGCTGTTGTGCTGCATCTTTCTACAGCAATTATGGACGGGATTGTGCTCTTGAAGATGGTATTTCGTCCATGAGTTAAGTGTCTCTCTGTTTATGCTTTAATTTCAATTTGTAAGGGATTGAGAGAGAGAGAATTGTAGAGGGGAAGGGCTGTAGACAGAATTAATCTTCTACTCTGTTCGTACATCAAGTTGGTGCTTGGTGTTTGGGGTTTGGTGATCCTATCTGTGGGTGCAGATAAATTATAAAGGGAGTCGGTGCTTCCTAGATAGTTGGTGCTATCTGAAACTCAAGGGAGTAGGTGCTTCCTAGATAGTTGGTGCTATCTGAAACTCAAGGGAGTAGGTGCTTCCTAGATAGTTGGTGCTATCTGAAACTAAGGGTTGGTGCTCTTTGTCGTTGTAGCGACTAAATAAGATTCAGATCTGTCCCGGATTGGTGTTCGGACAGTCTTTGAACCGTGGACGTAGCCTTTCGGTGAACCACGTTAAATCTGGTGTCATTGTGTGATTTGACTTGTTTTGTTGTTGAATTGGACCTATTTTTAGAAATCACTGATTCACCCCCCCCCCCCCTCTCAGTGATCGCGGTATCCAACACAATTTTCTTCATTCTTTAATTGCTTTCTAAGCCAAGGTATGTAATCTAATACCTTTTCAACTTGAGTACTGCCTCTTCGATATTGATTGCTAGATCTTAGGCTTTCGACATATTCAGCATAAATCATGTATTTATTTATATAGTGTGAATGCTTTATATATTAAAATAATAAACTTGTTCACATGATCATTAAAATTTACTTACTGCTCCATATCAACATTCTTAGTAGAATGCTTTAGTACCCATTTGCGTGCTTGCTGATATTGCACATTCTCAAGAATGTAGACCTTCCCATTTTTATCGATAGGATAGGCAACTTCACCTTCTTTGTCCATCCACTCCAACCTTCCTTGCTTATGGCTTGTTTTTGTGCCATCGGCCATGTAATTCATAGCGTACAACATTGCTTCATTTATGAGGTAACACTCAGAAATAGAACCCTCTGGATATGTTTGATTCACAACATATCGTTTGTATGTTTTCATCTTCCTGGTCAAAAAAATAAGTAAATTAGATAACAGTGCTAACTTGTTATTAATATTAACAATCTCAAGCAATTAGGCATTTTATTTACCTCTCAAAAGGATACATCCATCGATATCTAACGGGTCCGCAAACCTACGCCTCTTCCGCCAAGTGCACAATAAGGTGTGTCATGGATACTAAAAATGAAAGAGGAAAATACTTTTCAAAAACACACAGTGTTTCCATAACTTTTTCTTTCATCTTTCGCAGTTCTGCACGATTGATTATTTTTTAACATAAGACATTAAAGAATATTGACAGTTGCCGAATAGCGACACGTAATGGCGTATGGGACTGAAATGCGTGCATCAGCAACACTGGTAATAATTGTTGAAGTAGTATGTGATAATCATGTGACTTAATATTCTTGAGCTCTCTATCCTCCAAGCTTACTTTGTGTCTCCAATTTGCACTGTAACCAATAGGAACCTTAAGATGATATAAGGTTTTACAAATTAAATCTTTCTCTCATCGGGATAGAGTGTAAAGTGCTTCTGGACATGTCAACTTCCCATTATTTTCCATTGGCCATAATTTTTTTTTAATTTTCATAGCCTTACAGTCTTGGCGAGCTTCAAGGCCATCCTTAGTCTTATCCTTAGTGTTCATGATTGTTGCAAATAAAATTTCAGCAAACATTTTTTTCCACGTGCATCACATCCAGATTGTGGCAAATAGGCAGATCCTATGAAAATAATAAATTTATATTAGTATAGCATTTTTTTGATGCATTATTTTAACATAAGGAGTTAAAGTTAAGCGTACCTTCCAATATGGCAAGTCAAAAAATATGGATCTCTTCGACCATGCAATCATCTCATTGTCCTCTTGACGTCTCTTCCTCTTCTTATTCTCTGCCTTCCCATAATTGTTATCAATGGTTTCCATTTTTAATAAGACTTCAGAGCCAGTCAAACGCCTAGGATGTTTCGCATTTTCTTCTTTCCCATTAAATTGGGATTTTTGGCTTCTGAAAGGGTGGTTAGTTGGTAGGAATTTCTATGTCCCATGTAGGAAAACTTCCTTCCATATTTTAGCCACACCGAATCAGTTCCTTCACTACATATAGGACAACCATACTTACCTGCAGTCCTACAACCCGATAAATGACCATATGCTGGAAAATCATGTATAGCCCATAACAAAATTGCTTTCATTGAAAATATACTCTTAGTGTGAGAATCATATGTTATAGCTCCGGTGGACCACAATTCTTCTAGCTTAGTGATCAATGGTTGCAAATAAACATCAATGTCATGTCCTGGACCTTTCTTTCTGGGGATCAATAATGCTAACATGGTGAACTCTTTCCTCATGCATAGAGATGGTGGAAGATTGAACGGAATAATCATAACGGGCCAACAACTGTCACGCCCCGAAAACGGGCCCTGCAAAGATCCGACCTCGGGGTGCGAAATTTTGGGATAAATTGAAACTTTTTGTTATAGTTCCCAAGATCCGCGTGAATGAGGATAATCACATTCCAACACAATCAGAGTATATTTTTCGCGGAAGCTAAACATGGTGTTACGACCCGGAATCCGTGGCCATCGGGTTCCGTGTCGCACGCAACCAATTCCATAAAGCCATCATATAAGCAGACTGGCATAAATCATACATCAGAGCACACTGAGCTGGTAGTAACAGACTAATTAATTCCCACATGTTCAGATTACAATTAACAAGTGTCTTAATTACAAACCCAATAAAAAGGCTAATAAAGCCATACAACAATATCCAACTAGTAGAGATACTACCCTCAAAGATTTGATACGAACTCCGGTGCCAAACTTGACATCTAGATGATATCAATGGGCAGCCTCTCACGTCAGACCGGCGGTCCCACCGCCTCCTCTGATCAAACACCTAAAACCAGAAAGAGAAGAAACTGGCACCAAACAAACAGGGTCAGGCACGACGGTCTGGCAAGCAAATAATCAAGTAATATGAAATAAAAGAACATACATAAAACCTGACGAAATCATCGTAAAACCAAATATAGAGTCTAAACAATAATAACAATAAATCGCGAGAAAACGATCGAAAGACCGAACATAAGTATCAAAGCAATAAAAGAACAATCTCAGAAGTACGAATGTTTCGAAAGATAGTAGCCCGCATAAAGCATTTAATGGTTGGAAATACCTTTCAAATCCTGAATAATAGCGACAATATGATAAATGATCGATATCGTATACATTAACCAAATCAAAACATAAAAAGCATAACCCACAAGAATCATAAAATAAGGTAATATGCAGATAAAACACTGGCAACCACACATAGCTAAATTCTCCTATTACCGAAGTAACAAGAGCACACAGAGCGTAGCCACTGAACGTGGTACTAGAAATAAGATCAGAATCGTAGCCATACAAATGGGACCGGCAGATCAAAAATCAGAACCGTAGCCATACAAATGGGACCGGCAGATAAAACCGTTGCCATGGTCGGTACAGACAGAATCCAAGCTGCAGCTGGCGGACAGATTAAAGATCCCAAGCCGGGTGATCAGCCCGACAAGGTGACCTAAGCCTAGTGGTGCCTTTAGTCTTCAAAACTCAAACCGATACAAAGCTAACATAATACTAATCCCTTTGGCTCAGGGGCTCACACCACATAGCTCTGGCCCCGTCTTGCCTCGAGGTTTCATTTTCAAATACTAGTCTTATCAAAACAATAATCTCATCGAAGAAATCCCGAATGTGACAAACATACTCCAATCTCTTTTCAAATCGAATCGGGAAAAACACACGAATATCCATGGTAAACCGTTCAAATACACATCAAAGTGATTTGTATAAAATCGTACGGTCAATCCTTTCGAACGTGGAAAACCACATGATTTTATAACAAATCATCGATGCTATTTAAATTAGTTCACCAAAGAAAACAAATACAAATACAAATACAAATACATTTTTCTGACTTGAAATGGAATGGACAGTGGAGAATGACTTAATGACTTACCAAGGAACCATCTCAATGCACATTTAACCTTTAAACATTGATTGATAGAGAGTGTGTTTGATGCCAATGAAAATCCACAATATTTAAATGAGAAGGTGCGCATTGAGACTCAAACGATTCCCGGGTAATTTCACATACACTCATTCTCACATCATTCCCATTTCACAAATTTCCAAGTATCAAAAGTAATGTCAAAACTCTTAAAAACAGGCCCATAGCTGGCCTTAAACCGAGCCCAAACAGTCTACTCATTTAACCCAAAACAGCCATTTAAGCATGGCTCAAAACAATCCTTAAAACAGTCCAAAACTATTCCTTGAATGGCCCACAAAACAATTCTTAAAATCAGCCCAAAACTAATCTTTGAATGGCCTACAAAACAATTCTTAAAATCAGCCCAAAACTAATCTTTGAATGGCCTACAAAACAGGTCTTAAAAACAGCCCAAAACAAATCTTTGAATGGCCCACCAAACAAGTTTTAAAACAGTCCAAAACTAATCCTGGAATGGCCCACAAAGTATATCTTAAAACAGCCCTTGAAAACTAACTTGAACAGGCCCACAAAAATGAATGAGCAAAGACCAGGCGCAAACTATGTAAAACAAGTCCCAAAATTCATATGAAACTGTGGCTGGGCTTAACCATTCTCTTCATTAATTTCAAGATCAAATGTGTTTCAAACTTTTCATTCTTCCTTCCAAAGAAGTTTTGGATTAAATCAAACATCCATTTGTGAGAGAACATAGTATTCAGCCCATCCAAATTAAATAGGACATCAAACAGCCCCCAAACAATTCAGAAAATCAGTAAGAACAGGCCAGAATTCCAATTGGCCAGTGGCTGGGCCCGCTCGAGCGGGCCTGGAGCAGACCCTGCCAGATGCTGGGCTCGCTCTAGCGAGCCTGCCCTCTGTTTGACATGGCTGGAAGTGCGTTTCAGCACTGTTTGGGGTGATTTTTCATCCCTTTTTGAAACCTCTTTTTCCCTCCTTCACATCCAACAACTTTCCAACATTAAGAATCAGATTGATCAAGCCTCATTCATTCTCCATTCAACATTAAATCAAAATATCACATCTCATTTACAGATTTAACATGAAAATCAGAAATAATTCATAAGTAGATGTAAAAACTGAACTGAACTTTCACATGGAGAGTTCTTAACAAAGAAACCAGGCTTTTCCATGCTAATCTAAACAAAGTCATTTCCAAAACTGAGCATAAATCAAACACTACAATCTTCTAAAAAAAATCCAGCTTTAAACAACTAATCAGATCATTCAAATGGAACACATTTTTCAAATCAAAAACTATATAAACAAGATTCAAATGCATGCAT
This sequence comes from Litsea cubeba, assembly GCA_012931725.1. NCBI lineage: Eukaryota > Viridiplantae > Streptophyta > Magnoliopsida > Laurales > Lauraceae > Litsea > Litsea cubeba. The sequence continues at coordinate 63,496,561 of CM022952.1, read as the reverse complement.
TTCATCAATTTATTCACTTGCCTTAGCCCAATGTCAAACCAAAAATCTCCTCAAGAATCTCTTCCTACAGCTGAACCGAGCTCTACAAAAAGCCCCAAGAAAGACACCTCAAAATCCAACCAAAATCTTGAAAACAAAGACCCAATTCGAAAATGGGTTTGCATGTTTGAAAAACGGATTATTTAGGAGCTGAAAAGACTCCATTGAAGAGATGAAGAGGAGTTCTTACCTGAAGCTATCCAAACAAGAAGCAAGGAAGAAGAAGAGGTAGTAGTCCAGCTGAAATCCTCAAATAAATGGGTGCAATGGAGAGCTAGGAAGGAGAGGAAGAAGATGGTGCTCTCAGATTTTCAATCCAAGCTCAAATGGCTAACATGCAAGGAGGAGAAAGATGAAAGGAGAAGAAGGTTTTCTCTCTGGTTTCTGAGTGCTGAAACTGAAAATGGGTTGCAGATTTGAAAACGTGAGTGAGGGAGATGGGTTGATAAAGTTGAGCGGAAAGTGGGCCCCACCAGGTCTAAAACTTGCAATGGCTAAAACATCATCTTGGGGGCCCCGGACGAGATCGACGAAGAAGGATAAAATGATCCTCAAAAAATCTATTTTCAAAAAAGTATATTTTCCCCAATTTCTGAAATTTTCGAAATTCATGGACAGATTTAGTGTGAAAAGTCATTTTTGCCCTTTTTCCTCGAAAAACGCATTTTCTGATCATCAAATCATAATGGTCAAAACATGAAAGTTGTTAAACTTAATGAGATGAGTCAAAATAAACCAAATTTGGAATTTTTAGAAATCAAAAGTAATTTCTCATAAAAATACAAATCATATGGACCGGGTCAAACCAAAGTCAACGGTCTACAAAATCTCAAAGACTAAGGAAAAATCTAGTCAAACTCAAAAACAAGATCAAACTAAATCAAATCTCACTTAACAAGCTAAACCACGATTAAAACAATGCTAAACAAAAGAACTGGGGTCGGGATCTTACATCCTCCCCCCCTTAGAACCCATTTGGTCCTCCAAATGGCTTAAACCAAATCAAAATCAAAAACCCAAAAGACAAACGAAAACACTGACACCCTACTCTGAGCCTCGGCAACTGAGACATCCTCTTATCAAACCTGACGTTGAGATGCACGGTCAACAACATTCTGATTCGGTTGAAGGCTTCACACTATTCCACAAATCTGCTCGGAAACAAACTTCTCTGACCAAACTGGTGTGCAACAATTCTTCTAAGCATCCTTGGTGTCATCTGTCGTTCCAGCACTAAATCATTTCCTTTGCTTATCTCGTCAGCGACTGTCGGTTCAAGAAACTGCAAGTTCTGTCTCTTTCTATCACTTGGAATTTTGTGCCTTACGTCTTTCAAAGCTGTACATGGTGTTCCAGACGCTTGTACGAAGATGTGATCGTAGACATGCCTTTACTGAAAAATCTTCATTCCGAAAAATTCTGAAATTCCATATACCTACTTACACTGTACCATTCAACTCCTGGCTTCCAAGAATACCGTCAATCCTTCTTCATTCTGAAATCACAACTCCAAATTTCCAATCTTTCTATGCTGTACTCTGAATTCTTGCCCACAACTGACTCTATCTACTTGCTGCTCTTGATCTCTTACCTGATACAGTGTTATCAACAAAAACATATCTGCCAATCTGATGTCAATCCCCGAAGAACTGAAACTTTCGATCCCTGTCTTGAATGATGTTGATTCTCTCGCAGATCCAACTTTGTCCTCAACCGAACTAGTACACATCCTGACATCCATCAACCCTTCACTTCACACATTACCAAACTCCAGCCAAAAACTATTACAACTCATCCATTCAATGCGAAACAAATCTTAAAATTTTAAACATAGGGACTAAAACTATTACTTAGCTAAATCTCATTACTTTAAAACATAGTAGAAACCGAACCTTCAAATTATCAAGTAGAACTTAATAAATAAAGTTTATCAAAGTTTGAACATGAAACAACATTATTCGTTTTGAAACTCATGTTTTCATAACCCAACAAATCCTTGAAATACTCAACGATTTCAAATTAGGATTTCAAAAATAAATTAAATTCATGTAGTATGACCATACCTTAAGTTTTATTGGAAATCCATTTCCAACCAAACATGTATAAAATCTCAAAATCGTCAAGGTTTTGAAATGTAAGTGTCAATATTTAAGAAAATTAAAACAAGAGCGAGATTCTAAGGTCATTGTAAGATAATATCTTATGAAGATTAAACAAAAATTTCGAAACACAAGGCCTTATGAAAACAAAATCATGTGACTCATGAAAAGAGTATAATGACATAATTTATTTCAAAATAAGCCTTAAAGAAGAAACATAAATCCATTGTTTAAACTCTACAAAGATAGATCATAGACATTAAGGAAAAACTAAATAAAAGATGAAACCATCGCGAAAATCATTCTTACCAAGAAAAGGGACATCCAAACCACTGAGGTATACACTTGCATCTGCATGCTGTCCAATCCAATATCCTATAAGTCGGTAAAATCCACAAAGTTTCTTCTGCTGCCAAACATTATCTTAACTACAACTAACCATCCACTTGGTATCCCTGCTGAACCAACTACACCGGCTAAGCTACAAGTCCTGAAAATTCTCAGCCAAATCCATGACAAGGCTCGTCGAATCCGGGAAATCCCTGAGTTTCTGGCACTAGCTTCCAACCTTACTAACTAAGGATCACTTCTCCCTTCATAGAACCAATAGCTGATATGCCTTTTACTGTCCTTCATCTTGGAAAGATGGTCTGAGTTCACCCAAAATCTACATTCACTCACCCTGGGTACGCTGCATGATGATCTTCAATTAACCGAGAGGAGACCTTCGAATACTACTCAAGTCTTACCTTGGCAGGCAAATGCACATGTCTTCTCTCATTAACCACAACGGAGATGCTTGAAGGCTGAAAGTCTGCTGATGTTCTCCGAAAACAACATACTAAGTCCACGAGGTTCTCAGTCTCCGACACAAACACAGACAAAAGACACTAGACAAGAGTATGGAGATTTTAAATTCTCCACCACTAAGGAGGAAATTTGGTCATCCAAATCTCCTAACAACAAAACTACAAGAAAAGACAAACAAAGTCTCCCGAACTGAAAGAAAAGCCGACTCAAATCCAAAGAAACAAGGACACGAGAAAACAAATCGACACAATCTAACGAATCCTCACCACACGTCTTAATGTCTCTAGAGTATTTTATTTCCTAGAAACTAACCAGCTCTGATACCAAACCTGTCACGCCCCGAAACCGGGCCCTGCAGTGATCCGACCTCGGGGTGCGAAATTTTGGGATAAATTGAAACTTTTTGTTATAGTTCCCAAGATCCGCGTGAATGAGGATAATCACATTCCAACACAATCAGAGTATATTTTTCGCGGAAGCTAAACATGGTGTTACGACCCGGAATCCGTGGCCATCGGGTTCCGTGTCGCACGCAACCAATTCCATAAAGCCATCATATAAGCAGACTGGCATAAATCATACATCAGAGCACACTGAGCTGGTAGTAACAGACTAATTAATTCCCACATGTTCAGATTACAATTAACAAGTGTCTTAATTACAAACCCAATAAAAAGGCTAATAAAGCCATACAACAATATCCAACTAGTAGAGATACTACCCTCAAAGATTTGATACGAACTCCGGTGCCAAACTTGACATCTAGATGATATCAATGGGCAGCCTCTCACGTCAGACCGGCGGTCCCACCGCCTCCTCTGATCAAACACCTAAAACCAGAAAGAGAAGAAACTGGCACCAAACAAACAGGGTCAGACACGACGGTCTGGCAAGCAAATAATCAAGTAATATGAAATAAAAGAACATACATAAAACCTGACGAAATCATCGTAAAACCAAATATAGAGTCTAAACAATAATAACAATAAATCGCGAGAAAACGATCGAAAGACCGAACATAAGTATCAAAGCAATAAAAGAACAATCTCAGAAGTACGAATGTTTCAAAAGATAGTAGCCCGCATAAAGCATTTAATGGTTGGAAATACCTTTCAAATCCTGAATAATAGCGACAATATGATAAATGATCGATATCGTATACATTAACCAAATCAAAACATAAAAAGCATAACCCACAAGAATCATAAAATAAGGTAATATGCAGATAAAACACTGGCAACCACACATAGCTAAATTCTCCTATTACCGAAGTAACAAGAGCACACAGAGCGTAGCCACTGAACGTGGTACTAGAAATAAGATCAGAACCGTAGCCATACAAATGGGACCGGCAGATCAAAAATCAGAACCGTAGCCATACAAATGGGACCGGCAGATAAAACCGTTGCCATGGTCGGTACAGACAGAATCCAAGCTGCAGCTGGCGGACAGATTAAAGATCCCAAGCCGGGTGATCAGCCCGACAAGGTGACCTAAGCCTAGTGGTGCCTTTAGTCTTCAAAACTCAAACCGATACAAAGCTAACATAATACTAATCCCTTTGGCTCAGGGGCTCACACCACATAGCTCTGGCCCCGTCTTGCCTCGAGGTTTCATTTTCAAATACTAGTCTTATCAAAACAATAATCTCATCGAAGAAATCCCGAATGTGACAAACATACTCCAATCTCTTTTCAAATCGAATCGGGGAAAACACACGAATATCCATGGTAAACCGTTCAAATACACATCAAAGTGATTTGTATAAAATCGTACGGTCAATCCTTTCGAACGTGGAAAACCACATGATTTTATAACAAATCATCGATGCTATTTAAATTAGGTCACCAAAGAAAACAAATACAAATACATTTTTCTGACTTGAAATGGAATGGACAGTGGAGAATGACTTAATGACTTACCAAGGAACCATCTCAATGCACATTTAACCTTTAAACATTGATTGATAGAGAGTGTGTTTGATGCCAATGAAAATCCACAATATTTAAATGAGAAGGTGCGCATTGAGACTCAAACGATTCCCGGGTAATTTCACATACACTCATTCTCACATCATTCCCATTTCACAAATTTCCAAGTATCAAAAGTAATGTCAAAACTCTTAAAAACAGGCCCATAGCTGGCCTTAAACCGAGCCCAAACAGTCTACTCATTTAACCCAAAACAGCCATTTAAACATGGCTCAAAACAATCCTTAAAACAGTCCAAAACTATTCCTTGAATGGCCCACAAAACAATTCTTAAAATCAGCCCAAAACTAATCTTTGAATGGCCTACAAAATAATTCTTAAAATCAGCCCAAAACTAATCTTTGAATGGCCTACAAAACAGGTCTTAAAAACAGCCCAAAACAAATCTTTGAATGGCCCACCAAACAAGTTTTAAAACAGTCCAAAACTAATCCTGGAATGGCCCACAAAGTATATCTTAAAACAGCCCTTGAAAACTAACTTGAACAGGCCCACAAAAATGAATGAGCAAAGACCAGGCGCAAACTATGTAAAACAAGTCCCAAAATTCATATGAAACTGTGGCTGGGCTTAACCATTCTCTTCATTAATTTCAAGATCAAATGTGTTTCAAACTTTTCATTCTTCCTTCCAAAGAAGTTTTGGATTAAATCAAACATCCATTTGTGAGAGAACATAGTATTCAGCCCATCCAAATTAAATAGGACATCAAACAGCCCCCAAACAATTCAGAAAATCAGTAAGAACAGGCCAGAATTCCAATTGGCCAGTGGCTGGGCCCGCTCGAGCGGGCCTGGAGCAGACCCTGCCAGATGCTGGGATCGCTAGAGCGAGACCAGGCTCGCTCTAGCGAGCCTGCCCTCTGTTTGACATGGCTGGAAGTGCGTTTTAGCACTGTTTGGGGTGATTTTTCATCCCTTTTTGAAACCTCTTTTTCCCTCCTTCACATCCAACAACTTTCCAACATTAAGAATCAGATTGATCAAGCCTCATTCATTCTCCATTCAACATTAAATCAAAATATCACATCTCATTTACAGATTTAACATGAAAATCAGAAATAATTCATAAGTAGATGTAAAAACTGAACTGAACTTTCACATGGAGAGTTCTTAACAAAGAAACCAGGCTTTTCCATGCTAATCTAAACAAAGTCATTTCCAAAACTGAGCATAAATCAAACACTACAATCTTCTAAAAAAAATCCAGCTTTAAACAACTAATCAGATCATTCAAATGGAACACATTTTTCAAATCAAAAACTATATAAACAAGATTCAAATGCATGCATTTCATCAATTTATTCACTTGCCTTAGCCCAATGTCAAACCAAAAATCTCCTCAAGAATCTCTTCCTACAGCTGAACCGAGCTCTACAAAAAGCCCCAAGAAAGACACCTCAAAATCCAACCAAAATCTTGAAAACAAAGACCCAATTCGAAAATGGGTTTGCATGTTTGAAAAACGGATTATTTAGGAGCTGAAAAGACTCCATTGAAGAGATGAAGAGGAGTTCTTACCTGAAGCTATCCAAACAAGAAGCAAGGAAGAAGAAGAGGTAGTAGTCCAGCTGAAATCCTCAAATAAATGGGTGCAATGGAGAGCTAGGAAGGAGAGGAAGAAGATGGTGCTCTCAGATTTTCAATCCAAGCTCAAATGGCTAACATGCAAGGAGGAGAAAGATGAAAGGAGAAGAAGGTTTTCTCTCTGGTTTCTGAGTGCTGAAACTGAAAATGGGTTGCAGATTTGAAAACGTGAGTGAGGGAGATGGGTTGATAAAGTTGAGTGGAAAGTGGGCCCCACCAGGTCTAAAACTTGCAATGGCTAAAACATCATCTTGGGGGCCCCGGACGAGATCGACGAAGAAGGATAAAATGATCCTCAAAAAATCTATTTTCAAAAAAGTATATTTTCCCCAATTTCTGAAATTTTCGAAATTCATGGACAGATTTAGTGTGAAAAGTCATTTTTGCCCTTTTTCCTCGAAAAACGCATTTTCTGATCATCAAATCATAATGGTCAAAACATGAAAGTTGTTAAACTTAATGAGATGAGTCAAAATAAACCAAATTTGGAATTTTTAGAAATCAAAAGTAATTTCTCATAAAAATACAAATCATATGGACCGGGTCAAACCAAAGTCAACGGTTTACAAAATCTCAAAGACTAAGGAAAAATCTAGTCAAACTCAAAAACAAGATCAAACTAAATCAAATCTCACTTAACAAGCTAAACCACGATTAAAACAATGCTAAACAAAAGAACTGGGGTCGGGATCTTACAACAACTATAGGAGTTGTTATTGTTCCCAAAAGGATTGAATCCGTCCGTCGCCAGTCCCAAGCGAACATTCCTTGGTTCAGCAGCAAAGTCAGCCCATTTACGATTAACCTGTGACCAACAAGAAGAATCCATTGGATGACGCATTATTGCTTGATTTTGAACTAAACTTGCATTTGCGTGCCATGTCATACTCTCTGCAATCCACGGTACACTATACATTCTTTGCAACCGTTGTGTTAATGGAAAGTATCTTAGCTTCAAAATGTTCCTCGGTTGCCACCTGCTTACACCACACGTAGGATAATTGTTTCTATTTTCACGCTCTCTCCAATAATGTATGCAGTCATTTTTACATGCATGGATAATCTCGCACTCCATACGTAAAGAATTGATCATCTTCTTGGCAGTGTATGTTTTCTCAGGCAATGTGTTCTCGCTTGGTAGAATATCTTTGATCAGTTCCAACAGCTTTGTGAAACTCTTAGTAGACCATTGATGTCTAGCCTTCATGCTCAACAAATCAACCTCACCGACAACTTCGTATGTTCAACTCGGCATGAAGGATATAATGGTTTTACTGCATCCTCCATCAGCTTCTTATACCGAATATTCTCTGGTGAATCCTCTTGTCCTTCAACAAAACTTTGATCATTAGCTTTATCGGGCCATATAGACATACTACCCCCTACATTAGATTAAGGATCATCCTCATTACGAGTACGTCCAAATACGTCATTCACCATATCAACCATTCTTGGGAACAAATCTTCATTATTAGTACCTGCTCCCACGTTTACATGCCTTCAAGGATGGAGTTCTCCATGGTGGATCCATGTTGTGTAAGTCTTATCCATACCATCACAAATTAAATGCGTATGAATTTCTCCTAAGGTCTTTTTCTCTCTTATCAAATTGCGACATTTGACACAGGGGCAGCAATACCAATCATCGTCCCCTAATTCATCTTTATTAGCTCTTATGAACTCAATGAATGATTCAACCCCTTCTAAGTATTCAAAAGAATTTCTTGGTGCCATCATCCATTCCTTGTTTAGGGACATGTTCTGAAATATTAAAATCATAGAGTGCAAGGTGCATTAAAAAGGTAGAACACAAGTACAACATATACAAGTATCACAAGTATCTTGGACTCAATCACAAAAGTAAATGAACTTGGAAAACTATTACATCTTCAGACTCAAAATTTGGATGCTACGATTATATGACAAGAAAATTTGAGAAAAAGAACTGAGGAGTATTAAGTATTGCTAAATTGTGAGTTTTCTGACTTGGCTATACAAGATATAATGATATTGGTTCAATATGTTTTGGATTCTTAGATTATGACCCAAGTTGGATTTAGTGTATGTTTGGGTTTTAGATGCCCCAACTCTGTTGCCCCATTTAAAATTCTTCTTCTTGAAATATTTTAGTATCTTTTGAAGAAAAGAATTAAAGGATAAATGGTGTTAAACTCAAGCCGGCCTTTATCTGTCATGAGGTAGATTCGGTATTACTTATGCTAAACTCATCATTGGTCAAGTTGGGTATGATGCGGTGGAGTTGGGGCGGATTCGTTTTTCCTCAAACCCATAAGAAACCAAACCCATTGTGTTCCCTAGTTCTAAAGACGTGGTTTTCTAGCCCAACCCAAATTCCCCAAGTTTTAGAAATCCAAATATAATGCTAGTGGTACTAGGAGTTCTAATGGGACAGGTAGTCGGATTTATATAAGGTTGAGCACTTTGGTACATGAATAGGCTCAATCTGAACTCATCCATTTATAAAATCAGGTTGAAAATGTTTGTTAAAACTCAACTTTGAAATTAAATGGGCCAACCTAGACCCTAGTTAATATCTTGATTTAGGTTGGATCAGGTCAACATGTCAAATAGCAAGCCTTGACTCAACCCATATATTAATTGGATGAAAATTGTGAACCCAATCCTACCTGATCCAAAACCATAGGTACAACTAACGACTTAACACACCCTTAACCAGTTCAGAATCATTTAATGAAATAATAATTTTGTATTGCAACTAAAGTTATTTTAATCAAAGTCAAATACTAAGGAGCTAGGTGCTCCTTTAAAGGGATGGTTTTTTTTTTATGAGAAACCCATGTGTGAGGGAATCTCTAACACCAAGCCTTTTTAAAAGTTATTTTTTTTCTCCCTGATTCTCCAAATTCAACCATTCTAAACGTTATCAGTCAAACAACTACTGGAAGAGAGCACCAAGTTCCCTAAATTACTACAGAGTGGTCCAAGAAAAGGGTTTTTTATCTGTTTAAAAATTATTATGTAAATTTGATAACTTGATCAAAAAAACATGTTTGATTGTTAATCAAGGTGGTGATTAATGTTTTCAAGAGGCTAAAGGTGATTGTGTGTGAAAACCAGAAAGAGAGATGAATGTTAATAATGTTATAGAAGGTACATCATCCATGCAAACTCCCGTTATTAGTGTTGTGGGGTCAATTGACCATTTTAGAATAATACTTCAAAACACGTACAATTAACCAAAGTGGGGTGATTTGGAAGAGGTGGTTGTAACCTACCCATCTACAAAACTACCCACAGTTGTAATTCGCCTGGACCTCATACAATTTTAAACATACACTAAAATATCAGAGATAGAAAAGCGAGCAAAGCTAAATTATGTTAACTAAAATAAATTATGAAAGTGAGAGGACCTGAAGTTTTAAGAGAAGACAACATATATGAGCCCTAATTTTCCACAAAATCTAATTCCAAACCTACAATCAATTTCTACAATATCACTAAACAAATCTACTCAATAGTGCACATATAGAAGTCCAACCCCAAAACAACTAATTTCATGTATCATTCTGACGTTTTGGCACATGAGGATAAATCTACACTAAAGGTGGGGGGTATGAAGAAGGGATTATTGGCACATGAAAGAAATAAGAAAGACAATCAAAACACCTAGGTCTGTGCTTGAAGATGAAACCAAATTTGGAACTGCAAAGAATATGATGAAAATGATGCAGAGGAGGGATGACATGAATATATCAGAAACGAGTGAAGATGAAAGATGTACAAATAAATTCAGCACTTCCTTGAGTTGATAAATCCAAATCTTTAACTATGAAAAGAAAAAAAATTACTTCAAAAACTACAAAATCAAAAACATCACCGAACACAACACAACAGAATCCATGTCAGTTTGCAACCTAAAAACTAGGCAAATACTGCCTCGGAGAGACTTGGAAGTTTCTGATCCAAACAGAAGTTTATATATTTGTCATTTATGGTCAGAATCCCATGTATTCAATCCATACCAGATCGCTTTTGAAGTGCATTGAGCCCCCCGGATCCGATTTTATGACACTTGGCCAATATGTCAAAGTTGCAGGCATGTATAGTTTTCATAAGAACATCCAAAATTGGATTCTAACACCAAATAGTAAAAATCAATTTTGGAGGTTCACTATGCTAAGCAAGGTAGATGCGATGCATACATACTAAAGGGTCAATTCCCTTAATATATGCCACATTCCATGCAATTGCATTTTTGTGGTGTTTGAGCACTTTCAACAGTTGGACCTCTTGGTCCTGAGAAAGAAGTGAAGAAATGACTACTGGATGTGTCATGCCCCCAAACCCGGGGAGCGTGAATTTGGGAGTTAAGTAATGATTATGTTTCTCCCAAGATCCGCGTGTGTGAGGATAACACGTTCCAACACATCCTGAATATTTTTGCGGAAGCTTTCGTAGCGTTGCGACCCGAAGTCCGTGGCCATTGGATTCCGTGTCGCACTCAACCACTAACATATTGCTATCATATCAATGAACATATCAGACTGAAACAAACCATTATAACAAAATACAGAGCTGACAGTATCTGGATATTATATTTCCACATATGTTCAAGTTACAAATAACAATGTATATTAATTACAATCCGGAGAAAAATGGCTAATAAAAGCCATACAAAAATAAGCTAATAATCCCTACCCCATATGTGACGTAGCTTCGATGTCAAGTTCAATGTCTACATGACATAGCCGACAAAACAACCTGTAAGCTCATGGCTCCATAGCCAAAACGTGCACTCATCTCGGGCAAGAAATCTGAACCTGAGTACCAAAGTAGTGGGTCAGACACGACGGTCTAGCAGGTGGGCGAAAGGATATAAACAATATACTAAATGATAAATCATGTTATCTGATAAAAAGTTGTACATAATTACAATGTATAAGAAATCATGAATATCCGACAAATCCTGTATTCATATGAGACGGGTATAAAACATAAATATTTGACAAAATCCTGTATTCCTTTAAAATTTGTATAAAACATGAATATTTGACAAAATCTTGTATTCCTTTAAAGCATGTATAAAACATGAATATCTAGCAAAACATGTATTCACTTGAAACGTGTATAGAACATGGATATTTGACAAATCGAGAATTCATTTAAAACAAGTACAAAGCATGAACATTTAACAAATTGGGGATTTATTTAAAACATGTACAAAGTATGAACATTTAACAAATCGGGGATTCATTTAAAACATGTATATTTAAAAAAGTAAGGGTATCAAAGGTCGGGAACTGTCAAAATGGCAACCATACAAAGCTAAATCCTCTCTCACTAAAGTGATGAGAGCACATACCCTACAAGATCATTGACCTCAGTCACACAAGGTGAGGAGGGACAATGACAAAATACTATAATATATACATATATATACTCTGCGGGACCACAGTAGCGAGCCGGGTAAAAACTCTGCGGATTCCAGACTGCAGCTGACTAAACACGAGGGGAAGGATCTCCAAGTCGGTGGATCAAACCGACAAGGTTGTCCAAGCTTAGTGGTGCTTACTCATAGGTCAAATGCGGGAAATCAAAACAACTGCATAAAAACGGAACAGGGTGCCCATAGGCACAAATGCACATTCATATCGGGTCGAGCATATACGGGTTAGCAAAAGCTAAACACATTTTCCAATACTTTCGGGACAAGTCCAAATCATAAGATATGATGTTTGGAAAGCACAAATACAATTCGGGTCAAGATAAACATGAATGGATTTCCAATATTCTCCTGGCTAACTGTTGTAGGTCCAAGATTTGAATAAATGTAAATAGGGTCTCGTTTGTCAATTTAATATTTATTTGGTACTCCATAAGAATTAGAGTCAACCCGGGACCTTACGCACATTGACAAGTCTACAAGACCTTTAACAAGAATAGGATGATGGGGTTAAGACTTCAGTATGGTTCCACATATTCCTCCAAAAGAAACCAGGAAGAAGATGGCTGTCGGTTAGCTCCTCGGCTGCTGTCGGTCAGCCGACAGGGCTATGTCGGTCAGCCGACAGAGCTATGTCGGTCAGCCGACTCTACAGTATCAGAAACTTTTCAAAAAATGTAGCTCTCTGAAAATGGACCCGAGAGTCTGTTGATTGGCTATCGGTCGACCGACATGGGGTGTCGGTCAGCCGACAGCTGACCTACAGAAATTCTGGTAGACTGCAGCTCTCTGGAAATGAGCCGACGGGTTGTCGGTTGGCTGTCGGTCAACCAACATGCGGATGTCGGTCAGCTGACTGACCACGAACCGACGCTGCACAGTCAGTTCCGTTTCAAGTCAAATTTTTACATTTTTCTTCCCCTTCTTCCATTCCATCCTTCTATACATTGAGTACCTCTTTTTCACAACTTTGGAGGTTTCAAGGCCTAATTAAATCTCCATGAAATCCATCATCCAAACCTCCCAAAACATCCATAAAAGGAATCCAACCTATTCATCCCAAATCACATTCAACCAAAGGAAATCCATCAGATGTAATAATTCAAGATTAATACAATCAAAATGTCATTTTCAAGAGAGTAATATGCTAGAAAGTATACTAATGAGTGTCTTTCAATTCTCAATAAAAAGTATGATAAGAAGCAAAGCTTAAGTAATGAAAATCATTAATAAAGGCTAAGCATTTGCATAAAAATATGATTAATGAAAATTAATCATTTCATCCACTTGCCTTGGTCCAAGCTAATGCAAATCAAGTCTTCTAATCATCTCTTAAGCCACAAACACAAATCTACACAAAAACCCCCAAATACAAATTCCAAAAATCAAAAACCAAATCAAAACAAAAGGACAACTTTCAATAAGGGAGATTGGGCTTCTCTAGGACAAGAATAATACAAATCTAGGAGATGGATAGTATCACTTACATGGAAGACCTTCAAATAGGCAAGGAGAATACAAGAAAAATTCGAAGTTGACGGATTGCTCTAAAAATTATACCAAAAGAAAGCTCTTGCAAAGGTGAGCAAGATTTGTGAAGGCCTCCTCTCGCTTTGGTGAAGTTTTGGTGATGCTAGATGAGGAAGAAAGCAAGGAGAACAAGGAGGTAGGTGGCTGCTGGGATCCTCTTCTCTTGTGCAGAAATTAGGTCAAGGAGGGAGCAAGGAGAGGGCAGGGTCCCTTATATAACAAAGAGAAGATGGGTCCCACAACTTAAACATTAACTGAGCTAAAAACGTGCGTTTCGGGATCTCAAATGAATTCGACGAAGAAGACAAAGTTGTTCAACGAAATTTCTAGTTCCAAAAAGTATACATTTTGCAAGTTTTGGTGACATTGAAAATTATGTCCAGATTTTGGGTAAAAAGACTGTTTTGCCCTCAAATTGAGAAAAGTCGGGTTTTGGAGCCTCGAACGGGAACGAGGTCAACATGAAAGTTAAAAAGATAAACAAGATAAGTCCAACGGGGTCAAAACAAGAATTTAAAAAAAATCAATAATAAATTCCCAAGCTCACCCAAAATCATAATAAGAACCCCCAAAGGGTCCCACAAATCAGGAAGGTTCTCAAAACCAAAGAAAAGGTAGTTTAAACTTAGAAAGTCAATCAAACAACTACAAAATCCACTGAGAAAACTAATCCACCATTAAAACCATGCTAAACCAGGAAATCTGGGGTCGGGTTCTCATATCCTTCCCCTCTTAGAACATTTGGTCCTCCAAATGATCTAAGCCAACTCAAAAGAAAAAGAGGATAAAACTCACACAAGATCACAAAATCACAAAAGATCTGCTCAAACTCACGGCTCTCCCGCAAACACCTGAGCTCACTGGGTCATCCTCACTGTTGAACTCTTTGGTCAACCATCAATGGTCGTCAAACATTCTTCCACTGGCTCGAATCTGCTATTGCCCTACCAATCTGACTGCTCAATGAATTCGCCAACTCTGACTCCTTCTAAGTTCAACCAAGTCTCTTGTTTCTAAACACCTTGATACTGGAAATTCTTGGAACCATTCTATTGACTTCATCCCAACTATCGAAGCTAAAGTCTCATATCTAAGCACAACCATCAAGGTGACCTCTTGCTAGCTCTAACTCTCTCTGCTCGTTGCTCTTGATCCTCTGTACAATAGTCGGTCTCTGACACTAACAGGCTTGAACCTTCACTATTCTTCGGTATTCGGAGCTCCGTACTCACTCTTGCAATTGTTCTGCCAAGTTTGCTTTTCCTAACAAAGTCCAAAATAATTGATTTCCTGCTCCGTATATCCGTACATGGAAATCCGAAGTTCCTCATATCGATAAAATCTGTGAAAATCTTCGTTATCAGGCGATCGAGTAGAGGTCCTTTCTGTAGTCAACTCTTCCACATAGCTACACTTGTTGAAAATCCCAAAATAATTCTCTGACTAAACTCATCAAATTCTAGAAATCCCTAACTCTGAACATCTCTTTGGAGTTTTACCAACTAAAAATTGTCTCTATACATTGATGACCTGCACTGCCCCTGTATAACTGCACTATCCCCAGTCAAACTTTCTGATTTTGGTTGAAGATCTCAAACTGTCCAAACCTCACTTGGTAATTTGCTCCTCTGACACAATCAATATTCGAAGAATCCTTCCATCAAACCTCTAACACCCTTCAGATGTTCTTACACGATCTTGAATCTGCTACTCTTGTCTATCAATGTCGGTCTAAGAGAATGGAAGTTCTGACTCATCTTGATGTACTGTCATCCTGTCTCTCTTAGTCTTGGAATTCCATTACATGTTTTTACTAATTCTTCAGAATATTGTCTCATTCTTCTGTCTACTCTTGGCTTCAGAAGATTTGGTGATGCTGAATACTACTAGATGTGTCTTACTTCAGGTAATGTCGTCCAGTCCTCGGTACACTTCTGCTATCTCCGTTTGTTTGTTGAAATCACAAGGTTCACAACTCTGTAGGTTTCCATCTCTGACCAAACATGTTAACACTCTAACTGTCATGCTACTCCACATGTCCCAACTTCGTGGGGTGTGCTTCTGTCGAAATCTATCTATCTTCCGATCATCTACCCAGGCTCCAAAATATCCAAAAGTTTTTGTTACTCTGACTCTTTCTTCCGGTTGCCATTGGTCCTTTGCATGATGATCAGTCCTCAACTATACATGTTTGTCTACTACTCATCACACTCAAACGGTTACAACTCTGCATTTAAATATCAAAATTATTTCAATCAAACCTTGGTTGCTTAATCTTCTGCCTCTGTTTTAGGTTCACCATCCTCAAGTCTTGCACATGTGCCCTTCTTTTCTGGATCTTTCAACTGACCTTGTCCATAGGTTATGATTCTTCATCTCGTATCTGTACTCTGTCCAAACTGATGTCCTACAAGTCGGTAAAATCCATAAAATCTACTCTATCATGTGACCAGGTAACAATCAATTCTGCATACAACTCTCTCTACTGCTGCCGAAAACAGAATTCCTATGCTTTTAACCACGCACTGACGCACTTTGCTGAGTCGACTTCATCACCATAGTTATAATTGCTGAACCTCCTCGAACAATTCTCTATCACAAGTTCATCAATGCGCGAGAGATTTCTAACATTTGGCATCCACTTGAAGCTCTATCAACTGAAAGTCACCTCAACCTCCCTGAAATCTACCATTTGTCTGGTCTCTGGAGTCTCTTGACTTAGGAAGATGGCTCAAGTTCAACCCAAACATCTGTACTTACCTGCCTTGGCTTGCCACATGACGGTCCTCAATCAACTGTAAATAGTCTTAAAGTGTCGTTCACTCTTCTTGTTGACTAACAACTGTACAATTCTTCTCTTGCTGCTAATATCTGTGACGTCGAAAGAGCTAAAACTTTGCCAAATCCTTCGAGAACCACATGCTAAGACCACAAAACTCTGACTCTCTGGCGCGAAAACAAGGAAAAGGCACTGAATGTGGGTGCGGAGACATTAAATCCCCCCCACTAGAAAAGAATTTGGTCCCCCAAATTCCCTAGGAATAACAAAAAGGGAAGAGACAATGAGAGTCTCCCCCACTAGAAGAAAAACAAATCCGAATCCGACAAAACGGCATCTAGCCAAAACAAGATCACAAATCTAACGATTCCTCACCACACGTCTTAAGGTTCCTAGAGTGTTTTATTTCCTAGAAACCTGCCCGCTCTGATACCAGTCTGTCACGCTCCAAAACTAGGGGAGCGTGAATTTGGGAGTTAAGTAATGATTATGTTTCTCCCAAGATCCGCGTGTGTGAGGATAACACGTTCCAACACATCCTGAATATTTTTGCGGAAGCTTTCGTAGCGTTGCGACCCGAAGTCCGTAGCCATTGGATTCCATGTCGCACTCAACCACTAACATATTGCTATCATATCAATGAACATATCAGACTGAAACAAACCATTATAACAAAATACAGAGCTGACAGTATCTGGATATTATATTTCCACATATGTTCAAGTTACAAATAACAATGTATATTAATTACAATCCGGAGAAAAAGGGCTAATAAAAGCCATACAAAAATAAGCTAATAATCCCTACCCCATTTGTGACGTAGCTCCGATGTCAAGTTCAATGTCTACATGACATAGCCGACAAAACAACCTGCAAGCTCATGGCTCCATAGCCAAAACGTGCACTCATCTCGGGCAAGAAATCTGAACCTGAGTACCAAAGTAGTGGGTCAGACACGACGGTCTGGCAGGTGGGCGAAAGGATATAAACAATATACTAAATGATAAATCATGTTATCTGATAAAAAGTTGTACATAATTACAATGTATAAGAAATAATGAATATCCGACAAATCCTGTATTCATATGAGACGGGTATAAAACATAAATATTTGACAAAATCCTGTATTCCTTTAAAATTTGTATAAAACATTAATATTTGACAAAATCTTGTATTCCTTTAAAGCATGTATAAAACATGAATATCTAGCAAAACATGTATTCACTTGAAATGTGTATAGAACATGGATATTTGACAAATCGAGAATTCATTTAAAACAAGTACAAAGCATGAACATTTAACAAATTGGGGATTCATTTAAAACATGTACAAAGTATGAACATTTAACAAATCGGGGATTCATTTAAAACATGTATATTTAAAAAAGTAAGGGTATCAAGGGTCGGGAACCGTCAAAATGGCAACCATACAAAGCTAAATCCTCTCTCACTAAAGTGATGAGAGCACATACCCTACAGGATCATTGACCTCAGTCACACAAGGTGAGGAGGGACAATGACAAAATACTATAATATATACATATATATACTCTGCGGGACCACAGTAGCGAACCGGGTAATTTGGGGTCGGGTTCTCACAATATGTCTCCTCATCCCCAAGGTAAGCATATTTGAGGTTAGACGGGAGGGGCTTTAACTCAGGTTTAGGTGGTTTAACCTGAGATGGAACAGCGGGGGTACCAGTTGGTACAAGCTCCGCAAACTAGGGTCTCCATACAGCATGGGCCTCTTCCATAGTGTCATCATCCAATTCCTTAAGATAGCCCATATCCTCTCTAGCCTCAAGTATTAGCACCGTGTGGGAGTTAACGCACTCCTCTAGATCATCCTCCAGTATAGTGTCCACACGATCCACATCAAGGAGGTCAGGGTCAATATCCTCTGGATGTTTACATAAGCTGAAAATGTTTAGCTCAATGGCTATGTTCCCAAAAGAAAGTTTTAACATTCCATTCCGGCAATTGATCAGTGCGTTTGATGTTGCTAAGAAAGGTCTTCCCAAAATTACCGGAAACCGAGCATTGTTATTTTGTACTGGTTGAGTGTCCAGTACATAGAAGTCCGCAGGGAAATAGAACATCTCAATCTGCACAAGTACGTCTTCTATTACCCCCTTGGTTTCTTTACAGATCGATCAGCGAGTTGCAAAGTAACTTTTGTGGGTTTCAACTCGCCTAGCCCCAGTTGTTGATAAACCGAGTAGGGAAATAGATTAACACTGGCCCCCATATCTAACAAAGCCTGACTAATCCGATGATTTCCAATGTGCATGATATGGTGAGGCATCCCGGATCTTTATATTTCTGGGGCGTGCTGCCATTTAGGAGCGCACTAACTTGCTCAGTGAAGAAAGTTTTCTTTTGTGCACTCATCCTACGCTTCACAGTGCAAAGATCCTTAAGGAACTTGGCATAGGAGGGAACATGTTTGATTGCGTCCAACAGAGGAATATTGAACTTAACTTCCTTGAAAACATCCAGGATCTCCTGGTTCGGGATTTTCTTCTTGGAATGGGTCAATCTTTGTGGAAATGGGGCAACCGGCTTAGAAGTAGTGGGGTCAAGACCTTTTTGCATCTCAACAGTAGCTTCAGCATTAGTACTATCCTTATCTATTTCAATTTGGACATTTGAATCCAAGGAGCCATGTTGTTTGTCATTTTTCGGATTCTCATGAAGTTCTTTGCCGCTGCATAGAGTGACAACTTGAACATGCTCCTGAAGGCTGGGTTCAGACATGTTGACTTCAAATTGCCCTTTAGGGTTTGGGAGGGGTTGAGCTGGAAAAGTTCCTCTCCCTTGACCCTGGAGGGTACATTTGATTTGTTCAACGGATGTTTCCAGCCGTTGGATAGCTTGCTGGTTGTTCTAAATAGCATGTTGATTACTTTGCAAATTCTGTATAAACTGTTGTTGAGACTGCATGAATAAATTTAGTTTCTCCTCCAAAGACTTATTCTGAGGTTGTGGGGCATAAGATGTATTCGCCTGTTGAGGCACGTACGCACCCACACTAGATTGTCTTTGGGAATTAAACTCTGAATTTGCACTTGGTCCATTCCTCCAACTGAAATTTGGGTGGTTTCGCCACGAAGGATTATATGTGTTCCCCATATTGTTTGCATTGAACGGCTTCTGATAAGTATTCAATACATTGGCTTGTTCTTACAATGCTTCATGTAAAGTTGGGACTGATGGACAATCTGCAAATCCATGTGTATCAGAAGCACACATGCCACAAAACATGGCGGTCTCCTTATTCCTCCCAAGTTTTAAAGACTCGATTTCTCTTGTGAGTGCCGTAAGCTTGGCTTGAATGTCTATCTGATTGTTCACTTGATATATACCTCCACCCTCAGGTTGATTCAGTTCCCTGGAATGATCTACCCCCTCAGAGGAGGCCCATTTTTATGCATTTTCTGCCATCGATTCCAAAAATTCACACGCTTCATCTGGTGTTTTTTGGTCAAATTGACCATTGCACATCATCTCAATAAATTGACGCGTCTCAGGGGTGAGGTTTTCAATGAAAATCTCAATGAGACGGTGTGTTTCATAACCATGATGTGGACATGCAAGGATTAACTCGTTGAAGCATTCCCAACACTTAAAGTAGGGCTCTTTCTGATTTTGTCTGAACATTATGATGTCTCTCTTTAAGGTGTTGGTTTTGTGCTGTGGAAAGAACTTTTTAAGGAATTCAGTGACACAAACATTCCAGTTATTAATTGAATTAGGCCTAAGTGTGTGGCGCCAAGCCTTAGCTTTATCCTTTAAAGAAAAAGGAAATAGTTTGAGTTTGATCACATCTGGCACCACGTTTTGAAGTTGAAGTGTAGCGCAGACTTCATCAAATTCCCTCAAATGTAAGTATGCGCTTTCAGAGTCTAGCCCGTGAAACTTGGGTAGAAGTTGGATCATAGTAGGTTTTAGTTCATATTGCCCCGCAATGGCGGGTAACACAATGCACGATGGTGTGGTGTGTTGTGCTGGGTGCAAAAGACCACATAATTTCCTTGGTGGCTGGTTCACCTCCACCCCGTTGTGGTCCCCATTTGGATTTGTGGCAGGCCCACCATTGTTGGGGTTGCTACCGGACCCACTCGACATGTTAGACAATCTCGAAGAATTAGGTGTTACAAAAGATACTGGAGATTCCTTTCTTTCCAACCTATGCGTTGAATCTCTTTGCCAACTTGGCTGGGAGGGCTTGTCCTTTCTTTTTGGAATTTTGATTTTTTTTTAGTAAAACAAATGAGAGAAAAAAAATAGCCTACACAAGTAGCAACTAAGTTAGTTCCTAAGGTCGAAAAGTTTACTTAAGTTCACTAACCCAATCCTATGAAACCAACCCGGCCAGTTCAGCCCCCAGGTAAGGGTAGGATCACGAATGGACCCGTTTGAAGGACCCTTGCCTAGAACAGTCTAGCTGTCTCCACACTATGGATAAGGCTTTGCTTCGGCACCGAGATGATCAAGGACAACGATTAGGTCACTTTCAGTTTACTTTCTTCCAAAAGGACTTAAAACAAGTTAGGACATAAAGTAACTTTGCCAATTCTTAGAAAGTTTCTAAAAATTCAATGATGTGTATTTTCTAATTAGCAATCCATGCACTTTCCTAATCAAATTTAGGGCAGTTTAACATTCCATGCATGCACCTCCTATATCTAGAAAGATGCCAAAAATAGCACACCCATAAAGCAATCTAAATAAGGAAAGTCAAAAAAGTTACCTTAAATGGCGCTCCTCAGCAACGGCGCCAAAAACTTGATCGGACCCCAAGTGTAGGGTGCAATTGTAGTAATAATATGGTGAGACCAGGTTGATCCACAGGGAGCTAATGAGATAAGGTTTTCCAACTTGTACCTGCCTTAAATGAAATCTAAAACTAGCCTAATTAAAAACTAATTAAAACCATTCCTACTTTAATTAAAAGAATTAATTACAACTCAATGAAAAAAAATCACCTAAAACTAAATTCCTAAATCTAAAAAGATCAAGTTGCTGCAAAATAGAAAACACATTAGAACATCCAATTAGAAAATATTCTACAAATATCACTTACTAAAATTAAAACTAACAAACGAAACTGGAGAATAAAACAAGTTATGAGAAAAAAAATCAATCCAAAAAAACTGTATCAAATCAAATTAATCTAAATTGGAAATAAATCAACCATCTAAAATCAAACTCCTTAAGATTAGAAACCTACACTAGATTAGAAACCAATTAACTTTCTTAAGTTAAACACTAGATTAAGATAAGAATCTAAATGATACACTTTTTAAATGAATGCAAATCTGAGAATTAATTTTCCTAAATAAAATACAAGAATGATGAGGATGCACTCTTCTAAGAAATAATTATGGGACACAATGCATGGACGTGCATGAACTAGTGCAAAGTTTTTATTTTTTACTTCCTAATGCTTGACACCTATCAGTAGACCAAAACCTATCTAAACCATAGTTACTGCTGAAATTTTTTTTTTTAAATCCTAAGATGCATGAAATTTCAAAAGGGAACAAATGGATAAAAGTGCTAAATCCGAAATGCTATGTATGACAGCTAGTATGCATGGGATGTTCATGACTAAGCACTACTATATGGTCTACATGAATTATGCAAAAAGTTCCAAAAATCAGTCTTGAAGCCACTGTCCCTTTTTAATAAATTTCAAATGGCTATTTTCTAATCCAAACATATTTAGCTCATGTGACTTTCAAATCTGATTTCAGAAATTAACATAAACTACACCACTACACATGTTTTAAAATATGAAAAATATGCATGAAAACTAATACACTTTCAGCAATAACATAATCCTAACATATTGATGTAAAGATGGAAAGATAAAGTGCAGAAATTTAAAAAAAATGCATAAAATAAAGATGGTGTGCATAAATCAAAGGTGGTAATAAAATAAAAAGGTGGTGAGTTGCTCTTTAAAATCTCTCAATCTTGGGCCCAAAAAATTAGAAGTGCAAACCCAGGGTCCCATTCTTCAACTTGGGTTGTCAATCTAGGTTGAGAATGATAAATCCTCACTTTTTAATAAATAAATTTCAAACTTGGATTCTTAAGCTTTTCTTGGTCAACCCTCTTCAACTTCACATTGTATTGCCTCCAAAAATACCGTGTATCCGTAGAAAATAAGGTATATTGTGAGGATGCTAAGGTGAGTTGTTAGTAATTATTCCAAGCCAATTAAAAGTATTTAACCAAAAGTAAGAACTGACCCTATAGCATGGATCACAAATCTAATATTAAGAGATACACAAATCAAAGAACACAATTTAAAATAAACAACTTTATTTACTAGCATGAAGATTCTTTACAAGGAATATAACATTAAAAAAAAAGAATACATACTAGGATGTTGAGAATCCCTCTTTCTAGTTGAAATCACAAGGTTGGTGGTATGGCCTTTGAAAAGAACCCCCTTGGTGAATTAAGATGAAAGGGCAAAGAAAGGGAGATATTATGGTATGCAATTCTCTAGAGTGAGAGGTGAGCAATTCTCAAGCATGCCTCGGGTCTCCCATAGGGCTATTTATATAGAGTTTGGGCTTCCTTTGTTTCTTCTTTTGATTCCTTTTTTCTTTCTTGAAATCTTCATTATTTGGAAACAATCCTCTTTCTTGGCAACCAAGTTTGCAAGAAATTAGTAGCTTGTCAATAAAAAAAATTTATCTTGCCAATCACTCTTTCTAACTTTGGAATCCAAGAAAATCAATCATTGATTGAGGCCACACATTGGTTTTGAAAAATCCGAATCCGAAAAATCAGATTTATTTCCTTCACTTGGAACAATTGTGGGTCCCACGAGGAGCATGTGAATAATTAAATCCAATGCATAAACCTGTGGGTCTTCTTGTGCATTTTTGCATACTTAAGCCACCAAATCTATAATTCAAATCTTTTCTTGCAAATTTGGAGTCTTGATGTGGGCCCACATGAGGTGGGTACAACTTTGAATGGCTTGGACGTCCATGTGCAAGTTTTGAAAAAAATCTTCATTTGCTTTAGTTTCTTCTTTTGGTTTCTTTGCAAAGAATGGTCCTTGCATTCTTTCCTTCTTTGTCTCTCTTGCTCCACAATTATCTTGATCTTCCTTGATTTCTTACTTTTGAATTTTGAATCTTTGAAAAAAAATATGTTCAACAATTTGAAGGTAATTCTGAAATCTTTTTAGCCATGAATGGACCCCACCTTGGCCGCCCCACATGTGTGACCTACACATGTGTATGTGTGGACCCTTTTTTCTCATTTCCTGCAAGTAAAAAAAAATGAATTTCATGTGAAAAGACAAATTTACCCTTAATTCACAACTGCATTACTGCGGGCCCATTTCTCATGAAATGATGAATGAATGCACCTGATGATTAATTAATTTCATGAGAAAAACACTTTTGAAAATATTTTCAAAAAAAAATAAAATTAAGAAAATGGCAGGTTTCATGATTTGATGCAAAAATGTTGGTTTTTGAGCAAATTATGCATGAATGCACTACAATGGATCAAAAATGCATAAAATCATGATATGACACCAAATGAGACTCTCTGGGCTTGATAAGTCCTTAAACTTACCAAAAATAGCAATGAAAATATATATTTTTAAGGACTTATCAGTACGAAAAGCACGGCATGCATGACATGGCACAGGCACGACTCAGGCACAACATGTCACGATTGACATCTCTAAATATAGGGTTGGTCAAACATGGAAAACTGGGACCACTTTCACCCACCTATGAAGGTCAAATCATGATGAAAGCTTCCTTGATGCTTAATAACAAGTTCTAAAGGTCTCAAAACAATTAGGGACCACTAAGACTAATTATCCAGTTCAAAGCAAAAGTACCCAGACAAATGATGGTGTTGTAGTTCACATTTGGCTAATTTTTAGAAGACAAATGATGGTGAAACCTTCCTCAAAGTCCAAGTATAACACAGAGAAGAATTTCCTAAAGTTTCAAGGCAATTAGAGACCAGTTGGATCCAAAACTCCTACACTAACCTCCCATGTCCAACCAAAGCCTATTTGGTTGAACATGGGCTTGCAGTTTGTGTTTTTCCGCATATTTTTAAATTATAACTCCCTGAAACTGCTTGGAATCACAAAAACTACCATCCTGTCCTATAAATAGACCCCTTGGGCAATCATTCAAGTCTTTTCAACGATCTCTGCATATTGGCAACCCTTGTAACTCTTCAAATTTAGAAAATCCTTAAGGAAAACCTCTTTTAGTCCTACACCTCTCTTCATGAAGGTGATTTTTTTTCTTAAGGCTCTGCAATACAAATCCTTAGCCTCTGAAACTGAGCCTTCAACATCTTCGAAGTGCTCCTCTAGAGGAAGAAACTGAGTATTCATGGTCTTACCAACCCCTACCAACCCAAATCCACGACTGCACAGTCTTCTTCTTTGATTTTCTCACTTAAAGGAGTATGGGTGTCCTTGCATTCAATGTTCCGTTGTGCATGCCCCTTTGTCTTCATTCTGGTTCTCCATACAAAAGAATAAAAAATGACAAAACCTTGGACATAAATCCCTCTGATTATACAAATTAGTATAAAAAAAAAACCCCATCCATAAATCATTTGGTAAAACCATCCTAAATCAGTGGTAAAGGCATGTTAGGAAATCCAAGTTTGAGAGAAAACAAACGAGAAGAAAAGGAAAATCAGACAGAGAGCCATGTTCGAGCAGTGCCTGTTTGGTCAGACATAGGCTCAAAGATCTTTTTTATTTGCAGTTTCTTCTCTATTTTGTTCATTTTATGTATTTTCATTTAAATTTTGTTCAATTTGAAACCATCTAAGGCTTATATGGAGGAGTTGTAAAAATGTATTTGTAAATAATTTGCATCCACAAGGCCTGAAGCACAAGCCCTTGTGATATAAACTTGAGAAATGGATACAAAGTTTCTCTTATTTTTTGTGTTTGGATATTGTGAATCTCACACTTCAATATTCACAATTCTCTTCCAACATCACCCATTTTTTATTAACTCTTTGGTCATTGATATACTTTTAGTGTATACCTTTTGGTGGCCAGTGTTGCCTGGGCCTTTAACTAAACTCTAACTTTTATGGTTTGTAAGCTTAGAACTTAATGTGGGGGGGAAATTTGAATCACATTCCGGGTCGAACTTGGGTCAAGACCAGCCCAGGTTGACCCAATAATCCAATCCAGAGAAAAGGGCGAAATGAATGACCACTAACGGCTGGCATGAAGAATTAAACAGAGACCTGAATTCAAGGAGAAAATCGCTCCACAATTTAAAGCCTGGCAGTTACCGCCTACCACGATGGGGAACGGTGAACGTGAGCAAGTGGAGGGCAAGAATCCAGGGACCAATGGAAAACATATAAGGAAGAAATAACAAAAGGAGATGTATGCAATTTTTTAACAAAAACTTGAATCAGAATTTGGACACAGTCCAGAGGCTAATTTAACCATCGGAGAATCCTCGGTTGGATTACCCGATCGAGTCTTCACAGTGATTTTTCGTGATTCAGGGAAACAGATTTGATATGAAAGCAAAGGAAGGTCAACCTCGCCATCGACGTGCCGAGCTAACCTCCAGTCCTAGGTTTATTCAAAACAAAATCTTATAATTGGCACTGTCTGTGGGAAGCAAAGTAGGGAAATCACCCACTGACGCCTCTTCTTGCTAAGAGACATGACGGATCAGGAGCATGCTCTAGGATCGCAGCATCAGGTTGGATGACCTCTATCTCTTATAAAGAGAACCCACGATAAGGGGCGACGAAAACGCTCAGGGAAATATCCTATAACCAATCACTCTGATGGTGTAGATGTTGAATATGTACCATATACTGATAGCGATCGGACCGTCTCCTTTCCATGTAAGAAATAACGGATCCAGTCAGAAGTTTACCGCGCTAACCCAAGCCATGCCATAAACTCACCATCCGTGGATAAACTGCAAAGAGAACCCCACTAGAGGCAGGGCCATGGCCACCCAATATAAGCTCTATCGCGGGACGCATATGCCTGCCTTATGCAATCTTGCAGAGAAGCTGTTCGGGATTTGACAAATGGAGTAACGCGACAAAAGGAGAAGATCAACTGTTTATTGCTAGAACTGGAGCTGCAAAGGAGGCGCGGGGAATCTCCCCGAGCCTGAAAGATGCTCGAAAATTGCTTACAAAACCCGAAGAATGAAGCGCCGAAGTAACACAGCTATGCGGGGGCCCAAAAGTCACCATTTTGAATCAAAAGCTTGGCGAATCCGAGCTATGGCCAGAGCAGGAGATGAAGGGAGTAAGACTTCAAGCTCCTAACCGCGAAGAGAGGAGGAGACCGAAGTCCAAAAATGGGGCGCTAAAAATAGAGGGGTTCCAAGAAAGAAAACAATTCCACGGGCGCTTGCCGAGGAAGACATACAGGCCCTCATCGAGAAGGCATTAGCAAACCAAAGGCCCCACCAAGAGACTGTGGCCCGAGCAAGGTACTTGGGAGGTGCGCAGAACTTCGAATCTCCTTTCTCAAAGGAGATAGAGAGAGAGGATCCACCTCGGCGGTTCTCAACCCCCAAGCTAAGGATCTATGATGGAATTTCTGATCCTGCCGACCACGTTCAGCACTACCAACATTCCATGGCACTGTGGATCTGAAATGAGTTGTTGATGTACAGGGTCTTCCCCTCAAGTTTAGGGGATCTAGCCTTGAAATGGTTTTCCCGCCTTAAGCCAAGATCGATCCACAGCTTCTGGCAACTTGTAGGGTCTTTTGTCACCCGTTTTGTCACAAACTCCAAGTAGCCAAAGGATGTTAGAGCATTGTTATCTCTTAAAAACAAAGTTTGGAGAGCCTGAAGGAGTTCAATGCTCGCTATTGGTGCCTCTATAATTAGGTAGAGGGAAGTAATGAACAAGTAGCGGTGGCCACCTTCAAGCTAGGGCTACCAAAAGAGAGTTAGCTCCGCCAATCGCTGACTAAACAATCCTCGTCCACGCAAGGAGAGCTAATAGAAAAAATCGAAGAGTTTGTCAAATTGGAAGAGGACATGGGAGCACCTGAGCCAAGGTGGACTCGTCCAATGGATGAATGCTCCAAAAGGAAGAGACGAAAGGAGTTTGGGGAGGTGACTGACAGGAGAACAGGTCGTGTCGAACCCACAAGGGCAGCCTTTGAAGGGGTATATACGGTCTTCAAGGATCCAATATACAAGATCCTAATGCAGATTAAGGACAAACTATTCTTTAAAAGGCCTCAGAAGATGGTGAACGACCCCAAATGCCGGAATCCCAACCTCTGGTGCTCTTACCACTAGGAGAATGGCCATTTAACAGAAAGTTGACGAATGCTCAAACAACATCTGGAAGACCTAGTCAAGGAAGGGCATCTAAAAGAGTACGTAGAAGGCATGCGCTCTAAGAAGAACAGGGGGAGGTAGGATCGGAAGGAGATCAAGAATGTCGCAGATGAAGAGGGACTTGTTGGGGTAATAGATGTAGTACATGGGGTGATTAAACAATAGAAGTGATGACCCAATCTGCCAGGAGCCAAAGAAAGATGGCCACACACTTGAAAGAGGTGTATTAAATGAGTGCCAAACCAAGCTTGGTCAACAAATCTGTGGAAGTTCGGGATCCTTACCCTAAAGGGGGGGGTGAACAGGGTGAGGTATTACTTAGTGACCAATTATGACCAATTTTAATTTCTGTAAAACAACTAGTCACTTGTGATGATTAACAAACAAAATACGGAAGCTAAATAAAAATAATAACCACATAGCATACACCATCACACAACGATTTACAGTGGTTCGGCCTCAATGCCTACATCCACCACCGGCTTGTAATCCTACACCCAACCGGATTTCCACTATGTATGCTTTTCAATAGGCTAAGCACTAACCTTTACATTATGTTTTTCAAGGCTAAGCAATAACCTTTACACTATGCTTTTCAAGGCTAAGCAATAACCTTTACAACCAAATGGTTGGTTCTCTGTCTTAGTAGTGTCTAGAATACACTTGATGGAGATACAAGCTTAATACAATGCCTCTAAATAGGCGGATATAAAAGTGAAAATCTAAGTCACACACACACAAAATATGAATGCAAAGATGAATACATAATATGTATGTATGAAGTCCTCAATCAATTTGAAAATAAAAGCTCATAAATGTGTGCCAAAGGCTTTTAAAAGTTTTAGCTCATAAAAACATTTATGATTGAGGAAATAATGCTAATCACATGTTAAAAATAACTTGTAAAAGATATACATATCTATTCAAAACAAGTTGTGAAATCCAAAGAACAAAACATGTGATGCATAAGGATTTCAATCAAATTAACAATGTAGCTCAACATATGTATGCTAAAAGCATTTTGAAAGTGTAAAACACAAAAATAGATTTGATTGAAGTTAGGGTCAAATCACATGTAATTAAAAATACAACTTGAAAATACCAATCAATGCTAAACAAGCTGTGAAACTTTAAAACAAAATACATGTGATTTGTGAAGTTGTTGAATCCAAAACATAAGATATATTTGAAAGAGATTTTCTTATGATGAAAAACAACAACCAAATATTCAACCAAGTATAGGAATCATGTTACATATAATTTCAAAGATGTTTTCAAAACATGATTCACTTAGATATACTAATTTGAGTCCTACTTGGCTTGAATCAAGGTGATGCATCCAAAACATATACATGTTAAGGACACAACAAATCATAGTTCAACATGCTAGAAAAGATTTACCAATAATTTAAACAAAGCATGAAAACATATGATTAGAAAAGCAAGCTTACTTAGAAATGATTTAATTGATTCCAAGCTTTAGCTTTCCAAATGACCCTTAGTATTCCTTAGCTCATTCCCATTTGTTTGGCCTCAAAACATCTCAAGGAGGGCCTAAAAGTTCCTCAAAATTTTCAAATAAATGAACTAGTATTTATACCCAAAAAGTGGGTTTCTGCAAGTCCCTGGTCGACCCCATACAAGGCTCGGTCGACCTGGTCTTCAACGGTTATAAAAATGACCGTTTGAAAAAATAGCCCAACGGCTCTTTGCTCGGTCGACCGACAGTGCGCTCGGTCGACCGGGTCCTTGGGCTTGGTCGACCGAGCACACTGCAGGTCGACTAGGGCCAGGGACCATTTTCCCCAAAAAAACATATTTTCAAAGTTTCTCTTGCGGGGATTTTTGGGCCAATAAATCAAGCTTGGAAACAAGAATTAAACCATTCTAAGTGTTTTAAAAACATGAATCTAAAATGCCAAATATGATTTGAAACTTTTAAAACCATTGGCTAGCTTGATTCATAAAAATTCTTTTTCAAAAAAAATGCATCCAAGCTTAAAAACAAAACATGCATGAAACAAGACTTAAAAACCAATGCATGTGTAAATCAAGATTTCAAGATTTCTAAATCAATGCAAGTGTGAAAATTCAAATGATGATTAAAATGAATAATGCATCCATCAAATTGCAAACACAAAATCCCTAACAATCTCCCCCTTTGCAATTTGATGGCAACTCACTCATCACTGAATTTACACACTAAGTCTTCAGCTCCCCCTTAGCTGGACAAGTCTTGAAATCTCTTGGATGCTTCTTTGACTTAGCTTGGGCTCTAGTTCTTTTTCTTCATTCTTCTTGATGCTTGGAACTTGATCATTCTTCAAGCTTTCTTTTCATCTTTCTTTCTTTAACCAATCATCTTCTTTAGCTCCCAAGCTTTCTCTTTTTTCTTTCAACTCTCCCCCTTTGACCATGCACTCTCTCCCTTTGGCAAGATGTGCATTCTCTCTCCCTTTAGACAACTTGTACACTCTCTCCCTCTTTGACATTAAATTGCAAAGGTACCTATATACATGAAATAAGGAAAATACCTTTTAGTAGTAACTGTTAACAAAAGAAATAAAAAATGAAATACATAACAAGGTATCATGTATGAGTAGTAAGCTATAAGGATAAAGAGCCAATCCAAGGGTGAATTTGATCAAAGCTAATACTTCCTATGAAGGTTTACACTCCCCCTCAATCCATTCTCTCCTTTTGTCAAATTATTGATAAAGATTTTTAACTATTAGGTGCAAGGAGAAGATGGTTTTACCAATTGAGAGTTAACTTCAAGAGAATGATTAGATACCAAATGACTATAAAGCTCAATATGATCAAATTATCAAAAAAAAAAAAAAAGGTCAAGGAGAAAAGCGATTATGGATACCAATTGGAATAAAGAATACCAATTGAGATTCAAGGATAAGACTATTAACTCAATCACTCTAAAATGGAGTTAAAAAGAATATAACTACTATGATTAATCCAAATTAGAGTTATCCATGATGTTTTGGGGTTTAGTAAACATAATATCAATCAATATAACTATGAAAATCATATACATGTTAAGGACACAACAAATCATAGTTTAACATGCTAGAAAAGATTTACCAATAATTTAAACAAAGCATGAAAACATATGATTAAAAAAGCAAGCTTACTTAGAGATGGTTTAACTATTGATTCCAAGCTTTAGCTTTCCAAATGGCCCTTAGTATTCCTTAGCTCATTCCCCTTTGTTTGGCCTCAAAACATCTCAAGGAGGGCCTAAAAGTTCCTCAAATTTTCTAAAGGAATGAACTAGTATTTATACCCCAAAAGTGGGTTTTTGCGAGTCCCTGGTCGACCCCATACAAGGCTCGGTCGACCTGGCCTTCAACGGTCATAAAAATGACCGTTTGAAAAAGTAGCCCAACGGATCTTTGCTCAGTCGATCGACAGTGCGCTCGGTAGACCGGGTCCATGGGCTTGGTCGACCGAGCACATTGCGGGTCGACTAGGGCCCAGGGACCATTTTCCCCAAAAATGAATATTTTTAAAGTTTTTCTTGCGGGGATTTTTGGGCCAATAAATCAAGCTTGGAAATAAGAATTAAACCATTCTAAGTGTTTTAAAAACATGAATCTAAAATGCTAAATATGATTTGAAACTTTTAAAACCATTGGCTAGCTTGATTCATAAAAATTCTTTTTAAAAAAAAATGCATCCAAGCTTAAAAACAAAACATGCATGAAACAAGACTTAAAAACCAATGCATGTGTAAATCAAGATTTCTAAATCAATTCAAGTGTGAAAATTCAAATGATGATTAAAATGAATAATGCATCCATCAAATTGCAAACACAAAATCCCTAACAATCTAGGTGTGGGAAGACGGAGATTTCGTTCTCCGATGAAGATTTCTGAGATGTGGTTCAGCCCCATAATGATGCCCTAGTACTAACTCTACGAGTACAGGGGTATAATGTCCGAAGAATGCCCATAGATCCGGGAAGCTCCTCGGAAATAATATATGCTGGGCTATTCTATAGGCTCGGCCTAAAGCACTCAGATCTAAAGCCGACCTCAATACCCCTATTTGGATTCAGCGGCCAAGCTATGCACCCAATGGGCGTTATAACCATGCAGGTCTATGTGGGTCCTGTTCGCTTAGACGTGGGATTTTTAGTGGTAGATGTGCCATCTCCCTATAACGTTATTATGGGGCGAACATGAATTCATCGCATGAGGGTGGTGCCGTCAGCCTATCACCAAAGGCTACGCTTCCTAACACTGAAGGGGACCATGGAGATCAGAGGAGACCGGACAGCTTCTAGAAGCTATCTGATCGCGACAATAAAAGGAAAGGCAAAAAAGGCAGATGATGAATATTTATGTCTAAAAAAAGGAGAGCAATGTTCCAACCTGACCAACTCAACAATGGAGGAGCTGAAAAGAATTGCAGTGCATGGAGGGGATCCAGAAAGATACTGGATGATTGGGGCGTCAATGACTAAAGAAGAACAAGAGAGCTAGACTCGGTTCCTCAATCAAAGTTCCGATGTTTTTGCTTAGACTCCGTACGAAATCCCAGGGGTCGATCTACAGTCATAAGTTAGGAGCAAACTCAAGGGTAAAGCCGGTAATGCAAAGATAGAGAAAACTCGCGCCCGATCGCCGAACAACGGTTTGTAAAGAGGTTGACAAGCTATTAGAGGCAGTTGCAATTTGAGAGGTCCACTACCCGAAATGGTTATCCAATATGCTGGTCGTACCGAAGAAGGACAAAAAAATGGAGGGAATGTGTGGACTTTACCAATCTGGACAAAGCCTATCCCAAAGATAGCTTCCCACTACTAAAAGTTGACCAGCTAGGCACCTATTGCTACAAAAGAATGCCCTTTGGACTTAAAAATGCGGGAGCCACATACCAAAGGCTGGTAGCAAAGATATTCCAAGATCTGATCGAAAAAACAGTAGAAGCCAATATTGATGACATGGTAGTCAAGAGCAAGGAAAAAACTACACATGAGCAAGATTTACGATCAGTCTTCAGTATCCTACGAAGGTACAAGCTCGGGCTAAATGCTTCGAAGTGTTCCTTTGGTGTCAGCTCGGGAAAATTCCTAGGATACATTGTAATCCAGAGAGAAATCGAAGCAAATCTCGACCAAATTCAGGTGGTATGAAAGATAGAGCAACCCAGCTCGAGAAAGGAGGTGCAAAGGCTGACAAGTATGCTTACAGCCTTAAATCGTTTTTTATCAAGACGTTCGTATAAATGCCGACCAATGTTCCTCGCTCTAAAAAAAGGTAAAGAAGATATGGGATGAGCAGTGTGATGAGGCCCTAGCACAGATCAAATAGTATCTAAGCTCCCCCCATGTGCTCTCTATTCCTAGCCCAGGAGAAGAGCTGATACTGTATCTGGTAATTTCCGAACATGCGGTCAGTGCAGCCTTGATGAGAGATCAAGGAAAACAACAACTTTGTCAGTAAAACCTTGTTAGATGCTGAGACAAGGTACCTATTACTAGAAAAGCTCACCCTGGCATTGGGAAGCGCAGCCCGGATGCTCAGACACTACTTCCAAGCCCACAAAATTAAGGTCCTGACCGAGCACCCGTTACGAGTCATCCTGTAGAAGGCCGATCTATCTGGGAGGATGGTAAAATGGGCGATAGAGCTCAGCGAGCAGGGGCGGATGAAGGGGGGGCCCGGGGTGGCTGTAGCCCACCCAAGGTTTCAGCCAAAAAAAAATTAGTTTTTCATATGGTTTGTTTTCTAGCCTTTTCAGTTCATAGTTTGAGTAATTCAAGATATCTATTGTATTCTATCTCTCTCTTTCTCCTGGTTCTGGAAAGAATTCATCTTTTGTTTTTATTTCTTCTTCTGGGTCCTTTTACCAAAATCCCTTTCTCCTTTTGCGTACATGTGATTTCTTTCAAATACAATCTTTTCTCTGTGACTGTTTTTTCATGTGCTGCTCTATTTTCTTCTCCCTTTTTCATTCACAGATCTCTCCATGTTTGCATAATCTCAAATGGATTTCCTTCAAATCCTTTGTTCCTCTTCTTTTATCTTAAATTTGCAGGGATTACACAGAACACCAACAATGAAGGGACGCATTCGGGAACTGGGATTGCATTTTCAAGCCATTTGGATGAGGTTTCCCCAAATGAACAGATCCTTCCCATTACTCCCACTTTAAAGATTTTCAGTTTTGCAGAGTTGAAGAAGGCGACCTGGAACTTTAGTCCCGATAGACTTCTTGGCGAGGTAGGTTTTGGGAGGGTTTTCATGGATTGGATTGATGAGAAGACATTTGCACCAACCAAGGCCTAGAGTGGGATGGCTATTATAATATTGCTGTCAAGAAATGGAATTCAGACGGCTTCCAGGGAAGGGAAGAGTGGCATGTATTTTCCATTCAATCCAATATTTGTTTGGCAAAATTTGAGGGAAATAAAAAAGAAAAACAAAAATAGGTTGGCCGGGTTGTGGTGCATGGAAAAAAACCTTGCCTGGGCCATTGACTGGTGCCAACCCATTCTTCAAGTTATAAATGAATATCAATGTTTTTGCATTTATTTTAATAGTTTAATTTTATTTCAAAGTAAAGAACCTAATGAATCATTCTCGACATATAGATAGTGTTTTTAATACACTTTCTAAAGAAGTAATTGTAAATAATCTGTTGCTTCTCCGAAATGTTATTTAATGTATTCGGATGCTTGCACTACAAGGTTTTCCTTTTAGAGGACATGATGAATAGAAGAATTTTTTATGTTTTTTTGTGAGACATTGTTGCTATATTTTTAGTATAAGTTAAGTGCAGCCCCCCCAGATTAGAAGTCCTAGATCCGCCCCTGTCGGTGAGCACGATATAAAGATAGCTCCGAGAAGTGCTATAAAGGGACTGGTGATAGTTGATTTCATTGCTGAATTTACGTACAAAGAGGAACTGAAACAAGGAGAAAATAGCTTAGGTACCAACAAAGAGTGGCAGCTATATGTGGATGGCCCATCCAATTCCCGTGGCTCAAGGGCTGGCATGGTATTCATAACACTAGAAGGAATAATAATTGAAAGAGTTGTGTCCCTCGACTTTACTGCGTCCAATAACGAGGCGGAATATGAAGCCCTCCTGTCGGGGCTCAGGACCGCGAAAGAGCTTGGAATCAAGAGGCTCACGGCACACTATGATTCGCAGTTAGTTGCTAATCAACTCACTAGAGAATACGTAGCTCGCGACGATCAGATGGTCGCGTACATCGGAAAGGCACAACACTTGATCCATGAGGTTGGGGATGTCAAAATCAGGCAGATTGGTCGAGAATAGAATGCACATGCTGACAGCTTGGCTAGCTTCGCTACAGCGGTAAAATCCAAGCTAAGAAGAGAGGTTCTCGTCGACTTCCAGTCATCGCCGAGTATAGGAAGCCAGAGAATCATGTGTACTGAATAGGAGTGAGACGGTCCGAATTGGATGACACCGATAGCCGAATACCTGAAAGATGGATCGCTACTAAAAGACGGAACAAAACACTGCAAGGTCAGAAGGAAGGCGGCTAGATTCTGGTTGTCACCGAAAAACAAGCTATACCGACAATTATACTCGGGACCATATTTACAATGTGTGAGCCCGGCCAAGGTGGAAGACCTGTTGTGGGAAATCCATGAGGGATCTTATGGTGGGCACATTGGAGGACGGAGTTTGGGCCACCATGCTATGTCACAAGGCTATTGGTGCCTTACATGTAGAAGGACGCTCTACAATTCGTACAAAAATGCGACAGATGTCATCGCTTCGTCAAAGAGATTCATCAGCCTGTCAACCAGTTTAACTCAATAATAAGTGTAGGGGGAAATTCAAAAGAGCCCTGGGCTGGGTTTGGGTCAGCTCTGACCTGACCCGCCAACCCAAACCAGAGGAGAACATGGGTGAGATGGAACCTGGGATAGCTGGCGGAAATGGAAGAATTAAAGGACAATTGATGCCCACGATCCCACGGAGCAGCTGTTACCCAGCCACCATGAGGTGAGGGGCAGAAACATGCGCTGGCAAGGGGGAGGAAAACCAGGAGGAATTCGCATAAGAGGAGGAGAGGATTTGGTGACCAGGTACAAAAAAAATAGTAGCCCAATCGATATCCTGATTTTTAGACCAAGACCCATTACTAACTGAATCATTGGTGAAACTTCGGTCGGACGATCCAATCGAATTTTCACTGTTCTCGTCTCTGAAACAGTAGATCCATTCAGAAGATCACGCAAGGGAGAAGAAGGTGAGCTGATGCCTAGCCTATAGGTCGGGCCGACCTGCCTCTTGTAAAAACAAACTTTACAATTGGCGCCGTTTGTGGGAAGCAAAGCAAAAGACCCATGAAGGCTTCTTCTAGTTGAGGAGAATGTTGAACCAAGAACAAAATTCAAATTCGCCTCGGGTGGAGGAAGTCCCACACAAAGATCGACGCAAGCACTCAGGCAAAAGCTCTGTGATTACCAACTCTGATGAAGCTGACTTCAACTATGTCCCATGCACAGAAAGTAATGGAACAACCCCCTCTGCAAAACACAAGGGACTAGTCCGGTCAGAAGTTCACCGCACAAACCCAAGTCGTGTGATGGTTTCACTCTCCGAGACCAAGGCACAGGGTAGAACGCACCGTGGACAGAACCACAACTCCACTAAATGCACCCCATCACGGGATATGTACTCCCGGCTCGAATTAGCCTACAGAAACACTGTGCGAGATTTGGCGGAGGAAGTTAAGTGGCAGCAGGAGAAAATTGATGGCTTTCCATCGGAGTTGGAAGCTACCAAAAGAGGACCAAAGGATCCCCCGATCCGAAGGGACCCCCGTGAAGCGCTAAGGGCTAAGGAGTCACCAGACAGAATCGAGAGCTTAGCAAATTCGAACAAGGGCAAGAGCGGCCGATGAAGGGAGCAAGACTTCGATCTCTCAACCTCGGAGGAGGGGAGGAGATAGTAAAACCTGAGCTCAGCACGCAAAGGATGGGGAGTCCCAAGGAGTCCCTGGGGGGAAGAAAGCGCTAGCACGAGAATTAGTCGAAGAGGACGTGCAGGCCCTTATAGAGAGAGCACTATCCGATCGGAAGCTCCCACCTGAAGATCCGACCAAGGCAAGGTTGTAAGACCCCGACCCCCAATTCCTCTGTTTAGTATTGTTTTAATCGTGGTTTGGCTTTTTAAGCGAGATTTGAGTTTGTTTGACTTTGTCTTTGAGTTTGACTAGATTTTTCATAGCCTTGGAGATTTTGAAAACCATTGACTTTGGTTTAACTCGGTTTATATGATATGTATTTTTTATGAGAAATTACTTTTGATTTCTCAAAACTCTAGATTTGGTGTATTTTGGCTCATTTTATGAAGTTTAACAACTTTCATGTTTTGACCATTTTGATTTGATGATCAGAAAATGCGTTTTTCGAGAAAAAGGGCAAAAGTGACCTTTCACACTAAATCTGTCCATGAATTTCGAAAATTTCAGAAATTGGGGAAAATATACTTTTTGCAAAGTAGAAATTTCACTGATCGTTTTTGTCTTCTTCGTCGTTTTCGTTCGGGGCCCGCAAATGTGAGTTTCAGCCTTGTGAAGATCGGGGCCCACAAACCCATCTTATAAGAGGGAGAGCCTTCTTCTTCTCCTTCATTCTCTTGTCTTGCACGGTTTGGAGCAAGAGCTCTCTCCCTCTCCTCCAGCAACTTTCTCTCTCTTCTGAAACTCTCATCCCTTGAGAATCTCTTGGAGGATTGATCTCCTAAGGGTCTTCCTCCCTCTCCAAGCTTTCCAAAGATGCCTTTTTCAAGGATTTTGAGCTAGGAGAGACCTCTCATCCAAGCTTCTCTTCTTCGTTTGGGCTTTTCAAGGTTTGCATTGGCTTTCCAAACTTTAGATCTTTGTTTTCCTCTTCATTTAGAGTGTTTTCATCACTCATGCAAGAGCTTTCCTTGGAGATTTGAGAAAAATGGTTTTTAGGGTTTTCCTTGGAAATTTGGGGTTTTTGTAGATTGGGAGCTTGAGGTCCTAGAGCTTGGTTTGTGGAGTCTCATTTCTCTCATTTGACTTAAGGCAAGTGGATTTCCAATTAATATGATGGTTTCATGTATTTTGTTTCACATTATGTTGTTTCATGCTATGCTTTAATCTTTTTGTGCTTCATAGATTTGTTTTGGACAATGGAGTAATATGATGTGTGATTTCCACTTGTATTATTGTTTTACAATGTATTTGGAAGTTTGATTTCACTTTGGACATTTTGAAACTTAGCCTTCTTTGTGTTTAGTGTTGTGTTCTAAGAATGGGGAAAAACTTTGATTTTTAAAAGTGTGGTGTTTGATCAATTGGGAGGATTAATGAATGGGGATTTGATGAGTCTGGAAGGCCAAAGGAGGGTCCAAATGACCTTGGGATTTTGTATGAAAGAAGGGAAGAAAAAGGAATGAAAAATAGGGTCAAAGAGTGCAAAATCTGCACTCAATTCGGACCCAGCCAGAACTGGGTCCGCTCGAGCGACCCAGTGGGCCGCTCGAGCGGCCCAGGTTCTGGAAGGGGTCCGCTCGAGCGGACCCTGGGTCGCTCGAGCGGACCCAGCCCAGTTCTGGGCCCTTTTCAGGGCCTGGTTTGAGGGGCTTTTTGGGATGACTTTTAGGCCTGGTTTGAGGGGCTTTTTGGAATGAAGTTTAGGCCTGGTTCAGATTAGTTTTGGGCTTGTTTTAAAACTATTTCTTGAGCCATTACAAGATCTGATATTGGGTCATCTTAAGGCCTGATATTGAACTGATTTAAAAACTTGTTTGGTGGGCCATTAAAGGTTTAGTTTTGGGTTGTTTTTAAAAATCTGTTTTGTGGGCCATTCAAGTTAGTTTTAAGGGCTGTTTTAAGATATGCTTTGTGGGCCATGCAAGGTTGGTTTTTAGACTGTTTTAAGGGCTGTTTGGGCAATGATTAAAGAGATTTGGGATTACTTGTAATACTTGGAAAATTTGTGAAATGGGAATGATGAGAGAATGAGTATATGTGAAATTACACGGGAACCTTTCAAGTCTCGATACGTACTTTATCATTTAAATGTTGTGGATTTTCATTGGCATCAAACGTACTCTTTATTAATCAAGGTTTAAAGGTTAAAGGTGTATTGAGATGGTTCCTTGGTAAGTCATTAAGTCATTCTCCACTATCCATTCCATTTCAAGATAGAGAATGTATTTGTATTTGTATTTGTATCCTTTGGTAAACTAATTTAAATAGCATCGGTGATTCGTTATAAAATCATGTGGTTTCCCATGTTCGAAAGGGTTGATCGTATGATTTTATACAAATCACTTTGATGTGTATTTGAACGGTTTACCATGGATATTCGTATGTTTTCTCCGATTCGATTTGAAAAGAGATTGGAGTGGTTTGTCACATTCGGGATTTCTTCGATGAGACTATTATTTTGATAAGACTAGTATTTTGAAAATGAACCTCGAGGCAAGACGGGGCCAGAGCTTTGTAGTGTGAGCCCCTGAGCCAAAGGGATTAGTATTATGGTTTGATTCGTATCGGTTCGAGTTTTGAAAACTAAAGGCACCACTAGGCTTAGGTCACCTTGTCGGGCTGATCACCCGGCTTGGGATCTTTAATCTGTCCACCAGCTGCAGCTTGGATTCTGTCTGTACCGACCATGGCAACGGTTTCTATCTGCCGGTCCCATTTGTATGGCTACGGTTCTGATTTTTGGTCTGCCGGTCCCATTTGTATGGCTACGGTTCTGATCCTATTTCCGGTCTCACGTTTAGTGGCTTCGGCTCTGTCTGCTCTTGTTACTTCAGTAATAAGAGAATATAGCTATGTGTGGTCGCCAAGGTTTTATCTGCATATTACTTTATTTTATGATTCTCGTTGGTTATACTCTTTATGCGTTGATTTGGTTAATGTTTACGATATCGATCATTTATCATATTGTCGCTATTATTCAGGATTTGAAATGTATTTCCGACTATTAAATGTTTTATTAGACTGTTATCTTTTCGAGATATTTATGTTTAAGAGACTGTTCCTTTATTTGTTTTGATACTTATGTTCGGTCTTTCGATCGTTTTAGCATGCTTTATTGTCATTATTGTTTAGACTATTTATTCGGTTTTACGATCATTTCATCAGGTTTTACGAAGGTTCTTTTATTTCATATTACTTGTTTATTTACTTGCCAGACCGTCGTGTCTGACCCTGTTTGTTTGGTGCCAGTCTCTTCTTTTCTGTTTTTAGGTGTTTGATCAGAGGAGGCGGTGGGACCGCCGGTCTGACGTGAGAGGCTGCCCACTAGTATCATCCAGATGTCAAGTTTGGCACCGGAGTTCGTATCTAACACTTGGGGTAGTATGACACTAGTTGGATATTTGTATGGCTTGTTAGCTTTTTTAATTGGGTTGTAATTAAGACACTTGGTAATTGTAATTTGAATATGGGAAATAATAGATTTGTTACTACCAGCTCAGTTTATTTGGATTATGCTTTATTCCAGTCTGCCTATTTGACGGCTTTGTGATATTGGTTGCGTGCGACACGGAACCCGATGGCCACGGATTCCGAGTCGTAACACCATGTGGAGCTTCCGCGAAAATATACTCTGATCGTGATGGAATTTGATTATCCCCATTCACGCGGATCTTGGGAATATAACAAAAGTTTCAAATTTATCCCAAAATTTCGCACCCCGAGGTCGGATCACTGCAGGGCCCGGTTTCGGGGTGTGACAAAGGTGCTTGAAGAATGCCCAAAACTTCGAATCTCCCTTCTTAGAGAAAATTGAGAAGGCAGACCCACCTCGACTGTTTTTTATTCCCAAGCTAAGGGTCTATGATGGAACTTCGGATCCTGTCTATCACGTCCAGCACTTCCAACACTCCATGGCGCTATGGATAGGGAATGAGCCCCTAATGTGCAAAGTTTTTCCCTCTAGCTTGGGAGACTTGGCCTTTAAATGTTTCTCCCACCTGAAGCCAATATCGAGCTGTAGCTTTCGGGAACTTACGTCATTTATGACGCGTTTTGTAACCAATTCTAAACAGCCCAAAGACATTAGGGCACTATTGTCCCTCAGGAAGCAGAGCTCGGAAAGCCTTAAGGAATTCAGAGTGCATTATTGGCACCTCTACAATGAAGTTAAAGGCAATAATGAGCCAGTGGCCTTGGCGACCTTTAAGCTCGGATTACCGAGGGAAAACCATCTTCGCCAGTCTTCAACAAAGCGTTCCCTTGTTACGCAGGGAGAATTGATGGAACGGATTGAGGAATTTATAAAACTAGAAGAAGATTTGGGAGTTACCGAGCCTAGGTGGACCCGCATGATGGAAGATGTGTCCAGAAGAAAGAGGAAAAGAGAAATGGGGGAAGAATCGGATAGGAGAGTGGGTCGTGCCGAACCCACAAGAGCAGCCTATGAAGCGGTGCTAACGATCTTCAAGGATCCAATCTACAAAATCCTAACCCAAATAAATGACAAACCGTACTTCAAGATACCTTCCATGATGGTGAGCGACTCCGGACGCCGAAATCCAAACTTATGGTGTTCTTACTACCGGAAAAAATGGCTATCTGACAGAGAACTGCCGGATGCTAAAACAACACCTGGAAGATCTGGTAAAGGAATGCCACTTGAAGGAGTATATGGGAGATGAACGAGCTCGGAAGAACTTGGGCGAGGACAGAGCCCCGATTGGTGTGATCGACGTGGTACATGGGGCGATAAATCTGTCCGAAGTAGCAGCACAATTTGTCAGGACCCAGCGAAAGATGGCGGCACATTTGAAGGAGGTGTATCAGGTGGGCACCGAGCTAACCTTTGTCAATAAGGCAAGAGAAGTCAAATGAGAGATCTCATTCTCAGACGAAGACTTGCGGGATGTGGTCCAACCACACAATGATGCTTTGGTGTTGACCCTACGAGTACAAGAATACGACGTAAGGAGAATGCTGATAGACTTGGGGATCTCATCAGAAATTATGCATATTGAGTTGTTCGAGAAGCTCGGCTTGAAGCAGTCAGACTTGAGGCCGATCTCGATACCCCTGTTCGGGTTCAGTGGGCGGGCAGTGCATCCGAGGGACCTGGTAACAGTGCAGGTCGGAGCTGGTCCCATACGTTTAGATGTGGAGTTCTTGGTAGTGGATGTACCATCCCCCTACAACGCGATCATGGGTTGAACTTGGACTCATCGTATGAAAACAGTACCAGCGACATACCACGAAAAGATTCGCTTTCTGACACCGAGGGGAATTATGGAAAACAGAGGGGACCAAATAGCTTCAAGGAGCTACTTGGTTACGGAGATCAAAGGAAAGGCGAAAAAGAAAAGCTCGGAAGGTATGTGCTCGGATACCAATCATAAATAACAACTACAGTTGGATCGGCTCCAGGTAGCCGACCTAACTGAAGAAGTCGTGGAAGACCTGAAAATGATCTCGGTGGGTGGAATGGATTAGGAGCGGTATTGGATGATCGGTTTGTCTATGACCGAAGACGAGCAAAGTAGCCTCGTTCGACTGCTCGATCAAAACTCAGATGTTTTTGCTTGGGCTCCGCATAAGATGCCTGAGGTGGACCTCGAGGTTATCGGCCACAAGCTAGGCTTAGACCCTAAAGCAAGGCCCGTGATGCAAAAGCAGAGGAAGCTCGCCGTAGAGTGCCTAGCAGCAATGAGTGAGGAGGTTGATAAATTACTAGAGGCTGACGCAATACGAGAAGTACACTACCAAAATGGCTATCAAACACGGTGGTCGTCCAAAAAAAAGGATAAAAAGTGGAGGGTATGCGTTGATTTCACCGACCTCAACAAGGCTTGTCCGAAGGATAGTTTTCCACTCCCCAAAATTGATCAACTTATGGACTCCACAGCGGGACATGAACGGATGAGCTTTATGGATGCTTACCGAGGGTACCACCAAATCGCGATGGAGGAGGCCGATCAAGAAAAAATAGCTTTCATAACACCAAAGGGGACCTTCTGCTACAAAAGGATGCCCTTCGGACTTAAGAATGTGGGGGCAACATTCCAGAGGCGAGTGACGAAAATATTAAAAGACTTGATTGGAAGAACGGTGGAAACCTACGTCGATGATATGGTGGTGAAGAGCAAAAAGAAAGTCCGCAATGAGAAAGACTCAGAGTTGGTTTTTAGGATCCTGCAGAGGTACAAGTTAAGACTAAATGCCTCGAAATGCTCATTCGGCATCAGCCCCGGGAAATTCATGGGATACATTGTGACCCAAAGAGGGATAGAAGCAAATCCCGACCAGATTCTGGCGATACAAAGGGTGGAGCGGCCTAGCTCGAGGAAAGAAGTACAAAAGCTCACAAGTATGCTTGCCGCCTTAAATCGCTTTATAGCAAGGATTTCGGACAAGTGCCGACCCATGTTCCTTGCCCTGAAAAAGTGGGCAGAGAAAATATGGGATGAAAAATGTGATGAAGCACTCACATAGATCAAACAGTATTTGATTTCCCCCTTGTTCTTTCCATTCCGAGTCTCGGGGAGGAATTGGTATTGTACTTGGCAGTATATCATCATGCAATCAATGCGGCACTCATGAGAGAGCAAGGAAAGCACCACCTGCCAATCTATTTCATCAGCAAAACCTTGCTAGATGCAGAAACCAGATACCTGCCACTGGAAAAACTTGCCCTAGCCTTGATATGCGCTGCTCGGAAGCTCAGGTACTACTTCCAAGCCCATACAGTGAGAGTCTTGACCGAGCATCCTTTACGAGCTATTTTTCAAAAGGCCGACCTATCCGAGAGGTTAATAAAGGTGGGCAATAGAGCGCAGTGAGCACGACATCAAGATAGTTCCTAGGATTACGATCAAGGGACAGGTGGTGGCCGATTTCATAGCCGAATTCACACACAAGGAATCACCCGAGCAGAATGAGGAAGGAAAGGATGAGAATGGTACGGAGCTTGGCGAACAATGGCAATTATATGTCGATGGAGTGTCCAATTCACGAGGCTCGGGCGCCGGCATGGTGCTCAAAACACCAGATGGAGCGGCAATAGAGCGGGCTGTGACGTTAGGATTCAATGTATCAAATAATGAAGTGGAATATGAAGCATTACTATCCGGACTCAGAATGGCCAGGGAGCTTGGGGTCACCCAACTGAGATTCACAACTGGTTGCCAATCAGTTAACTGGCGAATACGCAGCTCGGGATGATCAAGTGGCCGCATATGTTGTGACACCCCGGAGTCCCACATCGACTATAGAGAGGAAAGTGATTGGGATTATATGTAGAGCTTACACCCTTACCTTGCATGAGGCCTTTTGATGGGTTGAGGCCCATCAGAAACAAACTCGTGAGGCCCATGGGCCAAAGCGGATAATATCATGCATGTGTGTAGGGTGGCACGTTACAAATGGTATCAGAGCCGACTCTCGACTAGTTCGAGTGTGGGTCCCCTGCTGTGGTCTGGTGCAAGTGGGCGGGTTTCCATGTGGGCGGGCCAAGAGGGCTGGCAGGCTACAGGGGCTAGCAGGCTATTGCACAGGGACGTACAGCTCTAAGGGGGGTGGAATGTGACACCCCGGAGTCCCACATCGACTATAGAGAGGAAAGTGATTGGGATTATATGTAGAGCTTACACCCTTACCTTGTATGAGGCCTTTTGATGGGTTGGGGCCCATCAGAAACAAAACCGTGAGGCCCGTGGGCCAAAGCGAACAATATCATGCATGTGTGTAGGGTGGGGTGTTACAAATGTCCTTGAAGCAAAGCACTTGATCGAAGAAATAGGTGATGTTAAGGTAAATCAGGT
This sequence comes from Litsea cubeba, assembly GCA_012931725.1. Lineage (NCBI taxonomy): Eukaryota > Viridiplantae > Streptophyta > Magnoliopsida > Laurales > Lauraceae > Litsea > Litsea cubeba. Next base: position 63,452,146 of record CM022952.1, on the reverse strand, counting down.
TGGATGAGAAGAAAATTTGGATGCTGATAGCTTGGCCGGCCTGGCTACTGCCATTAAAACAGAATTACGAAGAGAGATCCTGGTCGACTACCAGTCAGAACCGAGCATCTTAGGACGACAGGTCAATTGTGCCGACCACGGTGAAGAAGCGCCGAACTGGATGACTCCAATCATAGAATACCTCCAGAACGATACACTCCTAGAGGATTCCAATGAGAACTGGAAAGTCAGGAGAAAGTCGGCCAGATTCTGGCTATCACCGGCAAGCAAGCTTTACCAACGATCTTTCTTAGGACCATACTTGCAATGTGTCAACCCTGACACTGTAGAAAACCTGCTATGGGAAAGCCATGAGGGATGCTACGGAGGGCACATTGGGGAAGGAGCTTGGCCCACCAAGCTATGTCGCAAGGTTGTTGGTGGCCATACATGCAGAAGGATGCTTTATGATTTGTTCATAAGTGCGAAAAATGTCAATGCTTCGGTAGGGACATCCATGAGTTGCCGAGCATCTAAACTCAGTGCGAGTCCTTCGCCGTTTGATAAGTGGGGGATTGATATTGTCAGACCCATGCCGAGGTCGGTATGCAACTTCAAATTTCTTATTGTGGCTACTGATTACTTTACCAAGTGGGTAGAAGCAGAGCCATTGATCCGCATTAGGGAAAGTTATGCCGAAAAGTTCGTATGGAAGAGTATTATTACAAGATTTGGAATACCTCAAGCATTAGTCACGGACAATGGGAAGCAGTTCGAAGGAAAGGCTTTCAGGCATTTGTGTGAACGATATGGCATCAGGCATAACTTCTCAACTCTTGTCTCCCTTAAAGCAATGGCCAAGCTGAAAGCTTTAACAAAACCTTCCTAGACGACATGAAGAAAGGCTGGACGAGGCAAAGGAAGGATGGGTGAACGAGCTCCCTACTGTCCTATGGGCCTACAGGACGACCCCACGAAGATCTACCGGAGAAACTAATTTTTCTCTAGCATATGGCATGGAAGCAGTGATCCCTTTAGAGATCGGGTTGCCCACCACAAGAACGAAGGCCTACAGCCACGAGAAAAACAAGGAGAGGATTGCCGAGCAGCTTGACATGATATAAGAACGAAGGGAATGACACTAATCAAATTGGCCGCCTACCAGCAACAGCTAGCTCGGAGCTTTCAGAATAAGATGCGAAGTCGGATATTCAAGGTTGGAGATCTGGTCCTAAGGAAAATGCTCCCGAATACTAAGGATCCCAGCCACGGCAAACTAGGGCCGAACTGGGAAGGACCATACCGAGTGACTTCAATAGGGGGGACAGGAGCATATCACCTAGAAACGCTCGAAGGAAAGGTGTTGCTAAGGCCATGGAACGTAGCAAATTAGAGGGGAAGGCATTCAGGAACCTGTGTGAGCATTATAGCATCGACATCATTTTTCAACCCTTGTTTACCGACAAAGTAATGGCCAAGCAGAAAGCTCCAACAAGACCTTGCTGGATGGCATAAATAAAAGGTTGGACGAAGCGAAAGGACGATGGCTAAATGAGCTTCCTAGTGTCCTATGGGCCTACAGGATCACTCCGAGGAGGTCAACTGGAGAAACTCCTTTCTCTCTTGCATATGGATTCCTAGCGAATGGAAGTTGTAATTCCTCTAGAGATTGGATTGCCGACCATGAGGATAGAGGTTTATGACCATGAATAGAATAAAGGGAGGATTGCCTAGTAGCTAGACATGATCGAAGAATGGAGAGAGCGAGCACCGATCAAGTTGGCTGCTTATCAACAGCAACTAGCTCTGAGTTATTAGAAGAATGTTCGAGTACGGACATTCAAGGTCGGAGATTTGGTTTTGAGAAAAGTACTCCCAAACACCAAAGATCCCAGCCACGGTAAGCTCAGGCCGACCTGGGAAGGACCATACAGAGTGACCTTGGTTGGAGGAACATGAGCTTATCATCTAGAAAAATTGGAAGGAAATGCACTGGCGAGGCCGTGGAACATAGCGAATTTAAAGAAATTTTATTTTTGAACATTGTATCGCTAATGAAAATTATCTTGTTATGCTCTTGTGCCAAGAATGGAATTAGAGTTTTAATTTTGATCTTTATGCCAAAGAATTCGGAAAGCCTGCATCTTATATATCGCATGTTAAAATTATCTCGTAAATATTCTTGTGCCAAGAATGAAGTCCCGCTAAATTTGTATTTATTTGAGGATCTGTAATAGGGCATTCCCTATAAGGAACGACCTCAAAGGAATAAGGCCAAGGCTTGAAAATTGAAGGGCAATACAGGACCCACTACTTCGTACCGACGGATAAAAACCTAACTAGGAAGAACCCAAACTAGGTATGCTACACTGATCTTCTTTTTAACTAATAGCTAGGCATGACGATGCAAGCATAAGGCCAAAAAGAGAGCTCGGAAAGGGTCGACGGTGGCGGCATAATCACATAGTAAATTGTCAAAGAAAATAACATTTCATTTCATCAAAAAACTGAGTTAAAAACAACCCACAATCTGGGCAAACTGGTATTCCATGTACAAAAAGGGTTTCACACCCACAGGTTGGGCAGACTGGCTGACAACATAGCCATACAGCACAAAAAACAAAAGACTTTTTTCCAATCAACGAGACACATCACTTAGGAACGTCGGAAACTGAGGGAAGTAGCTCGATGGCAGGAGAGTGGCACTCATCCCTGTCCACGCCAGAAGAAGAAATAGCATCGTCGGCCTGAATATTAGATTTGGGTTCAATAGGCAGTGGCGGTGGGGGAGCTTGCTCGGATAGATCTGCATATCTGGCCCAAAGAGGAGACTCTTTAGGAACCCTGACATCTCCAAGAGCTATGTCATAACCCCGCTTAAATACGAGAGTTTTGATCTGCTCGACCTGCTGCAAGTAAGTCACTTCAATCTCCTCGAACTGGGCATCCTTGGATTTCTCGACAGCCTCCCAGATCTCCTCTTCAACCTTAGCCTGTCTGGAGCAAAGAGCTCCAAGCTCCATTTCGGTCGCATCAAGGCGGCTCTTGACAACGACCACTTGGGCTTCAGCAATTTGTGCGTTCGTGGAGAATATGTCACCCTTGGACTCATACTGGCGCCAAGCTGCTTTGGAACTTGTTAGCTCTTTTTCTAAATCCTCCACGTGACAGTGAAGCTTCTTCAGGCGATCGGCAGCAGTAAACCATTTTTGAAGACCCTGAATAGGAAGGTAAAAAAAGAAAAAAAGCAAAAAAAAAAAAAAGGAAAGGAAGAGAATTGATTAAGATCCAGCATACCAGAAAATAGTATTGGACTCCTGTGGATACAAGCTCGTCAGATAAGGAACTATGCAGATTCATATCAGAAGGAAGAAGCGTAGATTTGCCCAAGATAAGTGCTAAAGACAAAGACCTAGCAACTCCCTCACCCAAGGATGGAGATCCAAGCGAACCCTTCCGACATAAGGAAGCGTTGGGCTGAGGGGGTAGTGGGGGCAAACTTTCTTCCGACCATGTGGAAGGGGAGTCAGTAACTTCAGTAGGCCAGTCAAGATGCTTGCTCACCTTTGGCTCACGGAAAGCAGGATCAGGATCAGAGGCCGATCTTTTCCCGAGTGTTGAAACAGGCCCAGAAAAGGGGAGCCTTCCCAGTCCTGGAAGTCGGAAGATCATTGAGGCTATCAAAAATATTTCTTGGTCTGCATCGAGACATTGCTGGGGATGGCCGGCTGGCGTCAGATGGGGAAGAATTATCCCAAATATCGAAGACAAGAGTTTGTTGATGGTCAGCGGAAGACGAGGACTCGCCAAAAGGCACAACACGCTCCTTGACCACTATCTTCCGGACTCCAATAAATCTAGCAAAGGAGATTTCTTTATTGTGAGTGGAAACTGGGAATCGCCAACCATCTGGGGCGGGATCAACCGTGTGGTTCCTCAATCCCTAGGCTTCCCAAGTCAGAACTTTTCCCCTTTTTGGGGCTTCCTTTTCTTGTTCTTCTATATGTTTTTTTTTTTTTTTTTTATGTTACTAATTGTTCCTCTGTTCTTTTTTATCTTTAGATGCTACAATCAACTGTATCCCTTCTTCACTCGTCCGAGCTGAAGAGCTAAGTCGTGTGCTCGAGTTTCGAGGTCCTATCGAGCTAAAAGGTTGGGGCCGAGCTACTCACATTCTGCTTGGATATACTTGTTCATATGATAGTTTCTTTGCACTTCCACCTTGGCACAAAACCCCTGGCATCTGATCCCCGTTTTAAGAGGAAGAAGGTGCCCGCTTTTCTTTCCAATTTTTTGTGTTTTAACATATCATCTATAACAACAAGGCTAATATAACATATTATATAAAGGCGAACCCTCACCAGAGCACTTATATGAGCACCTTCTCTGAGCACCCTCATTTGTTTTTTAAACAAATTGGACCCCTATGATAAATCCACCCGCATCGCACACATTGCTCCCTCGTGAATTCACACAAGCCCTAAATTGACACTCGTCCAACTATTACTCACAATTGGATCAAAATAAATAAAATGATTCATTTTTAAACCATTGAGCTTAGAGCGCCCATAAATCAAAGGGATACGGTGATTTAATGGGTTAATATTTTGTATACCTTTGGCCTCATTTAGATCCTTTTCGTCCCCCACCTCCCCCCCTAATTGACATGGCCCTACTTGGCCCCTAGAAGGCGTTGCTCACTAAAGGTCCTCGGCTGAAGGTGCCTCGTTACATGGGAAACCCTCACTTGAGCACCCTTATATGAGCACCATCTAAGTGAGCACCATCTTTTTTTTAGCAAATGTGAACCCCCTTGATAAATCTAAGCTCCCATATGAATTCGCATAAGCCTAAAATTGACGCTCATCCAACTATTACTCAAATTTGGATGAAAATCAAATAAAATGGGCTGAGCCGGGTTGGACTGGCTCGTTTAGATGGCCTTGGAACTTTGAGCGGACGTTGAGAACCCCCGCCCCCGGTCTGGCTGGGACTTTGATGTATTGCTCTCGACGCGCACCGGCTATTTTGCTTTCCTCATCTTTTCTTCCCTCGAGAGAGAGAGAGAGAGAGAGAGAGAGAGCGCGCGCCAAAGAATGGGGGTGAAAAATCTATGGGATATCTTGGAATCCTGCAAGAAGACTCTCCCTCTTCACCACCTTCAGTAAGTGTACCAAGCAGTCAAAATCTTCCATTTCTTGAAGTAGCAGAGTGAGAAAGAGACTGTTTCTTTTCTATTTGGTTGCAGGAATAAGAGAGTCTGTGTAGATCTCTCTTACTGGCTAATACAGTTGCAAAATGTAACAAAAAACCCTGCCCTGAAAAAGGACAAGATATACCTCAGAAATCTCTTTCACAGGCTTAGAGCTCTCATTGCTTTGAATTGTAGCCTTATATTTGTAACCGGTATGTGGGGTTTTACGTTTTCTTCCTTTGCTCTCTCTCTTATCTTTTTAATGTGGAAATTGTCTCGGTCCTTTTCAGTTTAAGTGGAATCTGCAAATGTATTTTGATCAAGAAATTGGTGAATGCACACTTAGTAGTTACTATACTAGATAGTAGTTATTTTCTAGATAACACTTTGGTATTTTTTCCCCTTTTATTTCTTTGTTGATAGGAGAACTTTTTCTTTGAGCTATTTTACTCCACTGTTGCCTGATGGCTGGAATTTGGGATGTTTTGTTTTAGGAACTAGTTTCCCGCACAGCAGAACTTGCGGCGACCCATTTACCGTGAAAGCGGCATATGATCATGCCAATCATAGCTGTTCTGTTTTGGGTGTTATTGTGGACGGGGCGCATTGCGAAATCGATGTAATTCCAGCCATTTTAGAAAAAGGAGGCACATCAAGAAGAGGGCTGAACCTACCTTGGACTGCACCTAATATGACTTGTTTTTCACTCATAACATTCTACGCAGCAGTATAAAACTATAAAAATGAATACATCCACATGTAAATTCTTGATTACAGTTGAAACACGAAAGAGCCCACCTTGAAATACTGTAAAACTCACAGTGTAGGGTTTTTGAAAATTGAAGAGAATGGAGCAGAGTGCTCGTTAACTGCACGGTTGAGAATATTTTGCTTTTTAGGCTAGAGTTCCTAAACCACTTTGGGCTGTATATCAATGCTTGAACATCGTTTAGATGTTTTTAATTGAAAAGGAAAACACTCAAATGACCCTACTTTAAGTGACTGTAAAAGAAAACTGATAAAATTTAAGCCTTCTAAAATTATAAAAATGACTAAATTAAAGAAAAGAGGGATAAAATACAATAGGGATCGGCTCAACGAGGTAAGAGTATAGAACAAAACTACATGGCAACCCATTGGTGGATCATCCAGATTCATATTATCCAAGAATACGGAGGGCCTGATAAAGCAACATCCAAACGTAACATAGTTTTATATCTCTGTTTGGTGACTGCCTTGGTCACCACCTAGTCTGAGTTGACTTGCACCAAGACTCAGTTGAGTTTATGCAGCTTAGTCGGGACCAAATCTGTAGTTGATTGTGGTTAAGGCATTAAAAATTATACGCCATTGATATTTTACATGGTACAACATCTTGCCACCCTAGGATGAATGCTTGATGGTAGAAAGTTCAATCCCACCCTTCCTTTGCGGACTTGCACATCCCATCCATGCCCATGAAGTGGGCTCTTCTAGAGGAGATCCACTAAAAGACATTGTACTGTCGTTAGCAAATTTTTTTTTCGATAATACTCTATTTTAAGAGGTTATATTGAAATCATTAAAGACATATTTGAGGGAGCGGTAACAAATGTGAGAACTGCCTGTGGAGGAATAGATGAGTTTCTACAAACCATAGGTTTCTGTAGGTGCAGGAGATTATGACCCACAATAACAGGGGTGTCTTACAGGACTTATCCAAATGAAGAAGATGATCTGCTGCCTCTTAGCCTGAAAGGGAAGAGCAAACGGTCAGAGGACCTTGGCCTGGGCGGCGCAAGGCTCTCCGATGCCTAAGTCAGTATTCGAACTGGAACGAAGGAAGGAGAGGAAGAAGAGAGGCAGAGTAACAGCTCTCTGGTTTTTTTTTGTGTGCGTACCTTGCATGTTGAATGGAGTTCTATTTATAGAGAACTATGGAGGATATCTTGGATGACATTTTGGAGTGGATCCCATGATTTGATAGGGAAGTCCTTATCAGCCCACAAAGTCATAAATGCGGTCCACTTCTGCCCACATTGCATTTAATGCCAGTCGGATCTGCCATATTGCATTTAATGCATGTCATGTTGGGCCAGACCATGTTGGACGCCTTTGGCGGTTGAGGTCCCATTGGATCCACCCTCGGGCCTTGCCCTGATTTGGCTACAGCCGCTGGATGCCGCTCTGTCAGCGATCTGGCAAAGATTGTGGATGGCTGATGTCGCATCTGTCCCACTGGCTCGCGCCCCTATTCCGCCACGTGTCTGATGGCGTGGCAGGCGTAGGGTGCGAGTGGGGACACTCTTTTGCTTTGGCTCCCGTCCTGACTCCTTTGGGCGGGGTCCTCAGCTCTTTTGGCCGAGGTCAAGCTCCTCAGCGGAGTTGGACCCCTGGCGGCCGAGCTCGGCGCTAGCAGCCAAAGCCTGTCTGGTTTCGGCTAAGGCCTCTGTCTCGGCAGCCGAGGTGAGTTTGGGTGCCATGTGGATGGCACGTGGACGGCATGTGAGGATGCTTAGTCCCATCTTATTGCCGTGATTAGTGTAATCCTGGAGCTTTGGGAATCTCCCCACACAGTTTCCATTAGGGGTTAGTCTTAAGCCCTAATCTCTTTACATTGATTATGGACGAGTTTACTTCTCATATTCAATTAGGAGGTGCCTTGGTGTATGTTGTTTGTTGATGATATAGTATTAATGGATGAATCAACATAGGACTAGAGTGGGATGGTTGAAGTGGAAACTTGCTTCTGGAGTTTTTTATGATTGGTGACAAGATTACAGGATTTTTTTTTATTTATGGGAAAGCGATTATACAAGCTATGACCTATGGAGAGGTTGTTGGCCAATCAAGAAGTAACACATGCACATAATGAGTGTAACAAGGATGAGAATATTGAGGTGGATGTATGGTAAAACTAGAAATGATAGAATCATAAATGAGTGCTTTTGGGAGCATTTAATGGTATCATCAATAGGCGATAAAATAAGAAAAGCTTGTTTGTGATGGTTTGGATATGTCCAACGTAAGTCAGTAATGATGCTGGTGAGGAAAAGTTTTTCTATGCAGATTGATGGCCCACCAAAGGGAAGGGCATGGCTAAAGAGGATGTGAATGGAAGTAGTAATAATGGATCTGAAAAAGTGCAATCCATCAGAGAATTTGGCTTAAGATAGATCAAATGGAGAAAAAGAATCCATGTAGCTGATAAGGTGATGATCATGACTTCTCTGTGCCGTTTCCCATTTTGAAGTGACATATGGTGCTATTACATATTAGTTATAGTTGATACACACTGAATGATTTTTTCTGTTTTGTTGTTTACTGTAGATGTTAAAATGGTTCAATATATGTAAGATGATGTGATCTTTTGTAAGTTTTTTTATTTTTATTTTTTATTTTGACCTTTTTTAACTTGTTATATGAATGGGTCAAATATGGACTGAACATGTGCGATACTGGAACCCTTGTGTTATTTTCCTAAGCGATATGCTTTTTACCTTGTTTTTTTGGGCATAATAGATGTATCAAATTTATAATAAAAATCATGTAAGATATGGGAACAAATGAAATTTTTTTAACAAAGATATCTTTCCCTCTCTCTCTCTCTCTCTCTCTCTCTCTCTCTCTCTCTCTCTCTCTCTCTCTCTTCCCTTCTCTTTTCTAATAAAGATGGGTCGATCCCTGCCATCAAGTTATCTACTTACAGACAACGTTTGGGTTCTAGTAGTGAGGTAAGACTTTCTTCGAAATTCACAATTTTATTTCTTACCTTTCATTATGCTTATTTGGTAACCTATGTTTCTTGATCATATTAGGTTTCTCGGGTTGAATTAAACTCGCAGAGCACATCGTCACTTCCAAGGAACAAGGGTTCTGAATTTTCTTCTATGGTAAAAGAGGCAAAAATCCTAGGTTTGGCACTTGGGATCCCATGCTTAGATGGGTAAGTTCTACCATGCCGAGTACATCCATCTTTTTATAATTAATCTTTTTCATTAATAACTTTAGTGTATTGATAGTTTGAATTCAGAGAAAGGAAGTAAATTCTTTGATTGATAAGGTGCAGGTGCTAATGAACTTTTGACTTTCAGTGTACTATGAAATTCTGGACCTAGTAATCATGGGTGCAACCGTCATATTATTTTGGTGCTTTGCTTAGATGCCGTGGAAAACTGAAACTAACTCAAGTCGGCTTTCTTCTTTCTCCCATTATGCTTAAAAGCCCATATCTTGTTTGTGATGCAGATCTTATGGTTAGGATTTGGATTGTAGGTGCTGCAGCACACTGATGAGGTTTCCGCAGAAACAATATCACGAAGAAAACACTCTTCAACGATAAAAACCCACAAGGGAAAATTATTTTAAACTTGAACTCTGAGATCTAATCTCTTACAATGCATATAAATAAGCAAATAAACCGTAGGGGCTAAGATTCCTACTCAAACTAGGAAACTAATCAAATTGGGAACTATCCTAATTACAACTCATTAATTAAAATTAAAAACTAATAACAATTGATTAAATAAATTAAAATAAGAAAACTTCTAAACTTCCTTGGGTCCCACACGTGGACCATGAGTCTTCTTGCAATGGCTCATTAGATTGCATCAGTGTGTCTATTAATGCTAAACCATGTGGAAATGTAGGATTTTGGCCACAAAAAAAAAAAAAAAAAATCATTTGGGTTGTCAGGCCAACCTCATCGGTTGAGTCATATTGATGGGATGGGTCAATCCGTCTGGTCAAGATAATAGGAGCAAGTCATGCTTCAACTTCCTGCTGTACATTATCTTTTGTAATTGTGTATTTGCCTTATTTAGGCCCATTGATTGATTTAGATTGATTATAATCTTAGTTCAGATCGATTGCAATCTCTTAACTTTATGCAAGATCTGTACTATATAAAGAAATACTCAATGTGGTCTCTCTCTCTCTCTCTCTCTCTCTCTCTCTCTCTCTCTCTCTCTCTCTCTCTCTCTCTTTCTCTCTCTCTCTCCAAAATCATTCTCTCACATAATATTTCTCGTGTAATATGGTATTGGACCCTCCAAACTCTGTCATTCTTCACTGGTAGTACCTCAGACCCTTTCCTCTGGCATGTGATTCCTAGATTATGTCCGATCGTTGGACCTTCGGATGGTTCAAAGTTGCGGTCGACCTTGGAAAACAATATGATTCTGTGAAGCATTGTGGTTTGTTGCCATCGCGGCGTGAATGCAGTAGTTGTGGTGAGAAGGTGGCAGGTGCAGCGTGAATTTCTTTTCAACTCCAGAAAAAACTGAAAAAATATTAGTGTATTGAAAATGCTGGAAAGCAATGTTTTTTTTTTTCTCCTTTTCTTTTTCATTAGTACACACTATAAACCAAACTATCGGTCCCCAAAGTCATGACATCTTGTATGGCTTTGTTGTTTGGAAATAGTCATAGTTTGTTCATTTTTAATGATAGATTTACATGTATATGTTGAAAGTACTCGAAACATCATAAATTAATAATATTAAACTTAAGTAATAAGTGGTTAAGTACTCAAATATCAAGTAAGTAATGACTTCTGAACATAATACAAGTTACAACAATTAGCGTCATGGAAAATTACATGACATTTAAATTAAAAGGGAGCAATGAGGGAAATTAGATCTAAGCATAATTACTATTTAAGCTCAAATTCACAAGATCTACTAGATGTAGGTTCAAAATTACTAAATCTAAGATGAACTGAGTCTACAACTAAATAAAAGAAAATAAGAAACATGTTCCCATCCCAGCATAGTTGGGACAAGGCTTTGATGATGATGATGTTCCCATCATGAAAAATCATGAAAAGTATGAACAAAATAAAAAAATCGTGCTCAAAACTTTGAAGATTGCTCCAAAACTCTAGATCCAACATCTTCCCATCATTTCTAAAGCATTTTGAGAAAGGAACTTGGAAAAAACACGAAAAATAAACTCAAAATCTCTTTGGTTCTGTCACAAAGAGATCCACTCAAATATTGAGATTTCAATGTATATGGTAAAAGGAATGTTGGGGAAGATGAAATCGGGTCTCTTGGTGCTTAAACTAAGCTTGGGGTGAAAGAGAATGAAAGAAAAGAAGGGAATCACCGATATTATTCTTCCCTGGATCTTCCACATGGTTGTTGTTTCTTTTGTTAATTCCATTGTTATTTTGGTTTGCCATCCTTCTTCTGCAAAAGAGAAAATCTCGTAATTCATAGAAATGAACTCTTGTCTAAGTAATTCTATATACTGTTTTAACGTCCTCACCGCGCTTCCTTGAGTTGCTAATTCTTTTATTTGCCCGAAAACGTTAGGCTCTGATCCCACTTTGTCACGACCTGAAATCCGGGGCCCATGAATTCCGCCTCGTTGGGAAACATGTATCACATTCCACAAGATAAGTCAAACACAAAAGAATAAAACTAAATCTTCATATTAAATGTCTAATTCAAATGTAGAATGAATAGGTTAACCAAAACTAAATAAAATCTTAACAATTTCAATCACTGGAGTCTTATTGTTCAATAACAAATAAATGCAATTCTGATAATAGAAGGAGGCTAATCCTCTAGTAAACTATTGAGTTTGTGTCGGTCAGCCACATGTCAAATCCTATCTCTTGATACAATCCTCTCCTGCTTCACATAAAAAACCCAAGCCATTTCAATGAGATCCTTTGTGTATTTATGTTAAGAGAGAAAGATACTGGAAGTAGTGGGAGTAACTTCCAAACCAAGGAAATAAGGTGCCTTGATCTTTCATGTGAAGACATGACTATATTTGTTTCAAGGAAGCAATGCTAAACTTATTATCCCCAGAAATAAAAATGTTACCAACATAGACCAAAAGTAAAGTAAAGCGATGCCTTGAAGGACAATAAGAAATGATGGGTGATCACAATTCCTTTGTTTAAACCCATTTTTGAGAATTGTAGGCCGAAGTATCTCAAACCATGCACGTGGAACCTACTTGAGTCCATATAAAGATCATTGAAATCGACAGACGTGTTACTTGGAATTTTATTGCCTAGAGGAGTGATGTAATACTGTTTCCTTGAGATCATTATGTAAGGATGCATGCTAGATGTAAAATGGGTCAACCAAAGCTGTTATGAAATTTATGGTACAAGATGAATGACGATGTGATATGGCTGGAATATCATGTGGAGAGTTCTGTGGCATACGTGCTGAAGCTTATGGGGAAGAGTCATAAGGAGGTGGTTGATATCTTGTCCTTTCCTTTGATAAACCACACCTTTAAATCGGCCATGTGAGGGCAAATCAGGAATGGAGTCATTGTATGAAGGAGAAGAACTGGTAAATGAGTGAGAAAAGTTAGGCATAAAGGATTATGACCAGACCGATTTAGATGAGGGTTGAGAGCCACCAAAGAAAGGAATATTGTCTAAAAAGCTAATTTCTCGACATGTGTAACTGATTTGTATTAGGATCATAATAAACAGATCCTTTCTGTTCATCCTCTAAGAAACGCACACCGATTGGATTGGATAGTGAGTTTAGTTTGCTTATTGGGTTGTTAGTTTAGTTTGCTCATTTGGAGGAAAGAAAACAAAACATAACCAAAAGAATGATGCGAAGTTTCAATTTGGATGATGATGAAAATATAAAGGCATGGAGATAGGTTATACAAATTTTGGATACATCTGATCTGACGATTGATAACAAAAACTTCAGTGCTTACTACTTTCACCCAAAACGATACTGGGACAGTTGAATAAATCAATAGAGCACTAACAGTTCAAAGATTGTGCGGATGTTTATGCTCGGCTACGCCATTTGGTTGAGGAGTACGAGGACATGAGCATTCCAAAGTTATTTCTTTTTGTTGTGAATATGACTGAAAATCCTGAAACATGATATCTTCCCCTGGGTTGAGCATAATGTTTTGACATTCGATCATTTTGACAAATTGTTGAAATATAAGACATACATCAGATTTTGAATGTGAAAGATATATCTATTTATAGCAGCTATAATCATCAACAAATATTACAAAATATTTGTCCTACCCTAGACAATATAGGTGTCATCCAAACATCGATGTGAACCAAATCAAAACATGCAGAAGTGTTATTAGTGCTAATGTGAAATGAAAGAGTTTTCTCTTTCCCCATTTTATACCTATTGCAAGCAGTGGCGGACCCAAGATTTTTATTTGGGTGGGGCGGATGATAGTTAATTGAAAAAAGTCAAAATCAACACCAACTAGCAATAATCTCCACTTATTGCATGGTTTAAATACATGATTTTTTTATTTTAATTATATTTTGGAAAAATTAAGTATAAAGAACTAATATCCTATTACTAACACTCAATTCCCGCATAATCTGTTTAACTACTATAGTCGTTTTTTTATTTTAATTATTTTGGAAAAATTAAGTATAAAGAACTCATATCCTATTACTAACACTCAATTCCTTCATAATCTTTTTAACTACTAAAGTCCTTTTCTCAAGGATTCTCAATAAAATTCAATAGAACTTTCCTATAAAAAAAGAAAAAGAAATTCTTTATTCAAATCAGTGGGTTGAGAATTAATTAGCAACCGCACTACAATAATAATAAAGAAACTTTAGATGACTCTAAAGAAGTAAAATCATTATCATACGAAAATAACACCTCTTTGATTGTTTCGTTAAGCTCCTAAGAGTTCCTCTATCATAAACATCACATCGTGATTCAAGAAAAAAAGAAATTCAAGAAAATCTAATAAGAAAGCAAAAGGAAAGTAGCTAAAATTCAAAGACCCAGCACATAAATCAAATAAAATCCAAGGCGGGATGTTTTGGGGGGAAATTGGAGTATTGGATCATTGTCATTGAGAAAGAAAAATAGTGAAATATACATTACAAAAATGCAAAGAAACCAAAATAAAAAAAATATCAATAATAAATCAAACCCCATTTACACAAACTCCAGAGTAGTAAAAATTAAAAGAAGAAAAAAGAGCAACAACATTATACGAACCAAATACTCTGATAGAGAGAATGAGCTATATAACCAAAATGCCACCAAACTACCAAAATGACTTGCTTATCAATGGTTTCAATGTATGTGTTGTGTGTGTATAAGAGACAACAACTTTGTTTGCGTGTAGAAAGAGTGACATACATCTTCAAAATAAAAATACAAATCAGAGATTTAATTCATCGAATCCATTTGCATGAAGGCATTTTGCCCTTATTTATTTGATTCAAAGGTGGAAATCTTATCACTATCACTTATTTGCATAAAGAGAGCGGTGGTGTTGGTAAATCTAGGTGAGGAAGAATTGCGCTATTGTGTAGAAGCCGGACTGCTTGAGCCTGAAGCGGAAAAAGGAGAACAATTGAGTGGAGGATTGCGAGGGTAACTATTGGTTTTTCAGACCTAGGGTGGGGTACGACTTTGCTAGAATGGCGCATGGGCTAGATGGTCCAAGCAAAACTTTGAGCCCTTTTGGATCAGACCTGGGGCAACCGCCCCAGGTCTGTATAGTGTAGGTCCACCCCTGATTGCAAGAGTATTGGGATTTGGGAAGCAGTAAATCGTATATTTTCAAATAAACCAGAACTCTACATATATAATAACTTACTAAAGTTTTGATGTCCTAATTTCCTAAACCACCAAAATAAATCATTATTGTCAAATATTCAAATGAACAATGAAATAACGAATGAAGTGGCAATAAATTCAAGACAAATAATCGTCTACTCCTATGCCTCTTATTGATCAGCTTCTCAGTTGCTTGGTCCTATATGAGACAATCGTCACAAGAAATAACACAATTTTGTTGTTGTCAATAAGCTGTTTGATAGATAGAAAATTATGAGATAAGGAAGGAACACAAAAAATATTTTCCAAAGTTAGTGGATAGGAAGAAGAAAAATGGCCTGGCCTAATTCTGGAAATTTTCATTTTTTAACCATTGGCGGTACAAACAAGTGTCAATCAGATATATGGTTTAGTCGTGTGATTTCATGCACTGGAATCAAGATACCATGTGGACTAGGGAGAGACCTTACTAGAGAACCCCATGGCGGATAGAGCATGTACAAATTTTTTTTACTACCCCAAGCCTAGGGGACTAGAACCCAGAAAGCCCACACAAGTTGGAAGAGGAAGCCCACAACATCGGAAGGAGAGCCCACACAAGTGGGAAGAGGAGGCCCACAAAGTGGGAAGGGAAGCCCACACGTGGGGACATTGGCATACCTAGGGATTGTTCCCTAGGCAATTAGCCCAGACCCTGAGATAGGGGCTAGATAATAATGTATGTTTTATATCATCAGTTTCTTGAATTTCAATTAGGAATATTAAAATTTTCTTGAATATACATATGAAATATATATGGTTATATACGGAATTATTAATTTGCGTGTATATTATAATTATGTCCTTGAATTATATGCAGGTAGTAAATATTCTAGCGGGCCCATTTTTTTTTTTTAATAGTATTCTAGTGGGCCCATAACAGTTGGGTTACACAATTAATGTCAGTAAGATTTTTCCAGTGGGTACCACCTCGGGTTTGGCCCCTGTGGTCTAACCCATATTACAGAGTTTTGGGTAGAAAGTAGAAACCCCATGGGACCCTCATTAGTAGATTTTCCATGAGAATAATGTGAGTTTAAAAAATAACGAGTTTTTTAAGGATTGGGTAGGGCCCAGTGGCTTAAACCATATTTATTTAACCCAAGTAGGAATCCTAGTGGGACCATGATTTTTAAGTGGGGTGGTCTTTTGAGTAGCAAGTTGGAACCATTAGTTTCAAGTAGAGGGGACCCAAGAGTTATATTGAGAGACCTTTCAATATTGAGAAGTGGAACCCATCTCTTAATTTAGGAATGCTTGATACCTATGTCCCAAAGGTTGACTTGCGCAAGGCTCCTTTAAGAAACCCAAATTCGATAGAGGACTCTAAATGGGATAACAAGTGGAGTTCGATAGGTTGGAGGAGATCTTGAGCCCACTATGTATACATGAGCTGTGCTCTAGTGCGGAGCCTCTCATGGACCCTTTGTGCGAACTCCTTTGTGGGGCCCACGTCTGGCCACAACAATCATGGGGGAGGTGGGGGATTTTCAAGATTTGGATGGACCTACATGTGTGCAAAATTTCATCTCCGTTAGATCATCCAAATACCTTGATCCATGGCCCTCAGTTTTAATGGTTTTAGAGGGCACCAATTTTTTTAGGATTTCAATCCAGGGGTGAGTAACATTCGGACGATTTTTTTATTTTTTATTTTTTTTTTGGGAAAGCCAAGGGTGGGGTTGGTGTTTGTGGAAGTGAGCATGTGATAGGGTTTGATTGATCATAGGGGTCTCACGTAAAAAAAAACGGGGGTCCACATTATTGATGTCTGTACATGTTCATCTAAACAATTTGCGTTCAACCTTGTGGGGCCCACTTGGGGCCATGCCAATTCATGGAGACATGGAGATGAAAAGATCTTGGTGTGACCCACCTATGTGCAAAACTTCGAGTCTATCATATCAGCCTAACCCCTTGATATGTGACCCTAAAATTTAACGGCTATAGAATGCATCGCTTTTAATTATTTATTTCAATCCAACAGTCAACCATATTCGAATCTGTGTAAAATGGGATCGGTGACATTCAGGGGATGGTTGTGTTTTTCCCATTTAGATTGATGTTGGTTTACAATCACATGGGAGTAGGGTGATTGGCATAAGGTGTGGGTTTGCTTCCCATGCTATATGCTCGAATTCCGCTCCAGACTTAACTGGTGCACGTGTGTGTGGGTTTCATGCGTGCGCACATGGAGAAACCCTCCCCATCAAAACAAAAATAAAAATAAAAATCTATTTGCAGATGAGCTCACCTGAAAATCCATATGTTTATCTGATTAAAAAAAATCTGCATAATGCTCCGAGAGTTAACTATCACCGCTTACGGCATCAAGTTTGGGTTCAATCCCATGCCTCTAACCCCTTCATCCATGTCTTACAAGTTTAATGACTTGTATCAAAGAGAAAAAATTGACCCTCGATCCAACAGTCTAGTTCATTTAGATGGGTGCAAACCCATGGGCTTCGGAATAATTCCCATGGGTCCCGTGCGTGTGGACGGTTCGGATTGGTGATAGGTAAGGCCAATTATGGTGTCTCTCACCATAAGATAGTGAGAGTTAACTCCCACAGGAGCATTTTTTGCTTCTATATATATGAAAAAGATCTCTTGTGCATGGTTATTGTGCGAATAATCCACATGAACCATTCCTATGAATTAAATAAGTGGAGCTCACCTCTGGCATCGCTCTAGTGAGGGACAACTTGATGGGGTCCAACAAGGGCCCCACCGATCATGGGAGGGGGGGGGGGGGGATGAAAAGAGACATTTTGGATGGGCCCAAATATCAAGTTTGGGGTCAATCACATGCCTCTTACCCCTTTTATCTGTGGCCCACAAGTTTAACCAAATTTATGTTAAACAAAAAAACTTGACCCTCGATCCAGCGGTCCAATCCATTTGGATCGGTGAAAACTCGATGCATCTAGTGTAATCAAGGAGTCTCGTATGTGTGGATGGTTCAAATGGACCATAAAGTCGACCCCATTATGTGCCCCTCATAATACTGTGAGCGATGGATGCATATGAGCATTCCTCTATAGCAGTTATCGGCACTGGATGATAGTATGCACCTCGATGTGGGGCCACATGGGCCCCACCTGGGACTAGGGCTTGGAGGGATCGAAAGATATCCTTGGGCCCCTCCTCTCTAAAAAATAATAAAAAAAAAATCAGCCCCAACCGATCATCCCATCATCCTCATATGGGGCCCACAAATTTAATGGTGTGCAGTCCATTTGGATTAGTGTACAATCAATCAATGGTGTAGAGTCCATTTGGATGGGTGTAAACTCGGTGGGACCTGTGTAGATAGGGGAAGGGGATTTTTTGGTCCACTCAGATGGACCCGCAGGTGGGCCCCACAACATGCACACCTGGCCCATCTGATTTCCGTTGTGTGTATGTATCCAGTGAGTGAATCATGCATGGACCATTCTAGTACACGAGTCGCGGATGGGCCCACCTACTGTCCCACCTTGGGATGGGGCCTGTGGGATTTGAGGATCTATCTGGGCCCCTCCTATGTACAAAAGTTCAGCCTCATCCGATCATCCTAATGCTATCATTCGAGGGCCACAAGTAAAGTCGGGGATGTGTGCTACAGGGTAGGGGTTTTGGTCCACTCGGATGGACCCCTAGGTGGGCCCCACTAGGGGTGCGATTATATATATATATACACATGGAGCTTTCCATGCGCCCCTTGCTATGGGGCCCACCTAGGTGGCCCACATGGGGATGGGGCTGGTTTTGCGGGGGGAAAGATCTAGTTGTGGCTTCCCCATGTACAAAAAATCAACTCCATTTGATCATCCTAACCCTTTCATCAACCGCCCATAAATTTTCATCGTAAAAAACGGGTGCATAGTCAATCCAACGGTCTGGTCCATCCATGCAAACTAGGTGACATTTGGGTTTTTTTTTTTGGTTGGGGGGGGGGGGGGGTTCCCCACTATGAGATGTGCGCGGGTGTGCATGGGATAATTTCTATATATATGTGTGTGTGTGTGTGTGTGTGCGCGTGAGTGTGTTTGTTTTGGAAATGAACCTATGTGGAGTTCGAATATTTCCTGAAACTAGGAACGTTATAATAATGTACATGGGGTAGAACTGACTGATATATTGATCTTTAAGAGTTTAACTCTTTCTAATGCATGATGAGATGTGCAATTTTTTTCTATTCAGGCTAGAGGAAGCTGAAGCAGAGTGTGCATTGTTGAATGCAGAGTCCTTCTGTGTAAGTGACTTTTTTTTTTTTGCCAAGTAGCAGATATTGATTTCAGTAAGAACCCTGCTGAAGCCACTTTCAGCTGAGTTGGATTATAATCCTATTAGCACTCACTCACTCACATCTAACAGGGCAATCTCACATATGTACTGATTATGTTGACCCACCATCTTATGCATTGGCATGGATACTATCTCTTCTATTCAATATATGGCTGCATGTGTTCAAAGAAAATGGGCGGTTAAGAAAGATTGAACAATGGGCCTGGGTACAAAGCATAACTGCACCTCAGCTTGGAGCAGGCTTATTTTTATAACTTGGCATGTGTGTAGTGGGGCCTTCGAGATAAAAAGAGAGAGTCACACATCTGTGCAACAATGGAATGTCGGACTTTATGGGAGTGTGGCCCACATGACCCCATGGCCATAATGGGGCCCAATTTGGATGATCATATCATCATGGTCTTTCCCATATTGTTGGGATATATCTCCTTGAGATATACCTCTGGTATCAATGAATATGCTAGTCTATTAGGATTCTTATTCGCTAAACAGCATGAGGGTTTCCTAAAACTGATTAATAGAAATATTCCATGATGGGATGGGAATAGTTAGAGAAGTCCTTTTTATAGGATTTACGGGTCACAGCTTCTCTCTTCACCAGTACCTTGATTGCTCCACCGGTATCACGTAGAAAGGAAGAAGTTGAGGAGCATAGTAAATCCCCAATGAAAGGGAGATGATGACCTAGTGATTTGCGCAAATCAATATTCATCATGGAGTTAGGTATGTGCTTTACATAGTGATTTATTCTTGTGTCATTCGGATTTATATTAATCGTTGTAGATCCCACTTATGTATGTTGATGAGTTGATCCATTAGATTTTACATGTTGTATCAAAGAATGTTAGGATGAGATTTGAATGACTGATCTTCAATTATCTCTTTTTAATGCATGAGTTTTTACTCATGGGCCGAAGAGGGCGTGGATGGAGCAACATAATTCATATAGTTGATAACGTAGTTGGGACAAGGCTTTGATGGTGTGTGGGTGGGGGTGGGTGGGTGTGGGTGCGTGCGTGTGTAGACATGTATACATGCATGCATGTATACATGTATACCATTCTCATAGTAGGCCACTTGGTTTATTTGATTTCTACAGTGGGACCCAAGGCATCTGAACTATACCCTAAAGCATAAGAAGCGTGCACTCTCTGATTGTATGCTTTTATGTTCTGGGCCAGGTCAAATCGGTTTATGGCTTGACCCATATCTGTTTTTAAGGCCATTAATGCAGATAGTTTACAAAAATGGTATTCCGGGTCATTCTAGCCTGACCCAGATCTGAACCTAACCCGAACAGGATTAGTCAGCAGGAATGGAGCATTGATGTCATGATAATGTCAACGGTCAAGACATAGGTTGAGTAGATTTGATGAAACTTAGTTGTCGAACTTATTTTGATGATCCTAGATTCATACAAACTTGGAAAGATCTATATGTTGCCAAGATTAAATCGTGTATACCATTAAAAAAAAAGATTAAATCGTGTATTTAACGGTTCATAAACAAGAAATACTTTAATTTTGTTTGTTTTGGATTATGTGGGATCCTTCTGCTTTCAGCCCTTGATATCATGTTTAAATTATAAGTGGATTTCAGTATCTACATGAACTCTATTTCATCTGGATGAACCAATTGAATTGAACCTATGGATGGATTAAGGAAAAGTGTGTGTTAATAATGGATTATCCATAAATGTTAGGTTAGGGATTATATGGCTCCCATTTAAATTGGACCCATAACCCTATGTAATATAAACCTAAAATATTATGCTGTGATCTAATTCAGGTGAATGTCATTGGGTTGTCAACTTGGGATATAAATATAAACCTAATAAAGGATAATTTGTTGACAACCACTTACTCTAAAAGCTTAAGCTCATAGAGAACGGTGTAACAATGTATATCAAGATTACAACACTCCCCGCACATGCGGGCTCCTTCATGGGAATTACACCCTCCATGAGAGTATATAGGGGCTCCGCATGGGAATCATACCCTCTGTGAGAGAATACGAGGCACAACAGCCCCAGGGATTTGAATACTCGACCTCCCGCTCTGATACCATGTTGACAACCACTTACTCTAAAAGCTTAAGCTGATAGAGAACGGTGTCACAATGTATATCAAGATTACAACATAATTATCTTGTTTTGAACGTGACAGTGGGCCCACAATGGTTGGTTAAATCATGGAACCATTGCCTAATTCAGTTGGCATTCCATTAGTGACGTTATTGATCTCACCTTATGTCATGATAAATGTGGGTTCAAGCCCACAGGCCAACCTGCATAATTGGCTCAAATCCAAGCCCAGATTGAGTAGATCTAATTGATAGGATTTGGTCAAAGTGTACATTGCGTAATTTCCTTTTATATAGATTCCCATCATTAATTTAGATTGTACAGCCATATAATGTACAGATTGGTAGCCTTGATTAAGGCACTTTTCATCCTATTTAATTGAAGGGTCGATCTTTAAAGGAGACACCAAATTCATGTGCAACTCAGTTCTTTGCATTATATCAAGTCTTGTATGTATTGATATGGTATCAGAGATGATACTGATTGTGGGAGACCTCTCAACCTGCTGTTTTGAAAACAGCTCTTGGGAAAAGCGAGTAGATCAAGAATCTGTTTTTGATTGTGGTTTTTTTTGAGTCTTGTTGGCATTCTGTTCTTGGGAGAAACAAACTTGTGTTTCAGAAGCAAACAAATCAAGGATATGTAATCTTGGCAACGGCAAATGATGAGTCAGGCCCAAGTGGCCTAGAATATGATGAGCCAGATCCAAATCCACCAGGGAAGCCCAGGTCCAGATCCACGGAGTGACCAAGTCAAGGCAGGCATCTACGTCGCTTTGGAAGCAGTCCCGCTTCTACCAATTCCTGCGGAGAATATCTCACCTGCCTCCACCTGGCCCGTCCCTCGAGGACAGCTCTGAGGCTCCAAAGAGAAGTCGTCCCCATCTGTTAGGGGAGGACTATAAATAGAGGATGAACATCTTACTCTCTCTCTCGCTTGTAATCCACCTTATCAATCAAAGATCACCATATTCTAAAGTGGACGTAGGTCATACAGACCGAACCACTATAAATTCCCTCTCTCTCTCTCATTTATTTACTACATTTTCACCTAGCATTTATTATTTGACCGGTGGTGTCCGAAACCTATTTTTGGCATCATCAGTTTCCAAAAATAGGTTTCGGACACCACCGGTCAAGTAATAAATGCTAGGTGAGAATGTAGTAAATAAATGAGAGAGAGAGGGAACTTATAGTGGTTCGGTCTGTATGACCTACGTCCACTTTGAATATGGTGATCTTTGATTGATAAGGTGGATTACAAGCGAGAGAGATGTGAGTAAGATTTTTTAATCATTGCCCCTCAAGTGATGAGGAGACCCTGAATTTATAACCATCCCCCAACAGATGGGATGCAGCAACGTCTCTCTGGAGCCTGGAGCCTCAGACGTGTCCTCGAGGAACGAGCAAGGCGGAGGGCTTGGAGCGCAACAACGTCTCTCTGGAGCCTGGAGCCTCAGACGTGTCCTCGAGGAACGAGCAAGGCGGAGGGCTTGGAGCCTCAGACGTGTCCTCGAGGAACGAGCAAGGTGGAGGGCAGGTGAGAGTTTCTTCGCGAGATTTGGTAAGAGCGGGTGAGGGGAGGACTTCGTTGTGATGACTCGGAGGCCTTGACGTGACGAGGCTTCCTTCAACGAGTTTCGAATATCAACTGAGCTAAACTGGCTCGACCCATGACCTTGGACGGACCGGGTTGTCTGAACCTAACTCTTTACCGCAATCCGGGTTGGGCCTGACCCATCATTTGCCCCTCAAAGTCCCGCGTTCGATAATTATTTGAAAGTGGGGCTTTCTGTGCATCCAACTCTCTTCTTTCTGAAAAATCTTTCTTTTTCTTGGTTGTAACTCTGTCTATCTGTTAGTTCCTTTAGATATGTATCTCGGAGAGTCCTCCCGGCTTGGGCTACTCTTCTTTGAAAACTCAAGCTATAAAATAAACCCTAGAGTAGTATTTCTTCAAAAGAAAGAAACTAGCCTCTGCAGAAAAACCATTGGGAGAGAAAAAGATGGAGACAGGCAGCAAAAGAGGCGACGGCGCGAGCGATGCGACGGCGAGCGCCCGCCAGGCGCTGCTGGGCGGCGAGGGCGGCACGGCGGCGCTGGGCGCCGCAGGGGGCGCCCAGCCCGCGGGCGTCGCAGGCGAGGGAGAACTGGGCGTCGCGGGCGTCGCAGGCGAGGGCGGCGCGGCAGCGGGCGTCGCAGGCGAGGGCGCCGCGGCAGCGGGCGTCGCGGGCGTCGCAGGCGAGGGCGGCGCGGCAGCGGGCGTCGCAGGCGAGGGCGCCGCGGC
Source organism: Litsea cubeba (assembly GCA_012931725.1). NCBI lineage: Eukaryota > Viridiplantae > Streptophyta > Magnoliopsida > Laurales > Lauraceae > Litsea > Litsea cubeba. The sequence continues at coordinate 63,428,739 of CM022952.1, read as the reverse complement.
AGCGGGCGTCGTAGGCGAGGACGCCGCGTCGCGGGCGTCGAGGGCGTCGCGGGCGCCGCGGGCGCCGCAGGCGAGGGCGGCGCGGCAGCGGGCGTCGCAGGCGAGGGCGCCGCGGCAGCGGGCGCCGGGGCGCCGGGCGGCGCGGCAGCGGGCGCAGGGGCGCCGGGCGCCGCAGGGGGAGGCGCATATGGTTTTGCAGGTATTCGAGGCTCAGGCGGTTTCGCAGCAGCTGGCGCCTCAGGTGGCGCCCAGTCCTTCGGCATCTCGGCCAAGGAAGAAACAATAGTAGGGGGAGGTCATGCCGAGGGCAGTCCTTCTTCAGACACGTTGGGCAAGTTGCGTCCGCGTTCTAAAGGAAAAATGGTAAGCGATGATGACAGACCCAAGGTGAGTACCATTTGTACCACAGTCAGCAATGATGATATTTCCAGATTCATCACTTTTTATCATATTCCTTCCACCGTGATTTGTCGCCGGGCCGAAATTGATGAGCCAGCTTGTGATGACGCATCGGGTGACATTGTTATTTACGAGGATATGCTTGAAGCTGGGCTGAGATTCCCTATGCCCCCCTCCGTCTGTCGAATTCTTCATTACTTCTCCCTGACTCCGGGGAGATTAGTACCCAATGGATGGAGAATCATGCTGGGTTTTCTCGAGCTTTGGAGGAGAACACATAACGAGGAGGCATCTCCCATGGAGCTCCATGCTGCCTATAGTTTATTCGAATCTCCGGCTCCTAACAGGGGATGGTATTATTTCACCCCCAAGGGCGGCAGACTGCTCACGGGATTGCGCTCTAACTGTCACAGCTGGAAATTTCGTTTCTTCTTTGTTGGTGGCGAGTGGGCCTCAGAGGCAGACAGGGCTCTGGTGCCCAAACAGTGGACCGACACCAAAAGACGTGGTACGCCACTCATTATCATCTCCTCATTATTCATTTGCATACATATGCTCATCATTTTATTTGTTCATTCTCTTTTTTTTTTTTTTTTTTTTTATATATATATATATAGAGTCACCTGGAGGGCGAGCCTTGGCGCAACGGTAGAGTTGCTCCTTTGGTGACCTCGAGGTCACGGGTTCGAGGCGTGGAAACAGCCTCTTTGCAAAAATGCAAGGGTAAGGCTGCGTACACATGCGCCCACCCTCCCCCTACCCCCGCTTAGCCGGGGAGCACTTTGTGCACCGGGTGAGCCCTTTATATAGAGTCACCTGTGCTCTCCGCGGACATAAAACGGAAACTGCAGGCTGTAAGAGATCATCCGGATAAAGATTTGGGTATTCTCTTTTCTAAAGAGAGTGACAGCAATCGTGGGCCCTCTGTTGACCCTTCTCCTCGTAGGACGGGTGAGCCTTCCCGGGCATCAACTAAGAGAAAATGTAAGGAGCTTTCAGTGGCTTAGGCGTACCTTTTCCTGATATTCTGTTTCTAACCATTCATTTTGCTTCCGCAGTGGTGGTCAATAGGGAGTTGGTCGAGGCCAAGGAGGCAATTGAAGATCGTCGTGCAAGTGCTAACACCCATCTTGCCAAGATATCGAGGATAGGTATTGCCCCGAGAAGGGATTCTCCTCGTGTGATGGTTGGTGATCTTCCTGTAACCACTCATCTAGTGGAGCCGCAGACGAGTTCTCCTGTCACTACCCATGTAGTGGCCCCCGCGGCTGTGCCTCATCAACCTAAAACTCCTCTGGTTTCTTCCGCCACATCTGTACCTCCTGCCCCTCCGTCTGGTCCCAAGCCGCTGACTCCTCGAGAGAAGTTTTGGAGATTCCCAGCTCGTGACGTGATTACTCGGGTCAGCGCCCTTAGCACAGAGGGGATGATAAACGCTTATCTAGAAGGTTTATCTCAGGTAAAAGGTTGTCTGAATTTTCTTCAGGTTTTCCTTCTGTATATGCATTCTCATTTCTCTTGATTTCTTCTTGCTCCATATGTCTGCATCATCCATATGTCTATTTTCGAAGGCTGAGTTGTTCGGTAAGCTGAGACAGGAGAATGCAGGTATTCACAGGGATCTCTCTGCAAGTCAAGGAAAAATTGCTGAATTAGAAGCCGCCAGGAAGACTTATGATGCTGATCTTCTAGCAGCTCGGGAGAGAGCAAACAGGCTTGAGATTGAGCTCTCAACGGCTCACATGAGGGCGACCAAGGCTGAGGCTGAGCTAGTGGCGACGCGCGAGGGTGCTTTGCTCAGTGAGACCGAGCTACGGAAGGCCCGTGAGAGGGCTTCGCTCAGTGAGGCTGAGGTTGTGAAGGCCCGCGAGAGGGCTTCACTCAGTGAGGCTGAGGTTATGAAGGCCCGCGAGAGGGCTTCCCTCAGGGAGGCTGAGTTTGTGAAGGACCGCGAGAGGACTTCACTCAGAGAGGCTGAGCTCATGGAGGCCCGAAAGGGGGCAGAGCTCAGAGAGGCTGCTTTGAAGGTAGAGCTGAGGGCGGCAGAGGAGAGAGCTATCCAGGCTGAAAATGACTTGGAGGACGGCCTGGCTGATGCTGAGAACAGCCTCGCCGATGGATTTATTGCTGGTTATGACGAACTCCGGAGAAAGATTACCGCAGCATTTCCCGATATCGACTTCTCACGCTTTAAGGCGAGTGAGGCGCCTGATGAGGCGCCTGCCGACGAGCCTGATGGCAGCAGCGGGAGCTCAGGTGATTATGAGGATGATGGCGAGGATGAGGGGGATAATGAGAGTGACTAGGCTCATATGTATTTTTCTTTTTGTTTGGCAATTTATAGCCTATTGAAAGGAGCACATTTCTGTAATAACATGTTTATTTCATTTATAGTCTACTTTGAACAATGAAATGGGAAATAAACAATTTTCATGCTTTTTGTACATTGGCCCATTTGTCACTGGTAATACCTCTTCAGATGTTCCGCATTCCACGGATGGAGCAGGGCCTTACCATCAGAATTTTGGATTCTGTATGTGCCTGGCCTTACTACTTCTGTCACGAGATATGGTCCTTCCCAATTTGGCCCTAGCTTTCCTCCGCGAGAGTCTTTAGTGGCGAGGATCACCTTTTTCAGGACTAGATCTCCTGGCTGAAAAGAACGAGGCTTCACCCTCGAGTTGTAGTGTTTTGCCATGCGCCGCTTGTATTCTGCATTGCGGACCGTGGCCATCTCCCTTGCCTCCTCTACCAAGTCGAGGTTGATGCGGAGTCCTTCCTCGTTGTTAATTTGGTCTTGGAGATGGACCCTGAGGGAGTGTACGCCAATTTCGACAGGGATGACTGCCTCGGTCCCAAAAGCTAGCGACCCCCACGGGGAATAGGCGGGGCCCAGGGCCCCGGGCCTATTGTATACACTTCAGGAGACGGGCTCCCTAATCATGCATTTGTCCCGGGGTATGAATTTCAACCGCCAGGGGCCTTCCCAGGAGTCGATCCCTCAACCTCTTGAATAAGAAGTATTTTGGACTTTCCCTGGTACCACTTGACCTATTGGTACCAGGGCAAGTCCAAAATATCTCTTTATCAAGAGGTTGAGGGATCGACTCCTGGGGAGGCCCCTGGGGTGCGGTTTTCATCCACCCTGGGACAAATGCATGATTACGGAGCCTCGTCTCCCGAAGTGTACACAATAGGCCCGGGGCCCACGGCTCCAGCCTATTCCCCTATGGGGAGGTGTCAGGTACTTAGAATGAAATCCTACCCTCCTACAAAAAGGCCGGCCTTTTTGTAAGGGATGCCTTTGGGGCGGGTCCCCCCACGGATGTGGAGTCCACTATCCGGGGCGCATTTGTATACACTTTGGGGGTCTTACCACTGTGGTGCCCTTAATCATGCGTTTGGCTCCGTAGAGTGGCCTCCCCAGGAGTCGATCCCATGACCTCACCTTAAAGTGATTTATGGACTTACCCTGGTACCACTAGCTCAAGTGGTACCAGGGTAAGTCCATAAATCACTTTAAGGTGAGGTCATGGGATCGACTCCTGGGGAGGCCACTCTACGGAGCCAAACGCATGATTAAGGGCACCACAGTGGTAAGACCCCCAAAGTGTATACAAATGCGCCCCGGATAGTGGACTCCACATCCGTGGGGGGACCCGCCCCAAAGGCATCCCTTACAATTTTTTCCTCAAGTGGTACCAGGGCAAGTCCAAAATATCTCTTTATCAAGAGGTTGAGGGATCGACTCCTGGGGAGGCCCCTGGGGTGCGGTTTTCATCCACCCTGGGACAAATGCATGATTACGGAGACTCGTCTCCCGAAGTGTACACAATAGGCCCGGGGCCCACGGCTCCAGCCTATTCCCCTGTGGGGAGGTGTCAGGTACTTAGAATGAAATCCTACCCTCCTACAAAAAGGCCGGCCTTTTTGTAGGGGATGCGAATCGCGGGTCCCCCCACGGGGAATAGGCGGGGCCCAGGGCCCCGGGCCTATTGTATACACTTCAGGAGACGGGCTCCCTAATCATGCTTTTGTCCTGGGAATTTCAACCGCCAGGGGCCTTCCCAGGAGTCGATCCCTCAACCTCTTGAATAAGAAGTATTTTGGACTTTCCCTGGTACCACTTGACCTATTAGGTCAAGTGGTACCAGGGAAAGTCCAAAATACTTCTTATTCAAGAGGTTGAGGTAGGTCAAGTGGTACCAGGGAAAGTCCAAAATACTTCTTATTCAAGAGGTTGAGGGATCGACTCCTGGGAAGGCCCCTGGCGGTTGAAATTCATACCCCAGGACAAAAGCATGATTAGGGAGCCCGTCTCCTGAAGTGTATACAATAGGCCCGGGGCCCTGGGCCCCGCCTATTCCCCGTGGGGGGACCCGCGATTCGCATCCCCTCTTTTTGTAGGGGATGCCTTTGGGGCGGGTCCCCCCACGGATGTGGAGTCCACTATCCGGGGCGCATTTGTATACACTTTGGGGGTCTTACCACTGTGGTGCCCTTAATCATGCGTTTGGCTCCGTAGAGTGGCCTCCCCAGGAGTCGATCCCATGACCTCACCTTAAAGTGATTTATGGACTTACCCTGGTACCACTTGAGCTAGTTCAAGTGGTACCAGGGTAAGTCCATAAATCACTTTAAGGTGAGGTCATGGGATCGACTCCTGGGGAGGCCACTCTACGGAGCCAAACGCATGATTAAGGGCACCACAGTGGTAAGACCCCCAAAGTGTATACAAATGCGCCCCGGATAGTGGACTCCACATCCGTGGGGGGACCCGCCCCAAAGGCATCCCCTACAAAAAGGCCGGCCTTTTTGTAGGAGGGTAGGATTTCATTCTAAGTACCTGACACCTCCCCACAGGGGAATAGGCTGGAGCCGTGGGCCCCGGGCCTATTGTGTACACTTCGGGAGACGAGGCTCCGTAATCATGCATTTGTCCCAGGGTGGATGAAAACCGCACCCCAGGGGCCTCCCCAGGAGTCGATCCCTCAACCTCTTGATAAAGAGATATTTTGGACTTGCCCTGGTACCACTTCCGGGCGCCCAGCCTCCTGCTGCCTGCTTCGTCTGTTGGCGCAACCACCTCCTCTCCGCCTGCACAGCAAACTGCAGATCGGCCGCTTGGTACCTCGTCCTCTGCTCCAACTTTGGGTCTGGGGCAGCAAGTTTTAGGCTCATCTCCTTCTTCTCAAAATGCCCCCCTTTCAAAGCTTCTTTGTGCGCAGGGCATTGGGGGCAAATGATGAGTCAGGCCCAAGTGGCCTAGAATATGATGAGCCAGATCCAAATCCACCAGGGAAGCCCAGGTCCAGATCCACGGAGTGACCAAGTCAAGGCAGGCATCTACGTCGCTTTGGAAGCAGTCCCGCTTCTACCAATTCCTGCGGAGAATATCTCACCTGCCTCCACCTGGCCCGTCCCTCGAGGACAGCTCTGAGGCTCCAAAGAGAAGTCGTCCCCATCTGTTAGGGGAGGACTATAAATAGAGGATGAACATCTTACTCTCTCTCTCTCGCTTGTAATCCACCTTATCAATCAAAGATCACCATATTCTAAAGTGGACGTAGGTCATACAGACCGAACCACTATAAATTCCCTCTCTCTCTCTCATTTATTTACTACATTTTCACCTAGCATTTATTATTTGACCGCAAGTGGTACCAGAATTCGCTTCCTTGAGTATAAGAGAATGAGATCTCAGGTTCGAATCTCTGGGGAGGCCCTCCAGGATAGCTTGACATCCCTGGGGACAAATAAATAATAGGCGCTCACCAGGATAGCTTGACACCCCTGGTCGAGTCCGTCTCAAATGACCGCCGGCCTTTTTGTAGGGGATGCCTTTGGGGCGGGTCCCCCCACGGATGTGGAGTCCACTATCCGGGGCGCATTTGTATACACTTTGGGGGTCTTACCACTGTGGTGCCCTTAATCATGCGTTTGGCTCCGTAGAGTGGCCTCCCCAGGAGTCGATCCCATGACCTCACCTTAAAGTGATTTATGGACTTACCCTGGTACCACTTGAGCTAGTTCAAGTGGTACCAGGGTAAGTCCATAAATCACTTTAAGGTGAGGTCATGGGATCGACTCCTGGGGAGGCCACTCTACGGAGCCAAACGCATGATTAAGGGCACCACAGTGGTAAGACCCCCAAAGTGTATACAAATGCGCCCCGGATAGTGGACTCCACATCCGTGGGGGGACCCGCCCCAAAGGCATCCCCTACAAAAAGGCCGGCGGTCATTTGAGACGGACTCGACCAGGGGTGTCAAGCTATCCTGGTGAGCGCCTATTATTTATTTGTCCCCAGGGATGTCAAGCTATCCTGGAGGGCCTCCCCAGAGATTCGAACCTGAGATCTCATTCTCTTATACTCAAGGAAGCGAATTCTGGTACCACTTGAGTGTTCTTTGGAAGCAAACAGTCGGAGGAAACCTCTTCTGTCACGTAATGATCAACAGTGGCCCACCTGCGATCATCATGACGTCTTTAGAAATCTCTACAACAGTGGTCGACTTCCTCTCCTGGAAAATTTGGAGATGTTTTCAACATTTTTCCAAGATCAGAGGTAGGCCATTTGACCCGACTTGTGATTTTCCAGTTTTCTAAGATAGTTTTTGTCACGCCCCCGGACCGAGGTCCCGCTAAACGAGGCCTTAATCCGGGGTCGTGGCGCGACAGGCCGGAAAATTCCGCCCGCACACGATAGTTTCCCACAGGTTTCCGCGGTAAGGATTCCCGAAATCCGATCCAACAGTGATAGATAAGAATCACTTTCATACAAAGAACTTACGCGGAAGCATTGTAGCAAACATAAAAGTCTCTCACAAACGGGTATAAGATGAGAACGCACGAGACTAGCATAAAAAAGAGAAACATTTCATTGGTAGGCCCCAAAGTTAGTTTAAAGTTGATACAAAAGTAAAGTTAGTCATTAATTACAATCTTTTCCCAAAAAGTATAAGCCAACAATGGCCACAACAAAAACCCAAAATGTATAGTATCCATTTCCCAGAATGTGGTCGCAGTTCCAAAAGCAACCCGTCGTCTAAACGACATCATCGGGCTGCCACTCGCCCTCCACAAGGACTATGGGTTCCGCCTCGAAGTGTGCCTCAACCGCGAGGGGCTCAACATCTGGCACCAAGCAAACAGGGTCAGACACGACGGTCTGGCAAGCAAATACAACAATAATAGGATGATAGAAAAGCAAAGTATGTGATAAATGAGAGCCACGATTAAATCACGAATAATAACAATGACGAACTAAAGATAGAAGATAAACATTTCAATGGTTTACAAATCCAATGTTATGATAAGTAAAATAAGCAAGTACCATAAGATGAATATTAAATGCATGAAAACGTTGGCAAACCACGTAAAGCTATATTCTCCTGTTACCGAAGTAACTGGAGCAGACAAAACCGTAGCCACTACTCGTGGGACCGGAACGAACATAGTCGTTATCAAACAGAACCGTAGCCACTACACGTGGGACCGGATATAACCGTTGCCATGGTCTGTACAGACAGAAACCAAACTGCAGCTGGTGAACAGATTAAAGATTCCAAGCCGGATGATCAGTCCGACAAGGTAACCTAAGCTTAGTGGTGCCATTAGAATGAAAGTTCGAAACCTCGAAGTAATACAAATCCGTTTATAAGATACATTTCCAAAATCGACAAGAAAACTACTCCAAACAAATGCATATTGGCGAATCCGAGCAAAATAGGTGAGTAGTCTTATCAATATCTAAATATGTGGTATCAATATCTAAATATGTGGTAAACCACTTCAAAACATTCAAAAGGATTGGAGAAAGAACCCGAACAAAAGTCTTTTTACATGGAATGAATGTATGATGATTCGATCGACTAAAGCGGGTAGTCTCGATATACATTTGACCCCTTTATTGTCATTAATAGAAAGTAATTTGGTGCCACCGAAGATCCTTGACAAATCACAAGGGATGAAGTGTACATTTAGACTTGAAGGTTTCCCAAGTGGTCTTGATCATAGTCCAAGCCAATTCTCACAATAAATTCTAGGCTTGTAAAAGGGCTGAATGGCTTCAATTATAGGAAAGAGTTTGGCTGAATTGGGCTTGGACATAGGCTTGAAGTGGACCTGAAATTATATCCAATAAGTCCTCAATAAACGTAGGTTTAAACCCCTTTTTAATCAGGCCCACAACTGGCCTTAACCCAAGCTCAAACAGTCCACTAATTAGGCCCAAAACAGTCCTTAAAGTAGCCCATAATTCAGGTCATAAAACAGTCCAACATCAGGTCTCAAAACAACCCATCATCAGGTCCCAAAATGGCCCAGAATCTGACCTTGAAACAGGCCCAAAGAAGCCCTGAAAACAGGCCCAGAACAGCCTTTAAATGGACCAAGAACAGGCCTGACCCGAGCCCCCCAGGCTGGGCTGGGCTCGCTCGAGCGACCCCAGGTCCGCTCGAGCGGAGCCCAGACAGTACCTGGGTCGCTCGAGCGGACTGGGCTCTGTCCAGTCCGGCTCGTCAGGCGGATTTTCCTCTTTTTTGCATTCTTTGTGATCATTTTTCACTCCTTTCCTTCCATACACAATTCCACAATAACTTGGGCCATTTCTTAACCTCCACAAATCATTAAATCATCATCCATAATCATCCAATAAATCAAACTCAACACTTTTTTAAAGAATCAAAGTTCTTTTCTCTTTCTTTGAACACCCACCTTTCACACAAGGAAATCAAATTTTCTAAAGGACCCAATTGAAAGCAAACTCTCAATGCATTGTAAGACAATAACATAAATTGAAATCAATGTAACATAGGTTCATTCAATCAAAGTAAATCCATAAATCGAAGAAGATTAGCACATAAGAAGAAAAATCATGAAATGGTACCAAACAAGAGAAATCATCATATTAATTGTGAAATCTACTTGCCTCTAGTCAAGATAGGAGCAAAATTACTCTTCAAACAAAGCTCTAGTGCCTCAAGCTCCAAATCTACAAAAACCCCAAAATTTTCCCAAGGAAAACCCTAAAAATCAACATTTGTAAATCTCCAAGGAAAACCCTAGCATATGGGATTAAAACACTCTAAATGGAGAGGAAAACAAGAATCTCAAGTTTGGAAAGCCATTGCTAACCTTGAGAAGTCCAAACAAAGAAGAGAAGCTTGAATGAGGGCCTTTCCTTAGCTCAAAATCCTTGAAAAAGATATCTTTGGAGAGCTTGGAGAGGGAGGAAGGACTTTAGAAGATCAATCCTCCAAGAAAACTCCACCAAATGAGAGTTTCAGATGAGAGAGAGAGTGTGGAAAGAGAGGGAAAAACCGTATCTCAGAACTTGCTGGAAAAGAAATGAAGGAGAAGAAGAAAGGTTCCCCTTCTTATAAGATAGGTTTTGTGGGCCCCGGTCTTCACAAAGCTGAAAATGGCATTTGCGGGCCCCGAACGAAAACGACGAAGAAGACAAAAACGATCAGCGAAATTTCTACTTTCCAAAAAGTATATTTTTGTCAATTTCTGAAATTTTCGAAATTTGGGTACAGATTGTGTGTGAAAGGTCAGTTTTGCCCTTTTCCTCGAAAAACGCAATTTCTGATCATTAAATCAAATTGGCCAAAACATGAAAGTTGATGACCTAGATGAAATGAGTCAAAATACACAAAAATTGGGATTTTACGAACATCAAAGTTGAACTCCACAAATTAACACACAATCCACGGGCGCCCCGGCCCGCGTCAATCCTAAGTCAATGATTCTCAAAAGCTCCCAAAGCTAATCAAACATTCTAATCTAGCTTAATAAAATAAGCTAATCGTCCACTAACCCCCACTTATCAACTAATCACGGTTAAAATATAATTAAATATTCCAAACCTGGGTCGGGGTCTGACAGTTTTGATCATAGCCGTACAAAATCTTGGATTGTGGATGGATTTTGATGAATCTTATATTGCTGGAAAGTGACTATGATTCCGCTTGAACCTTGTTGATTTGATTCTCAATAAGATCAAGCAGTCGATCGGATGCAAGTGGATTTACTCCATCAAACTTAAATCAGATGGCATGGACCGGCATAAGGCACGTCTTGTAGCTCTTGGAAATAGATAGGAATATAGCATTAACTATGATGAAACATTCGCTCCTGTAGCAAAAATGACTACAGTTAGGACTATTCTTGCTGTTGCTGCTTCTCAATCCTGGCCTGTCTATCAGATGGATGTCAAAAATGCATTTCTACATGGTGATCTCAAAGAAGATGTCTACATGAGACTTCCACAAGGCGTTTCACGGTACCCAAAGGGGGTAGTGTTACAAAATTACATCGATCCCTTTATGGACTTAAGCAAGCTCCTGGGGCATGATTTGAAAAATTTCAAGAAGCCCTTGTTCACCTGGATTTCCTTCCAAGTCCTTATGATCCTTCCATGTTTCTACATCATGCGTCAAAAGGGATTACTATTCTTTTTGTTTATGTTGATGACATCATCATTACTGGCCCTAATTCCGATATGATTTATCAACTTCAGGCTTCTCTTCATGATTCTTTTCAAATGAAGGATCTCGGACCTTTGACCTATTTTTTAGGTCTCAAAGTTCATCAATCAGCTAACGGAATCTTTCAGCATAAGTATACTCTTGATCTGATTGACATGGTAGGACTTCAAAATTCCACTCCAGTTGACACTTCGGTTGAAATGTGAAACTTGGGCAAGACGACGGTGATCCTATCGCTGATCCTACTATGTATCGTGGATTGGTTGGTAGCTTGGTTTATTTGACAACTACTTGCCCTGATATTTCATATGCTGTCAATTTGGTAAGTCAGTTCATGACTAATCAATCCTAAACATCTTCATTTGGCTGCTGTTCGTCGAATCATTCGGTATCTTCTTCGGATGCCAACTCGTGGATTATATTTCCCGGTGAATAGCTCCATTACACTAAAAGCATATTCAGATGCTAATTGGGCTGGTTGTCTCGACACTCGCGCTCTACAACCGGATGGTGTATGTATCTTGGTGATAGCTTGATTTCCTGGAAATGTAAAAAACAAGGCAGAGTCTCGAAATCCTCTACTGAAGCTGAGTATCGTGCTATGTCTGCCGCTTGTTCAAAAATTATTTGGCTTCACAGGTTACTTTCAGATATCGATTTTCCTGCAATTGGTGCGACACCTCTACACGCAGATAATACTAGCTCAATTCGTATTACTGCCAATCCAGTGTTTCATGAGTGCATCAAACACATTGAGGTAAATTGTCATTTTATTCGAGATGAGTACATGAACGATGTCATCAGCCTTCCGCACATCTCTGATATGCAAATAGCTGATATATTTGCTAAAGCGCTTCCTCTCCCTCGACATCAGTTCTTGGTTGGCAAATTGATGCTTTTTGATTCTCCCGCATCAATTTGAGTGGGGGTGTCACGATATTTGTGGGTTCAGGCCCACAGGCCAACCTGCATAATTGTCTCAAATCCAAGCCCAGATTGCGTAGATCTAATTGATAGGATTTGGTCAAAGTGTACATTGTGTAATTTCCTTTTATATAGATTCCCATCATTAATTTAGATTGTACAGCCATATAATGTACAGATTGGTAGCCTTGATTAAGGCACTTTTCATCCTATTTAATGGAAGGGTCAATCTTTAAAGGAGACACCAAATTCATATGCAACTCAGTCCTTTGCATTATATCAATTCTTGTATGTATTGATACCTTGTGCTATTTTATATATCAAATTAAAATTCACAATTTTTGTTAGATTGGTAGTTTCCACTGTCACCCAGTCATGATAAATTGAAAATTTTTGTATTGAATTCAAGCCATTATTACTGTTAAGTGTAAATGCATAATAGCATTAGAGTTTCGGTTTTCAAATAGGAGATCGTGGATCAACCCAAAGGTATGATCATCTTTCAATCCTTGAAAACTGGGTAGGGTATCTTGGCGCATGTTTCCTAATTAGACTGTGATTATCTACCCAAAGATGCTGTCCATCTCTTTTTGCTACTTGTTGCCGCAATAACTCTATTGCGATGATTGATTTATGCAAAGTAACCAATTCGCTTGTTGCCTTTGGGCCCAAAGGAGGATTGTGATCCAATGTCATTAGTTTAATTTATTACTTACCATTAATTCTAAATTAAACAGGCTTATGAAATCAGGTGATCCAATTCAAAGAATGTTTATTTAATGCATGCATTTTGTTTTTGAATCAGTTGCTACTAGCATGACATTGCCTTCTCAACTTGAAGTATTCTAATTTTGACCGAAAACAATTATGCTGATTGGAGGGATATGCTTACCCTTACTCTTGAGTTATTTGGACGTTGATAAGGCCATATTGGAACCCAAACCATCTGTACCAATCAAAGTGCCGAAACTGACCGCAGAATATGTTAAATGGCTGAGGACGGATAAGGTTAGCCTTCAAATAATTAAGAACTACATTGCAAGACACATGAGAGGGTTCATTGCATTCATTGAAAAATGTGAAGGACTGTTTGAAACGATAGAATGACAATATGAGGCAACCGACAAGGCCATTGGAGCATTCCTGATGAGCCGACTTTCCTCCAACTTTCCACCATGAAATACGATAAGAGTAAAAGGTGTGAGAGAACACAGAATGAAAATGGTAAATTTGGCAGCTCAACCTAAGAATGTTCATATGATCGTGTCGGATGTTTACGTAATTAAATTTGTCCTCAACTCGCTTCCTTCTGCTTTTAGTCCATTCAAGATTGCGTATAACTAGAATCCGGTTTTTTTAACTTCTAATGAATTTATCACCATGTATGATCAAGAAGATTAAAGTAGGAAGGAAAATTAACCTTGAATTTTGTCTCTCACAAGAAACTCAAGAATAAGAAAATGAAAGGCGACTTGTCTAAAATCGAAACCAAGAAAGATGGAGTACAAAATTTCTTCTTTTTAAGAAGGATCACATGAAAAGCAAGAACTGATTTGAGAAGGGAGGTAACAATCTTGAAGCAACACTAGTGTGCTTGGAAACTAAATTAATAGATGTACCTTCTGATATCTGGTGGTTAGACTTAGGAGCCATTTTTCATGTTTGTAATTATATGCATAGATTCCTTTCCAACCGGAGTCCAAATAATGGAGAGAGATCCATTGTGATGGGGAATCGAGAGGAATCTAAACAGTACGAAGATTTTGTGTTTAATTTTTGAAATCCATTGTATTTTCTTTTCTTAAAGTTAAACAATGATGGTTTTGTGTTAAATTTTGGACATGCGATTTTAAGCATTTATAAGAATAATGTTTTTATTGGAAGTGGATATGTGTGATTTGGTTTGTATACATTACAGTTGGATCCAATATTTATACGGTCCCTAGTAACCTTGAACACAAATATTAGTTTCATCATCATTGACATCGTCACCATAATCTTCATCTTCATCAAAGCCTTTTCCGAACTATGTTGGGATCAACTACATGAATTCTATTTCTCCATTCTGATTTATTCTTGTGCCAAATCCTTGAATAGATTGCACTTCTTTAGATCCAACCTTACTACTTCCATTTACGATTTTACGTCCTCTTCGGCCAACCGTAATTGTGGACCCGTGATTTTTTTTTAAGGGAGTGAACCCAAATAGGTACTTGGGTTTTTGTGGCAAACCCAGGATTTTCATGTGGGTTTTGGTGGTGGACCCTGCATTTTTTTGGTGGACTTTGGAATCAGACCTAGAATTTTGATATGGGTTTTGGAAGCAGACCCAGGACCAACGGGGGTGATTGTCCGCAAAACCATGTACTTGGGTCTGCCCCTGGCCTACTCCTTCCCCTTTGTGGGCTATCAACTTGCATAGAAAACCTTTTCCTCACCGGCGCCGTTCTTGGCCTTTGTTGGATATGTCCAAACCATCTCAAACATATCTCTCTCTCTCTCTCTCTCTCTCTCTCTCTCTCTCAATTACCTATTGATAGTTTCATTTAGTCATATAGTATGGATGGTTCACATAGATTAAATTGATCAGTAAAATTTAAGGCAGTGATTACGGGCGAAAGTGTGTGGAATGCTGCATGTTGTCATATGGACCAAGTGGAAGAATGTTAACTTCATGTGAGTGTGGCCCACACGACCACACACCCATAATAGGGTCTGCCTTGGATAATCAAGTCATTAGGGACTTTCCCCCATTGTTTGTGTCTCCTTGAGAGATATCTTTGTTATGAAGGAAAGTCCTAATCTATTAGGGTGCTTATTAGCGGGTTTCCTAAAATCTTTAATAGAAATATTTCATAATGAGAAGGGAATGGTTGAAGAAATCCTTTAGGGTTTAAGGGGTTACAACTCCTCTCTTCACGGCCACACTCACATGATAGGGTCTGCCTTGGATAATCAAGTCATTAGGGACTTTCCCCCATTGTTTGTGTCTCCTTGAGAGATATCTTTGTTATGAAGGAAAGTCCTAATCTATTAGGGTGCTTATTAGCGGGTTTCCTAAAATCTTTAATAGAAATATTTCATAATGAGAAGGGAATGGTTGAAGAAATCCTTTAGGGTTTAAGGGGTTACAACTCCTCTCTTCACCAATACCTTGGTTGCCCATTGATATTGAGTAGAAAGGATTAAGTTGAGTGTAGTCCCCATTCAAAGGGACCCGCACGACCTTGAGATTTGTGAGAATCAATGTTACGAATGGAATTAGGTATGTGATTTACATAGTGATTTATGCTTATGTTGTTCAGATCTATCCTAATCGTTGTAAATGCGACTTATTCATGTTCATCCATAAGATTAACATGGAACACTGGAACCTACTAATGAGATTGTTTGTCTTCAGGATGGATGCTTCTCTGCAGATTCAGATGTTTTCCTTTTTGGTGCTAAGACAGTCTACAGAGATATTTGCCTAGGTTAGTGGATTTTCTAGCTGAAAACATGGTATGATATAGATGTTATTCATCTTTAAACTGCTACAGTTCTTAAACCTTGCAAACTAAGTTGTGTTTGGGCCGTATCCTTTTTGACCAGATGGGCAATTTCCAAAAGTCAAAATTCACTAAGTTTCATCTTGGACCTGTAATTTTTTTTGACATGATCCAGGGCTTTTGCTTTGCTGCAAAATGCGCAAAGACATCAAAGCATAAACACAAATCTGTACTGCAAAATAAAGAAATGTGGCACTGATAACCATCTGTTCTGCAAAGATAAAGGATCTTTGCATGGATAGCCATCTGTTCTGAAAAAAATGAATTATTCTTTTGCAATTTGGGCTGCTTCTATTGTACCACCAAAGTGCCGGGCAGCAGCTATCGGTGACTTCTGTGTATTTGTGTTTGTGTTGCTACCATTTCTTACTTTTTACTGGTAACCAAATCTGCTTTCTGATGTATTAGGGGAGAGTGGTTATGTCATTTGTTACGAAATGGAAGAGATTGAGAGGAAACTTGGTTTTGGAAGGAACTCATTGGTACATTTCTGTTGTGGTTTAGATATTACCTGCATTGAACTTTTGCCCAAATTATTGGTGTATTTGCTTATGTTTTTAACAACACTTATAATAATGCCACTGTTGAAAAAAGTTATAGTATTTTTATTTTGTGTGGGTTTTAGAAGCTCATGGTGATACTTATCAATCAAGCCTGAAACTAACCTTTTTTTTTTTTTTAATAATTGGATGACATGGACCCATGACCTTGTGTTTGCAAGAATGCCCTCTAACTGAAGTTTACCCAATGCTCATATTTGTAAAAATGGAAAGTGCATTCACACTTCATTTGCTGTAGCTAAAGGTCATGTTATTGATGTAATTCTAGGAACTCCCTTTTTATTAAAAATCCAGTCTTTTACTGTTGATACAGAAGGAATCCGTGCTTCAATAGATGATAAACCAATTATCTTTGAATTAATAGAAAGTCCTTGACTTGGACGAATAAATCAAATCAATTTTCTCATCGCTCAAAAAGAAAAATATCTTGAAGATCTCAAAACTGAAATTTACGTTTGTCGAATAGAAGATCAATTTGAGTCCAAATCCTTCCAAGACAAACTTGCAAACTTTCAAACGTCTTTAATAAAAGAATGTCGTTCCGAGATCCCTTTTGCCTTTTGGCATAGAAAGAAACATATGGTTTCTCTCCCCTATATCTCCACTTTTAATCAAAGAGATATTCCTAAAAAAGCTCGTCCTTCTCTAATGAGTCCAAGATTATTAGAATTATGTGATAAAGATATCAAAGATCTTCAAAAGAAATCAATTCGCAAGTCTCACTCTCCCTGGAGATGTGCGGCCTTTTTTGTTGAAAATGTTGTAGAAATAGAGAGGTGCTCCTAGACTTGTCATCAATTATAAATGCCTTAATAAAGTTCTTCAAACCATCAGATATCCAATCTCTAACAAGTAAGATCAAATCACAAGACAATATGAGGCCTGTATTTTCTCGAAGTTTGACATTAAACCAGGATTTTTGCAAATTCAGATT
The DNA here is from genome assembly GCA_012931725.1 of Litsea cubeba. NCBI lineage: Eukaryota > Viridiplantae > Streptophyta > Magnoliopsida > Laurales > Lauraceae > Litsea > Litsea cubeba. Next base: position 63,411,881 of record CM022952.1, on the reverse strand, counting down.
AAAGAAAGAGAGCTGCTAATGCCACATCCCTACTTGCTCTTTCCACATCCCATATTTTTAAGACCAGTATACCCATTTTTGAAATGACCAGCTTGGACATCACTAATACTTTCAGGAGGTCATAAAATTTCTTTGTACACTACCCCACAAAACATTTGTTTTTCCCTCCCATTCATAGAATCCTGCCACTCTCCTTCGTCAAGGTTTTCCCTCCCTACTTCTCTCTCTTTCTCCATTCTCTCCCATTCTCTTAGCATTCATGTCATATTCATCTCAACTTTCATCCAACTCTTCTTGTCAGTCATTTATCACTCTCCTCACTCATATCTCACTCTTCATCTCATTATCTCTTCATCCTCATTCATTCACCTCTCAAGCGGTTCTCATTTGTCATTCTTGAGCAATGGACAAGCAAATCGTGGCTTATGATCTTTTTGGGGGCCAAAGGGACGCAATCCAGTTTTTTTTGCGGTTTTTTTTCGAGCGTGCGTCCCAAATTGTTCTGCCACTTAGGGCTGAAAACATTATTTTGTTTGGCTACTTAGGGCCAAATAGTTCGTTCTCGGTTATTTTTGAAGTTGCTCGCTCATTTTTCGTGCTCTCGGACAAGTTTAAATTATTCATGTGATGCATATGTATCCAATCTAATTCAATAGAATCCAACACATATTTATCCAATCAATATGAATCCACCCAACACATCTATATGGAATTCAATAGAACGAAAAAGTTAACAAGTTTTACATCAATGGTGTCCAACCAAAACTAATCAGTCCAACGCATTAGCTAAACACCAACACATCATGATTCCCTTATACCAAAAAAAAAAGCAAAAAAAAAGAACACCGTATCTCCCTCCTGCGGCTGCGGGTGTATGTCCTTGTCTGGGTATGGTGCATGGGTTGCTTGACATCATCTAGAGAAGCTCCATTCATCACTCTATCCACCTGCTCAATAACCTAGTATAGGTCACCCGGGTTTAGAACGCTCATATCATATCCCCTCTGAAGAATCGGTCACGTGATGCATCGCACATTCGCAATAAGCTACATTTGGAAAATCCAAAAAAGATCAGTGTTTGATTAGTGTTATTACGATCAAAATATAGCATGAATAAGATAATTGGTCTTATTAACCATACCAACTAAGGGTCTATGGTGGAGCTACCCTGAGAGTCCTGCACGTGTGGGTCATATGTGGAGAGATGATTTGGGTTCTGGACAGTTGGGTGGTCACTTGTGCATACCAATCTATGTATCCGGGTACACAGTCCCATGATGACCCTCTGACAGACCACAGTCCAAAGGAGACAATACGTGATTGTGCCACCTCTCCCATATTTGGTTTCGGTATTATATGCAATCCGATAATGGTTTGTGGTGGAACCACGCGTGGCGCGCTTTGGAGCAAGTGGTGAGGGAGGAATCACTTGTACCTTACTGAACTCCTCAGTACCCTATTGGGATGGTATGGCTCAACAATGCCCATACATTTCATGCAACCGGTATAATAAGCAACCTGATGGAATGGATGGTCACCCCTATGCTATTAAATAGAATGCTATTAACAGGTCCCCCAAGTAAGAGATTGCCTATCATATTACCTCATGACCTCTACGTCTGTCAAGAGCCTCTCGACGTGTCTGTAAAAGAGAGATGTAATCTCCAGACTCCCTTTAGGGAACCTAACAATGCACCCGATGTTGGGAAGTCCCACATCGCCTAAGTCCTGAGTTGGACATGTCTTCATATACCTTTTTGGGCCTTCCACCTATCAGCTTAAGCTTTTAGGTTGGTATATGGTTTATTACATGGTATCAGAGCGGGTTCCGATCCCGTCGTTCTTGTGTAGCCCACGTGGCTCCTGTCGTTCTTGTGTAGCCCATGTGGTAGGCCCGTCCATGAAATCTGTTGGGCCTGCACGTGGGGGAGTGTTGGGAAGTCCCACATCGCCTAAATCCTGAATTAGACACGTCTTCATATACCCGTTTGGGCTTTTCACCTATCAGCTTAAGCTTTTGGGTTGGCATATGGTTTCTTACACTGGAGGCATGTCTTCCGTGTACAGGCGGTTGGGAGTAGGTCTGCAATGGCTGAAATGCTCATATATCCAGACCTCTAGTAGGGTCAAATACCCAGCTATCTGCTTGACGCCAAACCGAGTAGCAAGTCCCAACTGTCTATACAGATATGCCAAGGTAGTAGCACCCCGAGCATATGTACGCACCTCATCCAAGTCCATCAACAACCTCAAATAAATTACTAGGACCCGTGTGCCGGACTTGTCAGTGAAAAGTGTGCAGCCCAATATGTATAGCAAATATGCTCTTGCTGCATTCCTAATTTGCGGCTTTGGGTCTGCATCAGATACCTCTCCAAATATGTCCCTGAACCACTCCAACTTCACTGAATACCCCCGTGCACCTGACAACTAATTATGTGCATTCTCGGGTGACACTCCCAACGTAGAGCTCACTAGTGACATTGCCCTCTCAACTGACAAACTGTCGGCTGATATTGATTTACCTGTCATTGGAATCCCGAGGATGGTGCCGACGTCATTTGAGGTGTTTGGCATCTCACCGTAAGGCGTGTGGTGTAATTAGAGAAAGAGGAAGAGACGAAGGTTGAAGATAAACTGATACCTCAATAGGAGGATCGTTTGTATATTTATAATAACATTATACCCTAATCAAGGGCAATCAGAATAATTAACAATCAATCTCCTAAACTATACAAGGAAATAACAATTAATCTCCTAATCTATACAAGGAAATAAATCAGCATCAAATCAGAACATAATCTAAGTAGGATCTGATATACAGTTGTGTACAAGCCCTTGGGCTGGGCCTAGTGGGCCTGAGCCACATTATCTTTTACACTCCCCCTCAAATTGATGTGGTAATGCAGAAAACAACAATTTGCGAGTGAGTTCATGATGGCGTGGCTTGGGAAGTACTTTGGTGAAGATATCCGCCAACTGGTCACGAGTAGAGACATGAGGCAATGTTATCTTCTCAGCATGGTTTAAAATCTCGGTATCGGTCGCGGTATCGGCCTGGCCGAAAAAACGATACGTCGCGGATATCGTCGCGGATATCAGTCCGTCGCGGTCGTCGCGGTGTGAATTTTTTTTTAATCCAAAAAAATTCGCAAAAATATTTAAAAAATCCAGAATATTAGAAAATGTTGGAAAACAATATTTTTTTCCATTAGTAACAACAATAAATCAAAATCTCGGTCACCTTAAGTTATGAGTCCTGTTTGTGTCGCTGTTCGCTTTATTCTCCAGTATTTTATATAATGCAACCATTATTGATGCTCATGATCAATAAGATGAAATATCATAAATTTGACATAATGCAACCACAAATTTAGGCAAAAACTCATACTTTTTTGTTCCAAAAGTATAGATCTATTTTAAACTAACACATTATCAATGCAATTGAACACTAATGTGAAAAAATGTAATTGATTTCAAGAAAAGCCCCAAATTTTGGAAATAAAAAAATTTAGATCTACACTTTAAAATACTAGATCTAGGGAAAAATAAGTGAGTAACATCGAATCTAACTCAATATAAAGCCTTTTGGTTCATGAATTAGTGTATTACACAATCTTTACTACTATATCATTCCAAACATAATTAAATAGGTTTAATATCATATCTAGTAGCTTATGATAATAATAGACATCCACGCACAAAAAAAAAAAGAAAGACAATTGGCAAAAGAGTCCTAGCTATCATGGTCAAGTAGGATCCTTTTGTCTTCTTGATTGCCACTGTTCTAAAACATGCGTTTCGCAGAGGGGGTCCGGGGGTATCCCCCGGCGGGGGTCGAGCTATCGGCTGATATTTTATATCGTCACGGCCGATATTTACTTCGTATCGGCCGATATCTCGCGAGATATTGGCGATTTGAAGCCCGGTATCGCCGATACCGATATCTCAGCGAGATATCGGCTCGGTGTCGGCCGATACCGATTCGGTTCGTATCGGCCGGTTTTTAAAACCATGCTTCTCAGTGACAACATGCTGACGGATGAAGTGACAATCAAGCTCAATATGCTTCGTCCGTTCATGAAAGACTGGATTATTAGCAATTCTGGTAGCACTGGTATTGTCCCCATGAAGAGGTGTAGAACGATCAACAATGACACCGAATTCACAGAGAAGACGGCGGAGCCAGATGATTTCAGCACTTGCGGACGACATTGCTCGATATTCAGCTTTAGCAGAAGACTTGGACACAGTTGTTTGCTTCTTGCACTTCCATGAAATCAGAGAGTCACCAAGAAACATACACCAGCCAGTGGTAGATCGCCGAGAATCGGGGCAACCAGCCCAGTCGGCATTGGCATACGCTGATAAGCGCAGAGAAGTATCAGAAGGATAGAAGAGACCATGAGTAAGAGTGCCTCTAACATAGCGGAGTATACGCAAAGCAGCAGCAAGGTGGGGTTTGTGAGGATTGCTCATAAATTGGCTAACCGTATGAACTGCATGAGAAATATCAGGTCGAGTCATAGTTAAGTAGAGCAAACTACCAACTATCCGCCGAAAAATAGAGGGATCATCCAGGGGAAGGCCATCCTCTGCACTGAGTTTGCTGTTTAATTCCATCGGCGTAATCGGTAGCATATTTACGCCGATGGACCCGAATGCCTGATTTGGTACGTGAAAACTCAAGCCCCAAAAAGTATGTGAGAGGACCGAGATCCTTCATTCTGAAGTGGCGAGTGAGATGGTGCTTGAGATTCGTAATGCCTGAAATATCATTGCCACTGATAATCATATCATCAACATAGACTAAAAGGAATGTATAACCCTTCGGTGTCCATCTAAGAAATAGTGAACTATCAGAATGACTCTGACGAAACCCAGCTTGAAGAATTGCTGCCCGAAATTTTTCAAACCAAGCCCTGGGAGCCTGCTTAAGTCCATAAAGAGATTTTCGCAACTTGCAAACATGCTGAGGAGGACAAGCATATCTTGGAGGAGGTTTTAAGTAGATAGTCTCCTTCAAGTCGCCATGAAGAAAAGCATTTTTGACATCCATTTGCCATAGAGGCTAGTTGCGTGCTGCAGCGACACAAAGGAGAGTACGAACAGTGGTCATTTTAGCTACTGGAGCAAATGTTTCCTCATAGTCAATGCCATACTCCTGCTTGTAACTTGCGCAACCAATCGGGCTTTATAGCGATCAAGACTCCCATCAGAGTTAACCTTTACAGAATAGATCCATTTACTGCCAATCACAGAGGCACGTTCAGGAGTCGGTACCAAATCCCATGTGTTGTTTGCTTCTAGAGCAAGCAACTCCTCAGTCATAGCATCCTGCCAGTATGCAATCTTCGAAGCCTGTGAATAAGAGGTGGGAATAGGAGCACTATCCAAAGAAGTGAAAAGGGCAGGAAAGCCATATCTGTCAGGAGCAACAGAAGGACGACTAGAGCGTCGCAGGGGTATGACACTATCAGTAGAGGATGTATGAATACCTGAGGGTGCAGGAGGCAGCATAGGGAGAGGATCAGGAGTAGGAGGCCCCACTGGAGGAACCGTGTTACGCCGGACATAGACATTGGTAATAGGTGGTGGGTGAGAAGTAGTCGCAGGGAATTGTGGCAGATACGATACAGCAACAGGATGAGTATCCAAACACAAAGAAAAGAAAGGAATGTGTTCCAAGAAGATCACATTATGAGATATTCGCATGCGTTTCTCGGATTGGTCATAACATAGAAATCCCTTGTGTTCACTACTGTAACCTAGGAAGACACATTTGGCAGTTTGAGGTGACAACTTAGTGCGCTCTGTAGACGGAAGATGGACAAAGCATAAATAACCAAAAACACGCAAGTGAGAATATGAAGGGGTATGATCAAAGAGAGCTTCATATGGAGTAGTCTTTCCTAGAACGGAGCTAGGATGACGATTGAGAAGATAAATAGCAGTCTGTGCAGCATCACACCAAAATTTGGGAGGAACTAAGGATTCAAGGAGAGTACGAACAGTTTCAAGAATATGTCTGTTCTTCCTCTCCGCAACACCATTTTGTTGTGGAGTATGTGGGCAGGATTTTTGGTGAATAATGCCTTTATCAGAAAGGAAGGCAGAAAAATCATGGGACATGTATTCTCCGCCGGAGTTAGACCTAAGGATTTTTATATTTTTCTGAAATTGTGTATGAACCATATTGTAAAACTTTTGGAAAAGAGAAAAGACTTCAGATTTGAAGCACATGAAATAAATCCAAGTGAATCTAGAATGATCATCAATAAAGGTTACATAATACTTAAACCCTGTCCTACTCAATGTGGGTGCAATTCCCCAAACATCAGTGTGAATGATATCAAAAGATGATAACGCATGAGAACGATGAATGGGAAAAGGTAAAATATGACTCTTACTCAAACAACACGTTGCACACTTTGATTGAAGTAAAGAGGACATCATTTTATTTTCAATAGTGGGTTCTAAACAACCAATCTTAAACAAAGAAAGTAAATAAGCATTGTTCACATGACCAAGACGACTATGCCAGATGGTCCACAATTTATTTAAATTCGGAGAAGAAGAAGAAAATAGGGAACAGTCGACCATGTTTACTCCCCGTCACGATCACCTTCCCAGTTTGCCGCTTCTGTATGACACAACCGGTGGAAGAAAAGTTAATATGGTACCCATCATCAATAAGTTGTCCGACAGAAAGTAAATTGGCTGATAATTTGGAACAAAATAGACATTGGAAAGATGGAGGGACTGGCCAGAGACACTAGATAAAGTAATGGTACCAATTCCAGAAATGAGTAATTGGTCTCCATTAGCAGTAGTTATTTTGTCTATACCAAGGTAAGGGTGAGAGGCTGTAAAGCTATGTTCCACAGAAGTCATGTGGTTTGATGCTCCTGAATCTAGAAACCAGGTATATGGGGTAATGGAGGAAGACCTAGAGATTGAAGAATGAAAAGCAGGAAATGCTAGAGGAGACTGAGTTTGATACCGACCACCATTAAAACCCATGGATGCATATGCGGAAGTCACCGTGTTCTGAATCAGTTCTTGAATCTGGGCTGGAGTCATGGATACAGCCCCGGAAGAAGCGCTTCCTGTGTCAGGCAGAGATGCTTGAACTTGGAATGCAGCCGGTCGGGGCCCGGTGGAAGGATTTTGCTTCTGCTGGGGTCCATTCTTTCGTTGTAAGCTGCGACAATCATCAATAAGATGACCAGAGCGTTTGCAATATCTGCACACCAATTTCTTTCGACAGTTCTTGGCCAGATGACCGAAGCTTTTGCTGTTACATCCCACATCGCTCATGTGGGTGTCCAAACCTGGGACTTAAATGTACGATGCCTTCCTAACTTGGTGTGAGGCCTTTTAAAGCCTTGAGGCAAGATTGGATGCGCTTGGGCCAGGTCCTCTGGTCGAGTAGCCCATGAGCCAAAGAGGACAATATCGCACCGGGCCTGGGTTGGGTCGTTACAAATGGTATCAGAGCCGAGGACGGCTCTCCTCTGAGGGTGGGGGATTGTTACATCCCACATCGCTCATGTGGGTGTCCAAACCTGGGACTTAAATGTACGATGCCTTCCTAACTTGGTGTGAGGCCTTTTAAAGCCTTGAGGCAAGATTGGATGCGCTTGGGTCAGGTCCTCTGGTCGAGTAGCCCATGAGCCAAAGAGGACAATATCGCACCGGGCCTGGGTTGGGTCGTTACAAATGGTATCATAGCATTGAGTAGGCTTTTGATTGGGGGCTGCCAGAAGAGCAGACTCAACCTGAAGAGGAGCTAGGAAGGCCTTTGGTTCTTCAAGAATGGCACGCTGAGAGTTGATGCGAAGGTCTTCTCGAAGGACTTCTTGGAAGCATGTGTCCAAGTTCGCGGTGGCTTCTTTATTCATGAGAGCCGACCGAACAGATTCGAATTCGGATCTGAGATTCATAAGAAACTGGCTGATGTGAGTTTCCTCTTGTAATTTAAGAGCCTCAGACAGAAACCCAGCAGACACTGACTGAATTATCATAGCATCCCTCTCAGTCCATAAGGTGAGAAATCCATTGTAGTACTCCTGTACAGATTTATCGCCTTGACTGAGTTTTGCAATTTCACGATCTAGTTGAAATTTGCGAGCTTTATTTGTTTGATGATAAACATTCTTGAGATGACCCCGCATGTCAGATGCAGTAGTATATGCTTGAAGAGCAATGGCAAGAGAAGGGTCAATGGAGTTAAGAATCCAAGTGATGACCTTAGCATTTTCTTTAGACCAGGTGGCTACTGCTTTTGTGTCAGTAGTTGTAGTAGGTTTAGTTATCGAACCATCAAGATAACCAAACAATCCTTGGCCTTGTACAAAATTCTTCAGATGAAAAGACCAGGCCATATAATTATTTCCATTAAACTTAACTGGAATAACATCATATTTTTCCATTATTGTCAAAATCCGCAAAAAAAGAGAGAGAGACCACACAAATCAGTAAGCCAGAGAGGTGCAGACAGGGACAAAGCAGTGCAACAGCAGTGTAGGAACCAAAGTCCAGTAGTAAAAAAACAGTAGAGACTCAAACAGTCCAGCAATAAAGAATTTATCAATCACAATTGATAAAAAGATGTAATCTGAGATGATTGTACTAACCACGCATGAAGGATGTAGTTTGTATGGCTGAGATATGCATTCAGAAGAAAATAATCCAACACAGTGCCAAATACAGGAAAAAGAATGCTAGACGAACAGGTTTTTCTGGGCAGAAGCTGTATGTGGGCCCCACAAAGTGGTCCAATCACAGATCAGGATTGATCATCTTGGAAGAGATCAATTGTATGACCTCTAGTCCAAGTTTGATGAGATTTGGATACAGATCCACAAATCTGTACCGTTGTGATGAAAACTATTTGAGAAAATGGACCCAAACTCGTCAGAAGAAGAAATGGTAGAACAGAACCTCAACTGTTGATGGAAAAATCCAGAAAAATCTTCAAAATACCCCTGAAGAATAGTCAATCACTATGAGAGTGGTTGCTGTTATCCAGAGATTGATCAGAGGTGGGCCACGTTTGATCAGTTGAACTCCAGGCACGTATCAGCAGAAACAATGCACGAGATGAAGATACACCATTAGAAAGGCATTCGAAGATGGTTGGGAAGTCTCTTAGGCTAATAACAAACCAACTTTCATAAACCTAGCTCTGATACCATGTAATTAGAGAAAGAGGAAGAGACGAAGGTTGAAGATAAACTGATACCTCAATAGGAGGATCGTTTGTATATTTATAATAACATTATACCCTAATCAAGGGCAATCAAAATAATTAACAATCAATCTCCTAAACTATACAAGGAAATAACAATTAATCTCCTAATCTATACAAGGAAATAAATCAGCATCAAATCAGAACATAATCTAAGTAGGATCTGATATACAGTTGTGTACAAGCCCTTGGGCTGGGCCTAGTGGGCCTGAGCCACATTATCTTCTACATGTGGAAGGTGTTGGTCTCGGGCTGCCACCTTTCCACAAAAGCTAATATGACGTTCCTATTGATGAATCTATAGGATGTCGTAATAAGTGGAGACAGCCCTGGCCGGGCAACCAAATCTTTGAACTCAGCGTTTTTCCTCCTTCAACATTTTCTAGCCATCCTCTGGTTTTTTGGCCATGATTAGTGAACTTTAATGGCGGACGCTCCTGTAGTGCAAAGGAACATATATCAGTAAATAAAGAAAATAATGAAATCATGCAATCAATTAAGAATACATGTCCATGCCAAATGGCCGCAACAATGTGCGTCTTAAAGCTAGGTAGCAGAGTAAAAATGACTGGACCTCCATGAAATGGTCCAGTCGTGTCTTCAGTGTCATCTGCATCCTTGTGGATAACTCCGGTGTCCTTTGCATCATCGGGCTGGTCAGGCTCCTAAAAAACCTCGGCTTGCTCAGGCTCCTCCACAACCTCGGGCTACATGCGTCTAGCACGTCGTTTCCTATTTGAGGATGTAGGCCACGAAGTACTGGGCACGTCCATGGCTGATTGTAAAAAAAGTGATATAAGTGTTAGCCAACACAAAAAGAAAAAAAAAAAAGAAAAATCTATATATATATTTATATATAAAAAGAAAACAAAAAAAAGGAACTGTTCGACCCTGATAGGCCGCATGAAACAACTTTTTTCGGCTGAATACATCCGAACAAATCAAATCCGTTCAGACCTTCAGGGCCAAATGGTGACGAACATAAAAAAAAAAAAAATACGTTCGATTGTGAAGGCATGAACGAGGGATGGAGAGGTTCGGCCACTGCCTGGCCCCTTTAGACATTTTAAGGACAACATTCCTCTCTAATGTATATCCAATACCAAAATGAAAAAAGATGGAGAGATGTATATGGAGAGAAAACTTACCTTGCCAATGAGTGTGAGAAGTGAGGAGTGTCAAATCCAAGTTGGCCCAATTAGGCCCAACATGGTGGTATCCAATCTCGTTGGATTTGGTCAATCTGTTTACAAGTTTTCTTCCTTTTAAATAGATTGTAATTAGCTGATTTCTCTCTTTCTTTAATCATAGATTGTAATTAGATTAGATTAGCTATTTTGTAGCCTTTGATAAGGCAACTGTATCCTATTTAATGGGAGAGAAGCTCCAATGTACAGACACAGGAAATTAATCCAAAAATCCTTTTTTTACATCTCACGTCTGTTATGGTATCAAAGCCTCTCTTGTAAAGGCTATCAGTTTTTCATCTTCTGAAAAACCTCAAGAACTCTATCAGAGAGAAATTCTTCTCTCTCTCGTGTAGCAAACAGATCAAGGATCTGTCCTAGTTCAAGAACAAGCAAAGATCTGCAACCTCTTGTAGTCTGATCTCTGTGGCCCACCACAGATCAGCCCAAGTTCATCTGAGACATCTTTCTATCTTGATCAACGGTTGCTTCAGAAGGTTGTGAACATTTATTTGACTCAGCAAGTAAAATCAGGCAACCAATTAAGGTTCTGGGCACTGTTCTCGTCAGGATCTTGGAGCATCTCATCAAGGGCCCACCTGCGATCATCACCAAATCGTCACTTTCTCTCCAGCCTTGGTCGCCCATCTCTCCTGGTCTTTTTGGAGATTTTTTCAGATTTTTTCACAGATCAGAGGTAGGCTTTCTGATCCATCTTGTGATTATTCATTTTTTTGGAATAGTTTTCATCACAGCCACACAAAATCTTGGATTCAGCCTGGATTTTGTTGAAACCTACATTGTTGGAAAGGGATTTTGATCATTGTCTCTAGTCTCTCATCTGATCTTCCATCAGATCTCTGTGTGGACCCCACGAAGGGATCCAGCCAAGAAGTTCTTGGTCGTCTGGACTGTTTTTGGACTGTTTTTTTGCAATTTCTTGTGTTGTTCACTTCTGGACGCCTCTTTGCTGTTTACTTTTGTGTGTAAGCTTTATCTTGCATCTCTGTGGTTTGATTTCTCACTTTCTGGTTCGAGTGCTCTTTAAATGGAGAAGTCAGAAGTTAAATTGATTCAATTTAATGGTAAAAACTATCCTGCATGGGCTATTCAATTCCAATTATATCTTGAGGCCAAGGAATTATGGGGATTTGTTTCTGGTTCTGACCCAAAGCCTACAGAGGATGATAAAAAGATTTCTACTTGGAATACAAAAGATGCAAAAATAAAAACATGGATTCTTGGGGCTGTGGAACCTCATCTGATTCTGAACCTCAAACCTTATTCAACCTCCAAGGAGATGTGGGGTTATTTGCAGACAGTTTATCATCAAGAAAATTCTGCACGACAATTTCAACTTGAGTGTGAAATTGCAGAATACAGTCAAGGTACCTTGTCCATTCAGGACTACTATTCTGGTTTCCGTAATTTGTGGGCTGAATACGGCATCTGTTCCGAACAATATTCTTAAAACTATTCAAGATCTTCAAGCCTCCAGTCATAGGGACCAGTTTTTGATGAAATTGCGTCCTGAATACGAGACTGTTACATCATCTCTGCTGAGCCGAAGTCCATTACCATCTTTGGATGTTTGTTTGAATGAGCTCCTATGAGAAGAGCAACGTATTCGCACAAAAGCCCATCTGGAACAGCAACACACTGCGACTTATCCTGTTGCATACTCTGCTAAATAGAACACTCCAGCTCTTCCGATCTCACAGTCTTCTCTGACTCCTCAGACTCGGGATATGAGCAAAGTCCAATGCTACTCTTGCAAAAAATATGGCCACCTTGCCACACAATGCAACCAGAAATTCGGTAATTACTGCAAGAAGAAGGGACACATCATTAGTGAATGTCGCCGCCGTCCTCAAACTCGGACTCCAAATGCCTATGCTGCCACGACAGACTATTCTACTGCTGATGCTGCATCCACATCTGTGCCTTCACAGCCTGGTTCATCTTCTCCTGCTCTCACTCCTGAACTAGTTCAACAAATGATTGTCAATGCATTTTCTGCACTTGGCATCACAGGTAAATCTAAAACCCCTTCTTCCATTTGGTATCTTGATTCCGGAGCATCAAATCACCTGACTCATTCCAGTGCACAACTGTCTAGCTTGACAAAATATACTGGCAATACTCATGTTCAAAGAGCCGATGGCGGACACCTTCCTATCACTGCCATTGGAGATATTTCCAGTATTTTGCCCTTAAAAAATGTTTATCACTGTCCCAATTTAGTTTTAAACCTTCTTTCAGTTGGACAACTCGTTGAAAACAACTGTACCGTTTCATTTTCTTCCTCTGGTTGTGTTGTGCAGGACCAGATGTCAGGGAAGGAGATCGCGAGGGGGCCTAAGCATGGACGCTTATTTTCTCTTGATCTTTCTGCTCCAATTAGGAATAATTCAGCAAATGATTTCTGTTTTTCTGCTCAAAATAATTGTCAATTGTGGCATAGTAGGCTTGGACATCCTAATTTTAAAACCATGTCTCACATGGTTAATTCTGGATTGTTAAACTCAGTAGGTTTTTCTAAATTTCTTTCCTTTGATTGTGCTACATGTAAGATGGGAAAAAGTAAGACTCTTCCTTTTTCTGTCTCTACTTCCAATAGCACTCAGTGTTTTGAGTTAATTCATAGTGATGTTTGGGGTATTGCTCCTCATTTGTCTCATGCTCATTATAAATATTTTGTGACATTTATTGATGATTATAGTAGATTTACATGGGTCTATTTGTTACATTCTAAAGCTGATGTTTTTAATGTTTTCAAGATGTTTTTAGCATATGTTGAGAATCAATTTTCCACCTGCATAAAAATTTTACGTTCTGATTCGGGAGGTGAATATGTGTCTACAGAGTTTCAAACTTTCTTACAACAAAAAGGGATCATTTCTCAAAAAACTTGTCCTTATGCCCCTCAGCAAAATGGGGTCGCTGAAAGGAAAAATAGACATCTGCTTGATATTACTCGATCTCTTCTCATTAAATCCTCTGTTCCTACTCGTTTTTGGACAGAAGCTCTTAGCACTGCTGCCCACCTTATAAATCGATTACCATCTTTTTCTTTAGAAAATGAAAGTCCTTTTTATCGATTATACAACACTACACCATCCTATGATGATCTACATGTTTTTGGATCGGTGTGTTTTGTACATTTACCTCCTTCTGAGCGTAACAAACTTACTGCACAATCTGCTAAATGCGCATTTCTAGGATATGCTAGTCATCAAAAGGGGTTTCTTTGTTATGATCCTCACATACGGCGCATTCGTACCTCTCGCAATGTTGTTTTTTTCGAAAATCAATATTTTTTCCAACAACATCTTGATTATGTAGAATCCTCACCTGTTGTTTCTTTCCCTGGTTTTTCGGATAAAACACCATTTGTTAAATTTGATCCTAATTTGGTTTATCAAAGGCGGAGTAAAGCTGCGACCACACATAGTCCCTCTAACGATCCCCAAGCTGCCTCTGGTCCAACTGGAGACGCTCCATTACGCCGTTCATCTCGGATTTCAGTACCTCCAACTCGTTATGGATTTACCCACACTTCCTTAATGGCCACCATGTCTTCTACATCTATTCCAAGCTCATATTCCCAGGCTGTGCAGCATGAGTGTTGGAATAACGCTATGCAGGATGAATTGGATGCTCTGGCGCAAAATCATACATGGGATGTGGTTCCGTGTCCTTCTTTTGTTAAGCCAATAGGTTGCAAGTGGATATATTCTATCAAGCTTAAACCTGATGGGACTTTGGCTAGGTATAAGGCGCGTCTTGTCGCTCTGGGTAATCGGCAGGAATATGGTATTGATTATGAAGAGACTTTTGCTCCTGTAGCAAAAATGACAACTGTTAGGACTATTCTTGCCATTGCAGCATCTCAATGCTGGCCTCTATACCAGATGGATGTCAAGAATGCCTTTCTTCATGATGATCTCAAAGAAGATGTTTACATGCGCCTTCCTCAGGGAGTTTCCTCTATCATCCCGGGTGCTGTTGCCAAACTGCGACGTTCTCTTTATGGCCTAAAACAAGCCCCCCGGGCATGGTTTGAAAAATTCCAAAATGCTCTTGGCCAATTGGGGTTTCTTCCTAGTCCATACGATCCATCCATGTTCCTTCATCATGCTTCTACAGGGATTACTATTCTTCTTGTTTATGTGGATGACATCATCATTACTGGTACTGATGCACATATGATTCAACAGCTTCAGGCCTCTCTTCATGAATCTTTCCACATGAAAGATCTTGGCCCTCTACACTATTTTTTAGGTCTTGAAGTTCATCAATCCGCAAAAGGCATCGTACTTCATCAACATAAATATGCTCTTGAATTAATTGAAATGGCTGGACTTCAAGGATCTGCTCCCGTCGATACTCCAGTAGAAGTCAATGTTAAACTTCAGCAAGACAGTGGTGATCCTCTCTCTGATCCCACTCTATATTGTCGCCTCGTTGGCAGCTTGATCTACTTGACGATAACTCGTCCTGATATCTCTTATGCAGTCAATTTAGTCAGTCAATTCATGACTGATCCTCGACATCTTCATTTGGCTGCAGTCCGACGGATTATCAAATATCTAATTCGGACACCTACCCGTGGCTTATTTTATCCAGCCAACAACTCCCTGACACTCACAGCATACTCAGATGCTGATTGGGCTGGTTGTCCGGACAATCGTCGTTTTACCACAGGATGGTGCATGTATTTGGGCGATAGCTTGGTTTCGTGGAAATGTAAGAAACAAGACAAGGTCTCCAAATCTTCCACCGAAGCTGAGTATCGTGCCATGTCTGCTGCTTGTTCCGAAATTCTCTGGCTTCGCGGGTTACTTTCCGATCTCGGATTTCCTGCTCATAGTGCCACTCCACTCTATGCAGACAATACTAGTGCAATTCGTATTACTGCTAATCCAGTTTTCCACGAACGCACTAAACACATTGAGATTGATTGCCATTTTATACGGGATGAATACAAGCGTGATGTGATTAGCCTTCCTCACATCCCTTCTGATCTTCAAAATGCAGATATCCTCACAAAGGGACTTCCGCGACCTCGACATCAGTTCTTGGTTAGCAAATTGATGCTTGTGGATTCCCCAGCATCAATTTGAGGGGGGGTGTCAAATCCAAGTTGGCCCAATTAGGCCCAACATGGTGGTATCCAATCTCGTTGGATTTGGTCAATCTGTTTACAAGTTTTCTTCCTTTTAAATAGATTGTAATTAGCTGATTTCTCTCTTTCTTTAATCATAGATTGTAATTAGATTAGATTAGCTATTTTGTAGCCTTTGATAAGGCAACTGTATCCTATTTAATGGGAGAGAAGCTCCAATGTACAGACACAGGAAATTAATCCAAAAATCCTTTTTTACATCTCACGTCTGTTAAGGAGGAAGAAGTGAGAGAGGATGAGAGCGATTGAATGGTGAGGGAAAGGAGATCGTTGATAGTGAACAAGTGAAATGCTCGTTGATGAGGAAGATGGGAGGTGAGGGCGCGGTGGTGGAGTTAAAATGGGCTGCGCATAGAGAAACTAAGGATGGAGTGTTTGGACAGTTTGGGAACACATGGTTGTGTCCAGAGAATTTGAGCCACTGAGTTGGATGTGTACTGAGAAGGGATGTGGAAAGAGAAGTCTGGGCTGTGGCAATAACAGCTCTTTTAAAGAAAAGGATTGTTATAAAATTTCTTTTATAGTTCCCTTTGCTCATTTTGAATAGAATGTTATGCCTTACGGTGTAAAAATTGCTCCTTCCGCCTTTCAAGAAATGATGAATGAGCCTTTCCAACATGCCATCAAGGTTGAGGACATTGTAAATTATCAAGCCCGAAAATCTAATGCGTCTAAATGGGCTGCACAAAAGACTCCTTTAAAGCCAGATTCTAATCCAAGTGGTGGTTCGTCGGAAAAAGTTTTCTCCAAGCCTGAAGGTCAAAGTAAGATCACGTGCTTTCACCATCGTGAACTGGGGCATCGGTCATTTGAATGTCCAAAATGAACAAATTTCATACAAGGTGATATGAATGATACACTAAGATGGTCCTAAGGGCAAAGAGGCAGAGGAATTAGAGATCGTCAGTCCCTATGATGTTAAGCCTCTTGATGGTGATGGATGTCGAACTCTCATCGTTATCACTTATCAAAGAGATTACAACTGTTGAGAAGAAATGGTTGCGAAATAATATGTTTCACTTAACAGGTACCGTGAATGGACAAGCATGCACAATCGTGATTGATGGAGGCAGTTGCGAAAACATCATATATCAAGCTCTTGTGGATATTTTAAAGCTGAAGGTCTGAAAGCATTATCGCCCCTATTTTGCCCAATGGCTAACAATAGGTGATGAAGTGCAAGTGCGACACACATGTCAAGTTACTTTTGCCATTGGTAAGGACTACAAAGATACAATTTGGCGCGATGTACTACCAATGGATAGTGGTGATATATTATTGGGACGCCCGTGGATGTATGAAAAGGATGTAACTCATGTCATGCGTGACAATACATACACATTTGCTCATGATGGAAAGCATGTCACGCTCCATCCTATGAAGCCGGAACCACCAAAGAAAGGAGAAAGAGCCCGTGTTACCAAGGAAGCACCTTCAAGTACACAATGTCTACAGAAGCAATATTAAGAAATATTGAGTTTGAGGTCGAATTCATTTCCAACCTGGGGGAAATGATGTAGCAACACCAATTTGTCGTTGGATGGAGACTCGTGGGCCACATGTGGAACCTAAGGGAGTCTAGAGATTTTCTTATTTTATTAATTGTTAATAGTTTCTAATTTTAATTGAAGAAATGTAATTAGGATTTGGTTTCCAATTTCATTAGGATTATTATTTTATTTCCTAATGTCACGACCCAAATTCTGGGGCCCCTGTCAGATCTCTGGATCGTGATAACTTGGCAATATTTACCATATATTTATCAAGTAATTCTCATAAGCATTTGGCATTTAAATCAAACAATACTTTAAATTAATCAATGAGTTATAAATACTCATACTTTAATATGTTCTGTCTGCCCCAATAATGTGCTAAAACATTAAATAAATTTTCCTAAGCAAGGGCTAATCCCCTTATCCACTAAATTATCTTTTCTCGTTCTCTCTTGTCAGCCATGTATGCTGAAATCTACGTGCTAAACATCGTTCTGCTTTGTCCCACCCGCAGCATGATTACCTGAAGGGGGTAACACAACATCAGTACTACTGGTGAATGAATATTCCTAATTACACAAGTCACATATATTATAACATCACATAATTCAACTAGTCTAAATCAATAATCAAATATTATTAAAAATTCTTTCACATACAAATCCGTGCCCATGCACATCACCACGCCTCAAAGGCCTTATCGTATACATGTATACCGGTCACAATGACCCTGTCTCATCAGACACGTCCACTAAGGACCAGCCATCATAATGGCCACTCACGTCCATTAAGGACCAGCCGCTATAACGGCCACCATGGTCCGAAGCCATCTATCATCAGGACACAAGTCCAACATTCCAAATATGAAACCCAATGCACCATATCTCATAATCATATAGTAATTACAATTCATTATTAATAATTTTCACAACAGTAGTGTGGACCCAACCCATACACACTTCACTGATTGCTGCCCCACTTTTCATCATAATTGGTATAGAGTGATATAGTGGGCCCACACTATGTGTAATACAACTTTACATCATAATAATCAATCACAGTCTATTTAGTTAATCATAGTTAACTAAATATTAATCACAAAACTTAAATTCACTTAACTAAGAAAGTTAAATTTTTTATTTCTACACAGTTTCCAAGTCTATTTCCATAATTAGACTTCCTTTTATCTTCCTGCACAGAACACATAGAGGAGCAGTTCAAGTCTGAACCCCTTGACAAAATCCAGTGGGTCTCACTGGGCCAATCCATGATCAGGCTTGATATCTTTGGTCGTCCAAAGCTGATATATCACACCAATGAATCTGATTCATTATTGGACCATTCCCTGGGGCCCACAAACCCAAACGAATTCCTCAAATCTCCACAACAATGTCACGCCTGGGTTTTCTTGAGTTTATTGGACAGTGGGTCCCACTATTCCAAACCCCAGATGTCCAACTCCACCATGATCGACTAGGGGTTCTTTAACAGATGTGTGGTCTTGATCATTGATCTGATCAATAGATGGGTCCCACAACTACAAACGACCAAATCTGGATTTTCTTCCTCATTCACGCATCTGGGATCTGAAATACATGGATGGTGGCCCAACCTTTGTGAGTCTAGCATCATCCTGGTTGCCCATGGGTCCTCTTCGGGATCCATGGACCAGATTTTCTATCTAATGGGCCATGGGGTCCCACAACCCCAAAGTGTCCATTCCACTGTTAACGTCTAGGTCTGTTTACATGAAATCCAGATCTGATGTTCATAGCACTTGAAGATTCAAAAGAAAAACAACACCTGATAATCATCTACCTATGATAAATAAGATTTACATGATTCCTATGACTCAAAATATAGTCTGCATCTAATCCCTGAACACAATAGCCTTGTGCAATAGTTAAGGCATATTATCAATCATCCAATTTAATCATCTAGGGTATCTAGGAAAATCCACTCACCTTTGATAAACGATCGTCGCCTTTGAATGCGAATTTGACATCAGCAGCCTTCCTTTCCTTCCCCTAAATTGCAATCCACAATACTTTGCTCTCAGACTTTCTCCAAGGAAGATGAATAGAATATAATGGTGGTGGTCATTGGTTCTCCATATATAAAAGGGAAGATGAATTCTAGTTACCTCTAACTTCCTATTTAGAGTTGTTTTACAACTCCATTCCTTTCCAAACTCTCTTATGTGGGATGTCTTACCAATTTACAAAAAGTATTACTTCTACTTCCTTTATAACTTGGGCCAAACTATAACTAAGATACTACCTGGGCCAGACTAATCCTAGGCCCAAGTAACTCAGGATATTACATACTCTTCTCCTTGGGAAATTTGGTCCTCCAAATTAAAAACATACCCGTGACAAAAAGATGTGGATACTTGCTTCGAACGTCGTCCTCGATTTCCCATGTAGCCTCCTTTGGATCATGATGTGTCCATAGCACCTTAACTAGTCTGACTGTTCTTTGCCGTAACACCATATCCTTGGTGTCTAAGATTGCAACAGGTTTCTCCTCAGATGATAAGTTGGGTTGTAGATCCATTGACACAAGATCTAGTACATGAGATGGGTCTGGTTCATATTTCTTGAGCATTGACACATGAAACACTTTGTGAACGCCAGCTAGCTGTGATGGTAGTTCCAATTCATGAGCATTCCCATCGCTCACACGTCCTGTAATCTTGAATGGTCCAATGTATCTCGGGCTGAGCTTTCCCTTCTTGCCAAATCGCATCACTCCCTTCGTTGGAGAGACTTTTAGGAATACCGAGTCACCCACCATAAATTCCAATTCCCTTCGGCGTTTGTTAACAATCGTAGCATGTAACAGAGATTTTGATCTATAATTTTGTGTGTCATTCATTGGAGATTCTCTCCCATTATATAGAATACAGATGCCTTATCAAAGGCTACAAATCAGGCTACAAATCAACTAATCTATTTACAATCTAATTACAATCAAATTAAGGAAGGAAAGAAATCTGTGCTCTAATTACAATCAAATTAAGTCTAATTACAATCAAATTAAGGAAGGAAAGAAATCTGTGCAATATTTGACCAAATCCAATAAGATTGGATGTCACCATATTGGGCCCAAGTGGGCCTGAGCCATCTTGTATTTGACACCCCCCCTCAAATTGATGCTAGGGAATCCACAAGCATCAATTTGCTAACCAAGAACTGATGGCGAGGTCGCGGAAGTCCCTTAGTGAGGATATCGGCAGTTTGAAGTTCAGAAGAGATGTGAGGAAGGCTAAGGACATCACGCTTGTATTCATCGCGGATAAAATGGCAATCAATCTCGATATGTTTAGTGCGTTCATGGAAAACTGGATTGGCAGTAATACGAATTGCACTAGTATTGTCTGCATATAGAGGAGTGGCACTATCAGCAGGAAATCCGAGATCAGAAAGCAACCCGCGAAGCCATAGAATTTCTGAACAAGCAGCAGACATGGCACGATACTCAGCTTCAGTGGAAGATTTGGAGACCTTATCTTGTTTCTTACATTTCTACGAAATCAAGCTATCTCCCAGATACATGCACCATCCTGTGGTAGAGCGACGAGTATCCGGACAACCGGCCCAATCAGCATCTGAGTAGGCTTTGAGTGTCAGGGAATTGTTGGCCGGATAGAATAATCCACGGGTTGGTGTCCGAATTATGTATTTAATAATACGGCGGACTGCAGCCAAATGAAGATGTCGAGGATCAGTCATGAACTGAATGACTAAATTGACTGCATAAGAGATGTGAGGACGAGTGATCGTCAAGTAGATCAAGCTGCCAACAAGGCGACGATAAAGTGTAGGATCAGAGAGAGGATCCCCACTGTCTTGCTGAAGTTTCACATTGACTTCGACTGGAGTATCAACGGGAGCAGATCCTTGAAGTCCAGCCATTTCAATTAATTCAAGAGCATATTTATGTTGATGAAGTACGATGCCTTTTGCAGATTGATGAACTTCAAGACCTAGAAAATAGTGCAGAGGACCAAGCTCTTTCATGTGGAAAGATTCATGAAGAGAGGCCTGAAGTTGTTGAATCATATCGGGATCGGTACCTGTAATAATGATGTCATCCACATAAACAAGAAGAATAGTAATCCCCGTAGAAGTATGATGAAGAAACATGGATGGATCATATGGACTAGGATGAAACCCCAAGTGCTGAAGAGCATTGTGGAATTTTTCAAACCATGCCCTGGGGGCTTGTTTGAGGCCATAAAGAGAACGCCGTAGTTTGGCAACAGCACCAGTGATGATAGAGGATACTCCCTGTGGAATGCGCATATAGACATCTTCTTTAAGATCGCCATGAAGAAAGGCGTTCTTGACATCCATCTGGTAGAGAGGCCAGGATTGGGATGTTGCGATGGCAAGAATAGTCCGAACAGTGGTCATCTTAGCGACAAGAGCAAAAGTCTCCTCATAATCAATACCATATTCCTGCAGATTACCCATAGCGACAAGACGGGCCTTGTACCTATCCAGAGTTCCATCAGGTTTAAGCTTGATAGAATATATCCATTTGCAACCAATTGGCTTAACTGAAGGAGGACACGGAACCACATCCCATGTATGATTTTGCGCAAGAGCATCCAATTCATCCTGCATAGCTTTATTCCAACACTCATGCTGCACAGCCTGAGAGTAAGAGTTCGGAAGTAGGAAAATAGTCTACCTGGGCAGTATAAGCATTGGGAGCCCGAGTTTGTGGACGGCGGCGACATTCAGTAATGATATGTCCCTTCTTCTTGCAGTAATTACAGAACTTCTGGTTGCATTGAGTTGCAAGGTGTCCATATTTTTTGCAAGAGTAGCATTGGACTTTGCTCATATCACGATTCTGAGGAGTCGGAGAAGACTGAGAGATCTGAAGAGACTGAGTGTTTCCTTTAGCAGAGTATGCAACAGGATAGGTTTCTGTGTGCTTTTGTTCCAGATGGGCTTTTGTGTGAATGCGTTGTTCTTCTCGCAACAACTCATTCAAACAAACATCCAAGGATGGTAATGGGCTTCGGCTCAGTAAAGATGAGGTTACAGTCTCATACTCGGGACGCAATTTCATTAAAAACTGATCCCTGTGACTTGAGGCTTGAAGTTCTTGTATAGTTTTAAGAATGTTGTTTGGCACAGAAGCATATTTAATCCCATCATATTCACCCCACAGATTACGAAAACCAGAATAGTAGTCCTGAATGGTCAAGGTACCTTGACTGTATTCTGCAATTTCACACTCAAGCTGAAATTGTCGTGCAGAATTATCTTGATGGTAAACTGTCTGCAAGTAACCCCACATCTCCCTGGAGGTTGCGTAGGGTTTGAGATTTAGAATCAGATGAGGTTCCACAGCCCCAAGAATCCATGTTTTAATTTTTGCATCTTTTGTATTCCAAGTAGAAATCTTTTTATCATCTTCTGTTGGCTTAGGATCAGAACCAGATTCGAATCCCCATAATTCTTTGGCCTCAAGATATAATTGAAATTGAAAAGCCCATGCTGGATAGTTTTTACCATCAAATCGAATCAATTTTACCTCAGACTTCTCCATTTAGAACTAAAACAAAGAGAAGTAGTAACAAGTATCAAAATCCAAGAGATCAGACCAACAGACAGGAGTCTGTGAAAAAAAATCACAGAAAAATGGTCCAGACGACCAGAAAAATTGCTGTATAATCCCTGCGTGGGGCCCACTGTTTGATCAGAAGGAGAATCTAATCAACTATATATAAGCAGTATCAAAATGTCTTTCCAATAATATAAGTTTCACACAAATCCAACCACGAGCCAAGATTTTGAACGACTGTGATCAAAACAATCTGATAAAACTGGAAAATCACAAGTGGGGTCCAAAAGCCTACCTCTGATCCTGAAAAAATGCTGAAAAAATCACCAAAAATCTTAGAAGAGATGGTCGACCATTGCTGTAGAGTTTCCTGAAAATCCCATGATGATCACAGGTGGGCCACTGTTGATCATATCGTGACAGAAGTCCTGCTGCTTAAAAAAATCACAGATCCTTGATCTGGTTGATGCCAAGATTACAGATCCTTGATCTGTGTGCTCTTAAAACACAAGATTGTGTCTCCCAAGAGCAGTAGGGCTGATCACAAGTGGGCCACAATGATCAGATTCCAAGATGTTGAAGATCTGGCTTTCCTGGAACCAGATTTCTGAGGACAGATTCTTGATCTGTTTGCTGCACGACAGAGAGAAGGATTTCTCTCTGATAGAGTCCTTGTGGCTCTTCAAAAGATGAACACTGGTAGCCTTTACAAGACTAGCTTTGATACCATAACAATCGTAGCATGTAACAGAGATTTTGATCTATAATTTTGTGTGTCATTCATTGGAGATTCTCTCCCATTATATAGAATACAGATGCCTTATCAAAGGCTACAAATCAGGCTACAAATCAACTAATCTATTTACAATCTAATTACAATCAAATTAAGGAAGGAAAGAAATCTGTGCTCTAATTACAATCAAATTAAGTCTAATTACAATCAAATTAAGGAAGGAAAGAAATCTGTGCAATATTTGACCAAATCCAATGAGATTGGATGTCACCATATTGGGCCCAAGTGGGCCTGAGCCATCTTGTATTTGACATTTGTCAGCATAACTCTTTTGACGACTCTAAGCAGTCTTTAATCTGTCCCGGATTTTCTTAATATTCTCTGTAGAAGTTTGCACCCATTCAGGGCCTAAAATTCGTCGATCACCCACTTCCTCCCAAAAAATCGGAGAACGACAACTCCTGCCATACAGGGCCTCAAAAGGAGCCATCTGGATACTCGAATGATAGCTATTGTTATAAGCAAACTCTGCCAGTGGTAACTGCTCATCCCAACTGTCTTTGAAATCTATGGCACAAGCTCTAAGCATGTCCTCCAGCGTTTGATTTGTTCTTTCGGTCTGCCCGTCTGTCTGGGGGTGATATGCAGTGCTAAAATGCAGTTTAGTACCCATAGCCTTTTGTAAGCTTTTCCAAAATTGTGAAACAAACCTAGTATCTCTGTCTGATACGATTGATGCTGGGATGCCATGTAACCTTACAATTTCCCGAACGTAGGTTTTGGCCAATTGTTCCATCGTAGTTTTTCCTTTCAGTGGTAAAAAGTGCGCCGATTTGGTTAACCGATCCATAATTACCCAAATTATTTCATTATGCTTCGAGGTTCTAGGAAATCCTGAAATAAAATCCATAGTGATATGTATCCATTTCCATTCGGGTATTGGTAACGGTTGCAGTAAGCCCCCCGGCTTCCTATGATCCGCCTTCACCTCCTGATAAGTAAAACAACGGCCGACAAATTCAGTGACATCATTTTTCATGCCGACCCACCAAAATCTGATTTTTAAATTCTGATACATCTTAGTATTCCCTGGATGGATAGTATATCTTGTATGATGTGCTTCTTTCAAAATTTCATCTTTGATTTCTCGAACATTTGGTACACAGAGTCTGCCTCGGAAATATAATACACCGCTAACAATAGAGAAATCTGGTTTATTGTCCATTTTGCCGAAGATTTCTGCCAATGCTTTATCGTCCCGCTGGTGGTCCTTTATTCTTTGTATTAATTCGGGTTGAACCTTGAAGCTTCCCAATAATACCTTGTTGTCAATAGACCATAAGTTAACATCCAAGTCTTTGATCTCTTCAAGCAATCTCCACTCAGATGTCAAACAAGCCATCTGTGCTGATTTTCTGCTTAAGGCATCAGCTACAACATTCGCCTTTCCTGGATGATAAAATATAGAGAAGTCATAGTCCTTTAGAAATTCCATCCATCTTCGTTGTCTCAAGTTCAACTCCTTCTGAGAAAACATGTACTTGAGGCTCTTATGATCGGTATATACTTCAAATTCTTCACCGTAAAGATAGTGCCGCCAAAATTTTAATGCAAATACCACAACTGCTAACTCAAGGTCGTGCGTAGCATAATTTTGTTCATGGACCTTTAGCTGTCTGGAAGCATACGCAATCACTTTTCCATGCTGCATGAGAACACACCCTAGTCCTTGCAACGACGCATCGCAGTATATCACAAATCCTCCACTCCCAGGGGGAGGGTAAGTATTGGTGCCGATGTTAGTTTACCTTTCAATGTTCGGAAGCTATCTTCACAGTGCTCGTTCCAAGTAAACGGGACATCCTTCCTTGTGAGTCTGGTAATTGGCATTGTAGAAAATCCTTGCACAAGCCTTCGATAATAACCTGCCAAGCCTAAGAAACTTCGAACTTCGGAAACATTTGCAGGTCGTTTTCAATTCATAACTGCTACGATTTTTGTAGGATCTACTGATAGTCCTTCTCCAGAAATAATGTGGCCCAAAAAGGTGACTTGTTTTAGCCAAAAATCACACTTGCTTAGCTTGGCGTAAAACTGGTTGTCCCTTAACAGCTGTATGGAGATACGCAGATGTTCTCCATGTTCTTGCCATTCCTCAGAGTAAATCAGGATATCGTCAATAAATACCACCACAAATTTATCCAAAAAGGGTTGGAAAACTTGGTTCATCAGTGCCATGAATGCGGCTGGAGCATTGGTCAAACCGAAAGGCATGACTAAAAACTCGTAGTGACCATACCGCGTCCGAAATGCCGTCTTGGAAATGTCTTCCTCCCTCACTCTTAGCTGATGGTAGCCGGATCTGAGATCAATCTTGGAAAAGTATTTCGTACCTTGTAGTTGGTCAAGCAATTCATCAATGCGGGGTAGAGGGTACTTGTTCTTGATAGTTACCTGATTTAACTGTCTATAATCAATGCACATTCTCAGAGTTTCATCCTTCTTCTTCACAAACAACACCGGTGCTCCCCATGGAGACACCCTAGGTCTGATGAATCCCTTGTCTAATAACTCCTCCAATTGATCCTTGAGTTCCTTCAATTCCGCAGGAGCCATTCGATAAGGTGCTTTAGAAATCGGGGCTGTTCCCGGCATTAACTCAATAGTAAAATCTGTAGAAATAATGTGACTTAGGCCCACTTGGCCCAGCCCAAGGCCCGTCAGAGCTTGTATATATCTGTATCTCTTATTTATTTATTTCCTTGTATAGATTTATAGATTGATTTGATTATCCTTGATGAAGGTTGTAAATTGATTTGATTACTCTTAATTAGGGATTGTATATTGATTAGATTACCCTTGATTTGGGTATTATGTATTATAAAATCTCATACGAGCCTCCCATTGAGGCATTGAGTTTCTCTCCAACTTTTGTCTCTTCCTCTTTCTCTCATTACATATCATTTCATGGTATCAGAGCCATATCAATCTCTGATCATCTCCTTGGTAGTCATCCTTGATCATTTTCTTCAGCCAGAGCTTCTCTGATCATCTCCGATCCAACATGGCCCACCTGTGATCATCATCATCATCGGAGCTGAAGAAGCCCATATTGTTCGTCTATTTCTCCTCTTATTTATGAACATTTTTCCAAGATTTATGGGTCATCAGAGGTAGGAGATCCACTCAGTTTTGTGCTATTTCAGTTTTGTGCAACAGTTTTCATCTCAGCCGTCCAAATTTGTGGATTTTGATCCGTTTTGAGTGAAACTTTGGCCTGGAGTTGCGAAAATAGCTTTTCCTTCCATCCCCCACCTCTGATCTGGTCACTGATCCTCTAATAGGATCCCTGTGCAAAATCGACCCCCTGACGACCTGGACGTGTCATGCGCTGTTCTCGACAGTGAGTCACTGCTTCACTACGGCCCACATATGATGATCCAAACAGCACCAACTGTCTACCTTGTGTTGGTCGACTGTTTATTCTGGGAATTGTAAGGATTTTTCTGGATTTTTTCTGTCGATTTTGAGGTAGGCTTCTTCCACTTCTTCCTCTGTCGACTTTGACATTTTTTTATCAGATACTTTTCATCTCCACCGTCCAGATTTGTGGATCCTTATCCAATACTCATCAGATTTGGACTAGAGGAAGTACTTTTGAACTCCTTCAAGGGTTTTCAACTTGATCTGTGATTAGATAACTTTGTGGGCCCCACGCACAGATCTTGCACCAAACTTCATGGTCGCCTGGCTCTATCTGAGACAATTTCTGCACTGTTTCATGTTTCTGTTGTTGGATTCTTCATCAGATCAATACAGTGCCATTTTCCTGCTGTATTAGCAGATTTCTAACAGATCAATATCAACTCTACCTTCTGTTTGTTCTCTTCTTTACCCACTGCTGCCTGGGATTTATTTACATTGTTTGTGCTGCCTGCTGCTGTTTTAGCAGACCTTTAGCAAGTTGTTGGTTGTTTGCTGCTGCTTCTTTAATATGGACAAGTATGATGTTATTCCCATTAAATTCAATGGAAATAATTACATGGCTTGGTCATTCCATCTGAAGAATTTCGTTGAAGGCCAAGGATTGTTTGGTTATCTTGACGGCTCGATAACTAAACCTACTACTACTGACACCAAAGCTTTAGCTACTTGGTCTAAAGAAAATGCTAAGGTTATAACTTGGATTCTTAACTCCATTGAACCTTCTCTTGCTATTGCTCTTCAAGCATATGTTGCTGCCTCTGATATGTGGGGTCATCTAAAGAATGTTTATCATCAAACCAATAAAGCTCGCAAATTTCAACTCGATAGTGAAATTGCGAAATTCAGTCAAGGTGATAAAACTGTGCAAGAATACTACAATGGATTTCTCACATTATGGACTGAGAGGGATGCTATGATAATCCAGTCCGTATCTGTTGGGTTTCTGACAGAGGCGCTTAAATTACAAGAGGAAACTCACATTAGTCAGTTTCTTATGAATCTCAGACCAGAATTCGAATCTGTCCGTTCAGCTCTTATGAATAGAGAAGTCACAGCCAATCTGGACACATGCTTCCAAGAAGTCCTTAGAGAAGAACTTCGCCTTAACTCTCAGCGCGTTATCTTTGAAGACCCAAAGGCTCCTCTTCAGGCTGAGACTGCTCTTCTAGCAGCCCCCAAACAGAAGCCTACTCAATGCTATGAATGCAAAGGCTTTGGTCATCTAGCCAAGAACTGTCGAAAGAAATTGATTTGCAGATATTGCAAACGCTCTGGTCATCTCATTGATGATTGTCGTAGTTTACAAAGGAAGAATGGACCCCAGCAAAAGCAACATCCTCCCACTGCATCCAGACAACATACTCCTGCTGCGTTCCAAGCTCAAACACCTCTCCCTGACACAGGCAGCACTTCTTCCGGGACTGTATCCATGACTCCAGCCCCGATTCAAGACCTGATTCAGAGCACGGTGACTTCTGCATATGCATCCATGGGTTTTTCTGGTGGTCGGTACCAAACTCCTTCTCCTCTTGCATTTCCTGCTTTCCATTCTTCAATCTCTAGGTCATCATACATTACCCCATCCACCTGGTTTCTAGACTCAGGGGCCTCAAACCACATGACCTCTGTGGAACATAGTTTTACAGCTTCTCACCCTTATACTGGCAAAGACAAAATAACTACTGCTAATGGCGACCAATTACTCATTTCGGGAATTGGTACCATTACTTTATCTAGTGTCTCTGGCCAATTCCTCCACCTTTCCAATGTTTACTTTGTTCCCAAGTTATCAGCAAATTTACTTTCTGTAGGCCAACTGATTGATGATGGGTACCATATTAAATTTTCTTCCAATGGTTGTGTCATACAGGAGCAGCACACTGGGAAGGTGATCGTGACGGGGAGTAAACATGGTCGACTGTTTCTGCTGGACACTGGACATCATTCCCTCTTTTCTTCTTCTACTTCTTCTCATTTTAATAACTTGTGGACTATCTGGCATAGTCGTCTTGGTCATGTGAATAATGCTTATTTATTTTCTTTGTTTAAAATTGGCTGTTTAGATTCCACTGTTGATAATAAAATGATGTCCTCTTTTCTTCAATCTAAGTGTGCTACATGTTGTTTAAGTAAAAGTCATATTTTACCTTTTCCCATTCATCATTCCCGTGCGTCATCTTCTTTTGATATCATTCACACTGATGTGTGGGGCATTGCACCCACATTAAGTAGGACAGGTCTTAAGTATTATGTGACTTTTATTGATGATCATTCTCGATTCACATGGATTTATTTCATGCGCTTCAAATCTGAGGTCTTTTCTCTTTTCCAAAAGTTTTATAATATGGTTCACACACAATTTCAAAAAGATATCAAAATTCTCAGGTCTGACTCCGGCGGAGAATACATGTCCCATGAATTTTCTACCTTCCTTTCTGCTAAAGGCATTATTCACCAAAAATCATGCCCACATACTCCACAACAAAATGGTGTTGCTGAGAGAAAGAACAGGCATATTCTTGCAACTGTTCGTACTCTCCTTCTTGAATCCTTAGTTCCTCCCACATTTTGGTGTGATGCTGCTCATACCGCTGTGTATCTCATCAATCGTCATCCTAGCTCCGTTCTAGGAAAGATTACGCCATATGAAGCTCTTTTTAGCCATAAACCTTCATATTCTCACTTGCGGGTTTTTGGTTGTTTATGCTTTGTCCATCTTCCACCTACAGAGCGCACTAAGTTGTCACCCCAGGCTACCAAATGTCTCTTCCTAGGTTACAGTTCTGAACACAAGGGATTTCTATGTTATGATCCCTCTGAGAAACGCATGCGGATATCTCGTAATGTGATCTTTTTAGAACACATTCCCTTCTTTTCTTTGCGTCTCCAAACTCATCCTGTTGCTGTCTCTTATTTGCCACACTTCCCTGTGACAACTTCTTCCAAACCACCAATTACCAATGTCTATGTCCGGCGAAACAAGACTCCTCCGGTGGGGCCTCCTTCTCCCGATCCTATTCCCATGCTGCCTCCTGTACCCTTAGGTATTGATACTTCCTCTACTAATATCCAACCCCTGCGACGATCTAGTCGTCCTTCGATTGCTCCTGACAGATATGGCTTCCCTGCTCTTTTCACTTCTTTGGATAGTGCTCCTATACCCACCTCTTATTCACAGGCTTCGAAGATTGCATACTGGCAGGATGCTATGACTGAGGAATTGTTGGCTCTTGAGGCAAACCATACATGGGACTTGGTACCGACACCTGACAAAGCCTCTGTCATTGGCAGTAAGTGGATCTTCTCTGTCAAGGTTAACTCTGATGGGAGTTTGGATCGCTACAAAGCACGATTGGTTGCACAGGGTTACAAGCAGGAGTATGGCATTGATTATGAGGAAACATTTGCTCCAGTGGCTAAAATGACCACAGTTCGTACTCTACTTTGTGTAGCTGCAGCTCGCAATTGGCCTCTGTGGCAGATGGATGTCAAAAATGCTTTTCTTCATGGCGACTTGAAAGAGACTGTCTATTTAAAACCTCCTCCTGGCTATGCTTGTCCTCCTCGGCATGTTTGCAAATTGCGCAAATCTCTTTATGGACTTAAGCAGGCTCCCAGGGCTTGGTTTGATAAATTCCGGGCCGCTATTCTTCAAGCTGGGTTTCGTCAGAGTCATTCTGATAGTTTTCTCTTTCTTAGATGGACACCAAAGGGTTACACATTCCTTTTAGTCTATGTTGATGATATGATTATCAGTGGCAATGATATTTCTGGTATTACGGATCTCAAGCATCATCTCACTCGCCACTTTAAAATGAAGGATCTCGGTCCTCTCACATATTTTCTCGGGCTTGAGTTTTCGCGTACTAAGTCGGGCATTCGGATACATCAGCGTAAATATGCTTCTGATTTGATCACCTCTGCCAGACTTGATGATGCTCATACTGTTGACACGCCAATGGAATTAAATAGTAAACTCAGTGCAGAGGATGGTCCCCTCATGGATGATCCATCTATTTTTCGTCGGATCGTTGGTAGTTTACTCTACTTAACGATGACTCGCCCTGATATTTCTCATGCGGTGCATACGGTTAGCCAATTTATGAGCAATCCTCATAAACCTCACCTTGCTGCTGCTTTGCGCATTCTCCGCTATGTTAAAGGCACTCCCAGTCATGGTCTCTTCTATCCGTCTAATACTTCTCTACGCTTATCCGCGTATGCCGATGCCGACTGGGCTGGTTGCCCTGATTCCCGGCGCTCTACCACTGGCTGGTGCATGTTTCTTGGCGACTCTCTGATTTCATGGAAGTCCAAGAAACAAACCACTGTATCCAAATCTTCTGCTGAGGCTGAATATCGGGCAATGTCGTCTGCAAGTGCAGAAATCATCTGGCTCCGCCGTCTTCTTTGTGAATTTGGTATTATTGTTAATATGCCTACACCTCTTCATGGAGATAATACCAGTGCTACTAGAATTGCTAATAATCCAGTCTTTCATGAACGGACGAAGCACATTGAAATTGATTGTCACTTCATCCGTCAGCATGTTGTAACTGAGAAGATCACCTTGCCTCATGTTTCTACTCATGACCAGTTGGCAGATATCTTCACAAAAGCTCTTCCTAAGCCACGCCATCATGAACTTAATAGCAAATTGTTGTTTTCTGCATTACCACATCAATTTGAGGGGGAGTGTAGAAATAATGTGACTTAGGCCCACTTGGCCCAGCCCAAGGCCCGTCAGAGCTTGTATATATCTGTATCTCTTATTTATTTATTTCCTTGTATAGATTTATAGATTGATTTGATTATCCTTGATGAAGGTTGTAAATTGATTTGATTACTCTTAATTAGGGATTGTATATTGATTAGATTACCCTTGATTTGGGTATTATGTATTATAAAATCTCATACGAGCCTCCCATTGAGGCATTGAGTTTCTCTCCAACTTTTGTCTCTTCCTCTTTCTCTCATTACATATCATTTCAAAATCGACCTCCCAAATTGGGGTTAACCTAGGCAAATCATCCAAAAAGACATCGGGAAATTCCCTAACAACAGGGATATCTTCTAATCTTGGTTTCTGTTTATCTTCTGTGATGAAAGCTATAAAGCCTTTGCACCCACTCCTCAGTAGCTCAACGGCTTTGATGGCTAGGATTACTATTGACCTAACAGGTCTCCTTTTTCCCACCAAACTAACATGAGTAAATCCCTCCAGGTTAAACCGAACTACTTTGTTAAAGCAATCTAAAATAGCCCGATACCTAGCAAGCCAATCCATTCCTAATATAACATCAAAGTCGTCCATATGTAACACTACCAGGTCCGCCGGCATCTGAACTTGTTCAATTTCTAGCATACAATTATAAAATATTGGTGCTAGCACAAATGTGTTCACCCGTGGGTGTTGACATTACCAATGCATGAGTCAAAGTTGAGGGGGTGTTTCCTATCTTAGCAGCAAAAGTATGAGAAACAAAAGAGTGCGTTGAACCAGAATCGAATAAAGTACTAGCTTCATGATTGGAAATTAAAACCATACCCTCAACCACATTGTTAGCCGCTTCTGCATCCTGATGAGTCATAGCAAAGACTCTCCCATTCTGTTGTTGCCTTGCTTGATTCCCCCCCTTGATTGTTCCTGCCTTGATTGTAATATTGTCCTTGAGGTGGGTTCTGCTGGTTTCCTCGGTGCGGGTATGTCTGATTCTGTTGGTAGGGACGCTGGTTCTGTGGACGCTCCTGTTGACGATCCTGCTGATTTTGCCTAAATGGTTGCCCTTGTTTCTGGTTCTGATTCCTTCCTTGCTTTCTAGGACAGTCCTTTACCTGGTGTCCTTCCTGTCCACAACCGTAACATCCGCCCTTCCGTTTGGTCTGATTTCTCTCCCTAGTCTCCGGACAATCCTTTACCTTATGACCTCCTTTTCCACAACCGAAGCACACACCTGATTTCTTTCGACATTGATTTGTTTCATGGGATCCCTCAAAGTGGTTGCAGACTGGTTTAGCTCCAGTTTTCTGTTTCTTGTTGGGAAATTGGTGTTTATAATTATCTGATTTGCCTTCGGTTGTCACTAGTTGGGTTTCTCTCTTTATATCTTCAATTGCTTCTTCGGAAACGAAAGCTTTCTTTAGAGCCTCTGCATAAGTCTTCGGCTCGTGCAGCTTCACGTCTTTTTTAATGTCTGGTCTCAGGCCATTAACAAATCGTTCCATCTTTTCTTCTTCCGTAGCCACTAATGTCTCTGCAAAGTGTGACAGTTCAGTGAACTTGATAGCATACTTGGCTACTGTAAGATTGCCTTGTACTAAAGTTTCAAACTCTCTCTTCTTCTGCGCCGGAATATGATCCGGTATAAACTTCTTTATGAATTCACGCTTGAAGAAGGTCCAGGTGATCTCTGCTTCTTGCCCATTAAAGGACCTCTTAGCTGCTTTCCACCACTCCTTCGCATTGCCTTCTAATTTGAACGCTGCTAATATAGCTTTCTGATGTTCAGTACATCCCATGACCTCGAAGATGCCTTCCATATGTTCTGCCCACTTGTTTGCATCCCATGGGTTAGTAGTTTATTCAAAACACTTTGGGCGAAATTCGTTGAATCTCTTGTATAGAGTATCCCTCTCACGATTTCTGCCTCCATTATTGCTGCCTTCGCCCGATCCACCTCTGATATTGCTGCTTCCCTCGCCATTCTCACTTTGGAGGTGATGAATAGCGGAAATCTGTTCTTGGACCTGCGTGTACGCTTTCATAAAACTTTCAAACATTTGCCGGGCGTACTCCGGCATTTCCATATTCCCACTATTCTGCTGAATATTGTTGTTCTCATTCTCGTTTCCAACAGCGTTAGTCATTGTCTTAGTTCCTCTGCAAAAAGAAAAATTGTGAGCCAAAAGATCAATAACGACATATCTTACTTTAGTCTCTACCGCTGACACCCCAACGTCCTCACCAGGTGGCCTATGGGTTGCTAATTCTTTTAATTGCCCAAAACCTTATGCTCTGATACCACTTTGTCACGACCCAAATTCTGGGGCCCCGTCAGATCTCTGGATCGTGATAACTTGGCAATATTTACCATATATTTATCAAGTAATTCTCATAAGCATTTGGCATTTAAATCAAACAATAATTTAAATTAATCAATGAGTTATAAATACTCATACTTTAATATGTTCTGTCTGCCCCAATAATGTGCTAAAACATTAAATAAATTTTCCTAAGCAAGGGCTAATCCCCTTATCCACTAAATTATCTTTTCTCGTTCTCTCTTGTCAGCCATGTATGCTGAAATCTACGTGCTGAACATCGTTCTGCTTTGTCCCACCCGCAGCATGATTACCTGAAGGGGGTAACACAACATCAGTACTACTGGTGAATGAATATTCCTAATTACACAAGTCACATATATTATAACATCACATAATTCAACAAGTCTAAATCAATAATCAAATATTATTAAAAATTCTTTCACATACAAATCCGTGCCCATGCACATCACCACGCCTCAAAGGCCTTATCGTATGCATGTATACCGGTCACAATGACCCTGTCTCATCAGACACGTCCACTAAGGACCAGCCATCATAATGGCCACTCACGTCCATTAAGGACCAGCCGCTATAACGGCCACCATGGCCCGAAGCCATCTATCATCCGGACACAAGTCCAACATTCCAAATGTGAAACCCAATGCACCATATCTCATAATCATATAGTAATTACAATTCATTATTAATAATTTTCACAACAGTAGTGTGGACCCAACCCATACACACTTCACTGATTGCTGCCCCACTTTTCATCATAATTGGTATAGAGTGATATAGTGGGCCCACACTATGTGTAATACAACTTTACATCATAATAATCAATCACAGTCTATTTAGTTAATCATAGTTAACTAAATATTAATCACAAAACTTAAATTCACTTAACTAAGAAAGTTAAATTTTTTATTTCTACACAGTTTCCAAGTCCATTTCCATAATTAGACTTCCTTTTATCTTCCTGCACAGAACACATAGAGGAGCAGTTCACGTCTGAACCCCTTGACAAAATCCAGTGGGTCTCACTGGGCCAATCCATGATCAGGCTTGATATCTTTGGTCGTCCAAAGCTGATATATCACACCAATGAATCTGATTCATTATTGGACCATTCCCTGGGGCCCACAAACCCAAACGAATTCCTCAAATCTCCACAACAATGTCACGCCTGGGTTTTCTTGAGTTTACTGGACAGTGGGTCCCACTATTCCAAACCCCAGATGTCCAACTCCACCATGGTCGACCAGGGGTTCTTTAACAGATGTGTGGTCTTGATCATTGATCTGATCAATAGATGGGTCCCATAACTACAAACGACCAAATCTGGATTTTCTTCCTCATTCACGCATCTGGGATCTGAAATACATGGATGGTGGCCCAACCTTTGTGAGTCTAGCATCATCCTGGTCGCCCATGGGTCCTCTTCGGGATCCATGGACCAGATTTTCTATCTAATGGGCCATGGGGTCCCACAACCCCAAAGTGTCCATTCCATTGTTGACGTCCAGGTCTGTTTACATGAAATCCAGATCTGATGTTCATAGCACTTGAAGATTCAAAAGAAAAACAACACCTGATAATCATCTACCTATGATAAATAAGATTTACATGATTCCTATGACTCAAAATATAGTCTGCATCTAATCCCTGAGCACAATAGCCTTGTGCAATAGTTAAGGCATATTATCAATCATCCAATTTAATCATCTAGGGTATCTAGGAAAATCCACTCACCTTTGATAAACGATCGTCGCCTTTGAATGCGAATTTGACATCAGCAGCCTTCCTCTCCTTCCCCTAAATTGCAATCCACAATACTTTGCTCTCAGACTTTCTCCAAGGAAGATGAATAGAATATAATGGTGGTGGTCGTTGGTTCTCCATATATAAAAGGGAAGATGAATTCTAGTTACCTCTAACTTCCTATTTAGAGTTGTTTTACAACTCCATTCCTTTCCAAACTCTCTTACGTGGGATGTCTTACC
The DNA here is from genome assembly GCA_012931725.1 of Litsea cubeba. Classification (NCBI taxonomy): domain Eukaryota; kingdom Viridiplantae; phylum Streptophyta; class Magnoliopsida; order Laurales; family Lauraceae; genus Litsea; species Litsea cubeba. Next base: position 63,375,911 of record CM022952.1, on the reverse strand, counting down.
AATTTACAAAAAGTATTACTTCTACTTCCATTATAACTTGGGCCAAACTATAACTAAGATACTACCTGGGCCAGACTAATCCTAGGCCCAAGTAACTCAGGATATTAGACCTAAGTTAGATTATTAGGTTCATAGCCATCAAGATTTCTTTTCCTATTTATATGCATTGTAAGAGATTTATTTCTCAAAGAGTTGAGTTAAATGTAATTTTTCTCTTGTGGAATTTTATCGTTGGAGAGTGTCTTCATTGTGAGATTGTTTATGTGGAAACCTAAAATTGTGTTGCGGCACCTATGATCCAAATCCTAACCCTAGGATTTGCATCAAGAGATTAGTGACTTAGCTATGTTCTTAAGCAACGGCTAATCCTTTGATCCTTGACACACTTATAGTTTCGTTTAACAACTTACTGCCGGTGAGAAGGACAACAATGGGTGACTCCTCCAGGTTTAGAAGGTCTAGTCCTAATTGGAAAGTGATTAGGGTTTGAGATTGTTACATAGGTTTACCGCCGATTATAATGGCGTCAATGGTTCTCAGTTTAGTATACTTCCGAAAATTTCCGATGTCACAGTAGGTCCCTTAGGGTCATTCTAATTGGTCTGTTCATATGATGCATGAATGCTAAATCATGATGCATGGGCATAGTTATAATGCGATAGAAAAGAACTCATTAAATAACTATTTAACATTACAGATTAAGGTGTCTTGTGAGTGAATGTGTGAATTGATCTGTCCATCAAGGGTATGGTCCACTCAATAGTTAATCGTATGGTCAAAATCAATATTATCTCGGTAAACTGGGTTAGGGTCCTTACATATTTCACACACAATCCCCTTTATTAGAAATACATTAAGGTTTATAGAATTCAAATTTCTAGAACCATGCATGCTTTTTAAAATCCAGATTGTTCTTTCACCTTTTGCAAGTTTTAATCATATTCTTCAAGTGTGCAAGAGTGCCAGTCATAAACCCAGCAATGCTCTAGTCGATTCTCTTTCCTTCTTCTAGTTTCTCTTCATGTTCAATGAGATATGGGGATAGGGTTAGGCGCGTGATAGCTTTAGGGCTTTTGATTGGCTTTAAGTTGAATGAGAATATGGGTGATAGGGTTGTGCACGTAGTGCATCTATGAGTTGTGGCTTAGGGTTTCTTAATATGTCTACAAGTTGTATTTCAGCAGGGAAAGGCCTCTTTCTAATTCCTTCTCTTACTAAAACTCCTAATGGCTATTGCTAATTCTAAGTACCCCATAACTCTACTTATTCTTGGGCACGAGACCCTTTATGGGTTGTACTCGACCTCTTCCTAATTTATGTTGGAGTCTAATTCCTCTAATTTTGCCTAACATCCCGCTCTAATTTTCATGCCCTTTATCAATTAACTTTCCCAATATAACTCTAACAATGTTTTAGTGTTACCAGATACCACATGGGCTAGCCTAAGACTTAACACAGCCCTATGTTTGGCCGTGCAACACTAGTGGGTCTCACTTGGGCCCCACATTATTTATATTTAATTTTGTGTTGATTTTTGCATGGCTGCACCCCACCATGCATACATATGGTTAATGAGTTATTAACAATGATTAAAGGCTTAATAAGGTTGGTTGATTCCCCTTTCATATTTATTTATTATATTATATTATTTTATTTAATTACACACAATCATAGAACAAAATGAAAATCATGTATATTTGTGGGGTTGGGACCTTGGGCTGACATTCTGTAACCAATTAATAAATGGGTTGGTTTCAGGCAAGGTCTATACTTTCGCACAACCCAATCAGCAACCATACCTGGCTCGTTGACCAATCTCAAGCCTGACCTATTAATTTAGGGTCTGATTGATTCTTTTTCAGTTTTTGTCTTGAGATAGGTTTGGGTTCACATTTCCAACTTGCTTAATGAATGGGGCTGGGTTTGGCTATGTCCATAATACCTGACTCCCAACCCGACCCATTTTTACTACTATATTAGTAGTACTAGTATGCCCGCACCATATATAATTTGACCAAGAGTCCATGTCATTCTATATTAGAAGTGGTATTACTTCTCTCGGTGTCTTCTTTCCCTATTAGATTCATGTATATAGATCACCCTTGTTTTGTTAAACTCAAACCATAATTGAACAAAAATAAAGTATCATGTTATTTTCATAATTCATGATTCAATCTAGAAAATGCATGCATTTAATGGGTGCTACCGAGGGGGTTTAGTCTTGTTAGGTCAAAGACCTCAGGGATACCCACGTCACCCAAAAAACAAATCCAGAAAATGCATGCATATTCCACAAGGATAGGACATGTCTCCTCTTATATCCTTTTTATACTTTTTTTTTTTTTTTTGTATTGTTGAAATGTAAGCATGTCAATGTGCTTGGAAATGGCTCTTGATAGAAGGTAAATCTTCCAGTGAGAATATGATGAGAACTTCCAGCAGGCCCACCTTATGATTCATTCGAACAATTCACACACACGGAAATCCCCGAGAGTATGATGAGAACTTCCATAGGGCCCACCTTATGATTCATTCGAAACCAACCCCCCCCCCCCCAAGCAAAAAAAAAGAAAAAAGAAAAGAAGAACAACCTCCCCCGATATTCACTGAAATCTAGGGTTTACACCCATTGAGTGGGCTGGACTGTTGGATCAAGGGTCAGATTTTTTTAAATTTAAATCCATTAAACTTGTGGGCTATGGATTAAGGGGTTAAACGCATGAGATTGACCCCATTTTTGATATCTAGGTCCATCGTGCCTGCCCATCTCCCGTGATTTGTGACTGTGAAGCCCTAGGTGGGCCCTAGCAGCCAGTATGCATGGTCTTGATGCACATGAATATTACCCCTTGATTAAATGCTAAATATTTACTTTGTTATTATTATTTCATTTATGTTTTTGTTAAAATAACTATGATATGCTGTTATCTTTTCTTACTCCATTACATGCGTCTTAGTGTTTATTTCTCATTGTAATTCGTTTAGATTTACTTATTTGCCAAGCTAATCTGTATCATTAACATCTAGCCAAATAGAAATGTAAATGTCAACCTTGGTGTCTCTACAACTTTTTAATTAAATTCTTTCAATTTTTGAGCTTATATGTTACCATTCATTGGAATATTATGCTTTCTTCCCATGTAACAAGTTCCAATTCTTGATGTTCAGATTTCTCTAGCCCTCCTTCTTGGCGGTGATTACTCTCAAGGTGTTCATGGAATTGGTCCAGTAAGCAACCAAACGATTTGACCTTTTTGGCTATTCTTGTTTCACTATGGCTCTTACTATATGTATGAATATATCGAATAATGTGTGTTTGAGTGTGTCTATATATAGAATATATATAGGTCCAGGCTTACCCAAGGACGTCTCTCATGGGAGGCATCATGCAAACCCCGCCACTTTTTCTGAGCACATGAGACCCCTTATGATCAATCTAACCCTCTCACACCTACCACTATCCTATGAATTTACAGAAGCCCCATATTTGTCACTCATCCAACTGTTAACTCACCAGTGGATTGAAATTGCAGCCACCTCATTGTGTTCTCTGGTTGTAGGTCATGACAGATTGTAAAAGAGCTACAATTGTAACACCTTTGGCCAACACCTGCACTGCTATTCAGGCTTGGATCTCAAGTCCTCCACCTAACAAGGAAGAGGAAACTGCAAAGATTCCATGTTGGTTTTCTTTTTGTAAGTTTGTAGAAGAAAAAGAGAGAAGAAGAACCAGAAAAAGGGGAGAAGACAAGAACGAGTAAAGGAAAGTGAGTAAAAGAGAAGTCCCCAAGTCACTTTGAAGTCATTTTTGTGGAATAGTGCTTTGTGAATTTCCATTCATCGATACTAGGCCCAATATATGACCATTTCAAAGCCCATACACTATTGTGAAGATTCTGGATTCAGAGATGGCCATGAAAAATAAGCCACAATCCTTACCGAAGAAAAGATGGATTGCTTCAATTGACCATAATCCGATGTGAAAGTGCTTTGATATTGAAGCTAATGGTGGATGCGTCAAGATTTCAGGCGTGGTTTGGGTTATTTAAAGCCGAATCTTGATGCGCCAAGCTCTGGTCCCCATCAAGGGCTAGTACTTTTAGGACTTTGGGGTGGAGTGGGTAGTTCGGCTTCAAGCGGTGATCTGGGGCCTGATCTGAGGATTATTTGTTCGGGCCTGAATCCTTTTGGTTTTCTTAGTGATGGGGGCAGGTGCACTATGTGGATTGGGTCTAGGTTTCTTGCAGGATGATGCTTTCGTCTAGATGACTCCGACTTATGATGCACGGATATTTCAAAATGCGCAACGTATCGTGTCGTATCATATCCGATACTTCACTTTTTATGTGTAAAATCCGTGTCCTTGCCAGGGTTTTAAAAGGCGTGCTCCTAGGCGCAAGGCGCAGCCAGGTGAGCTTTGGGTGCCTCAAGCATGTTGAGGCGAGGTGAGTTGAGTCAGGCTCAAGTTAAGCGCACGAGGTGCGCCTTTGAATGAGGCGTGAGGCGCTTGCTTCGTGGGCTTCGGTCAATGCAGCCCATGACTTAAAAATTGCAAAAAAAAAAAAAAAAAATTGCAGGGGGCTATATCAAATTTCATGGGCTTTAGTCACACCTTTGGATGCATTTTCGTGCCCTAAGTCAAGGCAGAAGAGCAACAAAACGAAAAAAAAAAAAGAATTGAAACGACAGAAGAAGAAGCAGGAAGAAGAGCTGCCGCTATTGTCCGGCTGCAGCTGCTCCTCGCGTCCGGCTGTAGCTTCTTCTTGTGTCTGGCTGCCGCAACTCTTCACACCTTCTGGCTGCCGCTCCTCTTCTCACGGCTGTGCAGGTACGTCTGTTTTTTTTATTTTCTGCTGGTTTTCTTCACGTCCGGCTGCAACTCTTTTGTTTTTTGCTGCTTCAACTGTTTTTTCTTGCTGCTTCCCTGTTGTTTTGTTGCTGCTGCTTCCCTGTTTTTGTTGCCGCTGCCTTTTGTCTTTTTTTTTTGCTTCCCTGTTTTGGTTGCCACTGCCTTCTGTCCTTTTCCTTTCTTCTGCTGCTGCTGTTCAATTTTTTCTGCCACTGTGGTTTTTTTTTCCCCTTCCATTGCTTTTTTTTTTGTTGCTGCTACTGTATTCTATTTCCTTTTTTTTTCCTGTTTCTGTTGCTCATATGCATGCTGCCACTGCTTTCTTTTTTTGCTGCTCCTATCATGAAGTTGTTGACTGTTGAGTAATGCAGAAATTATGTTAATACTTCCAAACAGTGTCATGCGTGAGAGCACTTGCAACAAGTTTCTCTTTCTGTGCATTTTGGGAATTTCAAAGGCCAGAAAATTATTCATGTAAGGCAATTGTGGTCATCAGATCATTCCTTTGCCTCTTAAGGCAATCCATGATGAAAGTTTTAAATATATATTACTTTTTGGCATCCTGTTTGGTTATCCCTTTTGTACGCTTGTTGTTTTAAATTTTTTTTTTTTTTTTTTGAATTGCTTATAGATGTCAACTGAAGGTAGTAGTAAAAAGGACCCAGCATGGCGGTATGCACATTTGGAAAATCCACAAAATAATAATAGGTTCAAATGTAAGTTTTGTGGCAAAATATCAAATGGAGGTGTTTATCGGGTCAAGCAACATCTTGCTGGGGGTTACAGGAATGTTACTGCTTATCCAAAATGTCCACCTAAAGTTAGAGAAGAGATTAGAGAATAAATGACAAAGAAAAAGACAGAAAAAGACGAAATGAATATGTTACCCCATTTCGATGAGTTGGCGAATGAGTTGGAAGATGATGATGATGATGTTGTAGAGGTCAATGAACGTGGTAAAAGACCTTTGGGTCGGGGTAGTCAAGTTTCTAGTACCCTTTCCACTACCTCCATACCTATAAAGTCAAAGCAAAAAGGGCCTATGGATGTATTCTTCACTTCCAATCCGGATGTTGTTGTGCAAGACCGAAAAGCCCAAGGAAACCAGACAAGAATTGATGAGAATGACCCGTATAGAAAAGAATTAAGAGAGCGGGCATGTCAAAGATTTGCAAGGTGGATTTATGATGCCAGGCTTCCTTTGAATGCTGTTAATTATGACAGTTTTGGACCAATGATTGAAGCTATTGGGCAATATGGTCCTGGCATGAAACCACCAACTTACCATGAATTACGAGTTCCTCTTCTTCAAAAAGAGATAGTGCATACAAAAAATTTGATGAAGGATCACCGGGAGGAATGGGTAAAGAATGGATGTTCTATAATGGTTGATGGGTGGACTAACAAAAACGGGAGGACCTTACTTAATTTTTTAGTGAATTGTCCCAAAGGAGCCATGTTTGTTGTCACGACCCGAATTCTGGCCCCTGTCAGATCTCTGGATCGTGATAACTTGGTAATATTTACCAAATATTCATCAAATAATTCACATAAGCATTTGGCATTTAAATCAAATAATAATTTCATTTAATCAAATAGTTGTAACTACTCAAACTTTACTATGTTCTGTCTGCATCAATAATGTACTAAAACATTAAATAATATTCCTAAGCAAGGGCTAATCCCCTTATCCATTAATTATCCTTTCTCGTTCTCTCTTGTCAGCCACGCATATTGAAATTTACGTGCTGATCATCGTTCCGCTCTGTCCCGCCCGCAGCATGATTACCTGAAAGGGGTAACACAACATCAGTACTACTGGTGAATGAATATTCCTAATTACACAAATCACATAAAATATAACAGGTCTAAATCAATAATCAAATATTATTTAGATTCTTTGATACACAAATCCGTGCCCATGCACATCACCACGCCTCAAAGGCCTTATCGTATACATGTATACCGGTCACCATGACCCTGTCTCATCAAACACGTCCACTAAGGACCAGCCATTATAATGGCCCATCACGTCCATTAAGGACCCGCCGCTATAACGGCCACCATGGCCTGAAGCCATCTATCATCCGGACACAAGTCCAACATATGAAACCCAAATACATCATATCTCATAATTATATATCAACCGAAACATAAAAAGCAATTAATATAAATAAGTACACATGCATAGCAGCGTGGGCCCAACCCTAACACCATTCAGATTGATCATTGCCCCCATCTAAGCATAATTGGTATTGATTGGTATAGGGGTGGCCCATATTCAACATTAATTAATCCTTGTCCGTATAATTAATTACAATCTACATAATTAATCACAATCATGTAATTAATCATGATCTACATAATTAATCACAATCATGTAATTAATCACAGTCATAGAATTAATCACAGCCCATACAAATCTTGATACATCTTAGTAAGGTTAAATTTGTAAATATATACACAGTTCAGGGTTGTTTCCCTTAACAAGTTTCATCCCAGAACATAGAAAAATATACTATCTCACGCCTGAACATAATGGCATAAAATCCAGTGGGTCCCACTGGATGTAATCAAGATCAGACATCTAGGTAAGGGTCGCCCAAGGCTGATACGTCATTCCAACGAATCTGATTCATCATAGAATCATTCACTGGGGTCCACAAACCCAAAACGACATTCTACACAAATCACGCCTGAAATTCCTTGAGATCAATGTACAGTGGGTCCCACTGGTCCAAAACTCAGATGTCCAACTACACCTTGGTCGACCAGGGGTCCCTAACAAGATGTGAGGTTCTGATCCCTCATCAAACCACATTGTGGGGTCCACAAATCAAAATCGGCAATCTTCTGTTTGTTCTAAATTCACGCCGATAATTTTATGACTGCTAGATAAACTAAATAGATGGGACCCACTTCTCATCAGTCCATCATCCCAAGGGTCGACTGTGGGTCCCCTACAAGATATACGGTCTTGATCTTAGATCAAGTCCTCGGATGGGTCCCACAGTCCTCAGTTGTGGCTTACTCCAATGACGATTTGGTTCTGTAAGCCATCGTATGGAGGAATTCATGAATCAACAACTCCATTGAAGTTGTATACTGCTATCAATCATAACTTACATGATTTTCCATGGCTTAAATAAAGTTTATGCCAATTCCATGATCACAGAATAATCTCTAAATACAGAAGCATTGAAAACAGTTGAGGCATGCCAAATCATCAATCATCCCTGATTGAATTATCCAAGGTATTTAGAAAGATCCACTCACCTCTGATACACGATCGTTGTCTTTGACATCAATCGCTTTCTCCTTCTTCTCCTAATTTACAATCCACAAGATTATCAGACTCTTCTCCAATGAATAGAATATATCACAAAGGGTCGTTGGTTCTCATATATAAAGGGAAAGATGGGAATTCTAATTACTTTCAAACTTTCTATTTAGAGTTGGTTTACAACTCTCTTCTTTCCCAATCTCTCTCACGTGGAATAACTTGCTAAGTTACAAAAACATGGATTCTATTTCCATTATAACTTGGGCTCTACCATCATTATAACTTGGGCCAAGCTATAACTAAAATACTACTTGGGCCAAACCAATCCTAGGCCCAAGTACTCAGGATATTACATACTCCCCTCCTTAGGAAATTTGGTCCTCCAAATTAAAACATACCTGTGACAAAAAGATGCGGATACTTGCTCCGAACGTCGTCTCGATCTCCCATGTAGCCTCCTTTGGATCATGATGTGTCCATAGCACCTTAACTAGTCTGACTGTTCTTCTCCGTAACACCATGTTCTTGGTGTCTTGCAACAGGTCGCTCCTCATATGATAAATTAGGTTGTAGATCCATGGACACGGGATCTAATACATGAGATGGGTCTGGTTCATATTTCTTCAACATGGACACATGAAACACTTTGTGAACTCCAGCTAGTTGTGATGGTAGGTCCAATTCGTAAGCATTCCCATCGCTCACACGTCCTGTAATCTTGAATGGTCCAATGTATCTCGGGCTGAGCTTTCCCTTTTTGCCAAATCGCATCACTCCCTTCGTTGGAGAGACTTTTAGGAATACTGAGTCACCCACCATAAATTCCAATTCTCTTCGGCGTTTGTCAGCATAACTCTTCTGGCGACTCTGAGCAGTCTTTAATCGATCCCGAATTTTCTTAATATTCTCAGTAGAAGTTTGCACCCATTCTGGGCATAAAATTCGTCGATCGCCCACTTCTTCCCAACAAATCGGAGAACGACAACTCCTGCCATACAAAGCCTCAAAAGGAGCCATCTGAATACTTGAATGATAACTATTGTTATAAGCAAACTCTGCCAGTGGTAGCTGTTCATCCCAACTGTCTGTGAAATCTATGGCACAAGCTCTAAGCATGTCCTCCAGCGTTTGATTTGTTCTTTCCGTCTGTCCGTCCGTCTGCGGGTAATATACAGTGCTAAAATGCAGTTTTGTACCCATAGCCTTTTGCAAGCTTTTCCAAAAATGTGAAACAAACCTAGTATCTCTGTCTGAGACGATTGATGCTGGAACGCCATGTAATCGCACAATTTCCCGAACATAAGTTTTGGCCAGTTGTTCCATCGTGGTTTTTCCTTTTAGTGGTAAAAAGTGTGCCGATTTAGTCAATCGATCCACGATTACCCAAATTATTTCATTATGCCTTGAAGTTCTAGGAAAGCCGGAAATAAAATCCATAGTGATATGCTCCCATTTCCATTCGGGTATTGGCAACGGCTGCAGTAATCCCCCCGGCTTTCTATGATCAGCCTTCACTTGTTGACAAGTAAAACAACGGCCGACAAATTCAGTGGCATCATTTTTCATTCTGATTTTTAAATTCTGATACATCTTAGTACTCCCTGGATGGATAGTATATCTTGTATGATGTGCTTCTTTCAAAATTTCATCTTTGATTTCTCGAACATTTGGTACACAGAGTCTGCCTCGGGAATATAATACACTACTAACAATAGAGAATTCTGGTTTATTGTCCATCTTGTCGAAGATATTTGTCAATGCTTTATCGTCCCGCTGGTGGTTCTTTATTCTTTGTATTAATTCGGGTTGAACCTTGAAGCTTCCCAATAATACTTTCTTGTCAATAGACCATAAGTTAACATCCAAGTCTTTGATTTCTTCAAGCAATCTCATTTCCGATGTCAAACAAGCCATCTGTGCTGATTTTCTGCTTAAGGCATCTGCTACAACATTCGCCTTTCCTGGATGATAAAAGATAGAGAAATCATAGTCCTTGAGAAATTCCATCCATCTTCGTTGTCTCAAATTCAACTCCTTCTGAGAAAACATGTACTTTAGGCTCTTATGATCGGTATATACTTCAAATTCTTCTCCGTAAAGATAGTGCCTCCAAATTTTTAATGCAAATACCACAGTTGCTAACTCAAGATCGTGCGTAGCATAATTTTGTTCATGGACCTTTAGTTGTCTGGAAGCATACGCAATCACTTTTCCATGCTGCATGAGAACACACCCTAGTCCTTGCAACGACGCATCGCAGTATATCACAAATCCTCCACTCCCAGCGGGGAGGTTAAGTATTGGTGCCGATGTGAGTTTGCCTTTCATTGTGCGGAAACTATTTTCACAGTGTTCGTTCCAAGTAAACGGAATATCTTTCCTTGTGAGTCTGGTAAGTGGCCCAGCAATTGTAGAAAATCCTTGCACGAACCTTCAATAATAGCCTGACAAGCCTAAGAAACTTCGAACTTCGGACACATTTGCAGGTCGTTTCCAATTCGTAACTGCTTCGATTTTAGTAGGATCTACTGATAGTCCTTCTCCTGAAATAATGTGGCCCAAAAAGGTGACTTGTTTAAGCCAAAAATCACACTTACTTAGCTTGGCATAAAGCTGGTTGTCCTTCAACAGCTGTAAGGAGATACGCAGATGTTTTCCATGCTCGTGCCATTCCTTAGAGTACATCAAAATATCATCAATAAATACCACCACAAATTTATCCAAATAGGGTTGGAAAACTTGGTTCATCAGTGCCATGAATGCGGCTGGGGCATTGGTCAAACCGAAAGGCATGACTAAAAACTCGTAGTGACCATATCGCGTCCGAAATGCCGTCTTGGAAATGTCTTCCTCCCTCACTCTTAGCTGATGGTAGCCGGATCTGAGATCAATCTTGGAAAAGTATTTCGCACCTTGTAGTTGGTCAAATAATTCATCGATGCGGGGTAGAGGGTACTTGTTCTTGATAGTCACCTGATTTAACTGTCTATAATCAATACACATTCTCAGGGTTCCATCCTTCTTCTTCACAAACAACACCAGTGCTCCCCATGGAGATACGCTAGGTCGGATAAATCCCTTGTCTAATAACTCCTCCAATTGATCCTTGAGTTCCGCAGGAGCCATTCGATAAGGTGCCTTGGAAATCGGGGCTGTTCCCGGCATTAACTCAATAGTAAAATCGACCTCTCGAATTGGGGTAACCCAGGCAAATCATCCAAAAATACATCGGGAAATTCCCTAACAACAGGGATATCTTCTAATCTTGGTTTCTGCTTATCCTCTGTGATAAAAGCTATAAAGCCTTTGCACCCACTCCTCAATAGCTCAACGGCTTGGATGGCTGAGATGACTATTGACCTAACAGGTCTCCTCTTTCCTACCAAACTAACATGAGTAAATCCCTCCAGGTTAAACTGAACTACTTTATTAAGGCAATCTAAAATAGCCCAATACCTAGCAAGCCAATCCATTCCCAAAATGACATCAAAGTCATCCATATGTAACACTACCAGGTCTGCCGGCATCTGAACTTGTGCAATTTCTAGCATACAATTATAAAATATGGTGCTAGTACGAATGTGTTCACCCGTGGGTGTTGACACTACCAATGCATGAGTCAATGTTGAGGGGGAGTTTCCTATCTTAGCAGCAAAAGCATGAGAACAAAAGAGTGCGTTGAACCAGAATCGAATAAAGTACTAGCCTCATGACTGGAAATTAAAACCATACCCTCAACAACATTATTGGCCGCTTCCGCATCCTGATGGGTCAGAGCAAAGACTCTCCCATTCTGCTGTTGCCTAGCTTGGTTCCCCCCTTGATTATTCCTGCCTTGATTGTAATATTGTCCTTGAGGTGGGTTCTGCTGGTTTCCTCGGTGCTGGTAGGTCTGATTCTGTTGGTAGGGACGCTGGTTCTGTGGTTGCTCCTGTTGACGATCCTGCTGATTTTGCCTAAAGGGTTGTCCTTGTGTTTGGTTCTGATTCCTTCCTTGCTTCCTAGGACAATCCTTTACCTGGTGTCCTTCCTGCCCATAGCCGAAACATCCGCCCTTTCTTTTGTTCTGATTTCTCTCCTTAGCCTCCGGACATTCCTTTACTTTATGACCTCCTTTTCCACAACCGAAGCACACGCCAGATTTCTTTCGACATTGACTTGTTTCATGGAATCCCTCACAATGGTTGCAGACTGGTTTAGCTCCAGTTTTCTGTTTCTTGTTGGGAAACTGGTGTTTATAATTGTCTGATTTGCCTTCTGTTGTCACCAGTTGGGTTTCTCTCTTTATATCTTCAATTGCTTCTTCAGACACGAAGGCTTTCTTTAGAGCCTCTGCATAAGTCTTCGGCTCGTGCAGCTTCACATCTTTCTTAATGTCTGGTCGCAGGCCATTAACAAATCGCTCCATCTTTTCTTCTTCTGTAGCCACTAATGTCTCCGCAAAGTGTGACAGTTCGGTGAACTTGATAGCATATTTGGCTACAGTAAGGTTGCCTTGCACCAATGTTTCAAATTCTCTCTTCTTCTGCGCCCGAATGTGATCCGGTATAAACTTCTTTATAAATTTGCGCTTGAAGATGGTCCAGGTGATTTCTGTTTCTTGCCCATTAAAGGACCTCTTGGCTGCTTTCCACCACTCCTTCGCATCGCCTTCTAGCTTGAAAGCGGCTAATATAGCTTTCTGTTGTTCAGTGCATCCCATGACCTCGAAGATGCCTTCCATATGTTCTGCCCATTTATTCGCATCCCATGGGTTAGTGGTCTCCTCAAAACACTTTGGGCAAAATTCGTTGAATCTCTTGTATAGAGTATCCCTCTCACGATTTCTGCCTCCGTTATTGCTGCCTTCTCCTGATCCACCCTTGTTATTGCTGTTTCCCTTGCCATTCTCACTTTGGAGTTGGTGAATAGCTGAAATCTGTTCTTGAACCTGCGTATATGCTTTCATAAAGCTTTCAAACATCTGCCGGGCGTACTCCGGCATTTCCATACTCCCATTGTTCTGCTGAATATTGTTGTTTTCATTCTCGTTTCCCCCAGCGTTAGCCATTTTCTTAGTTTTTCTGCAAAAGAAAAATTGTTAGCCAAAAGATTAATAACAACTTATCTTACTTTAGTTTCTATTGTTGACACCCCAACGTCCTCACCACGTGGTCTATGGGTTGCTAATTCTTTTTATTGCCCAAAACCTTATGCTCTGATACCACTTTGTCACGACCCGAATTCTGGGGCCCTGTCAGATCTCTGGATCGTGATAACTTGGTAATATTTACCAAATATTCATCAAATAATTCACATAAGCATTTGGCATTTAAATCAAATAATAATTTCATTTAATCAAATAGTTGTAACTACTCAAACTTTACTATGTTCTGTCTGCATCAATAATGTACTAGAACATTAAATAATATTCCTAAGCAAGGGCTAATCCCCTTATCCATTAATTATCCTTTCTCGTTCTCTCTTGTCAGCCACGCATATTGAAATTTACGTGCTGATCATCGTTCCGCTCTATCCCGCCCGCAACATGATTACCTGAAGGGGGTAACACAACATCAGTACTACTGGTGAATGAATATTCCTAATTACACAAATCACATAAAATATAACATGTCTAAATCAATAATCAAATATTATTTAGATTCTTTGATACATTAATCCGTGCCCATGCACATCACCACGCCTCAAAGGCCTTATCGTATGCATGTATACCGGTCACCATGACCCTGTCTCATCAAACACGTCCACTAAGGACCAGCCATTATAATGGCCCATCACGTCCATTAAGGACCCGCCGCTATAACGGCCACCATGGCCTGAAGCCATCTATCATCCGGACACAAGTCCAACATATGAAACCCAAATACATCATATCTCATAATTATATATCAACCGAAACATAAACAGCAATTAATATAAATAAGTACACATGCATAGCAGCGTGGGCCCAACCCTAACACCATTCAGATTGATCATTGCCCCCATCTAAGCATAATTGGTATTGATTGGTATAGGGGTGGCCCATATTCAACATTAATTAATCCCTGTCCGTATAATTAATTACATACTACATAATTAATCACAATCATGTAATTAATCATGATCTACATAATTAATCACAATCATGTAATTAATCACAGTCATAGAATTAATCACAGCCCATACAAATCTTGATCCATCTAAGTAGTAAGGTTAAATTTGTAAATATATACACAGTTCAGGGTTGTTTCCCTTAACAAGTTTCATCCCAGAACATAGAAAAATATACTATCTCACGCCTGAACATAATGGCATAAAATCCAGTGGGTCCCACTGGATGTAATCAAGATCAGACATCTAGGTAAGGGTCGCCCAAGGCTGATACGTCATTCCAACGAATCTGATTCATCATAGAATCATTCACTGGGGTCCACAAACCCAAAACGACATTCTACACAAATCACGCCTGAAATTCCTTGAGATCAATGTACAGTGGGTCCCACCGGTCCAAAACTCAGATGTCCAACTACACCTTGGTCGACCAGGGGTCCCTAACAAGATGTGAGGTTCTGATCCCTCATCAAACCACATTGTGGGGTCCACAAATCAAAATCGGCAATCTTCTGTTTGTTCTAAATTCACGCCGATAATTTTATGACTGCTAGATAAACTAAATAGATGGGACCCACTTCTCATCAGTCCATCATCACAAGGGTCGACTGTGGGTCCCCTACAAGATATACGGTCTTGATCTTAGATCAAGTCCTCGGATGGGTCCCACAGTCCTCAGTTGTGGCTTACTCCAATGACGATTTGGTTCTGTAAGCCATCGTATGGAGGAATTCATGAATCAACAACTCCATTGAAGTTGTATACTGCTATCAATCATAACTTACATGATTTTCCATGGCTTAAATAAAGTTTATGCCAATTCCATGATCACAGAATAATCTCTAAATACAGAAGCATTGAAAACAGTTGAGGCATGCCAAATCATCAATCATCCCTGATTGAATTATCCAAGGTATTTAGAAAGATCCACTCACCTCTGATACACGATCGTTGTCTTTGACATCAACCGCTTTCTCCTTCTTCTCCTAATTTGCAATCCATAAGATTCTCAGACTCTTCTCCAATGAATAGAATATATCACAAAGGGTCGTTGGTTCTCATATATAAAGGGAAAGATGGGAATTCTAATTACTGTCAAACTTTCTATTTAGAGTTGTTTTACAACTCTCTTCTTTCCCAATCTCTCTCACGTGGAATAACTTGCTACGTTACAAAAACATGGATTCTATTTCCATTATAACTTGGGCTCTACCATCATTATAACTTGGGCCAAGCTATAACTAAAATACTACTTGGGCCAAACCAATCCTAAGCCCAAGTACTCAGGATATTACATTTGTGGAGTCCATTGACGCTTCTAACTACTCCAAGGACACTGAAAAAAATGTTTCAGATAATAGACAAGTTTGTGGATCGTATTGGAGAAGCTAATATGGCCTAGATTGTCACAGACAGTGCTGCAGCTAATGTATTGGCAAATAAGAATCTTATTTCTTGAAAAAAGGTTATTAGTTAGTAATATTAAAAGAATTAGTTATCTAAAACTCTTTTTTTTTTTTTATCTTTCTTGGTTTGGTTCTAATAGGAAAGTTTTTGGAGGCAAAGTATCAAAACTTGTACTGGACACCAGGTGCTGCCCATTGCTTGGACTTGATGTTGGAAGACATTTTTAAGATACCAACTCTCAAGAGAACATTTGAAAGGGGTATTGCGGTACATGGGTTCATTTATGTCAAAGTTGCTAGCGAGTAATCCCAAAACCAATTGGTGATAGGAAACTGCACAAACAACTACTTAACACCCCCCCTCGGGCGGGACACCGCCCGGATCCGAATCACACGCCCGCACAAGACTATAACGCGGCATGGGGCCTTTTTGCCCTGCGCATTTTGCACCCGCACAAACACACAACGCGGCATGGGGCATTTCTGCCCTGCGTGGTTTCGAACTCGAGACCTGAGGCTCTGATACCATGTCAAAGTTGCTAGCCAGTAATCCAAAACCAATTGGTGATAGGAAACTGCACAAACAACTACTTAACAATTTATTGTTAAATAGGCCCAAGGCCCATCATAGGATCCAGTCCAGCAGGTTATCTCCACGTGGGTTTGATTTGGTCAAGATTAACACAGCTGTACATATTCTGATTATTAGATTGGTTTCCTAACTTAGATAGAAATTGATGTAATTAGATTTGTTTCCTAACTTGAGCCTTGATTAAGGCATGTAATACTCTATATATTGAGGCATGTTCTCCAAAGGAATAAGATACAATCTCAAGCATTCTATTATTTCAAGTTCTGTACGTGGGTTTGTTATGGTATCAGAGCACCCAGGTTTCAAGGCAATCTGATCAATAGACATCTTCCTCAACATTAAGGCAATAGGGATAGAGAGAATAAGTCTCTCTCGTACAGAAAATAGATCTAGGATTTATTTCAAGAAATTCCAGCGACATCTCCATTCCAGCGATATCTTCATTCTGCGTCAGAAGCATCCTCTTGGTGGCCCACCCCTGATCATCAGATCAACTTCAGAAATCCATCCCACTCTGGTCGCCTGGTATTTCTAAGACTTTTTGTGATTTTTCCACAATTTTTTAGAGACTCCAGGTTGGTGTTTTACTCCTTAAGTTTCTTCAGAAATTCAATTTGTTTTCATCAAGACCGTTCAGAATCTTGGATCTTTAGTAGATTCAGATCAATCTTGTTTCAGTAGAAGACAGAATATAAGGCTTACTCATATCAGTTCTCTGATCTTTGGCCAGACCATAAGTGGGCCCCACGTAGTGGATCTTCAGCCACTAAACAGGGTCGTCTGGGACTCTTTTTGTGCACTATTAATGTGTTTTGGTTGGATTGTGTTTTCCTACATACTGTTCTTGTTTGTTGCTAGTGAGGACAAGTTCCCTGCTGTTTTTTGATTGCTGCTGTTCTCTTTGCTGCTGTTTTCTTCTTTATTTACTAATTGGTCACTATCAACTTGAGATGGAAAAATCTGAAGTTACCTTGATTCGTTTCATTGGGAAGAATTACCCTGCTTGGTCATTTCAGTTCCAAGTATACCTTGAGGCTAAGGAATTGTGGGGTTATATTTCTGGATCTGACACTAAACCCACTGAGGATGAAAAGAAAATATCATCTTGGCATACTAAAGATGCCAAAATCAAATCTTGGATTCTGGGATCCGTCGAGCCACATTTAATAATGAATCTCAAGCCTTACTCAACCTCTAAAGCCATGTGGGAGTATTTGAAGCAAGTATACCATCAAGACAACTCTGCCCGTCAATTTCACCTTGAATGTGAAATTGCTGAATATGCACAAGGGACCTTGTCCGTGCAAGACTACTATTCAGGATTCCGTACACTGTGGTCGGAATATGATAGTATTAAGTATGCGGGTGTGGCTGACAATGTTTTAACAGTGATCCAAGATCTTCAGGCCTCTAGTCACAGAGATCAGTTTTTGATGAAACTGCAGAATGAATATGACAGTGTCCGATCTGCCCTGATGAATCGGATGCCCTTACCTTCATTGGATGTCTGCTTGAATGAACTCTTACGCGAAGAACAGCGTCTTACGACCTCGGCTCATATTGCTCAAACAAAACCTGAGACCTATTCAGTCGCGCTTTCGGCACTTAAAGCTTCTCAGCCTCCACCTCGTGACTTGAGCAAAACCCAATGCTACAGCTGCCAGAAATTTGGACATCTTGCCTCTCAATGCAACCAGAAGGTCTGTCGGTACTGTAAAAAGTCAGGACATCTCATCTCTGAATGTCGCCGCCGCCCACAACGTCCATCTCCGCAGTATCAGACTCCACAGACTCAGACTCCACATGCCTATGTTGCTTCTTCAGTTATGCCTGCTCCTACATCTGTACCTTCACAGCCTGGGCCCTCATCTTCTCTTACTCCGGAATTGGTCCAACAAATGATTGTCAATGCCCTTTCTGCATTTGGTATATCAGGTACATCCCCTCCATCATCTACTTGGTTCCTTGATTCCGGGGCGTCTAATCATATGACATCTTCCCGTGCCCTACTCTCACATGTGCAAAAATACAATGGCCATCTTCAAATACAAACTGCAAACGGGAGCCATGTCCCCATCACTGCTGTCGGTGACATCCCTGGTCCCATTCCGTTGACAAATGTTTATCTGTGTCCCAATCTAACTTCAAACCTTTTGTCAGTTGGGCAGCTTGTTGAAAATAATTGTAACATCTCTTTTTCTTCTTCTGGTTGTGTTGTGCAGGACCAGATGACAGGGACGGAGATCGCGAGGGGGCCTAAGTGTGGACGCTTGTTTCCGCTTGATCTTTCTAAATTTTCTAGGACTCAATTTGACAATAATGTGTTTTGTTTTTCTCTTAGAGATAATTGCTGCTTGTGGCATAATAGACTCGGACATCCTAATTCCAAGGCTTTGTCCCTGATGTTAAATTCTGGTTTACTAAATAAATCTATTGGTTTATCTTCTTGTGTGCCACTTGATTGTGCTACTTGTAAAATGGGAAAGAGCAAAACTCTTCCGTTTCCTCATTCCACTTCCAATACCACTCAGTGTTTTGATTTAGTTCATAGTGATGTATGGGGAATTGCTCCAGCCCTTTCCCATGCTCACTATAAATATTTTGTGACTTTCATTGATGATTTCAGTCGGTTCACATGGGTCTACTTTCTACATTCAAAATCTGATGTTTTTAATGTTTTTAAAATTTTTCTCGCTTATGTTGAGAATCACTTTTCCACTTGCATTAAAATCTTGCGATCTGATTCCGGCGGGGAATATGTATCCTCAGATTTTCAACGGTTTTTGCAAAACAAAGGCATTATTTCTCAAAAAACTTGTCCTTATACTCCCCAGCAGAATGGAATCGCTGAACGGAAAAATCGACATCTCCTTGATGTCACTCGTTCCCTTCTTCTGGAATCATCGGTTCCTACCCGTTTTTGGGTTGAGGCACTGGCTACGGCGGCTCATCTGATCAACCGAATGCCATTAACATCCATTGCGAATCAAAGCCCATATTACCGATTGTACAAGACTTCTCCATCCTATGATGATCTTCATGTCTTCGGTTCTATTTGCTTTGTGCACTTGCCTCCTTCTGAGCGAACAAAACTCACCGCCCAATCAGCTCAGTGTGTGTTTTTAGGTTATGCACCCTTCCAGAAAGGGTTCCTTTGTTATGATCCTCATATTCGTCGTCTACGTACCTATAGGAATGTCGTTTTCTTTGAACATCAATATTTTTTTCAAAAACACATTGATCCTCCTGCCTCCTCCTCTTTCGTCTCTTTACCTGGTTTTTCTGACAACCCATCCGTTGTTCGATTTAATCCAAATTTTGTGTATCATAGACGGGACAAAGAAGCGCCTCCCAGGGATCCCCCTCCTGATCTTCGTCCGGCATCTGCTCCACCCCCGGCACTTGATCCATCAGGACATCTTCCATTGCGTCGCTCCACTCGTCCTTCGGTACCACCAGCCCGTTTTGGGTTCTCCCATATTTCTTTAATGACCACTTTGTCTTCCTCTTCCATTCCCCAATCCTATTCTCAGGCTGTGAAGGACCAGTGTTGGAATACGGCTATGCAGGAGGAACTCGATGCGTTGGAGCAAAATCATACGTGGGATGTTGTGCCATCTCCTGTGGGTGTCAAACCTATTGGCTGTAAGTGGGTTTTTTCTCTCAAGCTAAAATCTGATGGTACTTTGGATCGATATAAGGCGCGTCTGGTGGCTCTTGGCAATCGGCAGGAATATGGCATTGATTATGATGAAACTTTTGCTCCGGTTGCCAAAATGACCACTGTCCGCACCATTCTTGCTGTTGCCGCATCCCAGTCTTGGCCTCTATATCAAATGGATGTCAAGAATGCGTTTCTCCATGGTGATCTAAAAGAAGATGTTTATATGCGTCTGCCTCAGGGATGCTCATCCGGGAAGGGTATGGTTGCCAAACTTCGTCGCTCCCTCTATGGTCTGAAACAAGCTCCTCGTGCTTGGTTTGAGAAATTTCAAGCTGCTCTTCTACGCTTGAATTTTCATCCGAGCCCGTATGATCCTTCTATGTTTCTACATCATGCTCCATCTGGGATCACTGTCCTACTTGTCTATGTTGATGACATCGTCCTAACTGGTCCTAATGCCACCCTCATTCAGGAGCTTCAAGCTTCTCTTAGTGAGACATTTCACATGAAGGATCTCGGACCCTTGCACTATTTCCTTGGTCTTGAAGTGCATCAATCGCCTACAGGTATCGTTCTCAATCAGCACAAATACACTGTTGATCTCATTGACTTGGCTGGCCTTACTGCTTCCGCTCCGGTAGATACACCGGTTGAACTGAATGTCAAACTCAGTCGCGAGGAGGGTGATCTTCTTTCCGATCCGACTGCCTATCGCCAGTTAGTTGGTAGTTTGATCTATCTCACAATCACTCGTCCAGATATATCTTATGCGGTCAACCTGATGAGCCAGTTCATGACTGCTCCTCGTCACCTTCATCTGGCTGCTGTTCGCCGCATCATTCGGTACCTTCTTCGTACACCAACTCGTGGGTTGTTTTTTCCATCCAACAATCCTCTCTATCTCAAAGCTTATTCAGATGCTGATTGGGCTGGTTGTCCGGATACTCACAGATCGACGACAGGTTGGTGCATGTTTTTGGGTGATAGTCTAATTTCCTGGAAATGCAAGAAACAAGGAACAGTTTCCAAATCCTCTACCGAAGCTGAGTACCGAGCCATGTCTGCTGCCTGCTCCGAAATTCTTTGGCTCCGCGGTCTACTCTCTGACATTGGTTTTCAAGCAGATGGTGCTACCCCCCTCTATGCAGATAATACAAGTGCAATTCGGATTACTGAAAACCCGATTTTTCACGAACGCACTAAACACATCGAGGTTGATTGTCACTTCATACGTGATGAGCTTAAACGTGATGTCATCAGCCTTCCACATGTCTCCACTGAGCTTCAAATTGCTGATATTCTTTCTAAGGGTCTTCCCCGCCCACGCCATCAATTCTTGGTTGGCAAATTGATGCTAGTTGATCCTCCCGCATCAATTTGAGGGGGGGTGTTAAATAGGCCCAAGGCCCATCATAGGATCCAGTCCAGTAGGTTATCTCCACGTGGGTTTGATTTGGTCAAGATTAACACAGCTGTACATATTCTGATTATTAGATTGGTTTCCTAACTTAGATAGAAATTGATGTAATTAGATTTGTTTCCTAACTTGAGCCTTGATTAAGGCATGTAATACTCTATATATTGAGGCATGTTCTCCAAAGGAATAAGATACAATCTCAAGCATTCTATTATTTCAAGTTCTGTACGTGGGTTTGTTATTTATGACAGGATATGTGGAAAGAAAGATAGTTGTGGAAATTCCAGGATGCCTTTCATGGACGATCCTTTCTCTCTTTTATAAACAGATTTAGCCTTAATCAAGGCAAATCAAACTAATTACAATCTATCTGTTATGGAAAGTAAGCTGTACAATTGATTTGATTCTATCCTAACTAATGTGTAGATAAGTTACAATGAATGGATAAGTTACAATGAATGGACCTGGGCCTAGTGGGCTTTATGTTACAAGTGTTAACACCCCCCCTCAAATTGATGATGGTCAAACAACAGCAATTTGCGAATCAAGAACTCATGGCGTGGCCGAGGTAATCCTTTTGTGAAAATGTCCGCAAGTTGGAGTTGACTGGAAACATGGGGTAAAGTAATGATCTTGCGGTCATAAGCATCGCGAATAAAGTGACAATCCACCTCAATATGTTTTGTCCGTTCATGAAAGACTGGATTCTCAGTGATACGGATGGAACTAGTATTGTCTGCATGAAGAGGAGTAGCGGAAGTCTGAGGAAACCCCAGATCTGCAAGTAAGCCACGAAGCCAAAGGATCTCAGAACAGGCAGATGACATAGCACGATATTCGGATTCAGTGGAAGACCGGGAGACCCTTTCCTGCTTTTTGCATTTCCAAGAGATGAGTGATTCACCCAAATACATACACCAGCCTGTAGTAGATCGGCGAGTATCCGGGCATCCGGCCCAGTCGGCATCAGAATAAGCATTTAGGGTGAGTGGGGTGCCAACCGGAAAAACCAATCCTCGTGTCAGAGAACCAAGAATGTACCGAATAATCCGTTTGACAGCAACCAGATGATGATGGCGTGGGCTTGCATGAATTGACTAACAACATTCACAGCATATGAGATGTCAGGCCGAGTGATAGTCAAGTAGACGAGACTCCCAACTAAACGTCTGTAGGAGGTGGGATCGGAAAGGAGGTCCCCATCATCTTTTCGTAGTTTTACATTGACCTCTAATGGAGTGTCCACAGGAGTTGCATCCTTTTGGCCCGCAAGATCAATAAGATCAGTAGCATACTTATGCTGATGTAAAAACAATCCCTTCCTAGACTGTTGAACCTCAAGACCCAAGAAATATGTTAAAGGACCCATGTCTTTCATATGGAATGCAGTTTGAAGCGAGGACTGAAGACTATGGATCATGTTACTGTGAGTGCCTGTGATGATGATATCATCCACATATACTAGGAGAATAGTGGTAGCTTGAGCAGTGTTATTGAGGAACAAGGAAGGATCATAGGGACTTTGAGTAAATCCAAGATGAAGCAGAGTAGACCGAAATTTTTCAAACCAAGCTCTGGGCGCTTGTTTGAGTCCATACAGTGAGCGACGGAGCCGGGCCACCTCATGAGTAGATGTAGTAGCATATCCTGGAGGAAGGCGCATGTAAACTTCCTCTTTAAGATCTCCGTGGAGGAAGGCATTCTTCACATCCATCTGATAAAGAGGCCATGAACGAGATGCTGCTATAGCAAGAATAGTACGCACTGTTGTCATCTTGGCCACCGGAGCAAATGTCTCATCATAGTCAATACCATACTCTTGACGGTTGCCAAGTGCCACTAACCGAGCTTTATAACGAGCAAGAGTACCATCAGAATGTAGCTTGATAGAGTACACCCATTTACAGCCAATGGGTTTGATGGATGGAGGACAGGGAACGACATCCCATGTGTGATTCATTTTAAGTGCGTCAAGTTCTTCCTGCATAGCCTGCCGCCAACACTCATGTTCCACTGCTTGAGAAAAATGATGAGGAATGTGAACAGAAGACAAAGTAGTAAGTAAGGATGTATGGGTAAAACCAAACCGATCAGGGGGGCGGGAAGTTCTAGAGGAGCGACGAACAGGAACTGAGTGAGGAATGTCTGGAGCAGGAGCTGGGTCAAGTATCGAGGAAGCTGACAAATCAGGAGTGTCAGTTGCAATCGTATTTCCCCGCCGACGTCTTTCATACACAAGGATAGGCTTGGTAGAGTCCAAGGAAGGAACATGATCATCACAGAAGTCAGGAACACGAGAAAGCACAGTAGGATTTTCATGATCTAAATGATGCTGAAAAAAATATTGATGTTCGAAAAACACAACATTACGAGATGTCCTGATACGTTTGACTTTCGGATCATAGCAGAGAAATCCTTTTTGGTCAGTCGCATAGCCTAGAAAAGCACACTGAGATGATTGAGCAGATAGTTTTGTTCGTTCAACTGGGGGAAGAAGAACAAAACATACACACCCAAACGTATGGAGATGAGAATAAGTAGGATGCTTGTGGAATAAACGAAAATAAGGTGTGTTATTTTCTATACGTGGGGATGGTAGTCTATTAATAACATGAACTGCTGTGGACAGAGCTTCGGGCCAAAATTTGGCCGGAACGGATGATTCTAAGAGAAGTGATCTGACAATGTCCAAAAGGTGTCTGTTTTTTCTCTCAGACACTCCATTCTGTTGTGGTGTATAAGGACAAGATTTTTGAGAAATGATTCCTTTTTGTTGTAAAAAATTTTGAAATTCATTTGAAACATATTCACCACCAGAATCTGTGCGAAGTGTTTTAATGGATGTGGAGAAGTGATTTTCCACATAAGCTAAAAAATTTTTAAAAGTAACAAACACCTCAGATTTTGAATGTAAGAAATAAATCCATGTAAAGCGACTGTAATCATCAATAAATGTAACAAAATACTTAAAATGAGAATGGGATATGACAGGTGCGATACCCCATACATCACTATGAACAAGATCAAAACATTTCAATGATAATGATGTACTGATAGGAAAGGGAAGAGTCTTACTTTTGCTCATTTTACAACTAGAACAATCAAAAGAAGCATCTTTAAGAGAAATTTTATTATCATTAAGCAAACCAGATTTAAACAATGACAACAAAGTACGAGAATGAGGATGGCCTAATCTATTGTGCCATAACTAATTTTTATTTGAACTTGAAGCAGAAAACAAAGCAGAGGCAAACAAATCCCTATCTTGTGTAGAGAGTTGTAGCGGAAAAAGACGACCACACTTAGGTCCCTTCGCTATCACCTCCCCCGATGCTTGATCCTGTATCACACAACCAGCACGCGAAAAAGAGACAGAACAATGGTTATCAACGAGTTGGCCAACAGATAATAAATTTGTAGATAATTGAGGAGAAAGAAAGACATGATTCAAGGGTAAGGGATGTGAAATTTCACCGATGGCAGTAATGGGTATACTGCCACCATCTGCGGTATTGATGCGGAGATTTCCATCATACGGCTTTACTTGAGATAAATTATCAGAAGAATGAGTCATATGATTAGAAGCCCCCGAATCCATATACCAAGTGGAGAGGGATTGTTTGGGTTTACCTGAGAGACCAAGAGCAGAAAAAGCATTTACTATCATCTGTTGAACCATTTCCGGGGTAAGGGCGGATGAAGAAGAAGGTTGAGCAGGCATGATGGTAGTGGCAGCAGGACTATCTGCAGAAATAGGTGCATCCAAAGTTGCTAGATTCGCCTTCTGGGAGGAAGACTGAGCACGGCGCCGACATTCTGGAAGAACATGGCCTTTGCGTTTGCAATAAGAACAGAATTTCTGATCGCATTGAGTGGAGACATGGCCATACTTCTGACAAGAGTAACACTGTACTTTGGACATGTCCCTGATTTGCTGTTTAGGACGAGCAAGGTAGGCAGCCGTTAGTGGTCCTGAAGATATAGCTTGGTGAAGAGCAGCTTGGGTGGTAAGTCGTTGTTCCTCACGAAGAAGCTCTCCTAGGCATGAATCAATGGATGGAGGAGGCACCCGGCTCATCAGATTTGAACGAACTTGTTCAAATTCAGACCGCAGTTTCATCAAGAATTGATCCCGTTGACTAGTGGAATGAATTGTTTGAACCACCGCAATCGATGCATCAGGGAGACTTGAGTAAATGATCTCAGTGTAGTCCGTCCATAAACGGATAAAATTAGAGTAAAATTCTTGAATGGACATTGTCCCTTGATTAAACTGAGATAGCTCATGTTCTAAGTGAAACCGTCTGGCGGAGTTATCCTGTTGATACACCTGGCGGAGATAATCCCACATTCCCTTGGCTGTTTTATAGGGCCGAAGATTCAGAATGTATTGTGGATCAACCGACCCCAGAAGCCAAGTCATGATCTGGGCATCCTTGGTTGCCCATTTAGAGACAGCCTTTACATCCTCTAAAGGTACAGGATCAGTTCCGTCAACATGTCCCCATAACTCTTTGCCTTTAAGGTATATTTGAAATTGGAATGCCCAGGAAGAATAATTTGTCCCATTGAATTTAATCAAATAAGTTTCACTTTGTGGCTGTCCATAATTGTAACTCAAAAGCACAGACACCAAGTAGATGAACAATACTAACAAAGAGGCTGAATATCCAAAGCTCCAGAGAGGCAAGAAATAGCTAACAGTGTATCCCAGCAGTGCAGAAAGTGACTGCACAAATTTTTACACAAAAAAACACCAAAAAATAGGCCAGGCGAACTTGATTTTGGCCTCAAAATTCTTATGTGAGGCCCACAGCTAGATCTGATGGAGAATCAGATCTACAGGGTTCAAGGAGAATCAAAATCTCTTTCCAACAAGACAAGATGCGTCCAAATCCATCCACAAACCAAGATGTTGGACGGTTGTGATCAAATCTATCTGAGAAAATTGGAAAATCACAAATTGTAGCAAATGACCTACCTCTGATCTTTAAAAAATGTTGAAAAAATCTTTAGAATAACTAGGAGAGATAGGCGACCACTCCTGTTGATGATCTGTAACATGCCATGATGATCACTGGTGGGCCACTTGTGATCATATCATCACAGACGTTTGTTAGAGAAGATTGCATGCAGATCCCTGATCTGATTAATTGCAAGAAGGCAGATGACTGTCGTATGAACAAGATAATCCACAGAGACAAAGCTAGAGTAACAGTAGCTCTGATACCATGACAGGATATGTGGAAAGAAAGATAGTTGTGGAAATTCCAGGATGCCTTTCATGGACGATCCTTTCTCTCTTTTATAAACAGATTTAGCCTTAATCAAGGCAAATCAAACTAATTACAATCTATCTGTTATGGAAAGTAAGCTGTACAATTGATTTGATTCTATCCTAACTAATGTGTAGATAAGTTACAATGAATGGATAAGTTACAATGAATGGACCTGGGCCTAGTGGGCTTTATGTTACAAGTGTTAACAATTTATAACCGCCCAACTTTGCTAAATATGATGAGGCACTTTACACAATTGAAAGAGTTAATCAAGCCTGCAAAAACTCGATTTGCAACTGCCTTTCTCACTTTAGCAAGAATTCGTCAACAAAAGAACAACTTGAGGAGGATGTTCACTTCGGAGAGACAACAAGCAAATGGGCAAAGGAGCAACTGGGTAAAAGGGCTGCACAAATTATGTTAATTCCTTCATTTTGGAATAGTGTTGTCTATGCCCTTAAGGCTCGGGTCCTCTCCTTCGTGTTCTTAGATTGGTTGATGGTGAGAAAAAACCTCCCATGGGATACATTTATGAGGCTATGGATAGGGCTAAAGAAGCTATTGCAAGTGCTTTTGGTGGAAAGGAAGAAAGGTATAATATTATCTTTGAAATCATTGACCGAAGGTGGGATGTTCAAATGCATCGACCTTTGCATGCAGCTGGGTATTTTTTGAACCAAGGGTTCTTTTATTTAAATCCAAATGGTGAGAAAGATCATGAAGTCATGAGTGGGTTGTATAATTGCATTGAAAAGCTGGTCTCAAAGATTGATGTACAAGATAAGATTGGTCAGGAGTTGTCTATTTATATGAAAGCTAAAGGCTTATTTGGGATACCTATGGCAATCAGGGCAAGGACGATAAAGTCACCAGGTAATGTAATAACCTGGGCCAGGTTGGGCCCAGTTTTGTTTGACCCATTGGGCTTTGGGATGGGTTGGATTTCATTGGTTATGTTTGTACCTGATCTCAGCCCATTAGTTCTAGTTATTTGATAAGTAGTTGCAACAATATCTCCTTGTGAGGAGTATTTGTTTGGTACCCAGGGAAATCTCCGAAGGTTAGAGATTTCACCCTATCCCATAACCAGAAAGGCTATATCTCCCTTCTTACGAATAGTTCATTTCCCATTCTTGGGTTATAGAAAAAGGAAGAGAAGAGGGTGCAGAGGAACTGATCTTGGGAAGCAACCCAGAAGGATCTCAGAGAAGCAGAACCAGAGGATCTAGTGGATGCAATACTCGAGGTCTCACATTGATCGAGCCACAGTCTTCTATATGAGGAGGTGAGTAATATTTTCAAGTGCACTGAGAAATAGTACCATAGGATTTGTTGTGTATTTTGTTGATCAGATGTTGCTCTGTGATTCCTATAACAAATTGATAAATGATTTATAATAGTAAGGACAGTAATGAAAACCTCAATGCAGAGGCTAGATTTCATACCAAATCATCAAACACAAGGATCTGATGATTTGGGTAGTATGATCATGGGCCCCACCTAATCTTGATCTGATCCAGAGATCTGAGGGTAGGCGTTTGGGGCGATCTCAGTGATGGAGAATCCAATTGGATTGGATCTCATCAGTCCTCAATTTTTCATTTTGGAAATTCCAGATCGGACATAGCAGGGAATTGTGATTTTGGTAGATCTGGTAGTGGGACCCACTGATCCATATGATCAAGAATCACACCCATGGATCTGGAAGCCAGCCCTTGGTCGACCATGGTGTAGGTGTCCCTTTTTAGAAATGGCCCTCATCTGACCCTTGATCTAAAGACTGATATGTCTGGGGCATCAATTTGGGTTGAATCTGAGATTTTCGTTGATGGGGTTGTGGGACCCACTGGGGGACAGGATCAGACATCAAGGCCAATCATAGGTTAGGTCCCTGTTGGTCGACCAGGGTGTAGTTGTCCTTTTTGGAATTGAGTCTCATCTGACCGTTGATCAATGGAAGAAAGAAATCTGTGGCGTTATTTCTGGGAAATCTGTGATTTTCGTAGATCTAGTTGTGGGACCCACTGGGGCACTTGATCAGAGATCAAGGCCATATATAAGTTGAGTCCCTGTTGGTCGACCATGGTGTAGTTGTCCTTTTTAGGATTTGGTTCCATCTGACCGTTGATCATTAGATGGCACAATCTGTGGCGTTATGTCTGGGTGTTTGAGACATTTTCGTTGATAGGGTTGTGGAATCCACTGGACCACCTGATCAGACATCAAGACCAGCCACTTGTTGGGCCCCTGTTGGTCGACCAAGGTGGATCAGGTCTTATGTTGATCTGACCATGGAGGGTCCACCATCTGATCAGTCTAAACATAGAAGGCGTGAGTCACTCTGGGGATGTTATGTTGATACAGTTATGATTAATTGAGGTGCTGGAAGTCTGGAACCTCTTTTAAAATGTGGTTGTGAACTTTATCACTTGTAACAGATGGATAGATAGTGGAATAAAAAGAAAGAAGAAAGAGAAATATCATATGGCAGTGACTGTATGATACAAGATTAACAAATTAGTGGGACCCATTGATTCATTTGATAAATAATGAGGACCAGCCATCTGATTGGTCCCTGATGGGCAACCAATATGAACCAGGTCCCATGTAAAATTGATCACTTGGGACCCACCATTTTTCTTTACTCCATAATGCTAAGTGTGGGAATCTTCTTGTTATTAATGACTAGTACAGTGTTAACTCCTCTTATATATATATGTCGTGTTGTATACTTAATATGGTGATGTGGGGTATATGGAGGTTATAGACCCACCTATTGTACAGAAATTAATCATTGGTGCCACATAAGCGGGTACTTGAAACTTTGAATTTAAGTGGGGCACATAAATAGGCCCGATTATGTGGGACTAATTATTATGAAATTAATTGGTATATGGTTTATGATAGTTGTATGCATGATGGTTGAACACAAATGAATTATTGAATATTTCCTGAAGGTTCTCTTTTGTTATATGAGTCAGTAAACCCTTTTTTTGAGTATGGAGTGATAAGGTGGACAGGGATTGAATAAGTGACTATTGAACCAAGCTCCTAGGAGATAGTTTTGAATAATATATGGAAGGGGAATAATATATGGAAGGGACTTCCTTATGGGAAGAGATTGAAACTCTGAAACTCTAAAAATAGAGTTCTTTTGAAATATAAGGACCCATAAATGGGAAGATTGGATATACTAATGTGGAAGAGATGGATGTGGAATCTCATTGAATCATAAGAAATGCTATAGAATAATTGTTAATTTTTCATATCTTCCTCTTATTAGTTTTGTACTGATTTATGTTAGTAAGTGACTTGTGCATTGTTATTATTGCTCACCAGTTTTCTGATAAGTGGTTTGCCCCACTTCAGGTACGGATCATTTGGGAAAACTTGGCAACGAGGGGGATCAGCCATTGGATTTCAACTTGCGTGGCTGATAAGAGAGCGTTATGAATATTGGATTTGGAAATTTGAACTTTAGGGATGGATTACATTATTTTCAATAATGTAGAACTTGTTTTTTTGTTCTTTCTTTATAAATTAGTTAATTTAGTGCTTTGAAATATTTAATTGATCTCTCAAATAATTAGAAGCATTGCTCAATTCTTTGGCATATTTGATTTATGTGGTGATTTAACATTGTTTAAGTAATATTCCGAAACCTGAAGAGCTCCAGGTTTTCGGGGTGTTACAGGTAAGTTACCATTGTATTACAAAATTAGTTTTTTAAAATTATTAGTCAATACTTGGTAAAATTTATGCTAATTACTTATAATTAACAGCTGATTGGTGGAGTGCATATGGTTCCAAAACACCAAATTTGCAAAAATTTGCAATGAAAGTTCTTAGCTTGACGTGTAGTTCATCGGGTTGTGAGTGGAATTGGAGTGTATTTGAGCATGTGAGTATTTATCTCAAGTCTAGTGAATTCAAAATATTTTTCATTTATAGATATAATTATATAAATTTTAATATATTTTTTTATTGTTGCAAATTCATAGCAAAAAAAGAAATAGGTTGGATAAAAACGTCTCAATGATTTGGTATTTGTTAAATACAATAGAGCATTGAAACGTCGATATGATATGCATGACATACTTGATCCATTTTCTTTGAAGGATATTGATGAAAGCAATGAGTGGTTGCTTGGGAGGATGGATACAAAATTGGATGAAGATGATGAGTTTGTGTTTGATGATGATATTCTCACATGGGGTGATGTTGCTACAGCTTCTGGAGTTGGAGAAAGTAGTCAAAGAACTAGAGCAACATCAACTTCAGGAGCAACACCAAGAGTTTTTAAATCTTCAAATGTTCTTCAATTGGTAGATGAGGAAGATGCAAGTTCAGATGAGACAGATGAGGAAGACGTGGATGGATATAAATCCAATTGTGAAGAAAAAGATTATGATTTACTTAGTGTAGATGTTGAGGATCACTAAGGTCCTCCTTAGGACCCTATGTATTGTTGGTTTGACTTTGGACTTGTATTGGCTTTTGATGGTTTTTTTTGCACTTTGAGTGATGGATGCTTTTATAACTTTTAGAATTCTTCTAATATTTATTGCCTGTTTTGTTATAATTTGTGAATTAATTTCACTTTGCCAATGTTAATTTAAAATATTTATCTAAGACAAAATATCTATGTTTTTATCTACCATGTGCGCCTTGCTTCAATGAAGCCCGCGCCTTGCCTTGTGCCTTGCGCCTAGGTCCCGGGATACCCTTGGTGCCTCGGTGTGCCTCGCGCCTTTAAAAACACCAGTCCTTGCCGTGTCTATGGGGTGTCCTAGCCGTATCCATGCCGTATCTGTGCATCATATACTTGGACTGTTAGGTTAGCTTCAAGGAGTTCCCTAGTGGCTTTAGGCAAGCTTCTGTGGCAAGGATCTGGACTATCCCACTCCTTTCAGCAAAATGAAGACGTTGTGGAGGACGTGAAGGAAAGGAGCGGTTTGGAACATAATAAGTAACTTGAGCAGGAAGGGAAGTCTTTTGCTCGGATTTTGGTTAGCAGCTCTAGGTCTGCATGTAAACCTCTTGAGGTGTATGTTTCTTAATGAGCCCTGGGAATGGAGGTGACAAAAAATTGGAAGGGGTGGTGGAGACGGTCAATCGGTTGTTTAGACTGGGAGGAATGTAATGACCCAAGAGTAAAGTGATTAACTATTGTAAATAAGATCTAGACAAGGACACTTGTTGTCCACTTTCTCCTCATCAAAGGACTTGTGTCATTCTCTTACAATGCATGACTTACCCTACTTCAAGGAAGGACAAATGTCCTCCACTTGCTCTGCTCCCAAAGGACATGCGTCCTTCCCTTACAATGCTTGATTGGCAAATATCATCTGCTTACTCCACCTCGAAGGACATGTGTCCTCGTAAAATGCATGCCTTACAAATGTGTTCCACTTGCACTACCTTTAACTTGTTTGTAATATTTGTAATATTTGCAGGAGACAGCATGTCAAATTGTCAAATTTGTGGGGGATGATAACGTCTTACGTCGTATTACATCTGAGGGACTGGCATTTGCAAAGAGGGCAAAAGCATCCATGAAGCAAGGGCAAGTTGTCAAGCGTAATGCAGGCAAAGAGAACGGTTTGGATCACAAAAAGAATATGAGTGGTGAGTTGAATAAAAAGATGTACATATCATCATCATCATCATCAAAGCCTTGTTCCAACTATGTTGCAGTCAGCTACATGAGTTATGTTTCTCTATTCCAGTTTTATTTTTTCTTTTGAGGGGTGGGTGAGGCCATTCCATACTGCATCAGTGGGGTTGCTGGGGAGCTGTTTAGTCATGGAGATGAAGCTGAAGGATCATTCCCTGCTTATTATTCTTCCATTCATGTAATTACTTTGTTCAACTTGCTGACAACAATACAATAGAATCAATTGTGTAGTTTAAACTATGTCAATATATGGTATGATTAGGCTTAAATAGAGTTTATGTGATTACCTCATACTTGGTTTACTGTCAGATTTTTTGTCATACTTTATCACTAAAAAGAAAGCTGATAAAATATTACCCAATAGTTCTAATATCCTATCATACTGAATAAAGTTAATGAACAATCATGGAACAAAAGTTAATAAAATATTACCCAACAGTTCAAATATCTTACCATACTGAATAAAGTTAATGAACAATCACGGAACAATTCATAGGCCGTGAGAAAAAAACTAATGCAGATATCTTACCACACAGTTCTTCACAAGTGGAAGAACCTTTCACATCAAACAAGTGACTGTTGTAACTACCGAAGTGATGAATGGAGTAGGCGACATCTATACTTACAAACAATACATCAGAGATCAAAAACAGGCAACCACCACTCACCCTTTGTACCCAACAGCATGTAGACAGTACCACAACTGAAGAAACATCCATTCACTCCGCTCTCAGGGACGACAAACCCTGAGGAAGAAAAAAAGAAGGAGGAACAAGAAATTGAAAGCTGAAAGAGACGAGTAGAAGAACTCTAGGGCCTTTATGATCGAGGAGAGGAGAAGACAACTAGACCTTATTTGTTACCATGTTAGATGCACGTTATTAGGATTTGCTAAAAAGCACCATACAATTGTGCACGACCTTTTTATTCCCATAGATGAAAATTAAATACAACCCCCTACATTAAAGCTAATTAAAGAAAGGACCAAATAAATAATATAACAAAGAAATTACAAACTCTTGAGTACTTTGTGACCAAAGATTGAAGAGGATTTTATAAGACAATGATTGGACCAGCTATGACATATGGAGTAGAATGTTGGCCAATTAGGAAACATGTAAAAAATGAGTGTAGTAGAGATGAGAATATTGAGATGGATCATGGATGTGTGGTAAAACTTTGAAAGATGGAATAAAAAATAAGCATATTCGTGAGAATTTAGGGGTAGCGTCCATAAATGATAAATTAAGAGTGACTCTTTTGAGATGGTTTGGACATATCCAACATAGGCCAACAATGGTGCCGTTGAAAGTTCCTCCATGCAGGCTGATGGTCCCTCAAGGAAAATGGGTAGGCCAAAGAGTACATGAATGGAGGTACCAAGGATAAGTTTGAAGAAATGCAACCTATTTGAGGATTTGGATTGGGATAGATTGGAGTGGGGAAACAGACTTCGTGTAGCTGATCTAGCATAGTTTGACTACGCTTGGACGATGATGATGAATAAAGAAATTACAAACATCCATCTCATCTAATAGGAATAGGACGAGAAAGGAAGAGGGAAGAAAAAAGAGGAAGAGTAAGAGGTATGGTCCGTATGGAAGAAAGAAAGTAAGAAAGGGAAGGATGATTGGGGAAGAGAGAAATCCTAAGGTCAATCCATCATATGCTTTGATACCATGTTGCACGATTAGGGTTTGAAATGACTGGTATAACTTTCAACTAAGAATTAACATGAATGATAATAAAAAATAAAAATAAACATAATACAAGGCTTTACACTGCTACCTTGAAATTGTATTCTCAAACAGGCTGTGATAGATAGATAGATAGATAGATACATACATACATACATACATACATACATACATACATACATACATAGTCAAATGGGTTTTGCACGAGGTAAATACCCGTAGGGGGCCACCAAAAATATTGGTTCTCTCACACATTTGACCAAGTACGTGTGCCAATATTTTGAATGTCTTGTGGTTGTTTACATGTATGAGATGATTAAGAAGATTTTTTTTTTTTTGATAGCAGAGAATAAACAGAGAAGAATATGGGAGAAAAGGTAAAAGGAATTTTTTGGAGTAGCTCTGAAAGATGCTGCTCTCTCTTGAGCGCACACAAATCTCTTGTGGTTTGGGGATCGAAGAGCTGTCTTAGGCACATTGTGAGGAGAGTCACTGTTCTTCGTGTAATAGTTCTTGAAGATAAACATTTATTATAGGTGCAGTTGTGCAGGTTCTATATTAAGCAGACTTGCATGGATGGGTTTTAACCTGGACGAAACTTCATAATAAATTGGTGGTTGAGTAGTTACGTTGACATTCATTTATTCAGGAACAAATAGAGGAGAGACAGTAGCAGAAATGAGGGCCCATATGCAATCCAAATAGCCATGAATCTAGAGTAATAATGCTGAATATATTGTGACCCTTGCCTTTTTTCAGCTATCTATCTAAGATTCAAGATGAAAGTGATGCGAATTATTGTGCTGATGATACACCCGTTTATAAATTACTCCACCTCACACGAGAAGTATACTCAAGAGATTAAGCACAATTGATGGTTCAGCAGATCTTAAAATCATCTAATATTTTGGCATTATTAGTGATCCATTTCTTTTAAAATGTGGGATCTTTAACATGAGGTTCATTCTCAGGCCCATCAACCTTACCCCGCAAGTCTTTCCCTTGAATTAAGTTTGGAAAATGAAACTTTCATAAAAAATTAATGTCCATCAGAATTTTACAGGTGAACATTCAGTTTTCTCAGCCATATTATTTAGTATGGTAAATAATGGAAGCACGCAGTTTCTAGTGGCACCTTTGGTACCAGGAGAGGAATCTTCAAATCGGAGGTTTTGTTGGTTCCCCTGGAACTAGGCTTCCCTAATGAGAATTTTTGAGGGAGAGGAATTATTGAATTCCACATTTGGCTAGCATAGTGGAATACACAATTTACAGTCTACTGCATCCAATAATTCATCTTTTCACACATTTTTCAATATCCATGAGGAACCATGGTCTGAAATTTGACTCTCTGGCCATTTATCGTCTTCTAAAGAAGATGAACAGTTTGGATTGTGAATTAGGGGCCCACAGAAGTCTAGAAAAGCACATCAGTCTGGAGTTTTCACAAGTTTCTCAAAATCCATGATGAATCAACAACTGAAATTTGACCCCCTAGCCGTTTTTGGTATTCTGAAGTGGATGAACGTTCAGATTTGATGTTAGGGCCCACAGGAATGAAAAAATTGAAAAAAACGGACCGGCTATAAAAACTCAAGAAAACTACCATAGCAGATCCAACAATCTGGAGTTCGCAATTTTCTCAAGTTCCATGATGCATCAAGGCCCCATATTTAACCACCTAGCTGTTTTCAACCTTCCAAAGAAGGCGAACAGTTTGGATTGTGAATTAGGGGCCCAGAAATGTCTATAAAGGAGATCTAATAGTCTGGAGGTTTTCACAAATTTCTCAAAATCCATGATGAATCAAAGGCTGAAACTTGACCAGCCTAGCTGTTTTCAACCTTCCAAAGAAGGCGAACAGTTTGGATTGTGAATTAGGGGCCCAGAAATGTCTATAAAGGAGATCTAATAGTCTGGAGGTTTTCACAAATTTCTCAAAATCCATGATGAATCAAAGGCTGAAACTTGACCAGCCTAGCAGTCTTGGCCTTATGAAGAATATGCATGATTCGGATCATGATTTAGGGGTCATAGGAAAAAAAAATTGAAAAAAATGAACTTTTCAAATGACATGTTTTCACTGTAGCAGTGCCTGTCCGTGCAAGCGAGGATTTCAGAAATCCAAGGGCGGACCAGGAAAATCCGCGAAACTAGAGATTTTGGATTTGCATTTTCCTCTGTCCTTTCTTCGCCAAACAAGGATTTTCATTGTTTGTGCGGAGGAGAGGACTTCTCTGTGTGGAGTTTTTACCGAACGCTTGTTAATTGTCAGTAAATCAGAATGACTAACCAACAGGTGCAATAGAAAGATGAGGCAAAGTCCAGAAGATGTAATGGATATCAAATTACAGTCTTCTGGAAGTGGATGAACTCAAGAGAAGCAATTGCCAGGGCTGTCGTGCAAAAAAAAAAAAAAAATCCATGGCAGGAATGACAAGATCTTATAGATGATTCTGACCTTTCGAAAAGAGGGGACCTTGTGGGTGAATCTGGTGCTGTGAATTTGGAGAAATAATGCTGAACTCCAGCTATGTTCAAACGGATCAGTATCTAACAGCGGAAAATAGCAGCAGGCCTAAGATGTGATCAGATCGTGCAAAGTGGAAGATCCCTTATAGGACAAGACCTTCGTGGATTAGAGAAAGAAATGTGAAAATAGCCCCGTGCAAACTTAGGTCTTTTGGAAATATATTCACACATTCCAAAGAAACACCTTTTCCTTAGCCAAGGGGCATTCCGAATTGATCCCAGAGTCGTCTCCATTCTACGGTCCCCAACACCCCCCTCCCCCCTCTCCCCACTCTCTTTTTTAACAGAAAGCAGGCTGGGACATGTGATTCTATCTGGACCCTATTCAAATAAGTGTATCACAGATCTCTTCTTAAATTCCTTTTGCAAAGAATGGTTAAAATCTGGAATAGGGCCCCACATGCAAAGAGTCTGAGTCACTGTTTGAACACTAGTGAAGTGGTGATTAAAAGGATCCTTGTGGCCTCTGATACCATGAGTCCATGACAATAGAAATGAGAGGAGAAATTGAGACAACGATAATTGTTGAATGGATTCTTTGTCCCTCAATGTGACAGATCTCATTTAGTTATACTGCTAAAACAGTTTCTTTCCTCCCATAATTGGGTCGATAACAATCAATCACCTTTCCCAATTACAATTCCTAATTCCAATGATAAGTATCTATAATTCCTAATTGCAATATTTTAATTTAGTATAACAACAATGATATATTGGTTTACACATAATGCTAACGTGTGCACCGGATTGCTTTAGGGTGGTCTAGAGCATTTAGTTTGAAATTCTTTTCTCCTGGTGTGTTGCTCCTCATGAGTATACTTTCGTAGGGGTTACATCCGAGAGAGCATCAGCCCGTGCTCTCATTGGCTCCAAAGAAGGATGGTACGTGGAAGATGGGCATTGATAGCGATCTCATAAGGAAGTATCACCATCAAGTACCATTTTCAATTCCACAGTTTGATGATATGTTGGATATGCTCACTGGTGCAAAAGTATTTTTAAAGATAGATCTGCAAAGCAACTCTCATCAGATTATGATTTTCCCTGGAGATGAATGGATGACTGCATTTAATACCTGTGAAGGATTGTATAAATAGATGGTCATTCCATTTTGGTGTGGACCACGACGAAGATCGCGTAACTGGGCATGCTCTAGCATATTTGGAGGCATATGGTCACGCACATGGGGTTTGGAGTCTGGACCCATGTGTGATCAGTTTAATTGAGCAGAACCCCAACAGCCTCACAATTGTTAAAAAAACTTAAACATTTAGGGACTGTTGTATTATTCCAGGGAAATGCCGGGGGGTTTTTTGTAAATTCTGGAATGTCTAAATTTCAAAACAATGGAAAAATGGGTCTGACATGTGGATTATGTTTGGCCACCATTACTGGGCCTGAAAGGGCACAGACCAGACTGTGCCCAACATCACCTGGGTTGCCCAGGGGTGTATGGCCAAGGCAGGGCCCACCTACTGATCAGTGGACCATGTGGGCCCATGGGAAGAACTTCCATGAATCTCAGGACGTTCCAGCCAGCAGAACAGCCTGGAAATTTGTCCTTTTCCCTTTCTAAATAGCATTTAGCAACTATAGTGAGCAAATAATCTATTATGATGAGCAGGATAGATTTCTTTAGAATTTTCATTGAATCTTTTACCTATTTAACTTTTTTTCAGTTAACTGTGGAGGGGATGTACAGTCATCCTTATCATCAAAGCCTTGTCCCAACTATGTTAAGGTTGGCTACATGAATTCTGTTTCTCCATTCCGATCAATCGTAAGCCAAATCCTCAGATAAGTTGCACTTCTTTAGATCTATTTTTACTACCTCTATCCGCATCCTCTTCAAACTAATCCTTCCCATTGGTGGGCCATCAATTTGCATAGCTATACTTTTCCTAATTGGTGCATTGCCGGCCTACGTTGGACGTGTCCAAACCATCTCCAACGAGTTTTCCTAATTTTATCCCCATATTGATGCTACCTCTAAATGTTCTCGTAAGTACTCATTTCTAATTTTATCCTTCGTACTTTTACTACACATCCAACTCAACATTCTTATCTCTGTTATATCCATCATATGCACATGTATCTTGATTGGCTAACATTTTGCTCCATAGGTCTTAGCTGGGCCTAATCGCTGTCATGTAAAATTCTTCCTTCAATCTTGTTGGCATTCATTGGTCACAAAGCACTCCCAAAGAAAGTCTCCACTTCAACCATCATGCTTTTAGCCTATGTTCGACATCTTCTTCAATCTCGTCATCCTTACTAAATAGTAATTATCATGCCAAGGTAATAGAATGAATCTTTTTGTGGTATCTCCTGGGCTTCAATTCTCACAGTAGTTTTAATTCTTTATATATGCCCACTAAAGTTGCAGTCCATGTATTTTGTCTTTTTATGGCTTATTTTAAAGCCTTTGGATTCTAAAGCCTCTCGCTTGCCATCTCTTGGTTCATCCACCAATACTATATCATCTGCAAACTAATACACCAAGGTATGTCATCTTGAATATGAGCAGTTAACTCCGCCAAAATCAGTGTGGAGAGATAAGGGCTTAGGCCTGACCCCTGATGTGAACCTATGGTCATTGGGAATTCACCCGTTTCAGCACAAGTAGTTCTTACACTCGTTTCCGCTCCTTCATACATGTCTTTAATAGTTTCAATATGTTAAGTAGTTGTTTGTGCAGTTTCCTATCACCTGATTTGTTTTGGGATCTTTGGCTACAACTCTGAGATGGTATCTGGTTTTTCCACAAAAACTACTTTCATTGTTTCTCTGCTTAATAAATGTCATGGTATTAATTAGAGCCAGAGGTCTCAAGTTCGAAACCACGCAAGTTAAAAATGCCCCATGCCGCATTGTATGTTTGTGCGGACGCAAGTGCGCAGGGCAAAAAGGCCCCATGTCGCGTTGTAGTCTTGTGCGGGCATGTGCTTCGGATCCAGGCGTTGTCCCGCCTGAAGGGAGGTGTTAAGTAGTTGTTTGTGCATTTTCCTATCACCAATTGGTTTTGGGATTACTGGCTAGCAATTCTGTCACAATATAACCTCTTGGGGGCATTTCTTTTATTTAAAACTCACCAAACTTA
The DNA here is from genome assembly GCA_012931725.1 of Litsea cubeba. Classification (NCBI taxonomy): domain Eukaryota; kingdom Viridiplantae; phylum Streptophyta; class Magnoliopsida; order Laurales; family Lauraceae; genus Litsea; species Litsea cubeba. Next base: position 63,336,325 of record CM022952.1, on the reverse strand, counting down.
ATCAATAGCACCCTATCATAAGTTTTTTCTAAATCAGTGAAGACCATATGCAGATTTTCCCTCTTCGCTCGATATTTTTCCATTAATTCCCTAAGTGAGAATATAGCTTCCATAGTTGATCACTCTGGCATAAAACCAAATTGATTTTGAGATATCTTCGTATTTTGTCTAAATCTTTGCTCCATTACTCTCTCCGATAGCTTCATAGTATGACTCATAAGTTTAATCCCACGATAGTTGGTATGGTTTTGTATATCTCCCTTGTTCTTATATATAGGTACTACAACACTTCTTCTCCATTCATCCAATAATGTTTTTTGTCATTAAAATCTCGTTGAAGAGCCTAGTTATTCAAATCCCCTCATTTTCTCCTTGGCATTTCCAAGCCTTTATTGGAATGTCGTCAAGGCCCATAGCCCTTCCTGTCTTCATTTATGCCGATGCTTTCTTCACTTCAACCATTCTAATTCTACAGAAAAAATTATGTTATGCTAACGACAAAATTTCCTTGGTTCTTATGTCTCCTATATAGTCTTCATTTAGAAGCTTGCTAAAATATTCCCCCACATTTCTTTGATTTTATTGTCCTTCACTAGAACCTTTTGGCCATTGCTCTTAATTATTTGACATGATCCAAATCCCTACTTTTCCTCTCCCTTATTTTTGCAAGCTAAAAGATATCCTTCTCTTCTTCTGTTGTTTCCAACGTATTATGTAGGACATCATTTGCTTTGAACTTTGCATTACTTACTACTTTATTAACTTCTTTCTTTGCCCTCTTATACATCTCATACTTTTCAATATTCCTAGTCCTCTGCCAAATTTTGTGATGTCTCTTCTCTTGAACAACTTCCTAAACCTCTACACTACACTAGGTTTCTTAGTGTTTTTCTCCCTTTTGACTCTCCAAGAACCTCTTTTTCAACTTTCGTAAGTTAGCTATTTGATTCCTCATCGCTATAGTTTCTCCATGAAAATTCCATTCTCCCTCAATCACTTTATCCTTGAATATTATTCATATTTACTACCCCTCTCTTTCTGCTTCTAATGCAAATATCTAAAACGGCTAGCCTATGTTGGAGGGGATGCACACTCAACAGTAAAAAATTGGGTTGTTTGATTTGATTTTCTTGCTATAATTAGATCCAATTGCATTCATTAGGTTAAAAAGCAATGTAAGAGCGATTGGAATAAGGGATTTGATCAAATCTCTAGAGAATTTCTTGAACTCTCTACAAAATGTAACAAACGATTGTGCATAAGTGGTTGTCAGTCACTATTGCAATTGAATAAAAGGTTCTGGGCTGCCGCCTCAGCCATTCTCTTCTATTGTTATTCTATTGTGGTGGTGGTGGTGTTACTGGTGTATGTGAATAGTAGGGAGGATTAGAGAGGATCGATGCTATTCCCATTGCTTATCTCAAGTCCAAAGGGAAGAGCAGTCCCTATATACTGTTGTGTAGCAGTACTATCACAGAATAAATAACGTACTCTTATGCATGTGATCAGGACCTGAGTACCTGATCACTGCGTCACATTTGGATTGACGAATGCTCTCAATACTCTTATGCATGTGATCAGGTACTTAGGCCATTCAATGGGAAGTTCGTGGTTGTTGATGGTCTTTAACATGAAGACAGGGAGGCCAAGAATGGCTGTCCTTTGCATTGTCTGTCTCATAATTCTGGACTTTCTGATTATTGAATTCCAAACAAGTTTTACTCTTTCAACTGTGGCCAAAATTCGACATGGCTACTTCTGTTAGAAGTTGCAGCAGAACATAGTATTGCTTATACTAGTTGCTGAGAAATAGCAGTCACACGAGTTGGATTTTCTGGAACTGCCATTGTGCGCTTGCACAAAGCACTAGTCTTTCTACACATGGATTTCAGTCAAGAATACTGATAGACTGCTGGCGTTTCATAGTGGCCTACCAATTGAAATTTAGTTAATCTGGCTCTTTTCTGCGTGAGCAACATATTTGGGTTAAAAGAATTATATCCAATTGACAGTCTTGTAAAAAAAAAAAAAAAAAAAAAAAAAAAAAGAGAGCCTGCAGGAAAATAGACTAGTAATATTTGCTAGCATTGATCAGTTCCATCGTTGTTTTTGAGTTGATGTCTACCTTGACATTGTTCTCAATTTGAGCACAAGCATCAATTGGTATCAAAACTTCGTTTATTTTGTCATATTATTTGTCTGATGCAAAATGGAAGTATATCTCTGACACCTACATAAAAGGAAGCATGTAACTACAGCATTTAACTAACTCATTACCTATAAATATTTGTCGACTCTTGTAGAAAGCACACAAAATCCAGTTCCGGATGATCACTTCTTGCGGGTGATCAATGCTTATCTGAAGCCAAGATGTCACTTGCCAGACTCAGCAGCTGTTCAAAGGTATACGTCATACTCCACAAGCTTTACACAGTCTGTGTATTATTTGGTTTTCAGTTACTGTCTGAATCCAATATTGTACTCTAGGGGACTGTTCGTTTGAATCTGTCCAACTTAGTTCAGGTGGAAGTGACCATACTATTAATGCAGAAACATCTCGAACGCTGTTATACTGAAAATGATTGAAAACAAATATTAAGGAAAAATCCGAATTAAAATATTTGCAATTGAGCTTTCTTTTGCAGAGTGTTCATTCCGCATCCATTTCAGCATACCAAACTTCAGCAGATATGCGAACAGTTCTTTGGATGGAGTCCTGAGATAACAGGTTATTCATTACATGTAACCAATTGTATTTATACTTGTATATTATTAAATGCATGCAAACATTTTGACATAAAAGTACTCCTGAAACTTGTCAGTCTGTTCCTAAGCTTTTGCTAATTCACAGCTTGCTCCTATGCAGATGAGTATATCCTTCCCAAGATTGCTGAGAGAGATCTCAGGCGATTTGCTAATCTGCGTTCTGCTTCATCAGACCTAGGAGTTGGGATTCTGTTCCTTGAGGTGCTTCTATTTATGATCAGTTGAAGCCTGAATGTTCTTTTATAGAACAAGGCATTTCTTTGTTTCTGTTTTCTATTTTCTTCTGTTTTTTCTTAAAGAATTCTTTCAATTCCTTTCTAATCCACAGATTCCAGTCACATGTCCTGTATCTGCTGTTCTAAAGCGGAGGAAAGTGCATGGAATAGAATGTTTTGAAGTTTCTTGGGAAAAAGTGGATGGATTAAAAACATCTATAGTCCCTGCCGAACTGGTGGAAAGGTACTACAGGTTTTGAAAATTTACTTTATTTATTAAATAAAGGGCCATTAAAAAAAGCATTAAATAAAGGCAATATCTGTTCTTTTTGGATACCCATATCTGTATTTCTAGGGTCTATAACAATTGAACCAGAAAAGGGTCAGTTTTCAGTAGTACAAATATACTATGCGAAACAAGTGACATGGAGCTTTTGAAGAATATTCTTGGACAAAATATCCCTCTACAATCATGTAGTTTGAGTAAGGGGCAGTTTGGATATTATCATTTCCTTCTTTTTTGGTCTATTTTCTCCAAAGGGCCCGTTTGTTTCATGTTGTATTTCTTAGTGGTTAAAAATGAAGAACCAAAGGTGATACCCAAAAATCAACAAAATTTTTTTAAGAGAGTACCGATTCTGATACACAGGTGGAGCATGATACCCCTACAAGATTGAGTCCTTCTGGATAAATTAGTTGTTTTCAAAATACCCTCATACATATCTTCTCTTTGACCCTTTGAAAGGGCTATTCATGTAAGTACAAGACCGTCCCTTAAATAGGGTACAACAGTTTTTATGCCAATCTTTCTTTTGTCATGGTATCATAGCCACTAGGATTTAGAGTTTAGGGTTTCTGTGGTAAGCAGATCCAAAGAGCCTTGGAGCCTAAGGCTGCTTCTCCTTCCCATTGGAGCCCCATCCGGCACTTCAGTGTTTTTGCACATATGGTTTCAGCAAAGGTTTTCATTTTTATTTCCAAGGGTATTGGCACCCAAGCTTTTTGCCCTCAACAACCTCGCCTTTGGATTTTTTTTTCTTTTTTTTTTTATTCGAATAAGGAGAGATCAACATCGGCATCTCAGCCCTCTAGATTTGGGGTTCCCCTTGCAATTTGTAGTAAATGATTAGATGTCTCTCAGCTTTGATTAGAAGTTTCTCAGCCTCTGTAGCCTTAAATGTCGAGCCTTGTCATTTTTGGTCTGCAACGGCTGGGTTTCCTTCACTCAGTCATTCGGCATCTAAGCATTAGGGTCCTCTGCGGCTTCTTAGCATCTGGTCAGTTGACTTCGACTTTTGCTGTTTTTTCACTCTTTCGGTAGATCAGTCACTATTCAAATCAATCTCTATACAATTGTTGATCTTTGCATAGATCAATCTCTTTGTTGAGAGTCAAAATAGGATTTATGTATAATCTGTGGGGTGCCAGGGGCTTTTATGTAAATACCAGAAACTTGAGGTTTTTTTTTTTTTTATAATTTTCAGAAATAGTGAAATAACATCATAACAGAGGTCCTCTAATCTAAGTTGTTATTTGACTCTTCTATTGCCTCTCCAATTATTTTTCTTTCTCTTTACTTTTTCCACTCTCTTTCTTTTCAAACTTCTTTGATATTCGTATATAAAACCCTAGATCTGGTATCAAAGCATTGGAAGTGGTTGAAGACTTGCATATCTAGAACTCTAATGGACCAGGTCTAAGAGAAAAAAAGGTAGTTCAAGGGGTTTTAACCCCAACCGAATAGGTATACATGTTCGGCTGGGTCGTTTGTCAATTGTAGACTGTCAACTGTGGTGCTACCCGCTTGATGTTCATTGTGGCTCCCCTGGTGGCCTATTTTGTGTGTTGATGGCCCTGTGTCTGTCTGGTGGCAGTACCTTTGTGATGTGTGCCCATGAGTTTGGTCATGAGCCCTTTGGTCATCTACTCTATGTATCAACAGTCTTCTGTAGGGCTCTAGTGATGAGATCATGGTGGTGCTGTCCTTGGCACTCAGTGGTCATTGTATGTGGCGAAGAAGGAAAGAAAAATAAAATCATTGGATGTGTATGTTGGTTTGTTAAATATGCATAAATTTTGCTGCAAAGCAGGTTGGGATCTATTATTTTCAGCTGATCTTCTTGCATTTGATCTGTTATTAAGTTCTTAAACTTGTGATGGATTCTAAGAGTGATAGCCCGGGATTGTGGTGCCGCCTCCGCGAAGGGATTAGTTGAAAAATTTTCCCGCGGTGGCGGTTTCCCACTGGATTCCGCTAAGTGAGGTGTGACCGAGTCCCTCAAATCCACAAGGGATCATGGCAGAAGCTTGTGCTACTGATTCGAGAATTTACAAGTACATAAATAAAATCATGACATGGCATAATAGATTGGATAGCCGAAAGAAACAAATTTCCATTGCATTATATTAATGTTAAACATTTACAGCAAAAGATGGTTTAATTACAACCCAGGAATACATGGCCTGCAAAAACATTGGCCATTAAGCACTGTTGCAAAAATCGGCCTAGGCGCTAGTCGCGGTCACCGCCTAGGCAGCGCCTAGGCGCTAGGCGGGGATTAATCGGACTAGGAGGGGATTAATCGGGCTAGGCGGGGATTAATCGGGAATTAATCCCTAGTTCATGCCCACCGCCTAGCGTCCGCTTAGCGATTTTTACAACATTGCCATTAAGCAAAAGAACCAAAAGATGAAACCCAAAAGATCTGCATCTCCCAAAAGTGACAAGTCTCTTGCACTAGCCCGATACTCACTACACGTTGTCAGCGCACCATTCCCTCAAATCCCCCGCATGGTTCGAAATAGCGGCCGCTACGTAGTGTAGCATCCACATTATTAGCCGTAGCGGTTGAGGTCGCTACACTATTTTGAAAATAGCGGCGCTACGATGTAAAACCTAGTAGAGCCAATCTGTTTTAACTTAAAACATTATTTTTCCATTTTTTTCTCCTCATTAGTCTTTCTTAAAGTTGTCTCTACCCTTATATGGTTCCAAATCACTAAAAAAACACACGATTGGCTGCTACATAACATTTGGATTCTTTGGACCACTTAAAAAATTCACACACCGCTACACCGCTACGTATCACCCATTACGTAGTGTTTCGGCCACTGGCCGCCATGCCCACCGCAACCGCTATTTTAATCCTTGACCCTATGGTTCCTCTTGGATTGCCGCAAGCGTCTGGTCAGGGGTAGGGGGTCGGTTACTTACATCACCTAGTGTAGTATCAGACAAATGCTTGACAATGTGTCAAAATAAATAACATAGCATGTATATCAAAATAAATAACATAGCATGTATATCAATAATGAAATTAAAGGCAGGTAAGATTGCAAAAATCCAAATAAGAAGTATAACTAGGCATGATAGTGCAATATGAGTAAGCATAGAGAGAATCACATGTGACAAAGCTAACATGTTATACTTACAGCAAATATGTCATTCACGTGGCTAAATTCTCTTGGCAATCACAATTGCGAACTGCGTTCATGGCAGAGAGTGAATAAAGAGTAATCTGAGTAATTAAATGAGAGGTACCATGTGTCAGAGTTGCTAGCCAGTAATCCCAAAACCAATTGGTGATAGGAAACTGCACAAACAACTACTTAACACCCCCCCCTCGGGCGGGACACCGCCCGGATCCGAAGCACACGCCCGCACAAGACTATAACGCGGCATGGGGCCTTTTTGCCCTGCGCATTTTGCGCCCGCACAAACACACAACGCGGCATGGGGCATTTCTGCCCTGCGTGGTTTCGAACTCGAGACCTCAGGCTTTGATACCATGTCAGAGTTGCTAACCAGTAATCCCAAAACCAATTGGTGATAGGAAACTGCACAAACAACTACTTAACACCATGTACAATGCTCCTCCAGGAGTAATCATAATATCCATATGGCCATCTAGTAATTAGTTATGGTACCAAGTGACTCATGCCACTTTCGAGAGCTAAGCTGTCGCCAACAAATCTAAATAATAACAAAATCAACCACAGTTGGGTCCAACTTGGCAAGATCGAAGTTAGGTGGCGATGATTCCATAATCCAAGTGAAAAAACCTAACTAGATTCTTGGTCGCGAAAGATAACCGAAAGAAGGGAACTACTTTTGAGTACCGATGAAACCGACTAATATTTGTGTTCCACACTGAGTAATCCTCTTACGAATCTCAACTAGCAAAATAAACGAGTATTGGGCTAGACTAGGCACCAAGTACATTAACCGAGCAAAACTTGCAAACCAGACTTGATTAACGAAGCTAAACTCACCTAACAATCTAAATGCAAATCGGCAGCATTTCGACTAGAAATGGGTAGCCCCAAAGTGGGTGGAAAAGGTGAATTTGGATCCGAGCAACTTGGAAGGTAGTCGGGCAACATATATGTGTGCTCGCCAACCAAGAAAACCCAACTGGGGATACTGTCTGTCCAAGAGACAAACAGGGCAATACATTGCGCGCTAAGTCCCAATGAGTGACCCACATATGTCCAATTAATTAAACTACGGTCGGGTGATAGACAACACTAACTACCTTAGTAAGAGGGTGCATGCGCAACGCACGCAAGTAACGTTTGCTACTAATTATTGGCCACTACCGAACTAGATAGCATTCAAGGAGCCATTACAAACATTATGCTATGTCATGGATTGCCTTTGACATGTAAGCATGACAACATTCAACTCTATGCGCTCTTAAGGGTCCAAATGTTGGGTTTCAATATCCTTGGTGCTTTTGCCTGTTTGGTAACTTCACTAGTAAAGTGAAGTAAGGTGAATGGTCAAATTAGGAGACAAGAAAAGAAGAGGGGTCAAATAAAAAATTGACGGCCTTTTGTTATCTAGTGAAATGAGCATTTAGCTTTTTGACTTTTAAAAAAAAAAATTATGTTTTTTTGTCATTCAGTGGCTTGGGAAAGTAATTTCTTGTTTTTTTTTTTTTTTTTTTGGTAAAAAGTAGAAGTTTTTTCTTTGAAATATGGTGTTTTTTTTTGGGAAAGTATATGCTACTTTTTTATTTGACCCCTTTTCTTTTATTGTCTCTTGAAATGACCCTTCACCTCACTTTACTAGTAAAGTGATTTTACCAAACAGGCCCGAAGGTGAGAGACATCCAAAACCCCAAGCTCGAATACCCTTGAATTGTTACCATGCTCCACATGTCTCCCGGCACTCTGAGAAGTGAAATTACCTCAAGTATTCACTTTCCCCTCTTAGAGTTGCTTGCCAGTATGATAGAAAACTACACAAACAACTACTTAACATCCCCCTCAGGTGGGACACCGCCCGGATCCGAAGCACACGCCTACACAGGACTATAACGCGGCATTGGACCTTTTTGTCCTGCGCACTTGCGCCTGCACAAAAACACAACATGGCATGGGGCATTTTTGCCCTGCGTGGTTTCGAACCCGGGATGTGTTGGCTCTGATACCATCTCAAAGTTGCTTGCAAGTAATCCCAAAATCAATTGGTGATAGGAAACTACACAAACAACTACTTAACATCCTCAAGTGGACCCCAAAGTTGAAACTCAAATCCCAAGAAAAGGGGTCCATTATAGTGAATGACCGAGTGGCCAAAACTGCCGAGTTCCTTCACGGTTAGCTGATTGGCTAACCATGCAGTGCTCACAGCTAGCCGTACCAAGCTCTCGGCTAGTCGTGTAGCATCAGACTAACGATTCGAAGTCCTTTTTGGAAAATTCTTTTGAGGAATTAGGGGCCGGGGAGTTTACGAACATATCTAAAAGTTTGAATGCTGTATTCTGACACTTTAAACACAAAATTTGACCTTAAAACATGGGCACTCTAGCATATGTGAAATACAAGGCATGAAACAAGGAAAAACTTGCATGACTATGAAATTCGAAACTGACACTTGCACCAAAATCTTTAATGAAAACAACCAAAAAAAAAAAAAGAAAAACGATGAAAGAGGCGAAGTGAGACCTTGCATGTAAGGATCCTAGATTGAATTGGGTCCCTATTCATGGACCAAGTGAAAGGAAGGGAAGAGCTTACGTCTACAAGTTCCAACAAAGGTGAAACTGTGGGGAAGAGGGGTGCCTTGGGCGAAATTTCACAAAAAACGAAGATGGAGAAGGAGTTCGGGGTGCTTGATCGCGTGGCAGTGACGAAATCCAGAGTAGTTGTGATGACCTAGGATTCGGACACCTCGACCCTGGGATGTGAGTGAGAAACATCTCGATAATCCACAAATTAATTAACGTAGTCAAATTTAAATTTCATATCATCAATAGAGTAGGGGCAAATATCATATTTTTATTTCAAAAGTAATTACTACAACATGTCTTTCAATTAAAACTAATACAATCTTTGGCCATCCAGGCCAAACTAATTGTCTAGAAGAGTAACACTAAACAAATAAAGACGAGGCTCTCGTATACAGCGGCAACCCACCTCAAATGCATAGGCTGCACAACCCTTTGAATATCCCCAGCGATAGTAGGCTCAATCGCCTAACCCTTTATGCCAGCGGATGGTAGCTTGTCACCTACAAGCACCAAGAGTAGTATTTGCCTCATCAAGCCAAGTAAATAGACGTGCATAGATAACACAACATGCAGGGGTAATTCTAAACATGTAATTAAAGTCATAACTGTACCTGCAAATAACAATATCGCAGCCATTTAGATAAATGAAGATAGAATGCAATATGAAATGGTAGTTTGAGCAACCCTGAGAGGTAGCTCAGTTGGTTTAGGACTATAGTTTGCTGCCGGAGGTTGAGGGTTTGAACTTGCACTACCACACTCGGGCCATAGGGGATTTACTTGGCGTCCCTTGGGCCCATAGGGACTAGTCCGGCCCAAAGAGCTGGGACACCCTCCGTTATAATTAAAAAAATAGTAATTTGAGCAAATTGAATAATGAAACTTAATATAAGCATGTATATATAAATGGCAAAATAAGATAACAATGGCAATCGAAATGTCTACTCCATATGAAGATCAACATGTAATTCTCTTATCAAGACAGCAAGATGAATATATACCAAGTAATGGTCACCATCTCCTTAAGGACCCTCGCAAGACTTCCAAGTCCAAAACCAAAATCTTCCTCATATATGGACATTATCATTACCAAGACTAAGATATGGTGTAGACGAACAATCTAACATATAGGATAGAAACATGCGTAACAAATAACAATGAGATAATGAAGTAAATAGAACGGTGCAAGAACATTCCCAAAATCCACATCAAAATACATCATACTCCATATCAAGCAATACATTCCCATCAATATATCCCGGTCTAGTCCAATCCCAGTACCCTCCATCAAAACAAGCAAGCAAGCAAGCTCAATGTTCAAGGACACCTACTGCATCCAATGTCCGATATCTGGTTCGCTCAGTATCTGTTTATACCTACTATGCTTGCGACAAGACGATCGAGTACATCGAAGTTGATGCAGGCCCTAGGGTTAGTGCTTGTGGGGAATTGCCAATGCACAATATCAGTGCTGAAGCACGTGTTCGCGGGGCGCGGACACTACATGTCTCTGCAGAGGCCATAAACGAGGATCCACCTCAAAGGGAAAACCCAATTCTATTAATCAATCAACTCTCTGAGAATTAATTATCTTACAATGCATATAAATAAATAAATAACTTGGCGGCTAAGAATACCTAATCAAACTAGGAAACTAACTAATCCTTAACTTGGGAAATAAGAAGAAAGTTAATCCTAATTACAACTGAATGATAAAATAATGAGTTAAACTAGATTTTTGCATCACTTGGGTCCCACATGTGATGCCTTGCGTCATTCTCCCCGGCTGAGAGAGAACTCAACTTTGAGTTTTGTTAATTTCCTCCTAGGACAAAAATCAATTGGACGAATTTTCTATCCATTGATTGATCTTCAGCTTTTGTGTACATTTTGAAACCTCTATACAATCTTTTCCTCCAACTTGAAATTGGCTTGCCGCATCTTTTCCTTTGATGTCCGGATTTTGTTTGGATGTGTGATCGAATATTTGGATGCTTCGTATGTAGAATTCGCATAATCAATTCACAATCTCTGAGCTTCTGTTGTTGATCCCCGAATACAAAGTCAATGCGAGGGACTGAAACAAATGGATCTTCTTTTACCTCTTGTATGTGCTTGATATCGTCCATAGAAGGAAGTTCGGGACAATTATTGTCATAAAAATCTTCTATGTCTGGTTTTGGCTTCTCAATGTCAATTTGGATATCCTGTCAAAATTTTATTTGCAGTGATTTTCCTTCTTGAGGTGTATCTTGTTGCAGGTAAGTTTGTTTAAGCATGTGCTCAACATGAATTGCTTCCCAACATGCCTCATGAATATTCTTGCAGTCATTCATTTTCTCCAATATATCCGGTCTTAAACCTCCAAGAAAACTAGTTAAATCATGGTCGTCTTCATCCTCTAATTCAAATGTTTTGTAGCCTTGAAACTTGGTTAGAATATTCAACAAATTAACAACCCTCCTTGTTTTAAATCAAGAAATTGCTGAAAATAGTCTTTATTCTCGAAATACCATTTTTGATATTTAAGTGTATATATCACTCTTCGAAGTTCATTTTTGTATTTACCGATGTGCAATTTCTTATTGACTTGGATTTAATAATGGATTGACTTTTCCTGTAGATCTTCTTTCCACGAATGTGTTGCCGATAACTCGTCTGAAATCCAAGTTTTTTGAGCCTGTAATCACAAAAACCAGCTTGGCTCTCGATCTGGTCAAAATCTGTCTTTGACCTTGCTGATGTCAGATTTACTGTTGGATGTTGGGTTTTAGACTATAGATGGGTTGGTGTTTGGGTTCTCGGTGGTGGACTAATAGTAGGGAAGATTGTTGTGGCTGCAGGGGTAAGGGATTTTATGGGGTTAGGGGTTTCTTGGATTGCTGATGGGATTTGGGAACAGATAATGGATGGATAGATGGATCACGCCGATCGATCATGAGGATCGTTCAGCTCTGATACTAAATTGATACAGGCTCAAGGGTTAGGGCTTGTGGGGAAGTGTCAAAGCACAATACCAGTGCCGAAGCATGTGTCTGTGCTCTGTAAAGACCATGAACGAAGACGCACCTCAAAGGGAAAATCAAATTCAATTAATCAATCGACTATCTAAGAATTAAATCTCTTACAATGCATATAAATAAGAAAAAGAAAACTTGGTGGCTAAGAAAACCTAATCAAACTAGCAAACTAACTAATAATTAACTTGGGAAATAAGAAATTATAATAAAATTGGAATGCTAGTCCTAATTACAACTGAATGATAAAATAAGAAATTAAATTAGATTTTGCATCACTTTGGACATGTGATGCCCTGCATCGAAAGTGCACCCAGCGTCCAATATACTGGTTATCTCAGTAGCCGAAGATACTTACCGTGCTTGATACAAAGCAAGGTATAACCATTCCATAAACAAAGGTTATTAAAATAGACTAGGTGTATGCAAGTGTATATCCAAACCAGTCTCATAAATAAACAGGCCATCAAACTCAATACCTAGGTTTTGGTTTGCCATCTTCATGCGAGGGCAGTACTATTCAAGCATATGATTCTATATAACTCAATTTATTGGAATTATTCTCTTGGTGTTTCTGAACGTAATTGACACCTTGAACTCTACGTCATCATACCTTTGACTAGTATTACCCTACGATTCCCTTCCATAGTGCTTAGGAGCCCTAACAAGCAAGGCACATCCACAATTCTCAAGGGTTTCTTACACTTAACAAACAAGGTGAAGGGTACAAGGTTCATTAAAAAAAAAAAAAAGGCGAAGGGTACAAGGTCCAAATCTTATCAAAATCCTAAACCAAAGGGATCCAAAGGGGTAAATGCAATGGTACAAGTCCTACCAAAACCCTAAATCCAAGGTTTAGTAGGCAAAGGCCGTGGTCAGCAGCCGATACATAATTATATCCATTTACATCTTAAGTACAGATCCAAGTGGATGCTAGTAGCCAATACTAGGTCATTGGTTGCCGTTTGGAAGTGAATACAAGCATCCAACACAATGGCCCACAATTGGGTTCTGAATGTCGTCTACAGTCATGTTACCTATCGAGGGCACCCAAATGTCGCTCAATGACCATTCTCTTGACTTGGCTTGTCTCTCATATTTTAATATTAGCATCTCAAAAGCAAAGGCTAAGCCTACCCCTTTGTTTATCCAAAAGTCCATATTTATAGCTCATTAAATACGTATGAGGGTCCCAACGTGGTCAAAAGGTACAAATTTTGCATTAAAAGGAACCCAGGCCATAGTTAGCCGAAGGCTAGTTACGACTAGCTTTACGGCTTGCAGTGGATAGTCCTACGGCTAGCCGTGAGGTAGCCATAGAACAAAACCCTGGTTTTCAAACTTCTAGGGAATCTAGTCGTATTACATTCACGGTTAGCTTTCTGGGAGCCTACGGCTAGCCATAGCTTCCCAGAAACTATAACTGATATGCAGATCTCGATCCAAACCAAGGGAATTGATCTCCCTCTACATCCAAACATCAATAATACATCATTTAGGGCCTTCCAAGCCCTCTACAAACTCAAATCACATAGATCTTAGGTCTTCCATCTCCAAGGGTTCCCAATTTACATGAATTAGGCAAAACTTCATCTGAAGAGCTTAGAAATTGGGGATATAGCGTAATTACACCAAACCTAAGGAGAATCCCTGCAAGAATCAAGCGATCTAATATAAAGGCTATAAAATTCATTTGATATCATTTGCATAATTCCCAAAATTTGAGAATTCATTCATCATCCACCCTAAGATCCACATTAACTAGGAATTTCCACTATCAAAGCTATGAAACATCATAATTCATGTGCAATAGTCACCATATGCAATAACCCATATGCAATGCAATCTACACATGTCTACTTGCCTTGACATGAGAAATTGGGGAAAAACACTCCAAGATCTCCAACCAAAGCCCCAAAATTAACTCAAACCCCTTAATCCTCCTAGAACTAGAGATCCTATACACACTTCCAGGGGAGAAGAAGGAATTAGGGTTGGATTCTACCATAGATTCAACATGAAAGAGAGAGATGGAATTAGGGCTTGAAACTAACCTTGATTGAAAGAGAAGAGAGATCTAGTGTGAGATGAGGAGAAAGAAGCTTGGAGTCTTGTCTTGGGTGTCGATCTCAAATGGAATTGACCAAGGGATTGATGGAGCTTGCCCTAGAAGCTTGGATAGATGTGTGTGTGTGTGTGTGTGTGTGTGTGAGAGAGAGAGAGAGAGAGAGAGAGAGAGAGAGAGAGAGAGAGAGAATTTGGAAATGAGTATACGTAGGTGAAGTCGTAGTTGGTGTTGTTGCTACTAAAATACCCTCACTTAAGTATAGCTCAAAGAAGCAAGGTTAAGGGCACTTTTGGAAAATCAAAGGAAACCTCCCTTTGGCCGAAGGACCCCACAACTAAAGCAACAACAAAAAAGGACTTAGCACTCCCAACTTCCTAAAGTTGCAAATACCCCGCCGTAAAATCCCTTAAACTCTAAATTATCCAACTAGGTCCAAAAGCTACCAAAACACCTAAATCTAGTGAACTAACCCTATAATCACCCTCTAATCGATACAAATCTACTGCTATCCCCAACTCTTATACTAACAAGAAACCTAGTTAGCTAGCATCTAAGCAAGCTTATTGGCTTATTTCTGAAAATACCCCTCACCATATCTAAATGACTAAACCACCGTTACTGAGCCCAAAGTTAGTTCGATCGCGACTAAACCAACTAATCCACTAATAAAAATGCTAAAATCTACTATATTAGCACATAAACAAGACAATTCAACCTTAATCATAAAAGTCGGTGTTTTATAGTAACAACCTTGGTTTGATGCAATTTGAGCAAGATTTGATGCAATTTTTGCAAGAAATGAAGGAGAAAAGAGAGACGGAGGGTTTCAGCTTCAGGGACATGAGGAAAAAACAGGGCTGTGGTTCTTGTGGCTTATATTGTTTCAGGATTTTCTGAAATGACGAATACGTCCCGGCTTAAGTGATGATTTGATTTGGCAAAACCATGGTCTTCGGGGGCTCGGATGGTCTCAGGCCAAGAACAAAAGTTTCTCGAAATTAAATTGTTTTTCCCACGAAGCCCAAGCACGACATATTTCGAGGTCTCGGGAGAAAACTCAATGTTTACAAAAAAGACGACTATCTATGTCCCTACCAGGAGCGAGTTTGAGAAATGAGTGGTTTTGGGACAGCGAATGGACACGAGTTGAACATGAAAGTTCCTCGGCATGATTTGATCTACCCACTGAACCCGAATCGACAATTTTTGAAATTCCAAAAATACCTCTGAATTTCCTGAAATCCAAACTAGGCCCTTACCAGTACCGAACTTGGTCTGAAAGCTCTCGAAACTTCCTAAAACTACCCAAACACTATTTTTACCTGTAAAACTAATCAGTTAACATCTAAACATGCGCATTTAACTATTAAGCATAATTAATTAATGCTAATCGTAGTAATTAGGGGTTGAGACCTTAAAGCATCTACTCCACATTTTCCGAACATCGCAAATCTGAATGTTAACTCCAAATCTTTTTAGTGGAACTAACCTAACACTGATTGCATTTAAACAAGGAAATCTATAGGCTGGAGATTATTATTATTCTAAGCACAAAGCTGAATGAAAAGAATTGGAGTTGTACATGAATCCTGAACTTTGTTGTGCTAAGAAACAATGTTGTGCCAAGACGGAAGGAAAATTAATAGAAGATCAACGACTATTTGAACTGCGCAGGCTGTTTTTTTTTTTTTGGGTTGGGGGGGTTTACTCATATTTTCAAGCTATTTGGGTACAAGGAATCGTAGGATGGTTAACTCAGAGTTTCAAGCTATGTGGGTACGAGGAACAAGCCAAGATCCTTTGCCTCATATAGGCATGGTGTTTGCCTTGTTGCAAGGAGAAGAAAGTCGTAGGATGGTTATGAATGTGAAACAAGATGTAATACTTGATCGGTCATTCGGTCAATTCTTGCAAATAGCAATGTGGGCAAGTAGTGACAAACACATGGTATGGTGGCGGTAGAGGACGTGGTTGTTGAGGTAACCACGATGGAGGACGTGTTGGTGCCCGTGGTTGTGGGTGTCTTGGTGTCGGGAGTGGTTATGGTGGAGGTAACTGTTAAGTTGGCCCTCGACCCATGAAGGGGCCCAAGGCCCATCAGTCAATCCAGTCTAGCAAGCTACGTCTCATGTGGATTTGATTTGGTCAATGTTGAAACAGCTGTATATATTTTAATTGATTGCTTTCCTAACTTAGATTAGTGATTGATGTAATTAGCTAGTTTCCTATGTAAGAGCCTTGATTAAGGCATGTATATTCCTATATATTGGTGGTCGTTCTCCAAGAGAAGACACACAAATTAATACAGTCAATTTTCTATATCTCTCATTTCATTCTTGTGGTTTGCAATAATGAGAATAACATGGTATCAGAGCTATGTTCAAGAAAATCTAGTTTTTTTGATCTTGAATATCATCAAGGCAATAAGGATATAGAGAAATCATTCTCTATTGAAGAACGACATATCAAAGATCTGTTTCACAGAATCCAGACACTGCGGTAGTGACATCTTCATGGTGGCCCACCTCTGATCATCACACCATCTTCAACAAACTTTACAGACATGGTGGCTTGGCCTTCCTAAGAATATTGGAGATTTTTTCATATTTTTTCAGCACTTTCAGGTTGGTGATTTGCTCATTCTCGTGATTTTCCAATTTTCTTAAACTGTTTCCATCTAGATTGTCCAAAATCTTGGATCTATGGGGGAATTAGTTCATTCTTTTTTCAGTAGAAGCCAGACTGATGTGCTTCCTCAGATCAGTGATCTGATCATTGTCCAGATCCATCAGTGGGGCCCACGTATCGGAGCAGCAGCAAAATTTTTGGTCGCCTGGGGTGTTTTTTTGGGTTTTTACTGTTCTGTGTTGATTTTTTTCTTCACTGCTTGGTCGGATCTTGGCTACTACACAGCAGAGTTTGTTATCCACATTTAGACTTCATCTCTTCACTGTTGCTGGATTTTTTTTTTGCTGCCTTTTCATTGTTTCATTCAGTTTTGGCCAATCTTGATTGAAGATGGAAAAATCTGAGATTACTTTGATTCGATTCACGGGAAAAAATTACCCCGCTTGGTCGTTTCAATTCCAAATATACCTTGAAGCTAAGGAATTGTGGGGCTATATTTCTAGATCTGACCCTAAACCCACGGAAGGTGAAAAGAAGATATCCGCTTGGCATACTAAAGATGTAAAAATAAAAACATGGATACTGGGTTCAGTCGAGCTACATCTGATAATGAACCTCAAACCTTACCCCACTTCTAAAGACATGTGGGGGTATCTGAAACAAGTGTACCATCAAGATAACTCAGCACATCAATTTCATCTTGAATGTGCGATTGCTGAATATGCACAAGGGACCTTGTCAATCCAAGACTACTATTCAGGATTCCGAACCCTATGGTCAAAATACGATACTATTAAGTATGCAGATGTGGCTGTCGATGTTCTGATAGTGATTCGCGATCTTCAGGCCTCTAGTCAACGGGATCAATTTTTGATGAAATTACGGAATGAATATGAAAGTGTCCGATATGCCCTTATGAATCGGACGCCTTTACCTTCCTTGAATGTCTGCCTGCCTGAATGAACTCTTACGCGAGGAACAACGTATTTCGACCTCAGCCCATATGGCTCAACAAAAGACCAAGACCTATTCAGTCGCGTTTTTGGCCATTAAAGGCTTTTTAGCCTCCGCCTCGAGACTTGAGCAAAACACAATGTTACAGTTGTCAAAAATTTGGGCATCTTGCATCTCAATGCAAACAGAAAGTCTGTAGTTACTGTAAAAAGTCGGGACATATCATCTCTGAATGTTGCCGCCGCCCATAACGTCAGACTCCACTGTACCAAACTCAAAAGCATCAGGCTCCATAGTATCCGGCTTTGCAGTATCAGCCTCCATAGTCTCAGACTCCACATGCTTATGTTGCTTCTTCAGATATGCCTGCTCCGACATCTGCACCCTCACAGCCTGGGCCCTCATCTTCTCTGACTCCTGAATTGGTTCAGCAAATGACTGTCAATGCCCTTTCTGCTTTTGGTCTATCAGGTACCTCGCCTCCATCTTCTACTTGGTTTCTTGATTCCGGGGCATCGAATCATATGACATATTCCCGTAACCCTCTCTCCAATGTGACAAGATATAATGGTAATCTTAAATACAAACTGCTAACGGAGGCACTGTTCCCATTACTGCCCTCGGAGACATCCATGGTCCCATCCCATTGAATAATGTTTTCCTTTGTCCCAATTTAACTTCAAACCTATTTTCAGTCGGGCAACTTACTAAAAATAATTGTAACAGTTCTTTTTCTTCTTCTGGTTGTGTTTTGCAGGACCAGATGTCCGGGAAGGAGATCGCGAGGGGACCTAAGTGTGGACGCTTGTTTCCGCTGGATTTTTCTAAAATTTCTAAGACTAGCGTTGTCAATGATGTGTTTTGTCTTTCTATTAGAGATAACTGCCAATTGTGGCATAAGAGTCTCAGACACCCTAATTCCAAGGCTTTTTCCCTTATGTTAAATTCTAGTTTATTAAATAAATCTATTGGCTTATCTTCTTTTCTTCTATTTGTAAAATGGGAAAGAGCGAAACTCTTCCTTTTCCTATTTCCACTTCACACAGCACTCGGTGTTTTGATTTAGTTCATAGCGATGTATAGGGAATTGCTCCAGCCCTTTCTCATGCTCACTACAAATATTTTGTGACTTTTATTGATGATTTCAGTCGGTTCACATGGGTTTACTTTCTGCATTCCAAATCTGATGTTTTCACCGTTTTTAAAAAAATCTTAGCTTATGTTGAGAATCAATTTTCCACCTGCATCAAAATCTTGTGATCTGATTCGGGCGGGGAATATGTTTTCTCTGATTTTCAAACGTTTTTGCAAAATAAAGGCATTATTTCTCAGAGAACTTGTCCTTGTACTCCACAACAGAATGGAGTCGCTGAAAGGAAAATAGGCATCTGCTTGATGTCACTCGTTCCCTTCTTCTTGAATCATTGGTTCCTACCCGTTTTTGGGTTGAGGCACTTGCTATGGCAGCTTATCTTATAAATTGTATGCCTTCAACCTCTCTTCAAAATTAGAGCCCATGGTACCGATTGTTCCAGACATCTCCATCTTATGATGATCTTCATGTTTTCAGCTCCGTTTGCTTTGTGCACTTGCCTCCCTCTGTGAGAACCAAACTAATTGCTCAATCAGCTCAGTGTGTGTGTTTGTGTTATGTGCCCTTCCAGAAAGGGTTCCTTTGCTACGATCCTCACGTTCGTCGCTTACGGACCTCTAAGAATTGTTAAGTGGGTCACAAATTGGGTCACAACCCACTTGTAATTAGGTCCATTATCTTGGTCAAAATCTACCAACCGTGTACAGCTATGTAGAATATTATCTTACTACATTAGGAGATCATCTTAGGAAAGCAATAAATATAATTATTGTAATTGAGAGAAATTGTAGCCCTAATGGGTAATGTATAATCTATTTAAAGTGTCAAGACCCTCAAAGGAGGAGAACGAATTCACTATTCAATTACTCATATATCTCTGTTCTTGAAATGGTATCAAAGCAATTTCTGTCTTTTCCATCGCAGCACAAAAGAGAACATCAATACTCAGAGAAATGAAGATGAACTCCAAGAAACCCAGCAGAGATAATAAATAGCAGTAGCACAAAGAGCTGCAATACTTAGAAAGAAGTAGATGCACTAGAAAAAATCCAGCAGAGAGAATGAACAGCAACCGAATAGTTCTAGACAGACAAAACTGTCAAAATACTGCACACAGTAAGGAAACTGTGAACAGTAACTTGAAAAAACAGACCTGACGACCCTAAATGGAGGTGTCGATCATGAAAGGGCCCCGCCAGAGGTGATCAAATGCAAGATCAGTCCCACCTAATATGTAGAAATCCCTTTTGCTGTCCAGAGGGTCCAAGTTTCATCCAAATCGAGTCGAAATCCAAATCACAGTGATGGATTGATGAAAACTATATCAGAAAAATGGGAAAGCACAAGATTGACCAGATGGCCTACCTCTGATGGTTGAAAAAATCTGAAAAAATCGCCAAAACACCTAGCAGAAATAGTCGACCCAGATGGAAGGTGCCATTAGTGAGGTAGATGATCAGTGGTGGGCCACGTGTGATCCCAGGTTGATCAGACTTTCGTTTGGCATCAATTTCTGGAGCAGATGTGAAGAATTGATGATTTGATGGCTTCCAATGCTTTGGAAGATGAAAAACTAATCCTAGAATCTCTGGATAGCATGTCGTTCACAAAGAGGAACCTTGCGCAACCGTCAAGAATATGGCATCGACTATGACGAGACTTTTGCCCCGGTTGCAAAAATGACGACAGTTCGTACTGTTATTGCTATTGCTGCTTCTTACTCCTGGCCTCTTTACCAGTTTGATGTCAAGAATGCTTTTCTTCATGGCGATCTCAAAGAAGAGGTCTATATGCGTCTTCCACAAGGACTCACCGGAGCGTCTGCAGGTGATGTTGCTCACTTACGACGATCTCTATATGTCTAAAGCAGGCTCCACGTGCTTGGTTTGAAAAATTCCGGGAAGCCCTACTTCAAATGCAATTCCATCAAAGTGCCTCAGATCCTTCCATGTTTTTACATCATTCCTCGCATGGGATTACAGTTCTTCTAGTTTATGTTGATGACATCATCATCTCGGGTACAGACTCTGATATGATAACACGTCTTCAAACTTCTCTTCATGAGTCTTTTCATATGAAGGATTTAGGGCCTCTCACATATTTTTTTGGGTCTTGAGGTACATCAGTCCAAGAAAGGTTTAGTTCTCGATCAGCACAAATATGCTATGGATCTTGTTGAGATGGCAGGACTTCAGCACTCTACTCCTGTTGATACACCGCTTGAGGCGAATATCAAACTCGATCAAGATACCGGGGATCTCCTTCCTGATGCCACGTTATATCGACGTTTAGTCGGAAGCTTAATCTATCTCACCATCACTAGGCCTGATCTCTCGTATGCAGTTAACCTAGTTAGCCAATTCATGACTCAACCTCGTCATCTTCATCTTGTTGCTGTCCGGCGCATTATTCGATATATTCTTGGCACATCATCTCTTGGATTGTTCTTTCCAGTGGGCAACTCTACTTCTCTAACGGCATACTCAAATGCTGATTGGGCTGGCTGTCCTGATACCCGTCGATCCACAACTGGCTGGTGCATGTTTTTAGGAGACTCCTTGATTTCATGGAAGTGTAAAAAACAGGACAAAGTTTCTAAATCATCCACGGAGGCTGAATATCGCGCTATGTCTGCAGCATCATCTGAAATTGTCTGGCTTCGTTGTCTCCTTTCTGAGCTTGGTTTTCCACAATCCGACCCGACACCTCTATATGCTGACAATACTAGTGCAATCCGTATTACCGCTAATCCTGTCTTTCATGAGCGCACCAAGCATATTGAAGTTGCTTGTCATTATATTCGAGATGAATATGTGCGTAACACTATTAGTCTCCCTCATATTTCTACCGGACTTCAAGTTGTTGATATATTCACCAAAGGGCTTCCACGACCGCGACATCAATTCTTAGTTGGCAAATTGATGCTTGTGGACTCTATAACATCAATTTGAGGGGGGATGTTAAGTGGGTCACAAATTAGGTCACAACCCACTTGTAATTAGGTCCATTATCTTGGTCAAAATCTACCAACCGTGTACAGCTATGTAGAATATTATCTTACTACATTAGGAGATTATCTTAGGAAAGCAATAAATATAATTATTGTAATTGAGAGAAATTGTAGCCCTAATGGGTAATGTATAATCTATTTAAAGTGTCAAGACCCTCAAAGGAGGAGAACGAATTCACTATTCAATTACTCATATATCTCTGTTCTTGAGAAGAATGTCGTTTTTTTTTTTTTTAACAACAGTATTTTTTTCAAAAACACCTTGAACATCCTGACTCCTCCTTGGTCTCTTTACCTGGTTTTTCTGACAGCACATCCATTGTTCGCTTTAATCCTAACTTTATGTATTACAGACGGAACAAAGACGCGCCTCCCAAGGATCCCCCTCCTGATCTTCCTCCGGCATCTGGTCCACCTCTGGCATTTGGTCCATCTGGACATCCTTCATTGCATCGCTCCACTCGTATTTCGGTACCACCAGACCATTGTGGGTTCTCCCATTCTTCCCTAATGGCCACTTTGTCCTCTTCTTTCATCCCCAATCCTATTCTCAGGCTGTGCAGGACAAATGTTGGAACCAGGCTATGCAAGATGAATTGGATGCTTTAGAGAAGAATCATACGTGGGATATTGTCCCCTCTCCTGTGGGTGTCAAACCTATTGGCTGCAAGTGGATTTTTTCTCTCAAGTTAAAATCAGATGGCACTCTAGATCGATATAAGGCGCGCCTTGTTGCTCTCGGAAATCGGCAGGAATATGGTATTGATTATGATTAAACTTTTGCTCCCGTCGCCAAGATGACCACCGTCCGCATAATCCTTGTTGTTGCTGCATCTCAGTCCTAGCCTCTCTATCAAATGGATGTCAAAAATGCGTTTCTTCATGGTAATCTCAAAGAAGACGTTTATATGCATCTGCCTCCGGGGTCCTCATCTGGGAAGGGTATGGTTGCTAAGCTCCGCCGCTCCCTCTATGGTCTGAAGCAAGCTCCTCGCGCATGGTTTGAGAAATTTCAAGATGCCCTTCTCTGCTTGGATTTTCATCCTAGCCAGTATGATCCTTCCATGTTCTTACATCATGCTACATTCAGGATTATTGTGCTACTGGTCTACGTTGATGACATTGTCATTACTGGTCCCAATGCACAAATGATTCAAGAACTCCAAGCTTCTCTTCATCAGACATTTCAAATGAAGGATCTCGGCCCCTTACACTATTTCCTCGGTCTTGAAGTTCATCAATCGCCTAAAGGTATAGTTCTCAATCAGCACAAATACACGGTTGACCTCATTGATTTGGCTGGCCTTACTTCTTCAGCTCTAGTCGATAAGCCAATCAAACTCAGTACAGAGGAGGGTGACCTTCTTCCAGATCCTACCGCATATCTCCAGTTAGTGGGTAGCTTGATCTACCTCACGATTTCCCGTCCTGATATCTCATTTGCGGTCAACCTCATGAGTCAGTTCTCCTCGTCACCTTCATCTGGCTGTTGTTTGTCGCATCATTCGGTACCTTATTCGCACACCGACTCGTGGATTGTTTTTTCCATCAGACAATCCTCTTTCTCTCATAGCTTATTCAGATGCTGATTGGGTTGGTTGTCCAGATACTCGCAGATCAATCACAGGATGGTGCATGCTTTTGGGTGATAGTCTGATTTCTTGGAAATGCAAGAAACATGACAAAGTTTCCAAATCTTCTACCGAGTCTGAGAACCGAGCTATGTCTGCTGCGTGCTTCGAAATACTTTGGCTCCGAGGTCTACTCTTTGACATTGGATTTCCCGCAGGAGCTATCCCCCTCTATGCAGATAATACAAGTGCAATTCGGATTACTGAAAATCCGATTTTTCATGAATGTACTAAACACATCGAGGTTGATTGTCACTTCATACGTGATGATTTTAAGCGTGATGTCATCAGCCTTCCGTATGTCTCCACTGAGCTTCAAATTGCTGATATTCTTACTAAAGGTCTTCCCCGACCACGCCATCAATTCTTGGTTGGCAAATTGATGCTCGTTGATTCTCCCGCATCAATTTGAGGGGGGGTGTTAAGTTGGCCCACGACCCAAGAAGGGGCCCAAGGCCCATCAGTCAATCCAGTCCAGCAAGCTACATCTCACGTGGATTTGATTTGGTCAATGTTGAAACAGCTGTATATATTTTAATTGATTGCGTTCCTAACTTAGATTAGTGATTGATGTAATTAGCTAGTTTCCTATGTAAAAGCCTTGATTAAGGCATATATATTCCTATATATTGGTGGTCGTTCTCCAAGAGAAGACACACAAATTAATACAGTCAATTTTCTATATCTCTCGTTTCATTCTTGTGGTTTGCAATTATGAGAATGACAGTAACCACGATGGAGGATGTGTTGGTGCCTGTGATCGTGGGCCTCTTGGTGTTGGGAGTGGTTATGGTGGACAACCTTACACCAATCATGATAAACTTTACTGCACCCATTGTGGAAGGTATCATCATAATGAGAGACTCGTTGGGATTTGAATGGTAAACCTTGGAATGTGTCTGCAACACCAGCTGAAGTGGAACATTCTAATGATACTACAGAGCAAGAGATAAGTAACCAGCATTGGAAGGGTGGACTTTTAGTTCTTTGATGGAGGTTGACGTCATTAGAAGGTGTGACTCAAGACTCATCAGCTGGTATGACTTCTTCACATAATCCTAAAGCATTTGAATGTTCTACCTCTTCGTCTTTGTGGGTTATTGATTCAAGGGCTACAGATAATGCGACTGGTATACATTCTTATTTTTTATCTTATACTACTACCACTCAAGAAAGTGTGGGAATTGCCGATGATTCCTACACTCTAGTAGCTAGGAAAGGAACTATCCAAGACCCACCCGACCTTTCTGTATCATTTCTTCTCCATATTCCTTGCTTCTCATTTAATTGTATGTCTGTTAGTTCTCTAACCAAAAATCTCAATTCCAGTGTCACCTTTTATCCTTCTTATTGTATGTTTCAGGATCTGAGGATGGGACAGAGGATTGGTGGTGGTAGTGAGAACTGTGAAGAATGCCTTTCTAAATGGTTTCCTCGCTGAAGAGATTTATATGCATCAGCCTTGTGGATTTGTTCGGCCTCCACATTATGTGTAAACTCAAACGTGCGTTATATTATATATGGCCTTAAAAAGCTGCTCGTGCCTTGTTTGACCCTTTTAACCCTCATGTCTTAAGCATGGAATTTGATCAAACCATGCTTGATTCATTTCTCTTCGTTATGCATTCCAAAGTAGGATGTGCATTTCTCTTATCGTATGTTGATGATATGATTATCACCCATAGTTATTCCAGAAGAATTCAAAATCATAAGCATTTTCTGTTAAGTAGTTGTTTGTGCAGTTTCCTATCACCAATTGGTTTTGGGATTACTGGCTAGCAACTTTGACATGGTATCAGAGCCTGAGGTCTCGAGTTCGAAACCACGCAGGGCAGAAATGCCCCATGCCGCGTTGTGTGTTTGTGCGGGCGCAAAATGCGCAAGGCAAAAAGGCCCCATGCCGCGTTATAGTCTTGTGCGGGCGTGTGCTTCGGATCCGGGCGGTGTCCCGCCCGAGGGGGGGTGTTAAGTAGTTGTTTGTGTAGTTTCCTATCACCAATTGGTTTTGGGATTACTGGCTAGCAACTTTGACATTTTCTGCATCCAAATTTCAAAATGAAGGATCTCGATCTATCTTTGATATTTTTTGGAAATTAAAGTGGCTTATTTTTCAGAAGGATAATGTGATTTACAGGGCCGGCTTGACAGATAAAAAGCTGGTTTCCACCCAATTGGGAGTAATTAAACTGCAAACCACTGATGGCATTCTTTCCGATTCCACTTATCACACCCTAGGATTCGGATTTACTGAATCTTGGGTGTGACTGATACCTGATCAAATATGGTCAAGTTCAATAATTAAATGACGCCATGATGCCATCATATGATCATACAGAGCAAAACTAATTTATTATCTCTATAACTCAAAAGTAGGTACAGCCAAAATTTAGATTTCATAAATACTCTTATCACAGCCATGACACTAGGCTGGTACACTTTCAAAACTGAAAATAAAACTTTGCGGTATACCTCTAAAACTTCACTTCCTAGTATATTATGTCCCAAATGTCACCCAAGCTATTATTTATTACTTTGCGATATGAGGTGTAAAAAAGGAGTGAGCTTAATATCTCAGCAAGTAAATAGTCATATTCATTAGGATTAAGAAAAGAATAGAAAAATGCACAGAATATAAGGCAAATCCCATCATAGTTATGATATGATATCAGAAATCAAGAGAATTACATATGTAGATGCATCTTTTCAAAACTGATTCTAAAATTGATTCTCTTGGAAAATCATAATGTTGTAGTTAAGAATAATCTCACAACAAAATATAAAAGGACGACATCAAGGTTCCTAAATTCAAAATAGAAAAAAATTCCCTTTTAAGGTTATGACCAGTGAAAACGTCCAATACCAATGGAAATAACTGACACAAACATATAGGTAATATATGTCAATTTGAGAGATGGAAAACAGAATGTGAATGTGATGAATTGTCGTATCCTTTGAGGATCGACTGAGTTTCATATAAATAGGGGCTGAAGGCCCTAATTACAATCAATTTACACAATCATATCCAATCTAGATCCTAACAATTAGTAGCTCTAATTATAATCATATCAAATCTAGATCCTAACAATTAGCAGCCAAACTTAGTATGTACACAAGGCTTTGACTAATGATACATATACAGAATGGGCCTAAATGGGCCTGAACATCCTTATTAACACCCCCTCTCAAATTGATGCCGATGAGTCAACAAGCATCAATTTGTCAGTCAAGAATTGATGACGTGGTCGAGGAAGTGCTTTAGTAAAAATGTCAGCAGTCTGGAGGCTTGAGGAGATAAACGGGAGTGAAATGACATTGCGTAGATATTCATCTCTGATAAAATGACAAGCCACCTCGATGTGTTTAGTTCTCTCATGAAAAACTGGATTCTCAGTAATCCGAATGGCACTGGTGTTATCCGCATGTAATGGGGTGGAAGATTTTTGGGTGAACCCCAGTTCCTCGAGTAGACCACGAAGCCATATAATTTCGGAGCATGCAGCAGACATGGCCCGGTATTCTGCCTCGGTTGATGATTTGGACACTCTGTCCTGTTTCTTCACTTTCCATGAAATAAGAGCATCACCTAAGAACATGCACCAGCCTGTGGTGGACCTTCGAGTATCAGGACAACCTGCCCAATCAGCATCAGAATAGGCAGACAAAGTCATCTGAGAGCCAACAGGAAAAAACAAGCCTCGGTGAGAAGTTCCAAGAAGATAACGAATGATGCGCCGAACTGCTGCTAAATGTAGATGATGAGGCTTGGTCATATACTGACTCATCAAGTTGACTGCATAACTGATGTCAGGACGAGTAGTAGTCAAATATATAAGACTACCGACAAGTTGACGAAAATATGTCGGATCAGACAGGGGATCACCACTGTCAGTATGGAGTTTGAGATTCAGTTCCAGAGGAGTATCCACAGGAGTGGACTTTGACAGGCCTGCGGATTCAATCAAATCCATGGTATACTTATGTTGATGTAAAATCAACCCTTTCTCGGAGTGATGAACTTCCAATCCCAAGAAATATTGTAGAGGGCCCAGATCCTTCATATGGAAAGATTGATGCAGAGAAACTTGGAGATCTTGAATCGTTGATGTATCTGTCCCAGTGATGATAATATCGTCTACATAGACAAGAAGGATGGTGATTCCTGTTGATGCGTGATGCAAAAACAACGATGGATCATAAGGACTCTGCTGAAACTGTAGCTTAAGTAAAGCATCTTTGAATTTGTCAAACCATGCTCGTGGTGCTTGTTTTAGCCCATACAAGGATCGTTTCAGAAGAGCAACTTGATTTTCTGATGGTTTTGTGAAACCTTGAGGCAAACGCATGTAAACTTCTTCCTTAAGATCACCATGAAGGAATGCGTTTTTCACATCAAATTGAAAAAGAGGCCAGGATTGAGACGGCAGCTATAGCAAGGATGGTGCGAACAGTAGTCATTTTTGCAACAGGCGCAAAAGTCTCTTCATAGTCAATGCCATATTCCTGTCGGTTGCCAAGGGCCACAAGCCTAGCCTTATATCTATCCAAAGTACCATCTGCCTTTAATTTAATAGAGTAAACCCATTTACTCCCAATAGGTTTTACCGAAGCTGGACAGGGAACAGTAACCCAGGTTTGGTTCTGCTGTAGAGCGCTAAGTTCTTCTTCCATAGCCTGTCTCCAGCACTCCTGTTTTGCTGCTTGTGAATAAGAAGTAGGAATGGATACAGATGATAAAGTAGCAAAATATGAAGAATGAGAGAAGCCGTATCGATCCGGTGGACGAGATATACGAGCAGAACGACGAATAGCAAGTTGAGGTGAAGTTGATGCTGGAGCAGGATTCGGGATCGGTTCTTGCAAATGGGGTAAAGTAGTGGGATCTGGTCCTTGTCGACGAGTATACACCTTGTCCGGATGAAATCGCAAAGGCGAAGGAAGACATTCATCATCAAAGGATGGTACTTTAGAAAAAGAGATTTCTGAAGATGAATCAGGATAAGATTGAAAAAAATACTGATGTTCAAAAAAGACAACATTTCTAGAAATGCGAATACGCTTGGAGGTGGGGTCATAACAAACAAAACCTTTTTGGTGGGAAGCATAACCAAGAAATGCACATTTTACAGATTGTGCGGATAACTTGGATCGTTCGTGTGTGGGAAGATGAACAAAACAAACACAACCAAAAGTGTGGAAATTTGTGTATTGTGGTTCAGTTTTGAAAAGACGAAAATATGGAGATGTGTTTTGAAGTTTTGGAGAAGGAAGACGATTGATGATATGAATAGCAGTGGTTAAAGCTTCTGACCAAAATCTGGGTGGAACGGAAGATTCTAATAATAAACATCTGACCATGTCTAGAAGATGACGATTTTTCCGTTCTGCCACACCATTTTGTTGGGGAGTATAGGGACAAGTCCGCTGGGATATAATCCCTCTGTCTTGTAAAAATTCCTGAAATTGTTTGGACACATATTCCCCTCCTGAGTCGGTCCGTAGAGCCTTAATACATGTTGAAAATTGATTTTGAACATAACTCAAGAATTTTTTAAATACATCAAAAACTTCAGACTTGGCATGTAGAAAATAAATCCATGTAAACCGGCTATAATCATCAATGAAAGTTACGAAGTACTTATACTGTGAATGAGAAATAATTGGTGCAACACCCCAAACATCACTATGTATTAAATCAAAACTTTGGGTAGCAGAAGAGACATGTAAAGGAAAAGGCAAAGTTTTACTTTTACCCTGCTTACAAGTGGTGCAATCAATAGCAACATCTGATGATAAAAACTTCATTTTATTAATATGACCAGAATTTAACAAAGATAACAAAATGGTTGAATTGGGATGGCCTAATCTATTGTGCCACAACTGCACATTATTCCTAGAAACGACTGATAAAGCAAACAAGGACATATCTGGAGTCGGTGTTACTATGTGAAGAGGAAACAAACGCCCACACTTAGGCCCCTTCACTATTACCTTCCCCGTCTCCTGATCCTGCACCACACAACCAGAGGAGGAAAAACAAACATTGCAGTTATTATCAACCAATTGACCAACAGAAATTAAGTTGGTAGAAAGATTTTTGGAACAAAAGACATCATGTAAAGGAAGAGAATGGGAGATATCACCAACAGATGTAATTGGTATAGTGGTTCCATTAGCAGCATGGACTTTAATCTGGCCATCATATGGTTTAATTGTGGAGAAATTTTTGGTGGATGATGTCATATGATTGGAGGCACCAGAATCAAAATACCAGTGAGAGGGAGATTGATTTTTACCAGATATACCAAGAGTGGCGAAGGCCTGGAGAATCATCTGTTGGATCATTTCAGGAGAGACTGGAGCAGCAGAAGCAGGTGCTGAAGAAGATGTGGTAGATGAATCAATAGTGCCAGTAGTAGTGAACGCCTGGTAAGCTTTCGGATTTCTGTTTTGAGGACGTTTGCGGCATTCATTGATCGAATGTCCAGATGCCTTGCAATAATTGCAGATCCGCTGTTTGCATTGATTTGCAAAATGGCCGAAAGTTTGACACTTGAAGCACTGTACTTTACTCAGATCTCTGTTTAGCTGTTTCCCCTTGGAAGAATAACCAACACTGACAGAAGAGGTTGGTGATTGAAAGGCAGTCGGTACACTATAGGCAACATCAATGGTACCCTGACTAGCTTGATGGAGCGTACCAGAATGCGTCAATTGTCTCTGTTCCTCTCGCAGTAATTCATTGAGACAGTCATCCAGTGAAGGAGAAGGGACCCTACTCATAAGATTAGATCTGATCGATTCATATTAAGGCCTTAATTTCATAAGAAATTGATCCCGATGACTAGTTGCTAGTATTACTTGCAACTCGGGAAGAGCTTGTGCGGAAACACTGGCATATTTAATTTCATTTAATTCTGTCCACAAATTCTGAAAACCAGAATAATATTCTTGAATGGAAGAAGTCCCTTGCATATAATTTGCTATTTCAAATTCCAACTGATACTGTCTGGCAGAATTCCCTTGATGATATACCTTTTGAAGATAGGTCCACATATCTTGGGCAGTTTTGTATGGTTTTAAGTTCATGAAAAATTGTGGTTCCATGGACCCAAGAATCCAAGATTTGATCTTAGCATCTTTTGTGTTCCATGACACAATTTTCTTCTCATCTTCTGTTGGTTGTGGATCAGTTCCAGAGATATGACCCCATAATTCCTTACCCTCTAGGTAAAGTTCCAATTGAAAGGACCAAGATGGGTAATTTTTGCCATTAAACTTGATTAAGTTGATTTCAGATTTCTCCATATGTAACAACCAGCAGGAAAAATCAAGCCAAGATCTGAGATTTTAAGAGATCTGGATGACCACGTGGGACCCACAGATATTGATGACCACGTGGGACCCACAGATATTGACAAGCAGTCGCACAAAAAAAAATGGTATACAACCAGCCAACAATCAGCCAATAGGCAGACAGTAGTCACTTGCCAAACAGTCACACAGTAAACAGAACTTCAATCACACGAAACAGTCACTTGCCAACAGTCACACAGTAAACAGAATGTCACTCCACACGTCCATAGTCGTGAGTGACAAAAACTCCACGTGGGCCCCAGATGAAGATCAGGGATCTGATCAGACAGTGAGGATAGAAGGACAACAAAAATGCGCCACTAGTGGAAGAAGACCCACTCCAATTGGATCAAAATCCACAATACTGGACGGCCGTGATGAAATCTTCTTGATAAAACATAAATATCACAAAAAAATATAGATGGCCTACCTCTGATGAGCCATAAATCTTGAAAAAATGATCATAAAATAGAGGAGTACCAGACGACCAAGATGGGTGATTCTGCTGGTATGGTGATTATGATCACAGGTGGGCCATGTCTGAATCTGACGTGATCAGGGCCACTTCTTGATGATCAGAGTGAAATAAGTAACCCGGAAAGGATTTCAGATCCTGGAAGATGACAACCAGCAGTAGCTGATGATAATCACTTGTGGGCCACTCCTGATCTGATATGATCAGGGATGATCAAAGAAGATCAATGGCTTCCAATGCGTGGAAGATGACTAGGAGATGATCACAGATGATTAACCTCGGCTTCCAACGCTTGGAAGATGACTAGGAGATGATCACAGATGATTAAAAACCAGCTCTGATACCATGTCAATTTGAGAGATGGAAAACAGAATGTGAATGTGATGAATTGTCGTATCCTTTGAGGATCGACTGAGTTTCATATAAATAGGGGCTGAAGGCCCTAATTACAATCAATTTACACAATCATATCCAATCTAGATCCTAACAATTAGTAGCTCTAATTATAATCATATCAAATCTAGATCCTAACAATTAGCAGCCAAACTTAGTATGTACACAAGGCTTTGACTAATGATACATATACGGAATGGGCCTAAATGGGCCTGAACATCCTTATTAACAATATACAGCTAATGAATAAAACCACTGAAATAACTATACACACATATAGATGCCTAAGCTAACATAGAGCTGACAGAGGCATTGAATTCCGAGTGCCAATCTCAAATTGACAACCGCCTCTAGGGTCTCAGTATGGTCAGTAGTGATCTAGAAGTTCAGATAACCACCTGGCCAATATGGGGTCTTATTTCATGGTCTTTCACCCAAGGGACTTCGCAACACCCTTCTAAATGATATTCTTTTTAAATATTTTGATAAAATTAAAAGCCAAATCATACATATATTATATCAGATTTCTATTTGAATCGTCATTGGTGTCGGATTCAAATCATATATCAATTGGATTGATTTTATCAATCAAAATTCTTTTTGAGTCAAAGAAGCTAAATCAAAGTCATAATTTTTTTTAATAAAATGAAATCATATTTTCATTCGAAAATAGTGATTTGAATAGAACTTAATTGGACGAATCAGATATTCAAATCGGAGGAGTCATGAAAACGAGTTTATTGACTTATTAAAACCTAAACCTAAACCGAATATATTTCTTTTAAAATTAAACAGAACAGATTCCTAATTATCTGACTGAGTACTTTACATGCACTTCGAAAATGTATCTCATAACTTATCAGAACATCATCCAAAACCGTAATGATTGGTCTAACTACTTGGAATCTTGATGATATGATGGTGATGTGGTGATGCCAATGGGCCAAATTAATGAAGAAATGCTCGACCGATGGAGATTATGATAGATAATGGAAGTCGGGGCTTGAAGCAGGATGAGCAGAGTGTGAATCCCTCTTCCTCTATTTATAGGCAGGAAAAATATCATGCATTCTAGGAGAGCGACACGTGCTGCATGAGATAGCAACTGTAGCATGAGGTGGCAAATGAAGAAGCATGAGGTGGAAAGTGGAGAAACATGAGGTGACAAATGCATATGCATGAGGTGGCAAATGGAGATGCATGTGGTGTAAAGTGGAGAAGCATAAGGTGGCAAGTGAAAAAACATAAGGAGGCAGATGGAGAAGCACGTAAAGGAAGGACACATGTCATTTTGTTAAGATCTTAATCACACTGGTTAACCACCTAACGTCCTGGTTTAATGTTGGGTGATTACACCCTATGAAGCACAGATACGGCAAGTACCCGCCTTAGACACGGCAGGGACACGGATTTTACACATAAAAAGTGAAGTATCGGATACAATACGTTGCCCATTTTGGAGTATCCGTGCATTATAGATTACACCACTTGTTACCGTCAGGTTGTTGGCAGTCTGGTTTATCTTACCATAATCCAACCAGAGATTGCTTGTAGTTCATGTGTTCAGTCAATTTGTTGCTCACCGTACTTTTGTTCATTGGGCTGCTGTGTTTTGAATCTTATGTTACTTACAAGCCACTACTAGCCATTTTTTTCTTATGCCATCACCTAAGAAGCACGGACACGGACACCGGACACGGACACGATACGACATGGACACGCCGACACGGCATTTCTCAAAAAAGTAGGACACGGACACGTTCGGGACACGTTAATAATTAATAATAATAATATATATAATAATATTTATAATCATATACTAAAAGATACTATCATTTTAACATTGTAATCAATTTAGCAATCAAATAAGTTATGACCTTTTACAAACAGCCCCCTTTTCTTTTCATTTTTTACTCTAATTTTATTATTTTAACTTTGTAATCAATTTAGCAATCAAATAAGTTATGACCTTTTACAAACAACCCCCTTTTCTTTTCATTTTTTACTCTAATTTTATTATTTTAACTTTGTAATCAATTTAGCAAACAAATAAATTATGACCTTTTACAAACAGCCCCCTTTTCTTTTCATTTTTTACTCTAATTTTAGTATTTTAACTTTGTAATCAATTTAGTAATCAAATAAGTTATGACCTTTTGCAATCAGCCCCCTTTTCTTTTCATTTTTTACTCTAATTTTATTATTTTAACTTTGTAATCAATTTAGTAAACAAATAAGTTATGACCTTTTACAAACAGCCCCCTTTTCTTTTCATTTTTTACTCTAATTTTATTTTATTTTTCCAATTAAAAGAGGCCAGCGTGTCCCCAGCGTGTCTCAGCGTGTCCGAAATATTAAAAATAAAAAAAATAATCAGGACACTCTTTTGGGCATGTCCGACACGTGTCTGAGCGTGTCCGGAGCGTGTCCGTGTCCGACACGTGTCGGACACCGACACTCTAGCCCCAGAGAAGTGTCCGTGCTTCCTAGGCCATCACATAGCTCATTTTCATTGCATGATTTTTTTATTTATTGACTCATTGGGCTACAGATGTTACTGATCATCAATTAAATACACCTGGAATAGGAAGAAACAAGATGTTTCTTGCTCATCAGCCGAAGCAGAATATTGTGCTCTAACACAATTGCTGAAATTATTTGGCTCCGATGGTTGCTTCACGATTTAGGAGTTAAGCTTCTTCACCTATGCCTGTCCACTCTAAAAATGACAGTGTCATTGGAATTGCTTTCAATGATGTCTTTCACAAATGAACCAAGCATTTGTTGAGATTGATTTTCATTTCGTTGATCATTATGTCAAACATGGCACCCTGATACTTGTCATTATCCCTTTGGCTGACCAAGTAACAAACTTTTTCACTAATATTCATCCATCGCCTCGGTTCTTGCAACTGGTCTCCAGGATCTTGACACTCATATTCTCCATCAAGAGAATGAGAGAGGGGGTGGGGTGTCAAGACATAGGTTAACCCAACGGGTCAAGATAACCTAATAGATCCTAAAACCATGGGTCCAGGGATGGAGCTACATAGGGTTGAGAGGGGGCAATTGCCCCCTCCCAACCTGTTCCTTCCCTTTAAAGTAGGAGAAAATTATGGATAGATATATTTTGATCCTATCCTTTTGCCCTTCAATTTTTCTTTTTCTCTTGTTTTCCCCTCAACAATCTTTTTTCCCTCTTAGTATAGAATGGAACTTTTAAAACACATAAGGGGATTTTGGTCTTTTACTCATCAAAAAGACAACTCATCAAATCACCAATAAGGTGTGCATTATGGTGTGATTTTTCTCCTTTTATTCTTTCTTTTTCTTGCCCATTATTGAGCCTAGAATTCTAATTCTCTCAAAGTTTGAAATTCATAATCACCACAGCTCGTTTAATTTATCATCAAATTTTAAGTTTTTAACATTTTACTTCAAAATCTATATTAAATTAAACCTAATTTAATTCCCAAGTGAGTAATTTCAGGTTGCTATAAATAGACGTGCTTAAAATTTTTTTTATACTAATTACATGTCAAAGGTTCCATCAAGGTTAGTGGTTTTATTAAAGTTTTAGAAAGGATTTGGGCTCTAAACAATTGGCCAAAGATCAATACTTTTTATAAACATCAACCCCATATTATGATCTTGAAAATTATTTAATTTAATTTTTAATTAAAATCATGTGCTCATGAATAAAAATGCTAAAATTATGCACTTTACATTTCTTCTCTAGTCTTTCGTACCCATTTTTATCATTGTTGGATATAAAGAAAAATCTAAATTCATATATTTTTTAAAACATTTTTTTGTGTATAATGTAATAACTGTCAATGACCTATAAAGCCCATGACCATGACCAATCTGCAAAGCCCATCTTATTGTAGACTAGTCAACTTGTACAACACTACATACTAAAATAGGAGATTTGATAGATTGATACTCGTCAATTTTGTACAGCACTACATACTAAAATAGGAGATTAGATAGATTGTAATTGTAGCCCAAATTGAGCATCTCTGATCTATAAATACAATGGTGGATCCTCAAGGTAGGACGACCAATTCCTTTCAATCTTGTTTTGTATTTTGTTTCTCTGTAGATATCATGGAACTGTCATGGTATCAGAGAATTTGGCTTCTCGTTTCTATTTCAACATCGCAGAGATCAAGGACCGTGGTTCTTCTCCTATTCAGATCTTGAAATCATTGCTGTTTTGGCCTGTGATCAACGGTGGCCCACCTGCGATCATCAAGACATCTTCAAGGCATGCTCCCATCTTGTTCGATTATATTTCCTGGGAGTTTTAAAGATTTTTCCTGAATTGTTTGAAGCTGGCCAGTAGTTCTTTTGCTCAGACGTATGGATTTCCAGTTTTATGCAATAGTTTTGATCTCGGCCGTTAAAATTCTTGGATTCAGGGTACATTTTGCTAATACTGCTTCTAATAGAAGGAGGTTTTGAGTGTGATTCTCGTAGTCTGATCTGATCTGGAATCAAATCCATCTGTAGGCCCCACATGAGATTACTTGCCCAATTTTTTGGTTGGCTGGACCTTTGTTTCCACCTGTGGTGTTTTTGCTCAGACATCTGCTTGGTCTGATATTGAATCAGAGTGTCGATTCAGTTCTGGATAACTGGTTCGTCTCTGTAGCAAGTTGATTTCCAGCTGTTTGGTATTCTTGTTCACTTGTTTTGCTGCAGCAGTATCTGCTCATCATTTATTGGATTATTTAAGAAAATCTGAGGCATATTTTATCATGGAAAAATCAGAAATACCAATCGTAAGATTTAACGGGAAAAATTATCCCCCTGGGCATTTCAATTTGAACTGTATTTGGAAGGGAAGGAACTATTGGGGCATATCACTGGATCTACCCCCAAACCAACTGAAGATGAGAAAACAATATTTGCCTGGACCACCAAGGATGCCAAAATCAAATCCTGGATCCTTGGAACAGTGGAACCACACTTTATATTGGACCTGAAGCCTTACAAAACAGCACAGGACATGTGGGCTTACTTGGAAACGGTTTATTATCAGAATAATTCCACATGTCAATATCAATTAGAATTTGAGATTGCCCAATATATGGAAGGAGCTTCTTCCATCCAAGAGTATTACTCTGGGTTTATGAATTTATGGACCGACTATGATGAGATTAAGTATGCTAGTGTCTCTCCCGCAGCCCTTCCTGAAGTACAAAAACTTCAAGAACTGTCATAGGGACCAATTTTTGATGAAATTGCAACCTGAGTTTGAACACGTTCGGTCTGGACTTATGAGTAGAGTTCCCTCTCCATCATTAGATTAGTGTCTCAATGAACTCTTACGTGAAGAACAAAGACAGGCCACTCAGGCTGTATTGACACAGCAAACTCCAACTAGCCCTATCGAGGTGGCATATGCGACAAGGAGTAATTATCAGCCACGACGTGACCACATCCGTCCTCAGACTGAAAGGCAAACAACCAGGATGTGACATGAGCTCTATTCAATGCTACAGTTGCAAGAAGTTCGGCCACTATGTGTCTCGATGCAAGCAAAAGTTTTGCAACTACTGTAAAGAACATGGGCATATCATAAATGAATGTAGCAAAAGGCCTCAGAACTGCAACCCCCGTGCTTATCATGCTGTCACTAAATCTGCGCCATTTTAAGTTATTCCAGCTGCTGCTGCTGCTCCTGCCTCTCCTGTGTCTTTTGATCCACCCACATTCAGTACCAGTTCTTCTATTACCCCTGACATGATTCAACAAATGATTGTTAATACAATTTCAGCACTGGGTATTTCAGGTACCACTTCTTCTAATTCACTTTGGTATTTTGACTCTAGAGCATCCAATCAGATGACTTTTTTCACCTACATCTCTCTCAAATACTCGCCCATATTAGGGTAATTTTGTTAACAATAGCTGACCCAAGACCCATGTACAATAGGCCCATTGGCCCATTCTCATACATCACGTGGGATTAGGGATCAGTTGACTGTGACTCATCAATCTATTTTAATCTCTTTCCTTGTATACAGAACTATATCATATTCTTTATATTCTTTCCTCTCATAGAGATTGTAATTTGCCTTGATTAAGGCCAGTAAGTCCATAAGTAAAGCAAGGACTGATCGAATAGATCATCCAATATTCCAAAGTTATTCTCTTTAGTTTAATTCTCTGTTTCTGTCATGGTATCAGAGCCTTCTGTCTTCTAGCTTTCACTCTTCAATTTCTTTTGAATCTTGGTGAAAACAGTCATTGCTTGTGACTGTTTGTGCACGTTTGACATAGATCTTCATCAGCATCTTGAAATCTGATCACTGTGACCCATCTATGATCAGTCTTGCTGCTCTTGGGAAACACAATCTTGTGCCTCAGAGGGAAACAGATCAAAGATCTGTAACCGTAGCAACAACCAGATCAGGGATCTGTGTTCATCGACAGCTGATCAGTCTTCTGTAGTGATATGATCAACAGCGGCCCACCTGCGATCATCATAGCATCTTCAGCAAACCCTACAGCAGTGGTCGACCAACTCTACTAGTAATTTTGGAGATTTTCAGTTTTTTTTCCAAGATCAGAGGTAGGCCATTTGAACCAACTTGTGATTTCCCAATTTTCTAAGATAGTTTTGATCTCAGCAATACAAAATCTTGGATTATGGATGGATTTCAATAAATCTTGTACCACTGGAAAGATAAATTGATCCTGCTTGCATCTTGTGGATCTGATCCTCACTCAAATCAAACAGTGGGCCCCATGCAGGAAACCAGTAGTACTAATCAAGGTCTCCTGGGCTTCTTTTTTTTGTGAAATAGCTCACAGACAACTTTTCTGTAATTTCTGCACTATTTTCAAGCATTCTGAGTTGATCTGATCCCTCTATTGTACTCTGCTAGTTAATCTTGAGCCATCTTTAGAGTGATCATTTACTAATTAAGTTCAATGGGACCAATTACACATCCTGAGCTTTCCAGTTTCAGATATTCCTTAAAGGAAAAGAACTATGGGGTCATATCGATGGGACTGGTCCAAAACCTTTAGAGGATGTAAAGGCAAATTACAATCTCTATGAGAGGAAAGAATATAAAGAATATGATACAGTTTTGTATACAAGGAAATAGATTAAAATAGATTGATGAGTCACAATCAACTAATCCTTAATCCCACGTGATGTATGAGAATGGGCCAGTGGGCCTATTGTACATGGGTCTTGGGTCAGCTATTGTTAACATTCCACTAGTCAGGGAAATCAATTCCTAACGAAATTTAGGCCTGAATTTGAACAACTTCGTTCAAATATGATGAGTAGGGTGCCCTCCCCATCTATTGATTCTTGCTTCGGAGAGCTTCTTCGTGAGGAACAACGTTTAACAACCAAGGCTACTCTTCAAAACGCAATTTCCACCGGTCCACTAACTGCGGTTTTTGTTGCCCGTTCCCACCAGCAGAACAGAGATATGACTAAAGTACAGTGTT
The DNA here is from genome assembly GCA_012931725.1 of Litsea cubeba. Taxonomy (NCBI): domain Eukaryota; kingdom Viridiplantae; phylum Streptophyta; class Magnoliopsida; order Laurales; family Lauraceae; genus Litsea; species Litsea cubeba. The sequence goes on along the minus strand of CM022952.1, from coordinate 63,297,226 downwards.
ATTCGTGTCAGAAATATGGACATGTTGCCACCCAATGCAATAAAAAATACCGCTCTTACTGCAAACTCAAGGGTCATGTTCTTCCTGAATGTCAGTGCCGCGCTCAGACCTCTTCTCAGAAAGCAAATCTGGCCACTCTGGATGTGTCTACTTCTGCATTGAGTCCTGCTGCCCCTACAATGATGCCTGCTCCACCTGCTTCTTCATCCTCTCTTACCCCTGAAATAGTTCAACAGATGATCGTAAATGCTTTTTCTGCTCTTGGCCTCTCAGGTAAAACCAAACAATCAAACTCTACCGGTATATGGATTCGGGGGTTTCTAATCATATGACCCACTCGTCTGAAAATCTATCTCAATTAAAACCTTATGATGGAAGTCTCCGAATCAATATAGCAGATGGTGGCAGTATACCCATTACTGCCATCGGTGGGATCTCACATCCCTTACCTTTGAGTCATGTTTTCCTTTCTCTTCAGTTATCTACCAATTTATTATCTGTTGGCCAAGTAGTTGATAATCACTGTTCTGTCTCTTTCTCTCGTTCTGGTTGTGTTATATAGGATCAAGCATCGGGGAAGGTGATAGCGAAGGGACCTAAGTGTGGCCGTCTTTTTTCACTACAACTATCTACACAGGATAGGAATTTGGTTGCTTCTGCCTTGTTTTCTCCTTCTAGTTCCAATAAGAGGCAATTATGGCACAAAAGATTAGGCCATCCTAATTCTCGTACTTTGTTATCTTTGTTTAAATCTGGATTGCTACATGATAGTAAAATTTCTCTTAAGGATGTTTCTTTTAATTGTTCTAGTTGTAAAATGGGCAAGAGCAAGACTCTTCCTTTTCCCATCAGTACTTCTTTATCATTGAAATGTTTTGATCTTGTTCATAGTGATGTATGGGATATAGCACCTATCATATCTCATTCTCAATTTAAATATTTTGTTGCATTCATTGATGACTATAGTCGCTTACTCGCTTTATATGGATATATTTCTTGCATTCAAAATCTGAGGTGTTTGCTTCGTTTAAAATTTTCTTAGCCTATGTGGAAATTCATTTCTCCACATCCATTAAAACATTTCGTACAGATTCAGGTGGTGAATATGTTTCTAATGAGTTTCAGATTTTTTTGCAAAACAAAGGGATAATTTCTCAAAAATCATGTCCTTATACAACCCAACAAAATGGTGTCTAAGAGGAAAAACAGACATCTTTTGGACATTGTTCGGTCACTCCTCTTAACCTCATCTGTTCCACCAAAATTTTGGCCCGAAGCTCTGTCCACAGCAGTTCATGTTGTAAATCGGCTACCATCACCGCGCATAAACCATGAAACACCTTATTTTCGTTTATTTCATAAACATCCTATTTTTTCTCATCTCCATGTTTTTGGGTGTGTCTGTTTTGCTCTTCTTCCACCGGTTGAACAAACAAAACTATCGGCTCAATCTTCGAAGTGTGCCTTTTTAGGTTATGCGAATGACCAAAAAGGATTTCTTTGCTATGATCCCAAGGTAAAACGTATCCGGATTTCTCGTAACGTTGTGTTTTTTAAAAATCAATATTTTTTCCATCATCATCTAGATCATGATCCATCTCCTTTGTTTTCACTTGTTCCTGCCTTTAGTGATCCTTCGGATCCACCTACGGAAAATATCAAGCCTATTATTGTGTATGAAAGGCGTAGACAGGAAAACACGATTGCACCTGAGCCTCCTGATTTGTCAGCTTCCTCGACATTTGATCCCGCTCCCACTCCTGACATCTCCCAACCAGTTCCTTTTCGTCGATCATCTCGACTTTCCCGCCCCCCTGATCGGTTTGGCTTTATCCATACATGCTTACTTGCTACCTTGTCTTCTGTTCATATACCTAATCATTTTTCCCAAGCAATGCAACATGAGTGTTGGCGGCAGGCCATGCAGGAAGAACTTGATGCACTAAAAGAGAATCACACATGGGATGTTGTTCAATGTCCTCCGTCCATCAAACCCATTGCCTGTAAGTGGGTTACTCTATCAAGCTGCATCCTGATGGTACTCTGGCACGTTATAAGGCTCGGTTAGTGGCTCTTGGCAACCGTTAGGAGTATGGTATTGATTATGATGAAACATTCGCTCCGGTCGCCAAGATGACAACTATGCGTACTATTCTTGCTATTGCAGCATCACGCTCATGGCCCCTGTATCAGATGGATGTGAAGAATGCCTTCCTCCACGGGGATCTTAACGAGGAAGTATACATGCGTCTTCCTCAAGGATATGAGTCTCCATCTAAAAATGAAGTGGCACGACTCCGTCGCTCGTTGTATGGACTTAAACAAGCACCCAGAGCTTGGTTTGAAAATTTTCGTTCTACTCTGCTGAACCATGGCTTTACTCAAAGTCCTTATGATCCTTCATTATTCTTGAATAAGACTGCTCGTATATGTGGATGATATCATCATCACAGGCACTCACAATAACATGATTCAAAGTTTTTAATCCTCACTTCAAGCTGCATTCCATATGAAAGATCTGGGTCCATTAACATACTTCTTGGGACTTGTGGTCCAACAGTCTAGGAAGGGACTGTTTTTACATCAACATAAGTATGCTACTGACCTTCATGACCTTGCCGGCTTAACTGATACCACCCATGTGGACACTCCATTAGAAGTGTGAAACTCAAGAAAGATGATGGGGATCTCCTATCCGATCCCACATTCTACAGACGCTTGGTCGGCAGTCTGATCTACTTGACCATCACTAGACCAGACATCTCCTATGCTGTAAATGTTGTCAGTCAATTCATGACAGCTCCAAGGCATCACCATCTAGTTGCAGTCAAACGGATCATTCGGTACATTCTTGGCTCTCCGACTCGATGATTGTTTTTTTCGGTTGGCACACCTCTGACACTTACTGCTTATTCTGATGCTGACTTGGCAGGATGCCCGGATACTCGCAGATCCACCATGGGCTGGTGTATGTATTTGGGTGAATCACTCATTTCTTGGAAATGCAAAAAGCAGGAAAGGGTCTTCCACTGAATCTGAATATCGAGCTATGTCCGCTGTCTGTTCTGAAATCCTTTGGATTCGTATCTTACTTACAGATCTTGGTTTTTCTCAGACATCAGCTACCCCACTTCATGCAGACAATACTAGTTCCATCCGTATCACTGAGAATCCAGTTTTTCATGAACGTACAAAACATATTGAGGTGGATTGTCACTTCATTCGAGATGAATATGATCGCAAGGTCATTAGTCTTCCACATGTTTCAAGTGAACTCCAACTTGCAGACATCTTCACCAAAGGACTGCCTCGGCCACGTCATGAGTTCCTGATTCGCAAATTGCTTCTATTTGACTAGCCTCAATTTGAGGGGGGATGTTAACAATAGTTGACCCAAGACCCATGTACAATAGGCCCACTGGCCCATTCTCATACATCACGTGGGATTAGGGATTAGTTGACTGTGACTCATCAATCTATTTTAATCTCTTTCCTTATATACAAAACTGTATCATATTCTTTCATCTCATAGAGATTGTAATTTGCCTTGATTAAGGCCAATAAGTCTATAAGTAAAGCAAGGACTGATCGAATAGATCATCCAATATTCCAAAGTTATTCTCTTTAGTTTAATTCTCTGGTTCTGTCAAATTTAACTGTCATACAGCGGATGGTGAAAAGCTTCCAATCATTGTTGTTGGTGATGTTCCAAATTCCTTACCCCTTACAAATGTCTCTCTCTCCTTCTTTATCTACAAATCGTGTTTCAATTGGTCAGCTTGTTGATAACAACTGTCATGTCTCATTCACCCCTTCTGGTTGTATTGTGCAAGATTAAGTGTCGGGGAAGGTGGTCGCGAAGGGCCCTAAGTGGGGACTGTTAATAACCAATAACACCAAAAGCTCGAGCTAGTAGTGAAATAAGGGAGACGGGTAGAGGAGTGGCATCAGTTGTATGGATGGTGGGAGAGCTAGCAGGAGTATAACAATTATGAAGTTTGGAAACGTCATTTGTCATATATGATAGGATGCATCAAAATGAAAAATCCATGTAATATCATGAGTACTTGAAGGACCAGAAATGGTCATGGCAAAACCAAAGGCTGAGGGGGTAGTTGCCATCTGATAAGCAGAACCAGCGGAGGAAGCCAGAAATAACTGTGCATGCGCTCATCAACCATAGCCTGAATATGAGAGGCAAGATCCATTTGCGGAGGCAGAAAACTATCATCTTCTATAGCATTGGCGGCATAGGATCGCTGTGAATAAGATTGCATGGGACCACGATTGGGCTGTTGAACATGTTGTTTGTTCTTATTGTTTGGCCTTTGAGGTCTGGTTGGGCAGTCCCGTTTCCAGTGTCCTTTTTACAATATTTGCAAAAGTCATTGGTACCAGGTGGAAAAGAGCGATCATTCTATGGGGTACTAACATTTGCTGATAGTACATTTGTGGGTTCCACATGTTTCTTCCTTGTAAGATAAAGCTGAGTTTGGGCTTCTGCCAGAAGTTCCGAGAGTGCCATATCAATGAAAGGCAGTGGTGACCGATGTAACAATAGACCACGAACATGTTCAAAATCAGGGCGGAGGGCCATAGGAAACTGAACCAGGCGAGTCTGCTGCCTATAGACTTCAAAGGTATGGGCATCAACAGTTGTTTTAATAGTGGGTTCCATTAGAGCCAATTGATCCCATAAGGTAATCATTTTGATAAAAAAAATCGTGAATGGCGTCAGTGCCTTGGTCTGCATTTTTTATTTCCCACTCTAACTGATACCGACGAGCAGCATTAGATTGAGTATACAGTTTTGCTAAATAATCCCAAGCATCCTTAGGATAATTGAATTTAGCCAATTGATTCCCAATAAATGGATTGACCGAATTGGTAATCCAAGAATTTATCTTCCCTACGGAGGCTTCCCATTCCTCAAAAGTGGCGTCTTTACAATCTGGTGTAGTGATCTGCTGAGCAATATATTTCCACAGTTTTTGACCTTTGAGGAAATTTTGCATTAGATGGGACCAATAAGGATAATTTGTGCCATCAAAGTTTGACAGTAATACCCGATACAGTTCGATCAGAAGACATTGGAACAAACCAAATTGCTCACAAACTGTTAGAGAGGTATTCAGCCCTAGAATTAAGTTAGATCTAAAATCCAACCACAAAAACAGTAACCAGATCCAAAATCCTAGTGAAATAGGTCCAGGCGACCTTGGATAGTAGCACAAATCAGTGCTGTGGGGCCCACTGGATGGTCAGATGGGAGATCACAGCCACGGAACAGGAACCAATTCAAGCAGACTTGAAAACTGGAAGAAAAGGCCCAGGCGACCTTGGATAGTAGCACAGATCCGCGTTGTGGCGCCCACTGGATAATTAGATGGAAGATCAGAGCACACAGCGGTCTCTGTGTCTGAAATGCGAAACTCCTCTCTGGAATTTTGATGAAAGCTTGAGAAACCAGAAAATTGAACGGTCTTGATGAAAACTAGTTGCTCAAAGGAGACAAGTACAGATCGGAGAGAATGGCCTACCTCAAATGATAAAAAAAAATCTTAGAAAAAATATTCAGAGTTCCCATGATAAATGGTCAACCAGGATGGGGAGGTTTTCTGATGCAGGGTGAGGTGGGCCACCTTTTATCACAGCAGATTGCAGTGCGTTCTCCCAGCCAATTACAGTGCTTCTCTTGGCAAACGATCAGGGCTCCTCTTATTCTTGAATGGACAGATCGATGGGCTCTGATACCATGTTAGAATATCCAGAACTCATATCTTGAGTAGATCACAGAAGCATACAAGAGAGAGAAGAATTGCAAGAGAATAATATATCTTTTGTATTGATGATGTATTCTTATAACACAGTATGCCTAGATTAGTGGATCTAATTACATGATTACAGGTATTGTTAAGGAAACTAATATCTATTGACAACTCATATAATCTGTTGACTTGTGGGCTGACCCAATTCATGGGTTGTGGGCTGACCCATTAGGTCGAGCTGACTTATATCTTTACAGGGACGACTCTTTCCGTTACAAATAAACACTATTCGGAATAAACCTGAATGTTTTGAATCTGTATTTCTTTTTGTTTCCTCTCAGAATAATTGGAAATTGTGGCGCAATAGATTAGGTCACCTCAACCCCAAAACTTTGCTACCCTTGTTTCGATCTAGGCTTGTGAATAAAAATATTGGTTTTTCTCATGCTTATGCGGTGGAATGTTTTGCGTGTAAGCTTGGCAAAAGCAAGACTCTTCCATTTCCTTTACATGACAATGTTGCCTCAAAAGTGTTTTGATATTATACATAGTGATGTATGGGGTCTTACTCCGGTAATCTCCCATACACACTAAGTATTTCGTAACTTTTATTGATGACCATAGTAGATTCACATGGGTTTATTTTTTAAGGTCGAAACCAGAGCTGTTTGATTTGTTTACAGAGTATTTGGCCTATGTCCACAATCAATTCTCTACCAACATCAAAATCTTGCGAATTGATTCAGGAGGGGAGTCTGTCTCTAATAGGTTTCACAAAATTTTACAGGATCAAGGGATCATTTCTCAATGATCCTGTCCTTATACTCAACAAAATGGTATAACTGAATGGAAAAACAGACATCTACTTGACACCGTTCAAGCATTGCTCCTTGAATCCTTTGTTCTTGCCCTTTTTTAGCCTGAAATGTTAGCTACGGCTGTTCACCTAATAAATCGTCTGCCCTCTACAAAATTAAATAATGAGACTCCATACTTTCGATTATATGGTACTCCACCCACAGACACATCTTCATGCCTTTGGTTGTGTGTGTTTTGTCCATCTTCCTTCCACTGAACACACAAAGTTAACTGCTCAATCTGCTCGATGTGCTTTTCTTGGTTATGCTACCTACCAAAAAGGTTTTGTTTGTTTTGATCCTACTTCCGTCTTCGCATATCTAGAAATGTAGAAATGTGTTTTTATTTTTTTAAATCAGTATTTCTTTCAACATTATCATGAACCTCCAACGTCTTACTCAGGCTTACCTGATTTCTCTGATGAATCTTCACCCATTGAAAGGTTTAATCCCAATTTTATTTATAAGCGACGACAAAAAGGTGATGTTCCCACACAGTAACCTTCACATGAACCTTCTCCTGGACCTGATCCCGATCCTCATCCTGCGACTGACCTTCGGCGATCTACTCGGATTCATCGTCCTCTGGATCGATATGGATTTACTTATACTGCCTTATTAGCTACCTTATCATCCTTTTCTATTCCTCACTCTTACTCTCAAGTAGCTAAGTAGGAATGTTGGCATTCAGCTATGCAAGCAGAATTAGATGCACTTGATGAGAATCACACATGGGATGTGGTAACGTGTCCTCCATCTGCAAAGCCCATTGGATGCAAATGGGTGTATTCCATTAAGTTGAAATCTGATGGATCCCTTGATCGCTACGAAGCGCGTCTGGTGGCTCTTGGAAACAGACAAGAATATGGTATTGATTACGATGAAACCTTTGCACCTATGGCAAAGATGACTGTAGTCCGCACTGTCCTTGCAATAACAGCAGCTCAGTAATGGCCTCTCTACCAGTTTGACGTGAAAAATGCATTCCCACATGGTGATATGAAGGAAGAGGTGTATATGCTCATTCCCCAAGGTGTTTCTGGAACAACACCAGGTGATGTCGTTCGCTTACACCGGTCTTTGTATGGTCTAAAACAAGCTCCTCGAGCATGGTTTGAGAAATTCCACGAAGCCCTAGTTTAACTAAAGTTTCATCAGAGTTATTCTGATCCTTCTATGTTTCTTCTTAACACAAAGGCAGGGATTACTGTGCTCCTTGTTTATGTTGATGACATTATCATTTCCGGGACAGATGCAAAAATGATCCAACATCTTCAGGCATCTTTTCATGACTCATTTCACATGAAAGACTCAGATCCTTTGACCTATTTTTTAGGTCTCAAAGATCTTCAATCAGAAAAGGGATTGATTCTTAATCAACATAAATATGCCATCGATCTTGTTGAAATGGCCGGTCTTCAGAATTTTTCTCTGATGGACACACCTTTAAAGTTAAATGTCAAACTCAGTTATAATACAGGTGAACCTCTACTAGATCCTACATTATATCGTCGTTTGGTTGGTAGTTTGGTTTACTTAACTATTGGTCGACCAGACATTTCGTATGCGGTCAACTTGGTCAGCCAATTCATGACAGATCCCCATCACCTTCACTTAGTTGTTGTTCGGCGTATTATACGCCATATTCTTGTTTCTTCCACTCAGGGATTATTCTTTCCTGTTGGCAATTCAATGTGCCTCATGGCTTACTCTGACGTTGATTGGGCAGGATGTCCAGATACTAGGTGTCAATCCAGGCCCATTCATTTAGGCCCATTTATTGTATCCATTAATTGCACTGTAACTTAGTCAAAGGTCTTACTTAATTTGTTGCTTTAGTTTAGGATCTATGATTTATAATTGATTGTAATTAGGGAGTAATTGATTGTAATCAGGGATTTAAGCCCTTATATACATCAGTCGATCCTCAAAGAGAGGCAAGACATTCATCTCTCTCTTCTGTGTTTTATTTCTCTCTCTCTCTAAAAATGTCATGGTATCAGAGCGAGGTCGATCATCTTTGATCTTCTCCTAACTCATCTTCCATTCATTGGGAGCCTGTTTATGATCATCTTCTTCAGCCAGATCATATCTGATCTTCCCTGATCATCTCAGATCAGGAGTGGCCCACATGCGATCATCACCACTACATCAGCGGATTAGTCCCATCTTGTTCGCCTGAAGCTTCTTGGATTTGTGAAGAATATTTCCCTGTTTTTTGATCATCAGAGATCAGATTTACAGTCCAGTCATCTGTGATCATCACTGATTGTCTCAGATCTGCCGTGGGCCACCTGCGATCATCATCTGCTTCACAGCTGACTCACCCCATCTTGGTCGCCTGTTTTTTCTAGTCTTTATGGAGATTTTCTCACGATTTATGGATCATCAGAGGTAGGCCATATATCGATTTTTGTGGGACGTCAGTTTTGTCCATATCTTTTCATCTCAGCCGTCCAAAAAGTTTGATTTGGATTAGTTTTTCCTGAGACTGCTTCCAATAGTTGCGGAAATTTGTTGTGCTCATATCCTCTTCCTCAGATCTGACAGCAGATCAAGTGGTGAGATCCACGTGAAGATCTTGACACTGACGACCAGGTCGTCTGTGTCCCAGTGCATGCGTTAGTGTCTGTTTTGCTGAGTACTGTTCTGGTTTATTGTTTTTCTGTGCACTACTTTTGTTCCATATTTATTCTGTGCATTCTGGGAAACTGCTCTGGATCTCTTCACTCATCAGATTATAGTTTGGACTATATCAGTTCTTCTTTCTTGTTTTTTAGTCATGGAAAAACATGAGATTGCCCTAATTCGCTTCGATGGGACAAATTATACCTCTTGGGCCTTCCAATTTCAAATTTACTTGGAAGGAAAAGAACTCTGGGCACACATTGATGGGTCTGATCCTCAACCTACGGAAGATGATAAAAAAATTTTAGCTTGGAAAACAAAGGATGCTAAAATCAAGACTTGGTTACTGGGATCTGTTGAGTCACATTTTATTCTTAACTTAAAACCCTGCAAAACTGCCCGTGAAATGTGGGACTATCTTCAGAAAATTTATCAACAAGGCAATGCTGCTCGCCAGTTTCAGTTGGAACTTGAAATCTCTCAATTCACTCAAGGCACCCAGACTATTCAGGAGTATTACAATGGCTTCCGCCGCCTGTGGTCTGAATATGATGAGATTAAGTTTGCCACGGTATCTACCGCACTTTTACCGGAATTGCTTCCATTGCAGCAAAGTAGTCATCGGGATCAGTTTCTTATGAAACTTCGTCTGGAGTTTGAGACAGTTAGATCGAACTTGATGAGCAGGGCTCCTCTTCCCAGCCTGGATGCCTGTCTTCAGGAACTTCTGCGGGAAGAACAACGTCTTCTTACTAAAACTACTCTGGAACAACAGAAATCTGCTGAAGCTCCATTTGCCTATGTTGCAACAGCCAAACAGCCACCTCCTCGGGATATCAGTAAAATTCAGTGCCATAACTGCAAAAAATATGGACACTATGCAAATCAATGCAAGGCAAAAATTTGCAGATATTGTAAGGCCACTGGACATGTTATTGAAGAATGTCGGAAGAAGGCTCGCAATTCTACTTCCCGCAATTATGTGCAGTCCGGCTCTTCCTTTGTGTCATCACCTCCTACTGCTTACACTGTGACCACTCCTCCATATGCATCGTCTGACTTCAGTGGTTCTCTGCAGTATGATTCCTCCTCACAGCCTGGTTCCTCATCACAGTCTACGTCTCCTGCTCCTCTCACCCCTGAGATGGTTAACCAAATGATCATCAATGCCTTAGCATCCATGAACATCGCCGGTACGGCTTCCTCTCTTTCTAATACATGGTACTTAGATTCTGGAGCAAGTAATCATATGACCTCTTCACCCGTAACATTACAAAATGTTGTTCCTTACACTGGGAATCTCACTGTTCAAGCTGCCAACGGAGATCATCTCCCCATCACCTCTGTTGGTGATACCCCTGGCCCCTTACCCTTAACCAATGTTTTGGTTTCTCCTCATCTTGCTACTAATTTAGTTTCTGTGGGTCAACTTGTTGACAATAATTACACTGTCTCCTTTTCTTCTTCTGGCTGTGTTGTGCAGGACCAGGAGTCGGGGGAAGTGATCGCGAGGGGGCCTAAGCGTGGAAGACTTTTTTCCTTACCTCTGTCTTCTGTTATTGATAAAAAAACTTTACATCAGTTCTTTTGTTTTTTTGTTCAGAATAACTGTCGTTTGTGGCATAATAGACTTGGTCATCCGAATGCTTCTACTATGTCTACATTATTTCAAACTGGATTAATAAATAAACCTGTTCATTTTGCTTCTTTTGAATGTGATGCTTGTAAATTAGGTAAAAGTAAAACTTTACCCTTTACAAACTCTCACACTCGAACCACTGCATGTTTTGATTTAGTTCACAGTGATGTTTGGGGCATTGCTCCAACCCTTTCACATAGTCATTTCAAGTATTTTGTAACATTCATTGATGACTACAGCAGATTTACTTGGATTTATTTATTACATTCGAAGTCTGATGTTCTTAATGCTTTTAAATTTTTTGTTCAATATGTTGAAAATCAATTCTCTAAATGCATTAAAACTTTGCGCTCAGACTCAGGGGGGGAGTATGTTTCCAAGGATTTTCAATCCTTTTTAAACCAGAAAGGAATCATTTCTCAACGTACTTGTCCGTACACCCCACAACAAAATGGAGTGGCGGAACGGAAAAATAGACATCTTCTTGATGTCACTAGGACTCTTTTGATTGAATCATCCGTTCCCCCTCGTTTTTGGACTGAAGCTCTAACCACGGCTGTATATCTCATTAACCGCCTTCCATCCCCTACCATTGATCATTTAACACCTCATTTTAAATTATTTGGTCATCATCCTGTGTTTGATCACCTTCATACATTTGGCTGTGTTTGCTTCGTTCATCTCCCTCCCACAGAAAGAACGAAACTAACAGCTCAATCTCGCCGGTGTGCTTTTTTGGGTTATGCCACTAATCAAAAAGGTTTTGTTTGTTACGATCCCATTGGTCGTCGCATCAGGGTTTCTCGAAATGTTATTTTCTTTGAAAATCAATATTTCTTCCACACTCACGTGGACGGTCCTCATTCCTCTTCACCAGCTCTATTACCAGGTTTTTCAGAACCACTTTCTGTTACTAGGTTTAATCCTGCTTTTGTATACCGCCGACGGGAGCAACCTCCCACTGCCGATGGCCCTTTCCCTGATCCTCCACCGACAACTGGTTCCACGACTACTCCTGCCTTACGTCGCTCCTCCAGAAATTCTAGACCGCCTGAGCGATATGGGTTTACCCATACTTCTTTGATGACCACTTTATCTTCTCTCTCTATCCCAAGCTCTTATTTGCAGGCTGTCCAACAAGATTGCTGGAACCAGGCCATGAAGGAAGAATTAAATGCATTGGATCTGAATCACACATGGGATATTGTGGAGTGTCCTTCAGCAGTTAAGCCCATTGGTTGCAAATGGATCTACTCAGTCAAACTTAAATCTGATGGGTCATTGGATAGACACAAAGCTCGTCTTGTGGCACTCGGAAACAGACAGGAGTATGGCATTAACTATGAGGAGACGTTTGCCCCTGTGGCAAAAATGACATCTGTTAGGTTACTTCTTGCCATTGCTGCATCTCAGTCTTGGCCATTATACCAAATGGATGTCAAAAATGCTTTTCTCCATGGGGATTTGCAGGAAGAAATCTATATGCGTATACCACAAGGCATACCCTCTCCCTCCAAGAAGTCCGTCTGTCGGCTGCGAAAATCTCTTTATGGACTCAAGCAAGCTCCTCGGGCATGGTTTGATACCTTCAAGGGTCGCTTATGCGATATTGGTTTTACTCAGAGCCCTTATGATTCCTCTCTCTTTCTCTCCCACACACCTACTGGGGTTACTGTACTTCTGGTATATGTTGACGATATTATTATCACTGGGACGGATGATCGTATGATCAAATCTCTCCAAGATTCTCTCCGGACTTACTTCAATATGAAGGATTTGGGCCCTTTGCATTATTTCTTAGGCTTAGAGGTGCATCAATCTCCCAAAGGTCTCTTTCTTAATCAACAAAAATACACATCAGACCTTATAGAGTTGGCTGACCTCCATGATTCTTCGCCTGTTGATACTCCTGTCGAGGTAAATCTTAAACTAAGCAAAGATGATGGCGATCTCCTTCCTGATCCTCATATATACCGGCGCCTGGTGGGAAGTCTTATATATCTCACCATCACTAGACCTGACATCTCCTATGCTGTTAATCTTGTGAGCCAGTTCATGACGGCTCCTCGTCATCTTCATTTGACAGCTGTGAAACGGATTATTCGCTATCTCCTGCGAACTGTTTCTCGTGGTCTATATTACCCAAAGGATAATTCTCTTCATCTGAATGCTTATGCGGATGCTGACTGGGCAGGATGTCCTGACACACGCCGTTCTACTACTGGTTGGTGCATGTACCTTGGAAGTTCTCTCATTTCTTGGAAATGCAAAAAACAAGAACGTGTGTCCAGATCTTCCACGGAAGCTGAATATAGGGCCATGTCTTCTGCTTGTTCTGAGATCTTATGGCTACGTGGACTTCTTTCAGAGCTCGGGTTCGCTCAAACTGCTCCTACTCCATTGCATGCTGATAATACTGGGGCTATCCGCATCACTGCAAATCCAGTCTTTCATGAACGCACCAAACATATCGAAGTCGACTGCCACTTTATTCGGGATGAATATAAGCGTGATGTCATTCGGCTACCTCATGTCCCTACAGAGTTTCAGTTTGCTGATATCTTCACTAAGGGACTTCCTCGGCCTCGACATCAATTTCTTGTCTCCAAATTGCTGCTTTATGACTCCCCAGCATCAATTTGAGGGGGGGTGTCAATCCAGGCCCATTCATTTAGGCCCATTTATTGTATCCATTAATTGCACTGTAACTTAGTCAAAGGTCTTACTTAATTTGTTGCTTTAGTTTAGGATCTATGATTTATAATTGATTGTAATTAGGGAGTAATTGATTGTAATCAGGGATTTAAGCCCTTATATACATCAGTCGATCCTCAAAGAGAGGCAAGACATTCATCTCTCTTCTGTGTTTTATTTCTCTCTCTCTCTAAAAATGTCACTAGGTGTTCTACTTCAGGCTGGTGCATGTATTTAGGTGACTCCTTACTTTCATGGAAGTGTAAAAATTAGGACAAAGTATCCAAATCTTCTACTGAAGCGGAATATCGAGCAATGTCTGCTGCATGCTCTGAAATAGTCTGGCTCCAGGGCTTACTTTCAGAACTTGGGTTTCTTCAGACTACTCCAACACCTCTAAATACTGACAATACAAGCGCCATTCGTATTACTGAAAATCCTGTTTTCCATGAACGGACTAAACCCATTGAGGTGGACTGCCATTTCATTCGTGATGAATTTGTTCGTGACACAATCAGCCTGCCTCACATCTCTTTTAAGTCTACAAATTGCAGACATACTCACAAAAGGACTGCCGCGACCACGCCATCAATTCCTATTGAGCAAATTGATGCTTGTCGATGGGGGGTGTCAATGACCTATAAAGCCCACGACCCATGACCCATCTGCAAAGCTCATCTTATTGTAGACTAGTCAAACTTGTACAACACTACATACTAAAATAGGAGATTTGGTAGATTGATACTAGTCAATCTGGTACAGCACTACATACTAAAATAAGAGATTTGATAGATTGTAATTGTATCCCAAAGTGGGCATCTCTGATCTATAAATACAATGGTGGATCCTCAAGGTAGAACAACCAATTCCATTCAATCTTGTTTTGTATTTTGTTTCTCAGTAGATATCATGGAACTTTCAATAACTAGTCCATAACTTTTTGTACCCATTATAAAGTAAAAACAGTTATGAGGTATGGTGTAATAAAATTTCTAATTCTTTCTCAAATTCCTCGCTAAGAGAAACTTTTGCACCCCCCCCCCCCTAACATAAAATCTTGACTCCGTCACTGCAGAGGTCAAAGGATATATTTTGTATTGAATTGACTGTACTTTACATTCTAGTTCCTGGATTAATCCCTAGATTAGGTTTCTTTGCTTATAATCAATTGTAAATATGGGAAGTCCTATATTATATTAAGGAATGGAATACAAGGGAAATAAATAGTGTCTCTTCTTAAGATCATATTCTCTTTCTTGATTTATTTAATGAGAAAATTAGTCAGAGGCCCCTTAATATTGTCGTTTAAGACCTCTAATCCATAGGATTTTCGGTTAAGGCCTCTAGTCCATGCACCTAGACTTATTTCAGACGGAGGTCACTAAGTATGCCAGATCATACATTTGCATAACTAATTTTCCCTTCTAACCGTCTGAAGTTATGTCACGCATTTTATCCCTAGTTTTAAGCTCCTTAACATGATATTTAATGACTGATTTGCCCCTGTAAACGCATCACAGATTTTATTTTCTAGTTTTAGATAAAGTTTCAAAATTCAAATGGGAGGGAATAGATCAAGTTTCGAAATTCGAATGGGAGGGAATGATTTTCAGCCTCCTACACCAAAGTACGATTCGCAGCAGACGCACTACTTGCAAAAGCTTTCATGGGTTTTCTTTGCAATCATCAGATAACCATGCCATTCATATATACCCATCTTGGTGGAGAGGCCCAATATCTGATCATCAGCCTATTTTTTTCAACTAATCTTTGCCCCACCTCATTGTTGACGAGTTTCTATGCGCGGGAGTTTCCGTTATCTTTGCCCCACAAGACATACGAGAAGAATTGCACCAAGACATACCAGAAGTATTGAACTGATCTTTGCTCCACACAAGATCAGCATTGACTCCTTTTTAATGGGTTCGTTCTAGTCGTGCGCAAGAGTTTCTGTGATCTTGTGTGGTTTCTTCCTCACGTGTCTACTACATCTCCTTCCTTTTGCTGTATTATCATCGTTTTTTGTTCAGAGTATTTTCCAATTTTCGAATCAAATTTATGCAACTTTCTTTTCAAAAGCCAGATAAATGTATTTGAGTTTCTTCGAAAAGATATATAAATTTATCTGAGTTTGTTTCAAACTCAGATAAATTTATCAGTTTGGTATGAATTTATCTAAGTTTGAAGTGAATTTATCTGAGTTTGGTGTGAACTTATCTGAGTTTGATATGAACTTTTTTGAGTTTGGTATGAATTTATCTGAGTTCGAAGTGAATTTATCTGAGTTTACTATGAACTTATTTGAGTTTGATATGAATTTATATGAGTTTGGTATGAATTTATCTGAGTTTGAAGTGAATTTATTTGAGTTTGTTATGAATTTATCTGAGTTCGGAATGAATTTATATGAGTTTTTGCCATAAACTTAGATAAATTTATTTGAGTTTTGAAACAAACTCAGATAAATTCAGAACATTGCAAGTCTGCAATAGCGTTTGGAAGAACACGTCAGGCAAGTTTATACTATAATTTTTCATCTATAGATAGTTTATTAGGAAATTATGGTATCATACTATTATAAACATGGTTTTAAAACATGGTGAAAAGCAGGTAGGTATTTTCATTCAAAACATAAAAGTTTTGGTCGTCATTAATATTGATTTTTAATGGGTTAAGTTTGAAGCAAAAGATAGAATGAGTTTGTATTGGGGATTTTATTTTCACCACCTTTTTATCATCTTTTTATATTTTATTTATTTCTAAAACAGAAAAATAAAAATAAAAATGAGGATTCTCAATTTAGTGATGATTTGTGTCGCTTCCTATGATATACAAATTGCTAGGGTTTGAAGATGATCACTTTTTGCAAATGTTGTAATATTCAACTTCTTGTTTGGATTGAGTGAAAATGGAGGAGGAGGTGAAGAAAAAAGAGAAGAAGAAAAAGAAAACGAAGAAGAAGAAGACGTGCAATATGATGATATATGCTTCGGTGAATCACTCTCCTCCTTTCTCCTTATCTCCTCCGTTGAAATCCCTAATTTGTAGAGACGAGTGCAATATGATGATATATGCTTCGGTGAATCACTCTCCTCCTTTCTCCTTATCTCCTCCGTCGAAATCCCTAATTTGTAGAGACATTTCGCCTTCACAAAATTTATGGGCTAATTTTGAGCGCGTTTGAATAACGCGGAGAGTGTATCACGAGGGGCATTTTGGACTTTTTAACTATTTAAAACTTGAAAAGGGACCTTTACCTCTACGAAAAAAAAATGTGGACCTTTTGCAATAAAATGCAATGTTGAGGGACCTGCGGCCAAACGCCCTTGTTTTAATTGTCAAGATGGTTTGGTATCCAAAAGTTTTTCAAATGGAGTAACTCCCTGAAGGACAGAGGATGTGGTGCGGTAGATGAGAAAAATTGAGTTAGAAATGCTTCACCCAAAAAGATAATGGAACATAAGTGGAATGAAAGACTGATCTAGTCGTGTCTAAAATGTGGCGATACTTTGTTTTGGCCACTCCATTCTGTCCTGGATTCAAACATGACAATTGACGTAAAGTGCCTTGTTGAGAAAGAAGCCCTAAAATGTGAGGAAAGATCTGCATATTTTAATTTTGTGGCAGGTTCTCCTAAGCTGCAGCTCATGGTATCCTAAGCTGCAGTAGTGTAAACCGCACATGTGTGAGCACATTTGTGACCCATTTTTACACTACTGCAGCTTAGGATACCCCTAAGCTGCAGCTTAGGAGAGCCTGGCCCTTTAATTTTAGTAGAAAATAGTGCCTCAACCATTCTAGCAAAATTAATAAAAATAACTAAAAATATGATTATTTTTCATCAAATACTATCTAGTATAATGATTACAATCATCTACAAATAAAACCTAATAAATGGAACCACCTTTAGTGGGTTGAGACGCAGCCCCTAATATGATAGGATTATTATTATTATTATTATTTATTAACAAATAGTTCTCTTCCTCTAGTACATAGGTAATAGGTTACCTTTTCATTATTATGTAAGTTATAACACCTGATTAAACAAAAGTTAGTTTTCTTTTTACCCAACCAGGAATGGTACTGGTGGGCCCAATAATTTCTTAGTTGAATCCATTGATTTGTTGGACCAAATATTGGGATGCTACAAGTGTCAGTATCCATACAATCAAATGGCTAGGATCATTTGTTTGGGAGCCCTCCATATCAACAATTTAGAGATCATCACAAGGTATGTGTTACTTGTAAGAAGGTTTTAAAACTTGACCAAGTTGACTCGGACTTGGTCATGACCAAGTCGAATTGGGGTTTGAGTCAAGTCCCTCAGTTCCTTTGTCTTTATTCATGTTTCCCATCTTTTTTTATTTTAAATTAAGAGGCTTAATTAGCTCCTTAAAGTAAGCAACAATGAGTTTGTTGTTTTTTAATTCTTTTATATTCTTTCATCTTCCCATGCAAAATTGTTTGACCTTCCCAACCATTTGAGCTTTCCCCCCTCCTAACCAGCCCCTTAAATTAAACCTCTTGATTGGCCCCTCAAATCAAGCTTTTGATTAGCTCCTTAAATCAACCATCAGTGGGTTTTGTTTTCCCAAAAAAAGGCCTTTGATCTTTCCATTCAAAATCCTTAGATTTTACCTTCCCAATCATACTTTTCCAGCCTCCCTTAAATTAAGTCTTTTAATTAGTCCCATTAATCAAGAGACAATTGGTTTTGTTTCCAAAAAGGGTCCTTTTGTGTTTCCATGCAAAATCATTCCACCTTCACAAGCATTTGATCTTCCCACCCTCTTAATTTGCCCATTAAGTTTAGCCTCTTTATTAGACCCTTCAATTAAGGCTTCACCTACCTAATCCATTTTTTAATTCTGTTTTATTATTTTTGGGGAATTTCATTCTCTCTCTCTCTCTCAGTCTCTCACCACATGCAAAAACACTAGTATTTGAGAATTTTGTTTTCATTTTCTCAAGCCTGCCCTGTAAAGATAGCTTAGTTCTTGGGGAGGAAACATACTAATCTAAGTTTTGTTTTTCATCTTCTGAGTACCTGCCCTGAAAAGAAAACTGAATTCTTGGAGAGGCCACGTTTAATCTTTTGAATTTTGATTTTCATCTTTCCAAGCCTTCCCTGTAAAGATAGCTGAGGTCTTGGAGAGGAGAAATATTAATCTCTGTGAGTTTTGTTTTTCATCTTCTCAGTGCCTGCCCTGAAAAGATTGCTGAGTTCTTGGAGAGGAAGGATGAAGAAAAGAATCAGAAACGAAGATCAAAGCCAAAGAAACGTGGAAACAAATCTGCTCCTAACGAGATTGATCGTCAGCTTCATGAACTCTCACTCACTACAGAACCAACACAAGGCATTACAAATCAGAACCTCACTTGCCCAAGCATTGTTGAAACTGAGGTCATAGATCTTTTGACCCCTTCACCGCCCCTTCGTCTTTGTAGTAAAGTCACCAGGTGTCAACAACCCATTCACCAGAATGTTGATGATGCAATTCATGTGAGCAAGTCTGAAAATGAAGCGTCTCCAGAGCATGCAAGGAAGGCAAGGGAGCTGAGATTGTTTCTGGCTAGTATTAATGAACATTCTCCTAAATGGCTGTAGTGAACACTGAAAACAGGAAAAGGAAAATGTCTGAAATTTGCATTGAACAGTTGGGTTTGTAAGTTGTATCCCATCATTTTTTATAAATGATTTATACCTCCCACGCTGCCTCTAATTTCTATCATTCCAGTTCCAGAAAATATATTGTGTTGGATGTGGGGCCCATCGGGCTGGCCTGACAGGGCTTGCGAAACCTGATCAATCAGCTACTCATCAACCAGATAGCTTGAACCACATTGGTGATAGTTTGGAAACGTTTCATACAGTTGGTTCATTAGACAGCAATCTCGTTCTACTATTTACTCACAAGGTACTTACTCTACTGTAGAATGCTTTTCACAAATCGTTGGCTGCTGATTGATGGAGACAAAAATTCCGGTTCTTTTGGATGCTGTTGGCTTTTGAATTCATTGGAATTTGCAAACCAGCAAATTTCTGATTTGGAATTCACCTTACCATGGTTTTGAATCCGGTCAGCATATATTATTTGGGGATGTCTGCATTTTAGAGTTTTGGTAATCTCGTCTGTATATCTAGAATTGTGTAATTATTTGTGCCGTTTGTTCACATTATCCGAGTCTTTGCAAATTTTCAAATCCAATTTTTGACCTCTTCATTTCAGAGCAATTAATCATGAAAACACCACAGTAACCTATTTAGTAATCCACGGATGGGGATGGGGGGATTTCAAGGTCTCCCTAGGACCCTTTCCTTCGCAAAAAATCAGCTCAAACTGTAATTTCTATCATCTCCATCTATACCCCAAAAGTTGAATGGTCAACAATCCATTCGAATCGGTACAGAATCGATCCAACGGTCCAGTAAATTCGGATCTAACCGAAAGTTGGTGGACATGTGCAATTCAAGGGGGTCATGTGGATATGGATGTGAGGACCCCTCTCATATATATTTATATATATATATAGAGTGCTGCTATTGGCACACAAAAACTTTCTTTTCAAACACAAGGATTTTTTATTTTTTCTTATTACATTTGTACCCCTTTATGAAATGACTAAAGTAGCCATTATCCAACAAAAACTCAAATCAGATTTTCTTTTCACACACAATCTCCATTCTTCTTCCCTAAAGAGCTTCTCCCACCTCACTCTCCACTTCTCACTCTCCACTTCCTCCATCTTCCTTGGGCAAGTCATCTTCACTCGCATTTTATTTTTTCTTGGCATCCTATCTCACTCTCCACTTCCTTCATTTTCCTTTGCAATTCATCTTTCATTCACATTCCTCCATTCGATTGTGCAATGAAGGAAGAGATGGATGAAAACAACAATCAAATGGTGCCTTATAATTAAAGCAGTAGTGGAAAGGTATGTTTCGTTGATATTTTTTTTCATTTTTGTATCTTTTGTAAATTCTTCATCTCGCCTGAAACTTCGTACCTCCCGATATGTACGGTATTTCAGAACCGAACATATAGCATATGTTCGGACTTACAGGACCGAACATATGACATTTGTTCGAACCTATACAACCGAACATATAGCATATGTTCGGTCTTACACTTCCGAACATATAGCATATGTTCGGTCCTGAGATTCCGAACATATGCTATATGTTCGGAAGTAAATATCCGGACAGTGATATTAAATTAATATATTATGCAGGTCTCTACGCAAGAAAGTCAGGTTGGATCGGACTTTGTCATGGATTATACCAGTGAGTTTATAACTCAAGAGGTAAGACCAACATATGTAGGATTTATTATTCAAATTACATTTACTTATTACTAAATTCGTATTTAATTTGTTTATTTATTGTAGATATTTCACAGCCGCGATTCGTTGATCAGTTGGGCTCGTGGAGTAGGAAGGAAAAACGGATTTGTTATCGTGATAAAGGTTTCAAATGCTGCTCGAGTGGGTGTCAAAGCTAGAGTACTCCTTGCTTGCGAGAGAAATGGACAATATAAACAAGAAGAGTGCCAAAAGCGAAAGAGGATCAAACAAACCGGTTTAAAGAAATGTGGATGTCCTTTCGCACTAAAGGGTAAAAAGTTAGACTCAAATGATGATTGGATGTTGGAAGTCATATGTGGTGTGCATAACCATTCGGCCGTGGAATATTTAGAAGGGCATTCATTTGCAGTAAGATTATCAGAGGACGAAACAAAGTTGCTGGTTGACATGTCGAAGAGCATGGTTAGACCAAAAGAAATTTTGGTTACGTTGAAACAAAGAAGTGAGTTAAACGTAACCACAATGAAGACCATATACAATACACGCTACAGATATAAAGTTAATGAGCGGGGTGGAAGAAGTCAGATGCAACAACTACTTGGTAAGTTGGCAGAGCATGATTACATAGAATGGCATAAGAATTGTGAGGATAGCGAGATTGTAACTGACTTAATTTGGACGCACCCAAAAAGTATAGATTTGTTGCGTGCATTTCCACATGTCTTGATAATGGACTGTACTTACAAGACCAATCGTTATCGCATGCCTCTTCTGGAGATTGTTGGAGTCACATCCACAGACATGACTTTTTCAGTATGCTTTGCATACCTTCATGCTGAACGTGAAGAAAATTATGCATGGGCACTAGGTGTATTGCGTTCTATTATTGGCGATGGTATTCTTCCTGATGTCATTGTGACGGATAGAGAATTGTCACTCATGAACGCCATTAACAGAATATTCCCTCGTTCTACTCATTTATTATGCAAATGGCACATTAATAGAAACGTATTGGCGAGATGCAAGAAGTTGTTCGAAACGAAAGAAAAATGGGACATGTTTATTTTGAGTTGGAATATGTTGGTGTCTTCATCCACAGAAGATGAGTTTGGTGAACAACTCAGTAAGCTAAACAATGAATTCAGCACGTACCTTGATGCACTCAATTACGTGAAAGGTAGTTGGTTGGATGCTTACAAGGAGAGATTTGTCTCCGCATGGACAGACAATTGAGTCCATTTTGGGAATACTACCTCAAACAGGTAATTTTTAAAAAAATTACTTTATTTGATTTATGCTTATTAATTAATAAGACTAACCTCTGAATAATCCAACGCAGGGCCGAGAGTTCACATGCACAGCTCAAAAGACAGCTTGGATCAAGTCAAGGAAATTTTGAAGCAGTTTGGTCTAAAATCCATAATTTGCTTAAGTTGCAGCATACCAATATCAAAGCTTCGTTTGAGAAAAGTAAGACAGTTGTGCAACATAATTTTAAGCCGGCAGAATACAAAGATCTTCGTGGTAATGTCTCTAAAAATGCACTTGAGAAAATTTTAACAGAAACCAAGAGAGCTAATCTAGTTGGAATTGACGCCAGTGTGTGTGGTTGTGTTATTCGACGCACACATGGATTACCCTGTGCGCATGAGATTGCAGAATATATCAGTCAAGGGCGGCCTATTCCTTTAAGCTGTGTACATCAGCATTGGAAGAAGCTTGATATGTTGCCAACTGCCTCGTCGATGACGAGTTCTTCTATGGGTTTGGATTGCAAGGCAGATTTGGAGTTACTTGAAAAACGGTTCAATGAGTATGATTCCACCAGAAAATTGCAACTTCTAAGGAAGATACGGGAGCTATCTATGCCAGACAGCACTCATTTGATTGAACCCGAGGTGATATCAAGAACAAGAGGCAGACCAAGTATGAAAGCTGACACATCAACTCGACGAGATCCAAGCGCTTTTGAATTGGTACCGTCTGCACAGGATAGCTACTCTCCTAAATCAGTTGCAGTGAAAGATGTTAAAAATAAAGGACAATTGGGATTCAAACCAAAGAGAAACGAGAAGGTAAGGGCGATTCGTACGAGGTCAAAGAACATCAATAATTATGTGGACTCATTTCCCGTGAGGTTGAGACCTTACATTAAAGTTGTAAAGGATGTTGCAGCTGATGGTAATTGTGGGTTCAGAGCAATCGCTGGATTGGTAGGCCTACCCGAGGATGAATGGAGACAAGTCAGAAGAGATTTATTACAAGAGCTGCTTGCACATGTTGACCACTACAGACAATTATATGGAGTGGAGGAAAGAGTTGAGGAATTGGTTGAAACATTATCATGCATGGATGACAACCCATTGATAGACTATTGGATGACTATGCCTGACATGGGACATCTCATAGCATCACGTTATAATTTGGTGTTATATCATTTGAGCAGAGAACAATGCCTGACTTTCCTGCCTTTGCGATCTGTGCCGGTGCCGATGCCTTCTCGGAACGAGAGAACAATCGGTTTTGTTAATGGGAATCATTTTATACAATTGTTTTTAATACCTGGTCATCCAACTCCGCCTATTGCAAATAAGTGGAAACAGTTTCATTATCCTTGTGCGGATGGATGGGAGACTCCATATAGGGAGCGGATTGTTCAATTCAAAGAGCTCGTAACTCCAGACGTATCAATAGCAGAGACAATTGATTTAGATTGAATGTAATTGGACACAATTCCTTTATGTTTCTGTATCGGAATGTTCTATTAATCATTTAATGAAGTTGAAGACGTTTTTTTTCTTTTGTGCATTCTATTAAAATAAGTTTTTTTATGTTGAATGTGGTTGAGTCTGTACTTATTAATTGAATGCAGACTCATTAAAAAAAAGTTAAATTTGTAACTGTAACACCGTTCGGATACACAGTGCCGAACATATCCATATAGTTCGATTCTGAGTGTCCGAACATCATGGACATGTTCGGCACTGAAGTTCCGAACATTATGCATATGTTCGGAACTGAGTGTCCGAACAACAACGTTTTGTTCGGACCTGTGTATCCGAACGGAGGTTCAGTTATCCTACTTTGACAGTATATAATGAAAATATTTCAACCTGTACATAAAAAATCAAGCACTATCCAAAGTAATTAAAGATAACATCAAATAACTAAAACACATTTGACAGCAAGTACATCCATATTCAAATTACACAAGAACATCGTCTTAAAATAACCATGTTAGTACTTAACAAAAATATATTACAATGATTTTTTGTTTTTCGTCAATTATAACAACTGTTTACATTTCTTCAACTGTCCCTTCCCCTCCTAGTCCTAGTGCGACTGTAAGTTTGTGAACTCATGTGGGGATGTCGAAAGGTTCGTTGAGCATCCTCAATTGAAACTCCCCGTAACACATGTGCCAACTGATTCACATGGGTATATAATCCCCGCGGGTCTTCAACCCAATGGTCTTCACCTCTTCCTGTAACCTCATCAAGAATGATCAGTGCATCCGAATTACGCTGCTGATAGTCAATCATACCGCTACCGCTTGGCTCATTTTCTTCGGGACGGGGCGTGAAATTAGAATGAAAGTTTGGGTGTTGTAATATCCTCCACGATACTCGTGCATACCAATCCATATACCTGGGAACGCAATCTGCAGGACGCCTAACTGGTTGACTATGATTCAATGCAGATAGCAGGTGATTAGGCCATCCCTCCCAAACTTGATTGATATATTGATACGCGATTTGATAGTCACGGGCAGTCAGACCTCGCGTAGCACGAATAGGGGCTAATGGCGGTGGAGGAATCGTCTGAACTCTCCCAAACTGTCTCAGCACCCTATCTGGGTGATAAGGCTCAACAACATCCATACATTTGATGCACCCACAGTAGTATGCAACTTCATTAAAAGGATGATATTGTCTAACATCACGATATGGGTCCCAAGTCACCTGAAAGTAGTTAGTCCAATCGTAAGATATGAAAGTATATAATAGAAAATAAAAAGTTAATCCGATACACTATTTAAAAGAAACGTCAAGTTAATTACCTGATCAGCACTCATGACATCAATTCTCTCTCGTATGCTTTGTAAAGGAGCAGACTCTCTACGAGGAAACCAACGATGGACCCGGGGCTGAATGGCTTGATAGAGTAAGTTTGGAGTCGGAGCCAAACTTTCGAAGTGTTCGTACACCCAAGCTTCTAGTAGAGTCAAATAGCCGGCTATTTGTTTCACTTCATGCTTGCTTGCTAACCCCAACTGCCTGTATAAGTATGATAGTGCAGCAGCACCCCATGCATATGAACGTATGGCCTCTACATCCACGAGTTTTGTAAGGAAAATGATCGGCACCCGTGTGCCACTCTTGTCAGTAAACAAGGTACAACCCAATAAGTACAAAAGGTAAGCTCTTACTGCAGAGTCTATCATCTCGTCCCCATCATCGTCAGACAAACTGGAAAACCTTTCCCGTAACCACTCCAATCTAACTGATTGGCCCCGCACTTGTATCAACTCGTCATGTGCTTCTACCGGTTCTACTCCTAGTGCATCAACAAGGAGTGCTTGAGCTTCTTCATATGACATTCTTTCATTATAAGAAACCATCCGCCCAATCATTGGGATGCCTAGGATAGATGCAACATCATCTAAGGTGATGGTCATCTCACCAAAAGGCATATGAAAGGTGTTCGTCTCAGGTTGCCACCTTTCCACAAAACCAGATACAGTAATCTTATTGACGGAGCGGTAAGATGCATTCACTAATGGAGCCAATCCAGACCTCGAGACTAAATCTCTAAACCTGTCAGACTCATTCAGTTCCCACAAAGGCACTTTCTGCCCATGACTTAGACATTTCAGTGGGCCTCGATCCTGCATTCAACCATTAATACATAATTAAATAAATTAACAAATGAATAAAACTTTCATATGAAACAAGTGAAACACACCTATCCAATCCAAATGTACCCAGTTGTATGTGTATCAAAGCTGGTCAATAAGGACCTATCTTGTGGCCCCAGGGCTGGTTCATCTTCCATCTCTTGTTGTTGTTCTTCCTCTTCCTCAGATACCTCTGGGTCTTCCACAACCTCTTCTACTATCTGACGTCGCTTCCTATTTGAAGCAGTAGGTCGCACCCGAGAAGAGCTTGGCCGGTCCATTTCTAAAATACGAAAGAAAAAAATTTTATTTGATTGCTAGATCTCTACATGTTCGGACCTGAGTGTCCGAACATATTACTTTTGTTCGGACACCGGACCTGAGTGTCCGAACAAAAGTAATATGTTCGGACACTCAGGTCCGAATAAAAACAATTTGTTCGGACGTTAGTGTCCGAACATCTGCAACCCGTTCGGTCAACCAGAGCCGAACAGTCGCGATTTTGGAACCTAAAACCGCGACGATGGATGATCAAATGCAACCCAAAACTATTAGAAAACAGTAACATTGTTTGTCAAAACTTACATTGAATGAAAATCTATCCTAATAACAAGTTTTCATGGAAAAATAAGTAATCTAAGATGGAAAAAAATGGTAAAGAATAGATAGGAAAGAAGAAGAAATGGTAATGTTGGAAGGATCCATTTACCTTTGGAAGAGAAGGATGTCTAGAGGAATAGGAACGCCGGTGGCACGCGGAGAATCGCCGGAAAATGATGATCCAGTCGGTGGAGTGGAAGTGCCTTTTGGTTTGTGTGTGGGAAGAACAAGAAGAAGATGTGTGTGGGAAGAAAAAAGAGGGGAATGAATATAAAGGCAGTTTAGGAACTTTTGATGTGTGTGGAAAGAAATACATTCATTTTTAAATTTTAGTAATGTGTGTGGAGAGGAATTATGTGGGAAAAGATAAATTTTGTGTGTCAATAGCAGCTCTCTATATATATAGTTACGCTACAAAACTCCTCGGCAAAAAAAAAAAGGCTCCTTTTTTTAGCCAATGACATGTCATCAATGATACACACATCCGATTCTCTCCCCTAAAGATTCTCTCACAAAGGTGGATCTCTTAAAATACTAACAAATCATTGGCTATTATATAGGGACAGAAACTCCCCTTTTGAGATATGTGAGTTTTTGAGAATTTCTCATATATATATATATATATAGGGGCTAGCACTTCTAAGCTCAAGCTTAGGATAAGGTAAGCTCAAGTATATGGTGGGGCCCACTTAGGGACCATCATGGGGATGAGGATGGGGTGAATTTCAAGGAATCCCTAGGAGTCTCCTCTCTGCAAAATATTAGCCCCGATCGTGATTTCCATCATCTCCATATGGGTCCTAAAAGTTTAATAGTCAATAGTCTATTCGGATCAATACACGGTCGATCCAACGGTCCAGTAAATTCAGATCTGACCAAAAGTTGGTGGACATGTGCAATTCAGAGAGGTAGCGTGTTTGGTCCATTTGGATGGACCAAGGGTGGGCCCCACGAGTGCGAGCTTATAGAATTTTATTCTAAACTTGATCTTAGGAGAGCCTTTCCCATATATATGGGGCTAGCTTTTATAAGCTCGCGCTTAGGATAAGGTAAGCTCAAGTGTGTGTGTTTATTCCATTTGGATGGACCAAGGGTGGCCCCCCATAAGCGCGAACTAATAGAATTTTATTCTAAGCTTGAGCTTTGGACAGCCTTACCCATATATATGGGGATAGCTCTCCTAAGCTCAAGTTTAGGATAAGGTAAGCTCGAGTGTGTGGTGGGACCCACTTAGGGACCCTTATAGGGATGGGGATGGTGGGAATTTTAAGGACTCCCTGGGATTCTCCTCTATGCAAAAAATTAGCCCCAATCGTAATTTCTATCATCTCCATATGGGTCCCAAAAGTTTAACGGTCATTATTCATTCGAATCCGTACACGGTCGATCCAACGGTCCAGTAAATTCGGATCTGATCGAAAGTTGGTGGACAAGTGCAATTCAGGGAGGCAGTGTGTTTGGTCCATTTGGATGGACCAAGGGTCGCCCCCACAAGCGCGAGCTTACAGAATCTTATTCTAAGCTTGAGCTTAGGAGAGCCTTGCCCATATATATGGGACTAGCTCTCCTAAGCTCAAACTTAGGATAAGGTAAGCTCAAGTGTGTGGTGGGACCCACTTAGGGACGCTCATGGGGATATGGATGGGGATGGGGGGGAATTTCAAGGATTCCTTAGGATTCTCCTCTTTGCAAAAAATTAGCCCCAACCGTGATTTCTGTCATCCCCATATGGGTCTCAAGAGTTTAACGGTCAATAGTCCATTTGGATCAGTAAACGATCGATCCAACGGTCTAGTAAATTCGGATCTGACCGAAAATTGGTGGACATGTGCAATTCAGGGAGGCAGTGTGTTTGGTCCATTTGGATGGACCAAGGGTGGCCCCCACAAGCGCGAGCTCTAAGCTTGTGCTTAGGAGAGCCTTGCCCATATATATGGGGTTAGCTCTCATAAGCTCAAGCTTAGGATAAGGTAAACTCAAGTGTATGGTGGGGCCTACTTCGAGACTCTCATGGGGATGGGGATAGGGGGAATTTCAAGGACTCCCTAGGATTCTCCTATCTGTAAAAAATTTTCCCCAACCGTGATTTTTATCATCTCCATATGGGTCCCAAAAGTTTAACGGTCAATAGTCTATTCGGATCAGTACACGGTCGATCCAACGGTCCAGTAAATTCGGATCTGACCGAAAGTTGGTGAACATGTGCAATTCAAGGAGGCAGTATTTAGTCCATTTGGATGGACTAAGAGTGGCCCCCACAAGCACGAACATAATTTTATTCTAAGCTTGAGCTTAGGAGAGCCTTGCCCATATATATTGGGCTAGCTCTCCTAAGCTCAAGCTTAGGATAAGGTATGCTTAAGTGTGCGGTGGGGCCCACTTGGGGACCCTCATGGGGATGAGGATGGGGAGAACTTCAAGGAATACCTAGGATTCTCCTCTCTGTACAATATTAGCCCCAACCGTGATTTCTATCATCTCCATATGCATCCCAAAAGTTTAATGGTCAATAGTCCATTTGGATCAGTACACGGTCGATCCAACGGTCCAGTGAATTCGGATATGACCGAAAGTTGGTGGACATGTGCAATTCAGGGAGGTAGCGTGTTTGGTTCATTTGGATAGACCAAGGGCGGCCCCCACACGCGCGAGCTTACAGAATTTTATTCTAAGCTTGAGCTTAGGATAAGGTAAGCTCAAGTGTGTGGTGGAGCCCACTTGGGGACCCTCATGTGGATGTGGATGGGGGGAAATTTCAAGGACTCCCTAGGATTCTCGTCTCTGCAAATGGTATTAGAGCCAACGTTCGACTAGTTCGAGTGTGGGCCCCCTGCCGTGGGCGGGTCTCCATGTGGACGAGCCAAGAGGGCTGGTAGGCTACAAGAGACTGGCAGACTACTGCACAGGGACGTGTAGCCTTAAAGGGGTTGGATTGTGATACCCCGGAGTCCCACATCGACTATAGAGAAGAAAGTGAATGAGATTGAGCTTACACCCTTACCTTGCATGAGGCATTTTGATAGGTTGATGCCGACTAGAAATAAAATCGTGAGGCCCGTGGGCCAAAACGGACAATATCATGCATGCGTATAGGGTGAGGCGTTACAAATATATATATACATATATCTATATAATATGAGAGAGCATACTTTGAATCCTGGGACATTTTGGGCCCTTGGATTTAAGAGGGGAATGCAAAAGGGGGCAGCAAGTTAGAGTTATTTACAGGTATTGCCATCTCTTTTTTAGAGTTATTTACAGGTATTGCCATCTCTTTTTCATTTAAAAGAAAAGGGGCTAAAAGTTGGAGAAATTTACAAGTTTTTGCCATCCTCATCAAAAGCATAAAGGGTCAGCAAGTTTGAGTTATTTACAGGTATTGTCATCCCTTCTTCATTTAAAAAAAAAAGCATTACTTCATTGATAATGAGATCGGACCAAGATAAGAAGATGAGATGAGCAAATTGGATGAAAGATTTCATGATTCATTTTTATTAAGAATAAATGAATGAATGGAATTCTATCATTTGGCAATCAATTGGATTTTTTTTGTGGAATCTATTTTATGGTTGGACTTATTTTCGAGACGCATGGAACCTAGGTTCGGTTGGTCTGAGGCATATCCAAGTCCAGTGGTGCGTCGTGCATTCAGGCACGGGAAATTTCTAGTATATATATATGGGCAAGGCTCTCCTAAGCTTAAGCTCAAGCTTATGATAAGATTCCGTAAGCACGCGCTTGTGGGGGCTACCCTTGATCCATCCAAATGGACCTAACACATGACCCCCTTGAATTGCACATGTCCACCAACTTTCGGTCAGATCCAGATTTACTGGACCGTTGGATCGACCGTGTACCAATCTGAATGGACTATTGACCATTAAACTTTTTGGACCCATATGGAGATGATAGAAATCACGCTTGGGGCTAATTTTTTGCAGAAAGGAGGACCCCAAAAGATACACTTTCATAGCATTATTTTATGAGTTTTCAAAGATAAAAGAACTCAAAATAATATTTTTAGCATAAAAATCATAAATTTCCTCCCCATCATGCTTTGCTCATATCTTTCCATTATAGATGGTCATTTGTATGCATATGAGTTCCAATGGCTTCCATAGAAAATATGTTAAAAAATACTCTCAATTATGTTAATTTCTCTTTGTAGGTGTTAATTGAAGATTAATTTGAAGATTAAAGCTGAGATTCAAGAGTTAAAGAGAGTAAGGATAAGTTTGGAAGACAATTGGATAAAGAGATGACAAAGTTAGGCCAACAATAAGAAGAAAAATGAAAGACCTGGGTTGGTATTTTGACCATATCTTTTTACTCGGGTGTCCGATTGAGGTGATCTCAGAAGCATTGGAAAGCTTGTTCTAAGATCTACAAATCATATTTCACGACATTTTTCCTAATTCAGACGTTTCGGGGGTCAAAATCGCGCATCAATCTGGGAACTGTTTTCTAACTCGAGAATGACATTCATATGTTCATATTTTCATTCTTGTCTAGTCCCACATCGGAAAGAAATCAAAAGAGAGCAAGGCAAATGTTTCTATATAAGGAAGGGATGCTCTATGCATTAAACACACAAGCAAGGAGAGCCCCTTCCTCTTTACTTAAGCTTTTCATGTAATTGAGAGCAATTGTAGAGAGAAAGTGAGGAAAGCCTTGTAAAAATTAAAGATTTGGAATGGAATTGAAAGCTTTATCTTCTCCAATGGGTGGCTAATCCCTTTGATTGGATCTTCTAGGTGAAGCTAAGTTGATCCTATTCCTTTTGCTTATGCTCTTTATTTTAATTCCCTTGTTTATGTTCTTAATATGTGTTAGAGTAGATTTTTCTTCATTGCATTGTGCAACCTTCCATGCTTAGTTTCTATATTAGCATTCTTTTTACTATCTATGCTTAGGTTTGATAAATCATGCTTAGGAGTTAATATCTTTTGATGGTTTATGCTTACTTTTGATAGATAGTCATTAGGAATCTCTACTTTTATGAAGGGAAGAAAATCTTAGCTATTAGATTGTTAATTTTTATCTTAGAGCTTTTAAAGTTATATTTTCCAAATCTAAGCATTGATTTGTAATTAGATTTGAGTAATCTTTTTTGGGAAAAAAGAAGAGCATTAGTGTTGGATTAGTGTCACTTAGTGGATTCTAGATGATTCAATCATCCATTAGTATTGCTTGTTTCTTGTTTTATTTACTTTAGTTTGATTCTATTCACTTTCTCACACACTTATTCACTTATTTTGATTCTCACACTCCATTTCTCTATTCACACCATTAATTATACATTTGATTTTACACTACTTTAGCATATTTCTTTTTCTCTATCCACTCATTTTCTATCTTTCACTTGTTATTTTCACACACTTATTCATTTGATCTATCTAACATTTCTTCATTGTTCTTGTATTAACCTTGTTATTTTTTTTTTGTCATTAACTTTGTTACTAACTTGTTACTTAGCTTGTTCTCACTTGACTTTTTCTATTTTTACTAACATCTTTTTGTTATCTAGTTCTTGTTTTCTTTTAGTTTGCATTTTTTTTTTATTTTCCTTGTTATATATATATTTTTTTTTGTTTCCATTGTTAGCTATATTTGAGTTGATACTCCTTTTCATTGATCATTGTTAGTTTCCTTGTAACAATCCTTGTGGGAACGATATTCGGACTTCCATAGTCTATATTACTTGAGACAACCGTATACTTGCGGAAATCGCCATCAACCTAACACATGACCCCCTTGAATTGCACATGTCCACCAACTTTCGGTCAGATCCAGATTTACTGGACCGTTGGATCGACCGTGTACCAATCTGAATGGACTATTGACCATTAAACTTTTTGGACCCATATGGAGATGATAGAAATCACGGTTGGGGCTAATTTTTTGCAGAAAGGAGGACCCCAGGAGTCCTTGAAACACCCCCATTCCCATGTGGGCCCTCAGGTGGGCCCCATCACACACTTGAGCTTACCTTATCCTAAGCTTGAGCTTAAGAGAGCTGCACCTATATATATATATATATATATATATATATATCAAACAACGAATCGAACAGGTGTTAGCTCAATTGGCTGTCAAGGACTTTGCACCTCAGGAAGCGTAGAGGTCTTGTATTTGATACTTACCTTCGTTGGCCACCTCCTATAGTTTTCCCTGGAAGAATCGAGCGTCGGAGCCATGATAAAAAATAATTAGAATTTTAAATAGAAATATTATAATATAATTCATGAGGCATTACAATTAAAACTGAACTTTAAAAACCAAAGGTTTAAAGGAAAACATAAGTAAAATGACCCAATCAAATTATCTAGGTTTAGGAGCTTGATTTAATGATACTTGTGCTTGGGCATAAATTTTGTATCCGTTTCAAAACTAAATGTAGATATTGAAATCAATTGGCCTCCATAATGGCCCCACAAATTGATAATGCAGAATATTGGAAGGAAAATATGAAAGCAACCGCCGTACATTGTGGGATTAAAAAGAAAAATAAAATGCTTGACTTTCATAATAGGACCCACAAATTGTTCAAACTTCGAATAAAAAAAATAAAATTTTCTTTGACAGTGAGCCCCACGGATTGATGAAAAACAATAAAGATGAAGCCAACTATGATCTATAAGTGGGTCCCAAATTTTTTCAGATCGGATTTGACATGAGGGTCCCATAATGCCCACCGATCATAAAAATTAATGATGGCACCCATAATGGATGGAGTAAAAAGAAAGAATGGCGAGAAAAAACATTGCAGGATATTTGTCAGTAGGGCCACCTCTTAAATCCAAACTGGTCAAATACATGGTGGACCGGCTAGTGATTTGGGGGGTGGGGGGGAACTCCAATAACAAAAAGGAGTAGAAGACATTTAGATAATGTGTTTCAATATAGCTTCATTTGGGAAAACAAAGTCTTGATGGTAAGAGGGATTGCAATGAGGGAGATAACTAAGGAAGAGAGATTAGATAGGAAAGGGGTTTTGATTGAGAGATATTAGGAAAATTCAAACTTGAGAGAGGATTAGAAGTGGTTTGTTGGAGAGTGTTAGAGGACTTCTTAAAATTGGAGAATGACATATGTCGCTTCCTCATGAAGAGCGTTGTTGCTTTTATATATATATAAACACACAACACACTTGCGCTCTTTGCCTTTTAATGCAAGGGGTATGTACGTGATAGGACCAATATCCCTTCCTAGCCAATGCTAAGTCCTAAAGGGAGAAAAAGATGGTGTCAAATAACAAGAAATCAAGGGGAACAAAACTCCTTAAAGCTCTCTGGGATTATCGGACAACAGTTCGAGACCCAACCAAGTCATCTCCGTTTTCTCTCTTCTATGGGTGCGAAGCAGTGATACCCCTAGAAGTTCAATTGCCTTCACTCAGAATGCCAGTTGTAGAAAAGATTACAGATGACAAAAACACTGAATTGAGACTTCAAGAATTAGAAATTCTCAATGAAAAAAGACTTACAGCCAGGCAAAGTATTGAAATCTATCAAGCTCGCATGGCAGGATCTTTCGATAAGAAAGTACGGAAAAAGGGTTTTTAAAAAAAGAGATCTAGTTCTCATAGTTCGAATGCCTATGATCCTCACTCACAAATCTAAATGAAAGTTTGAGCCCAAGTGGAAAGGACCTTACGTAATCAACAAAGTTTATTCAAGTGGTGCATACATTGTCCTCACTATTAAAGGTGACCGGTGTATGATGCATATCAATGAAAAGTTTATCAAATGTTACTATTCCTAAATTCCTCACTTCAAATTCATATTCAAATTCATATTCATTCTAATCAGGGGAATTTCCAATCTCCTTGATTTGAACATAAGTTGTCTAGTCAATGTCCCTTTTATGGACCCTAGCTAACTTTTCTTTCGTCATTTGGCCAAAGTCCTTGTATAGACCCCATCTGACTTCCATACATGCAAATATTATTTGATTCTAAATAGCTGAGATCGAACCCGGCTTATGTCTTCATAAGGCCCCTGCTAATGTTTATTCTACTTGGTTGATTTTAGAGTCAACTCCATTAAAAAAAAGGGAATCAAGTCAAAGACCCTGGCTAATGTCCCTACAAGACGTCCCCGGCTAATGTCTATTCCTATGACCCCTTTTCGATATAATTATGATTTACAGTTTTACAATAAAAATTGTGAGTCATTGAATTTGTAAATCAAAGCCATACATGCAATCCATATCCAAAATCATTAAAAAGACGATGATTCAAAAAGATCAATTGTCATTGATAATTCAAAAAGATACATCCAAGACCAGAAGGTGATTGAAATAAATATAAAAAAGAAAAGGAATCCTAATTTCTGAAGAAAGCTTGAAATCTGGTGTTGAATCTCTCCAGTCACCTCTTCACCAAATTATGCTTGATTGTAACATATTTCTGTTGGAAATTAGGTGGGCCTCTAGGATAGGTTTCAAAAAACTTTTTGAACCACTTGATACAGGGATCAACTATCCATAGGGCTATCAATGTTTCCAGGATGCAAACCCTCTATCTCATCTATCACGATCAGTAATATAATCTATCTAGGAGATAGAAAATAATAACAAACATGCAACAAAGATCTATATCATACAAGAAAATAGATTATACCTTTGGAGCTCGGTTGTGCTCTAATGGAGAATTTGCTACTTTCTTTGATGACGAACCCTTTCGCGAATCAAATAGGTTTCTCCAAAACCCAATGGCCTTCCACGCTATTACCCGAATCAGAATCTCTTTCTCAAGAAGATGGGTGGGATCTTCAAGAAAAGACAACTAGG
Source organism: Litsea cubeba (assembly GCA_012931725.1). Taxonomy (NCBI): domain Eukaryota; kingdom Viridiplantae; phylum Streptophyta; class Magnoliopsida; order Laurales; family Lauraceae; genus Litsea; species Litsea cubeba. The sequence continues at coordinate 63,262,045 of CM022952.1, read as the reverse complement.
AACTTAAAGGAACTAGAAGAGGGAGAGAAGAGAAGTGCAACTCTTGCACAAAGGGGGCTGGGCGTGAATTCCAAGGATGGACGTCCAAGCCCCCTTTGGTCCCTATTTATAGCTTTTGCAAACTACTCTTTACTAATTTAATTAGGAGTCTCACTTCCAAATTAATTAGTAACTTTCTTCTCTTTCTTAATTACAATAGAAGTCTCACTTCCATTAATAATTAGAAACATACTATTACCACTATTAGAAGTCTCACTTCAAATAGAAATAGTAACTTTCCTTTTAGAGTTCAACTAGAATTAGTATCCGTCTGATGATTGGGCTAGAGTGGGGACCACTAGGGATTCCTTAGAAAGCTGGCTCCAACTGGAACACGCGACCCCACATCTCATGTGCAATCCGGGCCCACAGTTAATTGCAAATAATTCCACTATATAAATGCAATTGAACTCCAGCCTTAGGAAATTACATAGAAGACCCTAAACTTTCCTATTACCACAAGTAGGGCCCTCCATCAATATCCATGGATCAATTGGACCTGTCTTCCAAATTAAATCCATATCTTATGTCCTTGAGCCCCAATTAATTAAAATGATCAATGGTACCTTTCCAATTAACTCTTAATCGGAATGGGTGTACACTTACCAATGATTAAATCCATTAATTGGCACAAGGGGATATTAGAGATAGATTCCATCTTGACCATTGAATGTTCCCACAGCTCTGCTACCACGTACCCAAATCACCGAGGTGTTGACCTACAGTTGGCCTCACTCATTGGTGATTCAAAGCAAATAAATAGATAGAAACTTGAGTTCATTAATGTCTCAGGATTAAGAGCTTACTGTTAGGGAATTATGAGAGCAAACCTTAATATAAAGACAGTGTTTATAAGGTGCTTCTCATGGTCCTTCAATACATCCAATGTACCAGCACTATGATCCAGAATCTTTCATTCTGATGATCGAGACAAATCACACTATCTCATAGTGATTAAAATGTTGCAACCTTGTCAGTATGAGATGTCCAGTCTCATCACTGGTTGTGAAGATATTCAAGTATAAGATTTATTATACATATCTCCTGTATGTGGATCTCATCCATACACATGTATTATATCTAGTATACTTATGGACTCCGGTTCATCTCATGAACCATTATGTCATTCGTATTGGTTATGTACAAGTATATAATTAAACATCATTCATCTCATGAAATAGAAAGCATGAATATATTGATTAATAAAGAAATGAATCAATTTATTACATCATATGCTGGTATTGAGACCATAAAACTAACAATCTCCCACTTGGACTCAATGCCAGTCTGGGTGACATCTCATGCCCATCCCGTCTACATGCTGCTCAAAGACTTTGGTGGTCAAAGGCTTAGTAAAGGGATCTGCCAGATTGTCTGCAGAGGCTATCTTGGTGATAGCAATATCACCTCTCTGCACAATCTCTCTGACCAAGTGATACTTCCTCTGTACATGCTTTTGGCTCTTATGGCTCCTGGGTTCCTTGGACTGTGCGACTGCCCCGCTGCTGTCACAGTAAACTGTGAGCGGCTGTCGCGCCAAAGGTACCACTCCAAGTTCCTGAAGGAATCTTTTGAGCCATGCTGCTTCTTTAGCTGCTTCACAAGCGGCTACATATTCAGCCTCCGAGGTGGAATCAACGGTACATTCCTGTTTAATACTCCTCCAGCTGATAGCTCCCCCACCAAGCATAAACACATATCCAGAAGTTGATTTCCTGGAATCCTTATCCAACATAAAGTCAGAATCCGTGTATCCGACTGGAATCAACTCATCACTACCATAAATCAACATGTAATCTCTAGTCCTTCTCAAGTATTTGAGAATACATTTTACAGCAGTCCAATGATCAGGCCTGGGTTAGACTGATATCTGCTGACTAGGCCCACTGCATGATAGATATCCGGTCTAGTACATAGCATAGCATACATGAGACTACCCACAGCCGAAGCATATGGTATTGCTCTCATTTGTTCCTTTTCATCAGGTGTCTTGGGACACTGATCCTTGGAAAGGTTCATTCCATGCCTGAAAGGTGTGATACCCTTCTTGGAATCTTGCATAGCAAACCGTACCAGTACCTTATCTATGTATGCAGCTTGGGATAAGCCTATCATCCTATTTTTCCGGTCTCGATGGAGTTTAATCCCTAGGATGTAGCTTGCTTCTCCCAAGTCCTTCATATCAAAAGTCTTAGCCAACCAAACTTTCACTGTTGACAACAGTCCTATGTCACTCCCTAGGAGTAGGATGTCATCGATATATAATACCAGAAAAACTACCCTGCCTCCTTCAGTTTTCATGTACACACATGACTCATCCGGATTTTGACAAAAACCAAATGACTTGATTGCCTCGTCAAAACGGATGTTCCAACTCCGGGATGCCTGCTTCAATCCATAAATGGACTTCTGCAGCTTGCAAACTCTTTGCGCTTGGTTGTTAGCTACAAAACCGTCTGGTTGCATCATATAGATGTCTTCCTCAAGATGGCCGTTGAGAAAAGCCGTCTTGACATCCATTTGCCACATCTCGTAATCAAGATGAGCTGCAATGGATAAGAATATCCGGATGGACTTGAGCATGGCTACCGGCGAGAATGTTTCCTCATAATCGATGCCTTCTTTCTGAGTATAACCTTTCGCAACAAGCCTGGCCTTAAAGGTCTCCACTCTTCCATCCGGTCATCTCTTTCTCTTGTAGACCCACTTGCACCCAATAGGTTTAATATTGGCAGGCAAGTCCACAAGTGTCTAGATCTGATTAGAGTACATCGACTCCATCTCAGCTTTCATAGCTTCCTGCCAACGTCCCGAGTTTGCGTCATTGATTGCTTCATCATAGTTACAGGGATCTTGTTCTTGCTCTTCCGGGATTGCCTCGTAAAACTCTCCCAAAAGCGAGAACCTCACAGGGGGTCTGATAATTCTCCCACTATGACGAGGCGCTGGTGTAACCACTGGGTCAGGAAAGGGCCGATTCTCTTGAAGTTCGGTTATATTTGGATTTGGAATCGATTGCTCTTGAATTTCTTCCAAGATAACCTTTTCTAAAGATTTTCGGTAATTCATATAATCTTCCTCCAGAAAAACCGCATTGGTACTGACAAGCACCTTTTGCTCTCTGGGATTATAAAATAACCAACCTTTAGTTCCTTTGGGATATCCTATAAAAGTGCATACTTCCGACCTCGTTTCCAACTTATCCGTCTTAACCTTCAGCACGTGTGCTGGATAACCCCAAATGTGTAAATGTTGTAAACTAGGCTTTCGTCCAGACCACAACTCCCGGGGAGTCTTAGGTACAGACTTAGATGGTACGTGGTTTAGTATGTACATTGCAGTGTCCAAGGCATGTCCCCAAAAGAATATAGGTAATCCTGAGAAACTCATCATAGACCTGATCATATCTAAAAGAGTCTGGTTCCTTCTTTCTGCTACTCCATTCTGTTGAGGCATACCAGGAGCAGACAACTGGGATAGAATCCCATTCTCTGATAAGTATCCCATAAATTCAGCAGAGAGATATTCTCCTCCTCGATCTGATCGAAGAGTCTTGATACTTTTACCTAATTGCTTTTCCGCTTCCGCTCGAAACTCTTTGAACTTTTCAAAAGCCTCGGACTTGCGGTGCATAAGGTATATGTATCCATTTCTTGAGTAATCATCGGTGAAAGTGATGAAGTACTCATATCCTCCTCTGACGTTTATGGGTCCACACACATCAGTATGCACTAATTCCAATAAATCTTTGGCCCTATTGCCCTTAGATGAAAAAGGTCTTTTGGTCATTTTGCCTTCCAAACAGGAATCGCAGACAGGCATTGGTTCTACCACCAATGAAGGCAAGATACCATCTTTCACTAGCTTGTCAATCCTGTTTAGGTTTATATGACCTAGCCTCAGGTGCCAAAGTTTTGTTGGATTAGATGAATGTGATTTCCTCTTTAATGATGGTCTATTAATTGTTTCGGTATCATGTATCTCATACATTGTGGGAGTTAACAGATAAAGTCCATTGATTACCTTGCCAGAACAAATAAAAGTACCGTTCCTCTTTATGACAACTTCAGTACCAAAAGTAATAGAATAACTTTTATTCACCAAACTAGAAACTGAAATTAAATTCCGTCGTAAAGACGGTACATATAGAGTGTCTGACAAAACCAATTTATTATTTGAAAAACATAAAGTAATAACTCCTACTGAAACCGCTCATGCCTTAGCATCAGATCCTAGGTTGACAATGACTTCCCCATCACTTAGCCTCCTGGTTTCCTTGAACCCCTGCAACGAGTTACATATGTGATTAGTTGCACCGGAGTCAACACACCAGGATTCTGAAGTACTAGTTGCAAAACTAACTTCAGAAACAAGTGACTCAATCATACCTGGGGTCTTCTTCTTAGACAGATAATCAGGACAATTCCTCTTCCAATGTCCTGTCATACCACAATGAAAACACTTTCCTTTTGTACCTGCACCCTTAGCCTTTGCCACACCACCAGTAGCACCATTCTCTGCTTTAAGACCCTTGGGAACTGATTTCTTCTTGCCTTTCCGCCCTTTGCCTTTCGGCTTGGACTTGGCATTTGACTTTTCTGTCATCAGGGCAGTTGGCTTTTTCATGATCCCTTCAGTTGCTACCAGCTGGCTAGACAGCTCAGCTAGAGTCAGATTCATTTTGTTCATATTATAATTGACCTTAAAATTGTTGAATGAATCTGGTAGCGACTCAAGGATTATGTCAATCTGCGATTCTGCATCAATCGCGGCACCCAGTATATCCAACTCATTCAATGAGTCCATCATCTTAAGCATATGGTCCTGTACTGGTGTACCCTCAGCCATCTTGGTGCTTATAAGCACCCTCATAGCTGCCTGCCTAGCACGCCTGCCATGTTCCGCAAACATCTCCTTTAAGTTCGATATCATATCATATGCAGTCTTAAAGGATTGATGTTGGTGTTGCAAAACACTAGACATGGATGCCTGAATATAACATCTGGCCATCTCATCGTCTTTGATCCACTTAGCATAAAGGTCTTTCTGTTCCTGTGATGCATCTGGCATAGGCTCATCAAGGGGGGTTGTGGTAAGGACATATTTGTATCCAGAAGCAGTCAGGATAATATCCAGATTTCTTTTCCAGTCCACGTAGTTGGATCCCACCAATTTGTTCTGGTTGAGGATGGTCGCAAGTGGATTGAAAGTATACGAATTCATGCTGAATAAATTAAAGCACATAACCAGATATTCAATAAAAGAATATGAATGACATTAAGATTTAGTATTCTACCAAATTTATGTAGGAATCCTCATAACCACTAAATTTAGAATACATCGGAATCCCAATCCCTTAGGGCATGCCTCCTAGGGGAGTGCGAATGTCCTTGGATTGGTGCGGATCAAAGTTCGTCAAAATTAGAATTAAGACTAACTATCCATGATCCCCATCATTCATTATTGTAACGCCCCACCCCTTACCATGCATGATATTGTCCGCTTTGACCCACTGGCCTCACGGTTTTGTTTCTGATGGGCCTCAACCCATCAAAAGGCCTCATGCTAAGTAAGGGTGTAAGCTCTACATATAATCCCAATCACTTTCCTCTCTATAGTCGATGTGGGACTCCTCCGGGGCGTCACATTCCACCCCCCTTAAAGGCTGCACGTCCCTGTGCAGTAGCCTGCCAGCCCCTGTAGCCTGCCAGCCCTCTTGGCCCGCCCACATGGAAGCCCGCCCACTTGCACCAGACCACGGCAGGGGACCCACACTCGAACTAGTCGAGAGTCGGCTCTGATACCATTTGTAACGCCCCACCCCTTACCATGCATGATATTGTCCGCTTTGACCCACTGGCCTCACGGTTTTGTTTCTGATGGGCCTCAACCCATCAAAAGGCCTCATGCTAAGTAAGGGTGTAAGCTCTACATATAATCCCAATCACTTTCCTCTCTATAGTCGATGTGGGACTCCTCCGGGGCGTCACAATTATTATCTAGGTATCTCATACCAAATAATGTATGACTCCCGATTAACTTTGGTTTCTAAAATACATGATGCAAATCCTAGGGGATACTACATCACTATTTTAGTTAAGTGTGACCCACCAACTAATATTGAATGACAACCGTCATGGGCAGCTCCTCCTAGGGGAGTGAACCCCTACCACGTCTCACCAATACTATCCATTGGAGATCCATATCTAGTAACCAGACAAATAAAAGCCCTCCGAAGGAACGGCCACACTCTTGGTGGCGCGAGGCTAATACTTTCCTTACAATGGACCTATGGTGGAAAATCATGGGGATTTCTAAAATTAAATGCCCCGCTCCCACTTAATATTTTAGAATTGAGGATTTCCTTTTTAAGGTATTAAGGCCCACATATAAATATGAACATCAAATCATCTCATGATATGGTCTAAGATTGGTTCCAAGTCAAGTTATTATAAGGAAAGTCTAGTTTTTAAAATTAGTGTTACCAATGTGTCCATCTCATTAGTCATCAACACTAATTAGAATTCTTTCCAAAAATAATTTGATTTGACCAATTTTAGTAACTTGCTATGTTTAGATCAGATTTGGAAACATTCTAAATAAAGCATTCAACTATAAATAGAAAACACTAAAATTAGAAACTAGTCCTCTCCTCCACATGGCCCAGGCGGAATAGACTTCTTGGACTTCTAGACTTTCCAAAAACTTGGAATTCCTCAAACTCTTTGGGAAACTCCAAAACACCTTTGGTAATCTTCAAACTCTTTGATTAGGAGTCCAACTTCACTTTCCTTCTTAGTCTCGGACGTCGCCAGAATTTACAAATTAAGAAAATTACATAAATTCCTATGTCTCTACGATGAGACTTACATGATAATCTATTAATGGAAATAAAAAGGCACATAGGGAATTTCACCATGCCTTGCCCTGAACCGGGAAACCAAGGAAACCATGATGCCTTTTACAACTTGCCAAAAATAAACATTCAACCATAAAAAAAAGTAAAAGACTTGTGGGCCATATAGAGAGGACATGATAACCTGCATGTTAGTATCTTTCTTCGCTAGAATCCCCTTGTCTTTCTGTTGCCAGTCAACCCCAAACCACTCACTCAGTGTTGTTTCAAATATTATGATCTCCTGGTCAGTAGTTGGAAAATCATGGTAGAAGGTTTCCATCTTTGAAGCATGTCGATTAAGCCTGCGCTCCTGTAATATGTATAGCTGCTCCAAGTCAACAAGAATTAATCACCTGAGTCCTCTCAATGTCATTTAAGAGTTTCTCCATAGCAATAGTGATTTCGCTCTGAGCAATAACAGGTGCATCTAATGCTTGGCGCTTGTGCTCAAGCTGTGCTTGAAGACGAGAGAGCCTTCCTTCCACATCATGCTAAAATAAGGCGATGGGACTCTGATTGCAAAGATTCACCGTGGTCTCTAGATTAGTGAGGAATTCGTCAAAAGCGGCTCTAAGAGGTCTCACATCCAGGGGAGCCCAATTTGAACTAAAGGCAATGTTCACAACATAACAGCAGCTAACCAATTGATCAAGCTTATTTTAAGTTGTTGATCGTGTTAAACACCCCAGACAACATCATCTTCAAATTGTCCTTCCGCAGCTAGCAAAGGGACAACTTCAAGACGAATCGTCAGGGGTCGCTGGAACAACGGCTAATGCGGTGCTTTCAACATGCTCTTCTGTGTCCATGCAGACCGAAGAACAGGTGCCTTCACCAACTGCATGAGTAAAATCATACCAGACAAACATGAGAAATGGTCAAGAAAATAAAGAAAATTAACATATATGCAGAATAAGAAAAAAGCTACCTGGTATAATGGGTTTTTCATCTTCGTCCACCGCAGCTTTGGGTTGCTCTTCCAAAAGGTCCTCAACTTCAGCGCGAAGGATTCGGGCTTCTATGTTAACAAGTTGAATCGCTTCATCAACCTCAATCTGGGGATCATTGAAAGAAGATGTAGGGACGCGAACTGAGCAGGGGAGCCCGGCGTGGAGGGGTTGCCTCGCGTGCGGTGCCCACCCAGCTGGTCCCCCACAGGGGATGGGCGAGGCCCAGGGCCCCGCGCCTATTGTGTACACTCGGGCTGTAACCTCTTGGCTGTAACCCTTGTGCGTTTGTCCCACATCGAGTGTGAGGGCCTCCCACCCTTGGTATATTAGCCGTAGCGTAACCAAAGGGTGTACCACTACACTCACCAGGTGAGTGTAGTGGTACACCCTTTGGTTACGCTACGGCTAATATACCAAGGGTGGGAGGCCCTCACACTCGATGTGGGACAAACGCACAAGGGTTACAGCCAAGAGGTTACAGCCCGAGTGTACACAATAGGCGCGGGGCCCTGGGCCTCGCCCATCCCCTGTGGGGGACCAGCTGGGTGGGCACCGCACGCGAGGCAACCCCTCCACGCCGGGCTCCCCTGCTCAGTTCGCGTCCCTACAAAAAGGCCGGGCGCCTATTGTGTACACTCGGGCTGTAACCTCTTGGCTGTAACCCTTGTGCGTTTGTCCCACATCGAGTGTGAGGGCCTCCCACCCTTGGTATATTAGCCGTAGCGTAACCAAAGGGTGTACCACTACACCTCACCAGGTGTGGTGAGGTGTAGTGGTACACCCTTTGGTTACGCTACGGCTAATATACCAAGGGTGGGAGGCCCTCACACTCGATGTGGGACAAACGCACAAGGGTTACAGCCAAGAGGTTACAGCCCGAGTGTACACAATAGGCGCGGGGCCCTGGGCCTCGCCCATCCCCTGTGGGGGACCAGCTGGGTGGGCACCGCACGCGAGGCAACCCCTCCACGCCGGGCTCCCCTGCTCAGTTCGCGTCCCTACAGAAGACATGTTGGATTTTGTTGCTGGTGGGTGGGAAGCCTCAGAAATCGTTGCTCTCTCCTCGGCAACTGACTCTGGGATTACTGGTAGCTCGGTAGCAGTTGTATTATTCAGGTTTTCTGCCACCTCCAACTATACAAGAGAATCCGAATATGACCGATCTGTGAAGAAAAAAAAATGATAATTCATTGGTAATAGGAAAAGAAATGCACCGGAAGATAAAGCAAAGTATTTTCGAAGAATCCTATTACTAAGGGTCAAAATACTTGAGTCTCACTAGGTTTAATAGATGGCTCTTAAGTTGTCACTTCGGCATCGGCACCAACGACAGGGAGAGGCCCTTCTGTCGAAACCGCCTCGTTATTTATAGAGGGATCCACAACTCTATCTTGCACTGACGTATTACTAGATTCAGTGAATGGAAGTTGAATCGTTTCATCTCCTTTTTGCATGGATGGTTGTGCTTCAGAAGTTTTTTCCGCTTGTGGCTGTAGATCTGTCGTAGCATTTATTGTGCTTGAATCCAACCCTTTCTGTACAATGGGTGGATGTTCTGCTGTCATAAAAGTTTCTGTATTATCCTCTACTTCCTTATGTACAATGGGAGTAGGTATAAACCCTTCCAAAATAGGCATCTCCTCCACACGCTCCGAGATGATAAGAGTCGGAGAAGGTATTTCTACTCTAGTCGTCCCATCTACCTCTGTGTGGGGAGATTTCCATAGCTCCAGGATTACGCTAATCACGGTCATCAGACAGGATTAAGTATTCTCACGTGCCATCCACGCGTCACCTACGTGGCGCCAGATTCACCTCGGCTACAAGGACAGGGACTCCAGCCGAAATCAGGCAGGTCCGGGCCGCTAGCGCCGAGCTTGGCTACCCCAGGTGCCCGCCTCGGCTGAAAACGCCACCTCGGCCGAAGGTGCCGAAGCAAAAGCCAAAGCAAGAAGAGTTTCCACTCGCGCCCTTCGCCCCCCACGTCATCAGACACGTGGGGGGATAAGGGCGCGAGCCAGTAAGACAGATGCGACATCAGGCCGTCCACAATCTTCGCCAGATCCCTGACAGGCGGCATCCAGCGGCTAAGGCCAAATCAGGACAAGGCCCGAGGGTAGATCCGATGGTACCCCTACCGCCAAAGGCATCCAACACAATCTGGCCCAACGTGACACGCATTTAATGCGATATGGGCCGATCCGACTGGCATTAAATGCAAAGCGGGCTGGATTGGACCGCATTAATTACTTTGTGGGCTGATGATGACTTCCCAGTCAAGTCATGGGACCCACACCAAAATATCCTCCAAATCGTCTATAAGTAGGGCTTCATTTCACATGTAAAGGTACGCACAATCCAACCCAGAGGGTCGTTACTCTGCCTCCCTTCTTCCTCTCCTCCCTTTGTTCCAGTTCATTCACTGACTTAGGCATCGGAGAGCCTTGCGCCGCTCAGGCCAGGGTCCTCTGACCGTTTGCTCTCTCTCCTTTCAGGTTTTCAGGCAGCGGGTAATCTTCTTCATTTGGATAAGTCCTGTAAGGCACCCCGATTATTGTGGGTCATCATTTTTCTGCACCTACAATTGGCGCCGTCTGTGGGAAAGCACTATCCCAACCCTCCAAACATTCCAAACCTTCCCAATCTTTCCAAAAACCATGCATCCGAAAGCTAAGAAAGGCGGAGAGTCCCAGAGAGCAACTTTCGCGCGTCCAGACCCGTTCGCAGACGTCCCTCCTCAGGGACGGCCCGCAGCGGACCGTGGCGCATCAGCAGGCGAGGAGCGCGTAGCCTCGCGACCCTTCATCGAATCTCCTTTCCGTGAGGGGTTCGAAACCTCGTGCTCTGACGATGAAGTCCCGCCTCCCCCACGAGGGGAGCGTCGACGCGATCACCCTTCCAAAGGCAAAGCTCCGGCGGTGGAGGAGCCTCGCCACATGCAACCCCCTGATACTGGAGGAGACATCGCAGCTCAAAACGCTCCCCTCCAGGAACAGGAGCGAGTAATCCGCCAACTCCAGCAGCAACTGAGAGCGGTGCAAAATGCCTCTCAAAGGCAGCCCTCAGAGCCCCAAGGAGAGAAGAGAGCTATCCAAAGCAAGGTAGTCCAGCCATCCCGAGAGGATCTAAGGGCCTTTCTGGATAAAAAACGTAGCCATGCCTACGATGAGGGCTCGAGCAACACTCGTGGCCATCATGGCCGCGACGGGCGAGCTCATAGCCATCATGATCGAGGCCATGCAAAGCGGAAGTCAAGAGCGCCAACGCCGGACAAGGACGACGAGCAGGAGCGGCTCGACAAGCGCATCAAGCTGGCTCTCCAACGCAATCTGGAAATGCGGGACCAGCAAGAGATCTGTGGCCCCCACCGATCTAGGGGCCACCCCATTCACGCGGGACATCGAGAGAACTCCTTTGCCTAAGAAGTTTTCAGTCTCGCGGTTCGTCCCCTACGACGGATTGTCTGACCCGTCTGCTCACCTCCGTCATTTCTCCCAAAAGATGTCCATCTGGGGGAACGAGGGCCATCTCAACTGCAAGATCTTTTCCTCTAGTTTGAGCGACCTCCCTCTGAAGTGGTTCTGCGCTCTGCCCGAGAAGTCCATTTCGAGTTGGAAAGAGCTCCAACTCTCCTTCCTCAAGAAGTTCCAGGCCTACAGCGTCGTCCCCAAAACCGATGCCGACATCCTCGCTCTAAAGATGAAGCAGGGCGAGACCCTCACCCAGTTCGCCCGGCGATTCTGGGCAATTTATAGCCAGATCGAAGATACCAGAGAAGAAGTGGCGATTTTCGCCTTCCAGAATGCCCTGCTACCAGGGCATGAGCTGCGGAAGGATTTGGCGGGAGATCCTGCTCCCTCCATGCCGGCCTTGATGTCCCGGATAAAACGCTTTATCGCCCGGGAGGAGGACGAAATCAGAGCTCGGGAGGAGGAAGGCCGCGAGATAGCAGACCCGGAACCCAAGGAAAGGAGCAGCCAGTCTCAGCAGCGGGGCAAGAAGCCATTCCAGAGGCAAGAGCCGGAGCAGGCCTGGGTCTCCAATTCGGCAAGACCCTCAACGTCCCGATCTGGGGGCGGCGGGAGGGCCAGACCTCCCTCCGACGCCCGCCAGTCTATGAGCATCGTCTTCAAGGAGCCGATCCACCAGGTTATGAACAAAGTCAAGTCTCAACCGTTCTTCAGATGGCCTCGTCCTTTGGCAGGCGATCCCTCCACTCGTGGCCAGTCCAGGTTTTGTGCCTACCATAAGGGCAACGGGCACAGGACCGAAGAATGTAGGACTCTGAAGTTTCACTTGGAGAGGCTCGCCAAGGAAGGCCATCTCGCGGAGTTTGTGAAGGCAGGAGACGTCAGCAGTGGCGGCGGTAGCCGAGCTCATCAGAGCGTGGCCAGGGATCCAGACAGTGAAGACTCCGAAAAGATCATCAATGTGATCCACCTGGCGCCCTCAGCTCGAGATAGCCCTCAGGCTCGTGCCGAAGCCAGGAGGGCCTCGCACGGGAAGGAAGTATTGAAGGCCGAGCTCGGGCCAACGCCCAAGAGACCTCACCGCAACCGTCCAGCAATCTCTTTCTCAGATAAAGATCTGGAGGGAATCCAGCTCCCTCACAACGACCCTCTACTCTTGACCATGAAGCTGAAGGACTTCACTGTGAAGAGGATCCTCGTCGACTCCGGCAGTTCCTCCAAGGTCCTCTACTAGGAGTGCTTCAAGAAAATGAACCTCTCAGAAGCCAACCTCACGGAGGTCCGTGCGCCCCTGCTAGGGTTATCCGCCAAACCAGTTTATCCCAAGGGTAAAATCACCCTGGAAACCCGAGTGGCGGAGCCTCCGTGCTGGCCGACTTCCTAGTCGTGGACACCCCTTCTCCTTACAACGTCATCCTGGGCAGAACGTGGCTCCACAAATTAGAAGCAGTCCCCTCTTCCCTTCACCAGAAACTAAAATTTGTGCACGAGAATAAGGAGGGCAAGATGGAGGTGGTCACAGTAGAAGGAGATCAGCAGCAGGCCAGGCAATGCATGCTGGCTGTGGTCCCAACAGAGAAGGAGCCGGAGCGCATCAACCTGGCGGAGTTTGAAAAGGGTCTAGATGAGATCGGCCGAGATCCTGACAAGAAAAGTATTGAAGACCTAGCCAAAGTCAGACTCGACCCAGCTGACCCTGATAGGTTTTTCCTGATTGGCACGCAGCTACCAGATGAAGAGAGAGCCGAGCTCTCAAGGTTCCTAGTGCAGAACGTGGATGTCTTCGCCTGGACCCCGAGCGAAATGCCCGGGGTCAACCCCGAGGTCATGTGCCATAGGCTGAATGTTGATCCCAGCCACAAGCCAGTAGTGCAAAAAGCCCGAAGGACAGGGTTACAGCAGACAGACGCGGTAGTCGAAGAGGTCGACAAGTTACTGGAGGCAGGCGCAATCCGGGAGGTCCAGTACCCGGTCTGGCTGGCCAATACGGTGGTGGTTAAGAAGAAAACGGGCAAATGGAGGGTGTGCGTGGACTTCACCGATCTCAACAAGGCCTACCCTAAAGACAGTTTCCCCCTTCCGAAGATTGATCAAATGATCGATGCCACCGCCGGCCACGACCAAATGAGCTTCCTTGACGCCTATAGGGGCTACCATCAGCTTCCGATGTATGAGCCAGACGAGGAGAAAACCGCATTCATAACCCCCCGCGGCACTTATTGCTACAAAGTCATGCCCTTCGGACTGAAGAACGCGGGGGGGGGGGGGACATATCAGCGTCTCGTGACAAAGATGTTCCAGGCTCAACTCGGCAAAATGGTGGAAGTCTACATTGACGACATGGTCGTCAAGTCCAAGCTCTCCAACGACCATCTGGCGGATCTGGCCCAAGTCTTCAGCATCCTTCGCGCGTTCAAGCTCAAGTTAAATGCTTCCAACTGCGCCTTCGGCGTAGCCTCTGGCAAGTTCCTCGGAAGCTTGGTAACGCGGAGAGGGATAGAGGCCAACCCGGACCAGATCGCTGCAATCTTGGGCATCCAGAGCCCATCTACTACAAAGGAAGTTCAGAAGCTCACAGGCATGGCTGCAGCACTTAATCGCTTCATCAGTCGATCATCAGATAAGTGCAGGCCTTTCTTTCAGCTTCTAAGAAAAAATTTAAATTTCAGTGGACCCCTGAGTGCGACCAAGCATTGGCAGCACTCAAAACTTATTTGTCTTCACCTCCCTTACTCTCTACCCCGACCCAGGGGGAGATTTTGTATTTATATCTTGCGGTCTCGGATCATGCGGTGAGCTCCGTCCTCATCAGAGAGGACGAAGGAGTACAGAAACCAATTTACTATACGAGCAAGACCCTGCTTGACGCCGAGACCAGATACCTTTTGTTGGAAAAGCTCGCGCTGGCGCTCGTCAGCGCCTCCCGCAAGCTCTCCCATTATTTCCAATACTACACCATTGTGGTGATCACGGAGCATCCACTCCGTTCCATATTCAAAAAAGCTGACTTTTCAGGGCAAATCTCTAAGTAGGCAGTCGAACTGGGGCAGTATGATATTCAGTACCGTCCCTGAACTGCGATCAAAGCCCAAATTCTGGCTGACTTCATCGTAGAGTTCGTTTCGCCAAGCTCGGCTCCGACCCAGCCCGGCACGGCGCTAGGGGGCGTAAGGCAAGAGCCTGAAGTTACCAAGGTCGAACAAGCTCCCACTGGGACATGGAAGATCTTTGTTGACGGTTCGTCCACCTCCAAGCGAGCTGGCACCGGCATAGTCCTCCAATCGTCGGAGGGACTGGTCATGGAGCAAGCCTTCACCTTGGACTTCAAAGGAACAAACAATGAGGCAGAGTATGAAGCGCTGATAGCAGGGTTAAACAGCGCCCGAATCCTCAGAGCCCAGCACCTGGTAATCTTCAGCGATTCGCAACTGGTGACTAGCCAGCTCGCTGGGGACTACCAGGCCCGGGACGACAGGATGGCGGCCTACTTAGCCCTCGCACAAAAGCTACTCTCTCATTTCCAGACAGCCGAGGTCAAGCAAATCTCCAGAGACACCAACGCACACGCTGACGCGCTTGCAAACCTGGCCTCCGCTGTCGAAGCAGGAAAGAGAAGGACTGTTGAAGTTGGGTCGATATCAAGATTAAGCTTAGAGCTCCACTCACCTCGACAAGTCCTTTGTGCCGACCTCGGCCCGAGCTGGATGGATCCGATCATCTCCTACTTGAAGGACGACCAGCTCCCCGAGGACAAAACCGAAGCCCATCGAATCAGACTCAATGCAGCTCGATTCTGGTTATCTCCTGAAGGCAAACTCTACAGAAAATCCTTCACGGGTCCATACCTCCAATGCGTCCACCCCAGCAAGGTGGACAACTTCCTGTATGAAATCCACGAAGGAATCTGTGGCAGCCACATCGGGGGCCGATCACTGGCCTATAGGGCAATAAGCCAAGGTTACTGGTGGCCTTACATGCAAAAGGATGCGCAAGTGTACGCCAGGAAATGCGAGAAGTGCCAGAAGTTCTCTCACTCCCTTCATCAGCCAGCGCAAGACCTGAGTCCCCTCTCAAGTCCGTGGCCCTTCGCTCAATGGGGGCTGGACATTGTGGGACCTCTTCACCGAGCTCCGGGGAACAAGAGGTGGCTGATCATTGCGACGGATTACTTCACGAAGTGGATTGAAGCTGAGCCGCTGTCCTCCATCACGGATAGGGATTCCAGAAACTTCGTATGGAAGAACATTATAACGAGGTTCGGCATCCCTAGGACCCTGATTTCAGACAACGGGACTCAGTTCGACTCCAAATCCTTCAAGGACTTCTGCCAAGAGCATGGCATCAAAAACCATTACTCCACTCCAGCATATCCACAAAGCAATGGCCAGGCTGAAATTTCTAACAAGGTAATCCTGGACGGCCTCAAGAAGCGGTTAGACAAGGCAAAGGGGAGATGGGTGGAGGAGCTTCCCAGCATGCTGTGGGCGTACAGAACAACTTCAAGGCGATCCACCTCGGCGACACCTTTCTCTCTGGCTTATGGGATGGAGGCGGTCATTCCTTTGGAAATTGGCCTCCCCACTCTGAGGACAGAATTGGTCGACCAGGGCCGAAACGACACACACTTGGCAATGGAGTTGGACCTAGCAGACGAGCATCGAGAAGCAGCGGCCCTACGGCTGACTGACTATCAGCAGCGGCTAGCTAGAGGCTACAATGAAAAAGTCAGAGAAAGAAGTTTCTCCGTTGGAGAGCTAGTCCTGAAGAAAACCCTGCCAGCTGACAAAGATCCAAATGAAGGAAAACTGGCCCCGAACTGGCACGGCCCATTCAAGGTGGTCTCACTGGCGGGACGATCCTCTTACAAGCTCGAAGACTTAGAAGGCAAGCCGTTGCCGAGACCATGGAATGCATCCCACTTGAAGAAATTCTATTTTTGAAGATGTAACATGAACCTCAGAATCAATGAAAGCAGCTTTTGCCATCGATCTGTGTCATCTCTCCTTATCTGAGTTCGGCAGCTCGTGTCCTTGACCCTGGAGAAGGCTTCGAGTTCATACACTCAGTCGTCTCCTAAAGCTCGGGTCCTTGACCCTGGAGAAGGCTTCGAGTTCATACACTCAGTCGTCTCCTAAAGCTCGGGTCCTTGACCCTGGAGAAGGCTTCGAGTTCATACACTCAGTCATTTCCTAAAGTTCGGGTCCTTGACCCTAGAAAAGGTTTCGAGTTCATACACTCAGTCGTTTCCTAAAGTTCGGGTGCTTGACCCTGGAAAAGGCTTCGAGTTCATATACTCAGTTGTTTCCTAAAGTGTGGGTCCTTGACCCTGGAAAAGGCCCCGAGTTCATACACTCAGTCGTTTCCTAAAGCTTGGGTTCCTAACCCTGGGAGAGGCTTCGGGTTCATACATCCAGTCGCTTCCTAAAATTCCGGGTTCATACACCTCTCCAGATCGTTCCCGAACTCAGGCCCATGCAGCCGAGATCATCAAGACTCTGTGATCATCTCAGCACAAGACAGTTCATCTCGGGCGATGCTGATCCGTTTTGGCCAACGACAGTTTTTCAAAAGAAAAAGAGCAGTGCAAGCACTAAAGTGCAAAAAAGCAGCACAGAAATACAAACATCGAAATTATATGTTCAAAAAAGCAAAAAGGAAGCGTTGTACACAAATTGTATGATCTCAAAAATTTACTCTTTTATTCATTGTAATTACTTCATTACAAGGGTGACAGAGAAGAAAACAAAGTACAGAAAGGAGGCTCGCAGTCCTCTGAAAGCAGAAAAAGAAATAAAGACTGGGAGGCTCTGATCTTCACCAACTCTTCAGTCCAGTCTCCAGCGCCCTGAGCTCTTCAACGCCCTTTAGATTGCAAGCTTGAAGACTCCGATCCTCGTTGGTCCACTGTTTGGAGGCTTTGGGGGACTCTGAATTTCACAGAGCTCTACAATACGCTTTGGTTGGTCAGACCAAAGTTCGCAAGCAAGAGCTCCCTCAGCACAGAGACCCTGGACCTCGCTGAGCTCTTCAATACCCTATGGTCAGTGAGACCAAAATTTGAAGAGCCCCTCGGTCCAGCGGTGTCTCGATCCTGACCGCCGAGCAGAGCCCCTCGGTCCAGCGGTGTCTCGATCCTGCCCACCGCTCGGCGGTCTTGACATCCCACAAGAAGTGTGGTTCCACGCGGAGTCCTATGGGATGAAAATAAGACCCCCAAATGCCGGGGGCGCCACCAACCAACAGCTACAAAGATTCCTATGCAACTGGACCGGGGAGGGTTGGCCGTGGACCCACGTTCAGAGAGCGCGTAGTCCACGAGGATCATCTTCAGAGAGCGCGCAGACTACGACGGACTTCCCCCCTCGGAGAAAGCCGTCTTCTGGCACAGAGGTTCCCCCCGGGTCAAATATTCCTAAGGATCTACCAGACATGGCTGCCAAGGTGGTAAACAGAAAAGGACAGACTCCTATGTCCATGTGAATTAAGCTATCCTAGTTCCTTTTGTCTCTCCCATGGCGAGCCTACCAATTCTATTTATGAGAAGAAGAATGGCCCAGTCTCCGAAGGAAGTTATGAGGCGAGGTCTCCCACGAGAAGCGCTTCTTCCTATATGATGACCAGCGATCCCGATGGCGCCACGTGGAGCCGTTCGCTCGTTTTCTTCATTGGCTGTATCGCCACACTTACTGCTATTTATGGTCTCCAGAATACGGAGGATCGGCACAGATAGCTATGAAGATCGTTCAACTCTCTCTGACTCGAGAATCACACATCACATGAAAGGTATTCAGCCAAATTCGAAAGAAAGAGAAAGAGAGAAAATGCGCAAGTAAAGAAGCTCTGTTTTCCATTGAGGGCAAAGGATATTACAGGGCTGAAAGCTACATATAAAAGATAGAAAGAAAAAAAATTACAAAGAGCAAAAGCAAGAGAGGCGAGACTACTGCGGCTTCGGCGACTCCACCAGATCGATCACCGTCTCTGATGGACCAGCGGTACTGGCCACGACCGCGGCCTTGTCTGGAGCGTCGCCGGTAGTAGGGGCAGCGTCCGGTACTTCACCAGCAACAGGGGCAGGAGAAGCTTCGCTTTGAGGCACGACCGGGGCATCGCCAGCAGCAGCTGGGGCAGCATCCAAGGCAGGGTTAGCTGCAGGGGCTTCGACTGGGGCACTCTCGCCCAGAGGGGCAGAGCTCGGCTCAGGGACCGGGTCCGAGTATTTCGGCAGGTTCCGATAGACTGAGTGGTCCTCGGGAACCCCCATACGCCTCAGTGCGGCCAAGCACCCTTCCTCGAACAAAATGGAGGTAATTTCCTCCACCTGCTTCTTGTATTCTTCGGTGGCCTGGTCCACCCCCCTCTGGAAAGAATATTGCGCCTCGGACAGCAGGGAAGCCTTCTCCTTCTTCAGCTCGGCATTCCCTGACTTCAGCTTCTCGATTTCGGCGCGCCCGGCCAGCACTTCACCGCGCAGCCTCATCGCCTCAGCCGCCGATTCAGACCTCGATCTGGCCAATTCCGACTCCAGCTCGGCAATCCTCTTGGTCCTCGTCGAGATATCACCCTTCAGTTGGTGAGTCTGCGACGTGAGGTCAGTAACACTGACCAGGGTTGCCTCCAGCTGAGTGGCCGCCTCGGCGCTGCTCTTCCTCAGCTCTTCCAGCTCTTTCTTCAACCTCTCCCTCTCCGACTCCAGCTGGGCAACCTTAGCAACGTTCCTGTCGCTCCTTTCCATCACTGCCAGGAGCCTTTGTACGTTCTGCAGGAGGAAAGAGTAAGTCAGATAACGGCATCCGAATTAAAGCACTTGGAGAAGAGCATAGAAGATACTTACCAAGAGATTAGCCTGGATCGCCGAGACCATCAGGCTATCATTGTCGTACCTTGCGTGCATTTCCATGTCTCGCGGCAAGGCACAGGCTTTTGCGAGGGCTCCAATGACGTCAGTGTTCCCCATCAGCCGGTCCTCAACGTTTAGAGGCTTCCCGGGCTGCGTCCCCATCTTGGGCCGCCATGCCACCGGGGCAGTACGAGGACCGGAAGCCGATCCGGACCCTTGCCCCACCGAGACGGTGAGCTCGCAGGCCGCCTCGCTAGCCGCCTTGCTCACCGGCGCACTCTTTTCAGCTGGAGCCTTACCTCCAGGACCTCGCGTAGGAGTCTTATCCTTCGGAGGCTGTTCAGCCCCCGAGTCCTTCTCGCCCGCCTTGGACCTCTTCCTGGGTGGAGATCCCTCCCTCGGGCGATCCGGCGAACGTCGCCACGCTCCCTCGCTCGGTTTAGGGGCAGGAGCAGAAGTGGCGCCAACACCCCCCGAACCCGAAGCCATTCGGGTGCTGGCGGACGAAGGTGTCGAAAAAGAAGATCTCTGCCTAAACTTGGCCGCCAGATCTTTGGTACCAGGCACTCTGGAGCCTCCCTCCATTCCTCCCTCCTGGTCAGATGAGTAAGCGTCTACTATCTCCCTCAGGTTCGGCGACTCCGAGCTAGAAGACGTGGATGCCTCAGCGCCAGACGCGGCTCGGCTCACAGCAGGATCGACTAAAGGGACCCCGGCAGGCACCGCCAAGGTGACAGGAGGATGAGCAGGTTGCAGCTCGTCCTCCGAAGCTGCTTCGATCCTCCTATAGTGGCCGCGGTACCTCGGCGTGTACCCTAGTAGCTTCCAGGCCGATCTGGTCTCATGCCCTTTATACCTCTCGACCTTCTTATGGTCGTCGACGTTCTTTCTCCAGCCTTCGCTCACAGCCCGGCGTCGCCTAGCGTGCAGTTCTGTGCGTAAACAACAGAGTGTCAGCTCGGCGATATATTGGCTGAGCGAAATAAACAGGGAAAAGAAGTAGTATTTACTTGGGACGGCCCCAGGATGACGAGGGACCATCAGCCTCCTGCTCTCACCAGCGCCGAATTCCCAGTCCCCAGACACACAGAAGAGGTCTTCCTCGGCATTCTTACTGGAATCCTCCAGGGCCAGGACGAAGCCTATTCGGCGCTGCTTCCCCCGGAGGTAGTAATTGTCTCCCCCAGCCTTGCAAATGTCATATACGTCCTCGATGTCATGGACACCCAGGTTGGTCCCCAAAATCTCGTTCAGTTTCGCCATGCCCATGATGACTTTGAAGCCATTGGGCATCAGCTGGTACGGGGTAATCGACCACATGCTAAGACAGGCCCTAAGGAAGGGGTGCAGAGGAAATCTGACCCCGCCTTCGATCACGAAGATCAAAGGGATTGGCATCCAGCCGTAGGACCAGCCGCGCATGGCCTGGTCGATGGGATCCGCCGGCTTGAGGCGAACCCCCTGCGGGATGTTGAAAGTGGCCCTAAACCTAGCCATGCCCTCTTCTGTATCTAGTCGAAACCTAGGGGTACCCATGTCTAAAGGAAGAAGATAGCGGAAAGAAACCCTAAAGGTGGATAAACCCTAAAAACCAGACAGGGGCACGAAGTTACTTACAGAAACGAAAGGGCAAGTCAAGAACAGATCCGGGCGTGTCCTACGGTCGTCCTCACCAGAGAAATCTCGAAGAGCAGAGCAGAAATCGAAGGCAGGGGCAAAGGAAATCGGAAAGAAGAAAGAAAGGAGATAACCCTATTTATAGAAAAGGAACCCTCTTTAGGCGCCACTTTCAAATTCGAAGAGACAGATTTCGCAATCCGCGCCTGTTCCATCAATGAGACAGCGCGATCGGTAATGAAACAACACGAGTAACCGTCGGTTCGCTTCCCAGGACGGATAGGACGAAGCATTTATTACCTCAGGAAAGATGAAGCGACACCAGGCATTGATCGCCGCATCTCTGGACAGGTTCTCTAGCTTCTGACCACTAAAGGCTAGGATGCTTAAGAGGTCAAAAGCTAGGGGGCAATTGTGTGGGGAGATTTCCATAGCTCCAGGATTACGCTAATCATGGCCATCAGACAGGATTAAGCATTCTCGCGTGCCATCCACGCGTCACCTACGTGGCGCCAGACTCACCTCGGCTACAAGGACAGGGACTCCAACCAAAATCAGGCAGGTCCGGGCCGCTAGCGCCGAGCTCGGCTACCCCAGGTGCCCGCCTCGGCTGAAAACGCCACCTCGGCCGAAGGTGCCGAAGCAAAAGCCGAAGCAAGAAGAGTTTCCACTCGCGCCCTTCGTCCCCCACGTCATCAGACACGTGGGGGGATAAGGGCGCGAGCCAGTAAGACAGATGCGACATCAGGCCGTCCACAATCTTCGCCAGATCCCTGATAGGGCGGCATCCAGCGGCTAAGGCCAAATCAGGGCAAGGCCCGAGGGTAGATCCGATGGTACCCCTACCGCCAAAGGCGTCCAACACAATCTGGCCCAACGTGACATGCATTTAATGCGATATGGGCCGATCCGACTGGCATTAAATGCAAAGCGGGCTGGATTGGACCGCATTAATTACTTTGTGGGCTGATGATGACTTCCCAGTCAAGTCATGGGACCCACACCAAAATATCCTCCAAATCGTCTATAAGTAGAGCTTCATTTCACATGCAAAGGTACGCACAATCCAACCCAGAGGGTCGTTACTCTGCCTCCCTTCTTCCTCTCCTCCCTTTGTTCCGGTTCATTCACTGACTTAGGCATCGGAGAGCCTTGCGCCGCTCAGGCCAGGGTCCTCTGACCGATTGCTCTCTCTCCTTTCAGGCTTTCAGGCAGCGGGTAATCTTCTTCATTTGGATAAGTCCTGTAAGGCACCCCAATTATTGTGGGTCATCATTTTTCTGCACCTACAACCTCCATCTGTACGATGGGAGGAGATGAAGGAGGAACTATTTCTCTATCTACAGGGACCTCCGATTGTGACTGTACATTAACCGAAAGGTCAGACTCATTAAATCCAACTTCATTATGTATAGAAGCTAGAGTAGAAGAAATAATAGAAGGAAGATCAGAAGAAGGGATCGGACAGAAGATGGAACTTCAGTTGCAGTTACATCCTGCAACTCTTCTTGCGTGTCAGTCAGAGACCGTGAAACCTCTGGCACACCAGTCTCATCAACAAAATCAATTTGTCTCCTGCAAGCTGGAGACGCTTCCATTGTTGCTCTACCTTCATTTCCAAAAGCATAGTCCTCTATCAGGGTGGCAACATCAGCAATAGGAGATGGAGGAATCACAATAGGAGAAGGTGGAACGGCCTAAGAGCTTGAAGGCTTGTCTTTCGCAACTTTTTGACACTAAAAATGTCACTTTGCTTCTTCAAGATCCAGAAAGCTACATGAAGTCGCAGCCTACCATAAATAGGTAATGCTACTTCCCAAAAATCAAATATTGTCAGAATCAAACAAAAACTGCAAGATCCTTCAAGACAGTCAAAAGAGGAGGAGTACACAAGAAGTTTCGGGCCATTTCAAAATCATTTGGCCTAACTTCACTTCTCCAGCAGCTAAAAAGGCGCTTCCGGCGGCGATTGCATCGGAGACACCAAATCTTTGATCAAAGCCTATGGATGGTCTCAAAATACATCCAAAAGGCTCCACGTCAAGTTCCAAGTCAAACCGACAACGTTTGACCCTACATCAACCCTCGAACAACTAAATCAAGCCTCTCGGCGTTGAGAACCACCGAGGCCATCACTCATCAGACAGAGCACATGGACGGCTTCAAAATGCTTACAAAGGGCTACACGTCAAGTTTCAGGTCATTTCGACAACATTTGACCAGACTTTGACGCTCGGAAGCCAAATCAGACCTCTCGGCGGCGAACCTCCCCGGGACCATGGTTTCCAAGACAGAGCCTATGGATCATCTCAAAATGACTCCAATAGGTTCCCTGTCAAATTTCAAGTCAATCGGACATCGGTTGACCGCACATCAAGCAGCGACATCTTCATTGCGATAAAAACAAGTCTACTGGCTATAGGACCCCAAACGGACTCAAAACTCAAACAAAAGCCTATGGTTGGTCTTATTTATTGCTCAGGAGGCTTCACCCCAAATTTTAGGTCATTCCGACATCGTTTCACCCAGTTTCAGCTTCTGACGAAAAATCGGCAGCTCTACGCGACAAAGTCTTCGGCTTTCCCGGAAAATTGGAAACTTTGCACTCCAAAATGCAAGGGTTCTTTTCAAGTTTTCTACAGGGAAATCAGGCCAATAAATGATAAAAAAATGTCAAGAAAAAATACAGAAGAAAAAAGAATCGAAAAACATCAAAAACGGCCGCAAAACGGGAAAAAAAGGGGGAAATCCCCCCAGGTTCGCCAGCCCCTTCGACCATGGAGCCCGGAATCGTCAGGTTGGCCCCGAAAAGCCTGTTTTTCATCGTTTTTCCGCGATTCGAAGCTTCAGACTCCTTTGACATCCGTCAAAATCACGGGTCAATCGTCAAGAGTATCAAAATCAACATTGATCATCAACCGGTCAACCAAAAAAGTGTGCTTTCTACCCGACCGATGGAGAAATCGACAGGATAAATGGCACCGACCCGCTGTTGGCAGCCAATACCTGAAGTTACATGGTCATCCAATGTCGATCTACATAAAGATCAATCGATGATCATCGCCAGAAAAATACCAAAAGACGCGGCACGGCCCGCGACTCTTCAACTGCTCAGCGACCACTTAATGCGATTAATTGACTAGCTTTATTGCAGTCACTAATTCATTTCTTTGGACGGCCCAATCAGAAGCAAGCATCCCGGAATTACAATTCAATTGATTCATAGCATTTAACCCATGAAACTCCTCCCATCATGGCGATTAAAGGCGATTAAATGCCCTCAATCTCCTCCGGCCAATCAGAAGCCAAGAAAAAGGAGTTACAAAATAAAGGAATTAAACCCTATAACTCCTCCCATTATGCGGCTTAATGACAATAAAAGCCCATAAACCCTCCTAAATGGCTACCAAGGGCCTATATATGGGAGAGCACTCCAAAGAAATCAAGATCGAAAAATCAAACTACTTCCAAAGATCAAAATCAGATCAGCTTCCAAGCACAGAAAATGAAGAGAAAGAAAGAGATAAAACTCTACAAAAGTTCTGCACCGGCCACCACTACAAGGTGACAAAAGTCTCTTGGGGGGTACCCCCCCCCCCCAAGGTCTTTGCCTTCTCCTTCTGCCTCCAATGGCTTAGACGTGGCTTTTCAGCCCGACTACTTAGCTTTTTATTAGACATAGGACCTCCTTTTGGTCTTTGTCCTCTAAAAACCAGAGGTTATAGCCAAGCCAAGCGAGTCAAGAGCATCCATTGTTCTCATCTGCATGGATGATGGCGAAGTCCACATATGGCTTGCGACCGTCAATCTGAACGAGCCCCCCATAATATGCTGAGAAGTTAGGTCCGCCTTTTCTTGCTTTTCATTGTAGTTTGTATTTTTCTAAAAGAGACAAAAATCACAACTCTTGTCTTTCATTATTGATAAGAATTGTAAATCGGCTATAAACGCCAAAAATCGGCTATTAACGCCAAAAATCGGCTATAAATGCTAAAAAAATCGCCTTTCACGGCAAATCAAGAAAAATGTCTCTTTTCTTAAATATATGCGCAATGGAAAATCGAAAGAAGTTGATTTCCTTTTTACTTGCGAAGGTCGATCTCCGGATCACCACTTGCAATTCCAAGTAAAATAGAAAATCTAGCACACCCACACAAAAAAAATGTTGATGCCCGCTTTTGCCCCCCGGTCGCGAAAAGGTCGTACCCCACGGACTCCCACGTCCGCCGACCTCAGTAGCACCGAGCAGAACGCGCGGTCCATCAAGCTGGCACACCCGGTGGGACTCGTTAATTTGAGAACACGATGCTAGAAATGAAATATATGCATATCATATCTTTTGCTCTATGCTTATACTTCTTTTCTCGATTCCTTGGCTACTTTCTAATTGGTGGCCTATGTTGGATTTCGCATCTAAAAAAATGAGATGAGATTTTTTGGGAATTTCTAATTCTTTGAATTTATTTCCACTCTTTCTCTTTTCAAAAAAAAATAGAAAATCAGATTTCTCAGTTTAGATTCAAAATTGAGAAACCTTGATCCTCTCCTATCGTTCATCATGCTTGCAAAAATGTTGAGCCTGTTCAACTAAGGATTTGGGCCATCGTTTCTCTTCGATGAGTTCATTAGAGATCTAAAAAAAATCAGATTTCTCAGTTTGGATTCAAAATTGAGAAACCTTGATCCTCTCCTATCGTTCATCGTGCTTGTAAAAATGTTGAGCCTGTTCGACTAAGGATTTGGGCTATCGTTTCTCTTCGATGAGTTCATTAGGGATCTAAAAAAAATCAGATTTCTCAATTTGGATTCAAAATTGAGAAACCTTGATCCTCTCCTATCGTTCATCATGCTTGCAGAAATGTTGAGCCTGTTCGAGTAAGGATTTGGGCCATCGTTTCTCTTCGATGAGTTCATTAGAGATCTATAAAAAAATCAAAAAATCAGATTTTTCAGTTTGGATTCAAAATTGAGAAACTTGATCCTCTCCTATCGTTCATCGTGCTTTGTAGAAATGTTGAGCCTGTTCGACTAAGGTTTTGGGCCATCGTTTCTCTTCGATGAGTTTATTAGAGATCTAAAAAAAAAAATTAAAAAATCAGATTTTTCAGTTTGGATTCAAAATTGAGAAACCTTGATCTTCTCCTATCGTTCATCATGCTTGCAGAAATGTTGAGCATGTTCGACTAAGGTTTTAGGCCATCGTTTCTCTTCGATGAGTTCATTAGAGATCTAAAAAAAATCAAAAAAATCAGATTTTTCAGTTTATATTCAAAATTGAGAAACCTTGATCCTCTCCTATCGTTCATCGTGCTTGCAGAAATGTTGAGCCTGTTCGACTAAGGTTTTGGGCCATCGTTTCTCTTCGATGAGTTCATTAGATATCTAAAAAAAATTAAAAAAAAATCAGATTTTTCATTTTAGATTCAAAATTGAGAAACCTTGATCCTCTCCTATCATTCATCTTGCTTGCAGAAATGTTAAGCCTGTTCAACTAAGGATTTGGGCCATCGTTTCTCTTCGATGAGTCTATTTGAGATCTAAAAAAGCAAAAAACAAAAAACAAAAAGACATAGACCACTAAGGTTAAACCAATTGCGTTCTTTGATCACGGTTGATTCAAGAAATGCCTTGTCCAGAGTGTGGAGACAACTTGACTATTCTAGGCAAGAGTCCTCCAAACGGGTTCATTAAGTAATCATACCCTTACCTGGGGGCAATTCTATTAATCGAGATTTCATAAGACCGGGTTAGGAGGCCAATGTGTACTCTCTAGTCTTTTAAATAAAAAAACTTTTCAAAATAAAAATTTTTAAATAATAAATAAAAAATAAAAAAAAGATTTTTTAAAAAAAATCTTAAAAAATAAATAAAAATAAAAATAAATAAATTATTTCATTAAAAAAAGATTTTTTCAAAAAAAAAACTTCCGTCATTTTTGGGTTCAGATCGAAGAAATTTTGGTCCCCTCCCTTTTGAGCATTGGCGCTCGCAGAAATCGTTGAGCCCGTGTCCAGATTGGAATGCCTTTTGCTCTTTTTGATGAACCCGATCTTGGCCTTTCAAAAAAAAAAAACTCGTCATTTTTGGATTTAGATCCGAGAAATTATGGTTCCTTCTCTTCTAGGTACTGGCGCTTGCGGAAATCGTTGAGCCCGTATTTGGATCGGAACACCATCTGCTCTCTTTAATGGATCCAATCTCGACCTTTTAAAACAGAAAATCTCATCTCATGGATGCGGTCTCCAAACATTTGTCTAGTGGTACTAGTACGCCCTTTCAGGGTCTACTGTATTCGCGACCGGCACATTTGTAACTTCAACTTTATATTCTTCTTACATCGAGCAAGCTCTACTTCTTGATAAGTCGAATTTAGGTTCACAATTGCTTCTAGCAGTCACTAGGACGCTCATTCTGGGCTTACGATACCTGCGATCAGAACAATTGTACCCTCTATGGCTTTTTGCCTTCTTCATATTGCTTGGGTCATATCCCTCGAGCGATTTGAAAAGACAAAACCATAGAACTCCTCATTTATGATCATTATATTCTTGTGATTACTAATGGATGTGGTCTTGTTTTAGAAATTTTTTGAAAAACTAACAATGGCAGCTTCGCTAACCATTACTTTCGATGAGAACAAGCACCAGCTCATGCTTCAACAGAAGCAAACCACGCGCACCTACAAGCGCCCCAGCAGCTGCCGAAGCGTCAACTCCCTCAACAACTCTCTGAACTCCGTCGACCTCGACTCCCCAGACTATCATCTTGGGACGCTGGGACCATTCCCACTTCCCGAGGAACAAACTGCTCCTTCCAAGAAGTAGAAGCTCGCCTCCCAACATGTCACTACCATGACACCAAAGGCGTGCACCAAAAGGCCCGAAGCCCGTGGCACCCCCACGAAGCCTCGACCCGCAAACGACCAGGTCTATCCCAAGACTTGGTCCCTAAGACCTTCACCAAAACAAAAAAAAAGTCCCAAACATCCACTAAGCTAGCATACCTGGCCCCACTTAAGGAGAATCAGTTCTACCCTCTTGCTTATATGAAAGAGGAGAGACCCATCTCCAACCTGACTCCCAAGTCAACCCAGCATGAGTCGGCTTGTTCTTACAAGCCCAAAATCAAGTCATGCATCACAAGGCCCCTGCAAGCACCTGCTAAGGCCTACAAACCTGTGGTTCGACCCTTCATCTCTACAGGGGCCGAACTTGAAAAATTCAAAGCTTCGCTGCAACAGGCGTAGGACAGGGTTCGCATCCTGTCCTTGCCCAGCTATAAAGAAGACAGGCTCGGCTGCTGCGCCCGAGGGAGCACAACCTTCATTGTCAAAGCCCAGCCAGAGCTGACTGAAGCTCAAATTGCTCGTCGTATACGCCGCCGTGCGTCATATCGACAAAAGAGACTAGAAAAACAAATGACTCAGCCTCCTACACTTCAAGTTTCTCACAAATGGATCGAAAAAGAAAGACCCAACCAAATTGCTGATGTCCATATGGTTGGAAAAACCAGAAGACGCCAAAAGTCAGCAACAAAAGTCCATGTCCGACGTCCGGTGACCCGCACGTCTCCAGGACAAGAAGACATTCAGAAGAATCCCATGCTCCTTCAAGCAAAGGACGGTAGAGTGATCCTTCCTCAAGCTCTTCATCAAAAAGAATGAGCCCCAGCTCAATCACCAGGACAATTTCTTTATTCGAATCCCGAGGGATGGACGTCCTGGCTACAAATTCTGAGCCACCACCTCGCAATCCACCTCAAGATGATACGCTCACACGCATCCAGCAGTTGGAACAAGGCCAACAGAGGATTGAAACTCTGATGGAAAACCTTCTCCTCGCCATCCAAAATCAGGTTAATAATGAACCTCCTCCAAATTATCAAGATGATGAGGTAAATGGAGAAGAAAATGAGTCGCGCGCCTGTTGACACCAAAAATGTCACTTTCCTTCTTCAAGACCCAAAGAGCTACATGAAGTCGCAACCTGCCATAAATAGGCAATGCTACTTCCAAAAAATCAAATCTTGTCAGAATCAAACAAAAACTGCAAGATCCTTCAAGACAGCCAAAAGAGGAGTACACAAGAAGTTTTGGGCCATTTCAAAATCATTTGGCCTAACTTCGCTTCTCCGGCAGCTGAAAAGGAGCTCCTGGCGGCGAAAGCATCGGAGACACCAAATCTTCGATCAGAGCCGATGGATGGTCTTAAAATACATCCAAAAGGCTCCACGTCAAGTTCCGAGTCAAACCGACAACGTTTGACCCTACATCAACTCTCGAACAGCTAAATCAAGCCTCTCGGCGGCAAGAACCACCGAGGCCATCACTCATCAAATAGAGCACATGGACGGCTTCAAAATGCTTACAAAGGGCTACACATCAAATTTCAGGTCATTTCGATAACATTTGACCATACTTTGACGCTCGGAAGCCAAATCAGGCCTCTCGGCGGCGAAGCTCCCCGGGACCATGGTTTCCAAGACAGAGCCTATAGATCATCTTAAAATGACTCCAATAGGTTCCCTGTCAAATTTCAAGTCAATCGGACATCGGTTGACCACACATCAAGCCGCGACATCTTCATCGCGACAAAAGCAAGTCTACTGGTGATAGGGCCCCAAACGGCTTCAAAACTCAAACAAAAGCCTATGGTTGGTCTTATTTATTGTTCAGCAGGCTTCACCCCAAATTTCAGGTCATTCTGACATCGTTTGACCCAGTTTCAGCTTCTGACGAAAAATCGGCAGCTCTGTGCGACAAAGTCTTCGGCTTTCTCAGAAAATTGGAAACTTTGCAAAATAAAATGCAAGGATTCTCATTAGATTTTCTACAGGGAAATCAGGCCAATAAATGATCAAAATTGTCAAGGAAAAATACAGAAGAAAAAAGAATCGAAAAACAGCAAAAACGGATACAAAACGGGACAAAATGGGCAAAAACGCCCCGGTGGGCCCCGGAAACCCCATTTTTTGCCATTTTTTCGCGATTTGAAGCGTCCGGCCTCTGGTATTTTCCAAAATCCATACTTTTGAGACACCAAATCCTCTGACATTCGTCAAAAACACGGGTTAATCATCAAGAGTATCGAAATCAACATTGATCGCCAATTGGTCAACAAAAAAAAGTGTGCTTTCCACCCGACCGATCGAGAAATCGACAGGAAAAATGGCACCGACCCGCTGTTGGCAACCAACACCTGAAGTTACATGGTCATCCGATGTCGATCTGCATGAAGATCCATCAATGATCATCGCCAGAAGAATTCCAAAAGACGCGGCACGGCCCGCGACTCTTCAACTGCTCGGCGACCACTTAATGCGATTAATTGACTAGCTTTATTACAGTCATTAATCCATTTCTTTGGACGGACCAATCAGAAGCAAGCATCCGGGAGTTACAAGTCAAGAGACTCATGGCATTTAACCCATGAAACTCCTCCCATCATGGCGATTAAAGGCGATTAAATGCCCTTAATCTCCTCCGGCCAATCAGAAGCCAAGAAAAAGAAGTTACAAAATAAAGAATTCAATCTTGTAACTCCTCCCATTATGCGGCTTAATGACAATAAAATCCCATAAACCCTCCTAAATGGCTACCAAAAAGCCTATAAATAGGAGAGCACTCCAAGAAGAAGACAGACAGACAAGACAGACAACAGAGAAAACAAACAACAAACTGCAGAAAATCCGGAAACTCAGACAGAAAAAGGCATCAAAGAGAGAAAACTCTGCGGAAATCCTACACCGACCACCGCTACAAGGTGACAAAAGTCCCTTGGGGGGTCCCCCCCCCCAAGGTCCTTGCCTTCTCCTTCTGCCTCCAATGGCTTAGACGTGGCTTTTCAGCCCGTCTACTTGGCTTTTTATTGGACATAGGACCTCCTTTTGGTCTTTGTCCTCTAAAAACCTGAGGTTATAGCCAAGCCAAGCGAATCAATAGCATCCTCTGTTCTCATCTGCATGGATGATGGCGAAGTCCACATATGGCTTGCGACCGTCAATTTGAACGGGTCCCCCACAATCTCCTGAGAAGTTAGATCCTCCTTTTCTTGCTTTTCATTGTAGTTTATATTTTTTCAAAAGAGACAAAAATCACTAACTCTTGTCTTTCATTATTGATAAGAATTGTAAATCGGCTATAAACGCCAAAATCGGCTATAAATGCCAAAAAAATCGCCTTTCACGGCAAATCAAGAAAATGTCTCTTTTCTTAAATATATGTGCAATGGAAAACTTGAAAGAAGTTGATTTCCTTTTTACTTGCGAAGGTTGATCTCCGGATCACCACTTGCAATTCCAAGTAAAGTATAAAATCTGGCACACCCATACAAAAAAATGTTGATGCACGCCTTTGCCCCCCGGTCCGCCGACCTCGGTAGAACCAGGCAGAAGCACGGTCCATCAGCGCCCTTACCAAAAAGGACGTAGACAGTATCATCGCAAAAGCAAGAGAAAAGGATATACTCAAAGAGCATGGGATCAAGCCACCATATCCCTTATGGATGGACTCGGTCCCGTTCCCCACAAAACTCAAGCATCCTACTCTCCAAACATATACGGGGAAAGGATCAGCCAGACAGCACGTCTTCCACTTCAAGATCCTGACGGGAGCTATTGCGGATCAAGATGTACTCAAGATCTGCCTCTTTGCAAGTACCCTAAAAGGTACGGCCTTCGACGGGTACTCCACTTTGCCGGAGGACTCCATCCAAAATTGGTTCATGCTAGAGACACGCTTCCTGACTCATTTCAAAGGTGATGATCATCCCGCTACTATGGCTCAGTTGTGCAGCCTAAAATAGGGGGAGAATGAGTCAACATATGACTTCATTCACAAGTGGAAGCAATGGCATACAAATGCTCTGATGTATTGCCACAAGCGTCGCTAGTCGACATCTGCCAAAACAACATGAGAGCTAGAATCCGCTCCATGATCATCGACAACAAATCAAAGAACCTGGGAGAACTCCTAAAAGCTTCCATGGAAGCTGAAACAGTGATTAAAGGCCTCAACAGTCAGAAATCATCAAGGAAAGAGCCAACCGCCATTGCAGTCTCAAAAACAAAGATAAAAGAGGTCCTCAATGTGCAAACCAAGTCAGCTCCTCAGCCACCAAAGAAAGCTGAAAACAAAGTTGCTGGTAAGAGACCCGAACTCTCTGATGCCTTCAAAGAGCGAGTAGAAAAGAAATACTCGTTCGATGAAGATGTTGATGAAATCTTCGGGGCCCTCGTGGCAAACGGCAAGCTCACTTTTCCTGAATCCAAAAGACCGGGTGATGTTGGCAAAACTAACGATCCTCGGTACTGTCCATACCACCAGATGATCTCGCATCCTCTCAATCAATGCTTCGTTGTAAGAGATAAAATAAATGAGATGTGGAAAAACGGAGTCATCACCTTCGACAAAAACTATGGGTCTGCCTCCGTTAACATGGTGTCATGTGGACAAACACCAAAATCACCGAAGAAGAAGATCACTACTTCCTTCATGGTGATAAACACAATCCAAGCGTCCGAAGAACTGGTTCCTTACCCGACACCAAACAGACAACCCATATGGGTACATCCCGATCTCCTGGAAGATGAAAATTAGGAGGTCGTGAAAACAAAGCCTACAGCTCAACAGCGAAGGCAGGCTAGGAAACATCTCCTCAAACTCAAACGGTAAGAGAAGACCCAACCAAAACAAGAAGTCCAAGAAAAGGCAGATGCTTCCTCTACCGCTTCACTGGAGACAACAAAAACGTCCCTTCCAGAGACTTCAAAGGGGGTATGAAAATTCACTCTCAGTGATTTCATGCCACCTCAATTCAAAGAAGTCACGCAGAGAGCATCATACTCTTGCAATTCGGTAGTTGGATTCTCCATTGATGGATACGAGTCCAGCGACACCGATGATGGATTCGAATCCAACTACACCGACAAGTGGGAAGAGTCCCTTGAAACAGGAGAATATCTCTCCGATGAAGAATGGGTTCCTGAGACTCATCTTATGCCAGTAATCTGGTATAACCCCCTACAGTCACAAGGATCCTGGTCTGATGATGAAGAAGATCAAGAGGCTTGATGGACCGCGCTCCTGCTCGGTTCCTACCGAGGTCGGCGGACGTGAGAGTCCGTTTGGTTCCGACCCTTTCGTAACCAGGGGGCAGGGGCGTGCATCAACATTTCTTTTTTTGTGTGGGTGTGCCAGATTTTCTATTTTTACTTGGAATTGCAAGTGGTGATCCGGAGATCAACCTTCGCAAGTAAAAAGGAAATCAACTTCTTTCAAGTTTTCCATTGCACATATATTTAAGAAAAGAGACATTTTTCTTGGTTTGCCGTGAAAGGCGATTTTTTTTGCATTCATAGCCGATTTTGGCGTTTATAGCCGATTTTGGCGTTTATAGCCGATTTACAATCCTTATCAATAATGAAAGACAAGAATTGTGGTTTTTGTCTCTTTTGAAAAAATACAAACTACAATGAAAAGCAAGAAAAGGAGGATCTAACTTCTCAGGAGATTGTGGGGGACCCGTTTAGATTGACGGTCGCAAGCCATATGTGGGCTTCGCCATCATCCATGCAGATGAGAACAGAGGATGCTATTGATTCGCTTGGCTTGGCTATAACCTCAGGTTTTTAGAGGACAAAGACCAAAAGAAGGTCCTATGTCCAATGAAAAGCCGAGTAGACGGGCTGAAAAGCCACATCTAAGCCATTGGAGGCAGGAGGAGAAGGCAAGGACCTTGGGGGGGTACCCCCAAGGGACTTTTGTCACCTTGTTGCGGTGGCCGGTGTAGAACTTCCGCAGAGTTTTCTCTCTTTTTCCTTTCTCTGGATTTCTGTGCTTCTGTATGTCTGTGTGTTTGTGCTTTTTTTTCTTATGATCTCTGTGTGTTTTTCTTCTTGGAGAGCTCTCCTATTTATAGGCTTTTAGGTGGCCATTTAAAATGGGTTTATGAGCTTTGATTGTCATAAAGCTACATAAAGGGAGGAGTTACAGAATTGAATTCTTTATTTTGTAACTCCTTTTTCTTGGCTTCTGATTGGCCGGAGGAGATTGAGGGCATTTAATCGCCTTTAATCGCCATGATGGGAGGAGTTTCATGGGTTAAATGCCCTGAATCTCTTGACTTGTAACTCCCGAATGCTTGCTTCTGATTGGGCCGTCCAAAGAAATGGATTAATGACTGTAATAAAGCTAGTCAATTAATCGCATTAAGTGGTCGCCGAGCAGCTGAAGAGTCGCGGGCCGTGCCACGTCTTTTGGGATTCTTCTGTCGATGATCATCGATGGATCTTCATGTAGATCGACATCAGATGACCATGTAATTTCAGGTGTTTGCTGCCAACAGCGGGTCGGTGCCATTTGTCCTGTCGATTTCTCGATCGGTCGGGTAGAAAGCACACTTTTTTTGGTTGACCGGGTGGCGATCAATATTGTTTTCGATACTCTTGATGATTGACCCGTGTTTTGGACGGATGTCAGAGGACTTGGTGTCTCAAAAGCATGAATTTTGGAAAGTACCAGAGGCTGGGCTCTTCGAATCGCGAAAAAACGGTGAAAACCGGGGTTTCCGGGGCCTTCCCGGCGACCCCGGGCTCCAAGGTCGCCGGCGACCCTGGGCCAGGGTCGCAGGGGTCTGCGACCCTGGGGGGGTTTTCCCCCCTTTGTGTCCCGTTTTGTGTCCGGTTTTGCTGTTTTTCGATTCTTTTTCCTTCTGTATTTTTCCTCGACATTTTGACCATTTATTGGCCTGATTTCTTTGTAGGAAACCTGATGAGAATCCTTGCATTTTATTTTGCAAAGTTTCCAATTTCCTGAGAAAGCCGAAGACTTTGTCGCGCAGAGCTGCCGATTTTCCGTCAGAAGCTGAAACTGGGTCAAACGATGTCGGAATGACCTGAAATTTGGTGTGAAGCCTCCTGAGCAATAAATAAGACCAACCATAGGCTTTTGTTTGAGTTTTGAAGCCGTTTGGGGTCCTATCACCAGTAGACTTTCTTTTTGTCGCGATGAAGATGTCGCGGTTTGATGTGCGGTCAACCGATGTCCGATTGACTTGAAATTTGACAGGGAGACTATTGGAGTCATTTTAAGATGATCCGTAGGCTCTGTCTTGGAAACCATGGTCCCGGAGAGCTTTGCCGCCGAGAGGCCTGAGTTGGCTTCTGAGGGTTGATGTAGGGTCAAACGTTGTCGGTTTGACTCGGAACTTGATGTGGAGCCTTTTGGAAGTATTTTGAGACCATCCATCGGCCCTGATCGAAGATTTGGTGTCTCCGATGCTTTTGCCGCCGAGAGCTCCTTTTCGGCTGTCGGAGAAGCGAAGTTAGGCCAAATGATTTTGAAATGGCCCGAAACTTCTTGTGTACTCCTCTTTTGGCTGTCTGGAAGAATCTTGCAGTTTTTGTTTGATTCTGACAGGATTTGATTTTTGGAGGCAGCATTGCCTATTTATGGCAGGTTGCGACTTCATGTAGCTCTTTGGATCTTGAAGAGGCAAAGTGACATTTTTGGTGTCAACAAATGCCCCCTCGAGGTACAGCGACGAGTTGCTTAACTTTTGTAGTCGATGTGCCTCGAAGAGATTTTTGAAGGAGAGCCTGTGACTTGACCAAGAGTCTTTGAGCAGTCTTTCTTTTTGGTATTTGTAGCCTTTTGAGCTTCCAGGGGAATTTTATGGTAGTGAAAGGGATCACATCCATCTCGAGGCAAAGTTTTGAAGATGACATCAGGGATGTGGATTTGGGTTTTGACCTTGTGACCTAACAGGCTATATGTGGCAGGTTAGGGGGTCGGGTTTGGTTTTGATCGTGTGACCCAACAAGCTGTATGTGGAATGTTGGGGGATCAATTTTGGTTTTGATCTTGTGACCTAACAGGCTGTATGTGGCAAGTTAGGGGATCAGGTTTTGGTTTTTGGTTTTGGTCTTGTGACCTAACAGGCTAGGCTGTATGTGGCAAGTTAGGGGACCAGGATTTGGTTTGATTTTTGTGGAATGTCAATTTCAAGATTTTGACTCAATTTGGTAGATGAGGCTGGATGGTTTGATTTTTGGAAGCTCATGGGGCTTGGAATTTTCTTTTGTATGGTCCAATCAACTCAAAAGAGGCATGGAACCATTTTTGTATGCTCTTGGTAAGAGAGATTTCTCTTTGACTAAAAGCTCAAAATAATAATTTTTTTTTTTTTGTGCCTAGGTGGTCAAACCTGGCTCATATGGGCTAACACATGGGACCTTAAGCCTTTGAAATGGCTTAGATCTCATATGGTGTCATTTTTGTAAAGAATATCCAAAAATATCTCATTTGGATAGAGAATATCTAAGAATATCTTTACTTGGAGAAAATCTCTCATGATCCCTTTATTTTGGGATAGGATATCTCAAGATATCTTTCTTTTGGGAAAGAATCCGTCATCGATTTCTTTTTGGGAGAAAATCCTTCAAGATATCTTTCTTTTGGGAAAGAATCTTTCTAATCTCTTTCTTTTGGTAAGGTTACTAATTAGTAACACTTACCTCTTTCTTCTTTCCTTCGTTGGTTTGCTCTTCTCTATAAAAGCAAGGAGAAGGTTGGATCTCTTGCTCTTATTACTTTCTTTTGCAATAATCTCAAGAGGGCTTCAAGACCAAGAGTTCTTCTTCTTCAAGATCTTCAAGACTTTTCTTCTTCTTCTCCATCAATGGCATCAAGTAAGTTCCCTTTTTTCAAGAAAACCCCATTGTAGGAAAAAAAGTTCTTTCTTTTCTTTTCTTCTTTTTTTTTTTTCTTTCACGTGTTTGCTTCTTTTTTTTTTCACACGTTTTCTTTTTTTTTTTTGCTTTCTTTTCTTTTTCTTTTTTTTTTGTTTTTTTTTTTTTTTTTTTTTTGTGGGCCGTACGGATCTGGCCGTACGGCCACGTGGCCTGTGGGCCATCTCCCTTTTTTTTCCTTTTTTTTTTGTTTTCTTTCCCTCCTTTTTTTTTTTGAGAAAGTTTCTTTTCTTTTCTTTTTGTTTTCTTTCCCCTTTTTTTTTTGAGAAAGTTTCTTTTCTTTTTTTTTTTGCTCATCATGATAATGCCCCTCTTTTTTGGCAAACCTAGATGTTCATGCATGCATTCAATTGTAAATTAAATTTGTAGCATGATGTGATAGCATACCTGAAAGTTTTCGCAAATTTGGGAATTTGGAGCTCGCAGTGATGTTGAGCCCTTCCTGATTTTGCGGAGACTTTGAGGTTTCGAAAGTTTGGAGTTTCGGAGCTCGCAGCGATGTTGAGCCCATCTTCAAGCTTTCTTATTTCTTTCGGGATAGTTCCTTTTCTTCGGAATTGCCCCGTCATCATGTCAAAATTTCGCCAGATTTTTTTTTAGCGAGATTCTGTCATTTTGATGTTTGATCTTTTTCTTTTCCATCCTTTTCAGGTGGTTCCTCCATAGCGAACAAGGGTAAAGAGCCTGCTACAAGCGTACCTCGTTGATCTTCTAGATCTTCTAATCCAGCCGTTCAGCAGGCTTTTGAGAAGGTCCAGTATGTTGAGAGAAATCTGGAAGAGTGCGACTCCCTCAACAGAGATGAGATGAGGCAGCGACTGATCGCTCTCAAGGGAGAGGAATTCTATAAGATCATGGTAAGCAGTCGTCCATGGGTGATGGAAGATCAGAGCGTTTTGCCCAAGCCTACCTTCTTCTTTGGTGATGCAGTCCCTGATGACATGACATACCAGAGGAGATGTTTTCAGTTTTCTTTCACAGCAGATGGTGAGAAGAAGACTGTTGCTACCCGGTCGACGTTTGATCGCACCGTCTCGATTCTGAGCCTTGCCCCCACGTGCCCTAAGAGGGAAGATCCTCCAAGCTGGGTGAGAAGGACAAATGTAATCAAGACCGGGGTTTTTGTTGGCGGTTCTCCTGGATATACGGAGATGTCGCCTGTTGACATGGACCTGTTGATGCCATCCAGCGGCTACCAGGGCTCTGATTATCCGTCGGTCGATTTGAGACCGGTGGGCCTTGGTATTTTCAGCGGTGACGGCAGCAATTGGATCAAGCCTTTTCGACTTCGAGGCCGTTTCAATGCCGACTCCGAGTGGAAGTCGTGGACTGATCGCGTCCTGCTGATTGGTGGCGCCGTTTTGAAGGAAGCCGGGATTTTTGATGCGGTCCGCGCCTTTAGGGAGACCGTGATCTTTTCCGATGAGGCCTTCATGGCTATGCTGGAGTCATTCCTCCCACAAACCAATACCTTCGTTGTGACGAATGGCGAGATTGGTTTTTCTTTGAAGGAGCTGAGCGCCATTACTGGATTGCCCATCCTCGGCAAACTCTATGAGGAGTTTATGCCGATTGACAGCGTCCTCGAGGGGCAGTCTGAGGAGTTCAGGCTTCTATACTTTCAGCTCGTCGCCTTCTATGATTTTTTGAAGGAGAAAGGGGGTTTGAAAGTTAGATCCAGCAGTTGGAAGAGTTTTAGCTCTTCATTCCCAACTTTTCTGATAGCAGGAGTCTTCTGATAGCGTGACCCAA
This sequence comes from Litsea cubeba, assembly GCA_012931725.1. Taxonomy (NCBI): domain Eukaryota; kingdom Viridiplantae; phylum Streptophyta; class Magnoliopsida; order Laurales; family Lauraceae; genus Litsea; species Litsea cubeba. The sequence continues at coordinate 63,223,732 of CM022952.1, read as the reverse complement.
GAAGCCGGAGCTCAGGATCCAAGTTCAAAGAAGATCTTGGCCATGCAAGAAGAGTTGAGAGATTTCTGTGCAAGTACAAACGCCATATGTCCTGACATTGCACTGCGGAGAGATCTCGCTGTTTACCTCACTTATTGGCTTGGTGAGGCTGTTTTTGCTGGAGGAGATGGAACGCACATCAGGCCGCATTGTATTTTTCCGGGTTGCCAGATGGCGTTTGGAGAGCAGCTTGCTTTGGTGCCAGCTCTTTACTCCTACCTGTGTACCAAACTGCAGGCTGCTGCTTTTTTGGTTCGGCTTGGGCTTCCCATGAATAGGGTATTTTCAGCCCATATCTTTTATTCGTGGTATGTATACCACTGTCCTGGCTTCCATCGGCTGGGTGCTGCACAGGATGATGATCCTCTGATGATTCGACTGGCTAAGGGCAAAGCCGTGTCTGAATCACTTTTGTTTGCCCGCATGAGGATCCGACGGTTCAGGGACGTCGAGATGGGGCAGTCTTCAGTGAAGCTTTCTCCGGAGTTGCGGAAGAAGGCTTTTGATTTTGGTGCCTCCCGAGACTCTACCAGGGCGGGGTCGGGAAGGCATTATTCCTTGACAAATGCAGAGAGAGAGAGTGGCTTTTCAGCATACGTGTCGGCACGATGGTGTACCGTAGACATCTTTTCGTCGACATCAAGCCGTATGTACCCTCTCGCTTTGCTTTGCAGCTGGGCTTTTCTCAAGGCGTTGTTGGAGCGCCTTCAAGCATGGTGAAGCGCTTTGGAGGCTTACAGGACGGGAGAAATGCATGGGCTTTTTATAGTGCTGAAGACACTACAGCCATGATTTCTTATCCTGTGTTGCTGACTTCCCGGACTGCCGGCTTTGCGAAGTGGTTCGCGGAGAGCTTTTCGGCATATCGGGGGCTTTCCAAGAAGGAGCTTGATGTGAAGCTGGCATCTGGAAAGGGCCTTGGAAAGTCGGATGGCATCCGGCGAGAGGAAGTTTGGGCCTTCCTTTCTGGAGAGAAGCACAAGATAGGATTTCTCGGTGACCAGGGCGTCATTGGTTCTGAAGCTGTTCGAGAAATACCTGATGAGGCTTTAGAGCAGCTAGAACAGGAGGAAGCCGAACTTGGCGCTTGGATGCAAGCGGCACAGAGGCAAGCTTCCGTGGAGTCTACTGGCAAGAGTAGACCATCCAGTGAGGAGTCAAGTGGGAAACCGGACTCTGACAGTGGGGCAGGTTCCTCTAAGAAGCGAGCCCGCCGGGGTAAGAGGGGGAGGAGTCATCATCGCAGCAAGGGGCAGCATGAGGACTCTCCTGACTTGGAAGTTCCTCTTTCTATCAATGAGGATGTGCCAGTGGATGCTGACGAGCCTCCAGAAAAGAGAAGTCGAGAAGAAGAGACCGTCGGTGAAGGTATGATTCTTCCTTTTTCTCTTTCCATTTCTTTTCATGGGATTTTTCCATGTTCTGATTTGCTTCTTGTTTCTGCTTTTCTTTTTTTTTTAGCAGAGGAAGACTTGGTGATGCATGAGGTCCCAACCGATGAGGTGGTGACGGATCCTGTCGAGGCACCTGAAGAAGAACCGAGGGACTCTGGAGTGAATCCAGAATCTCCAATTGGTACGACTTCTTTTGCTCTTTTTTTTTGTGTCTGTGACTCGGTTTGCTAACATTTTTTTTTTTGTCAGCTGACTTGCCACAGGGTTCTGATGACTTTGAACCATCGATGGACGCAAATGTTGATGATGCTTCCGATGAGTTCATGGAGGAAGAAAGTGTTCCGCCAGTCGTCGAAGAAGGTATTTTGTAGTAATAACCCTGATAATGATTTTCGAACAGGATTATATTCATACCTTTTTGTGTTTCTTTTGGCAGGTTTTGAAGTGACAGAGGAGGGTCCGTCGCTTCCAGAGCAAGGGATGCCAGAGGTTAATCCAGAGGTAGAGACTCCTGGGACCAGCTTTGACAATGTTGAGGAGATTCCTCGCGCTGAGATTCCTTCCCGAGCAGGAGCAGCTTCAACTGGAAAGAGTTCTTTTGTTACTCTTTCAACAGATGATGATATGAGCAGCCGACCAATGGAGTTGGGCGAATCTTCAGCTGGGCCATCTCTTCTTTTTGCGAAGAAGGTGGTGGTGCGAGTTCTGAGCTCTTGGATTGAGACTCTCTTTTCTGGGCACTTGGAAGCCGGATTTAGCATGATCCAGCATGTGCGTGAGATTCTCGGTGATGCTGAAGAGGCTGGTCTGGATGTCACAGATGCCAGGGCGATCGTTAATAGGATCATTGAGCTGGGTGACAAGTGGTTTGAGACCATGGGTTTTCCTGACAATCAGTTCTTCAAGGAGATGTTCTTGGACCCTGCGGATAAGGCTCAATCTAACATGGATGAGGCTACAGAAAGCAAGAAGCAGGCAGTCCGAGAGAGGAACTTAGAAGAGCTAACCATCATTGGGCTGACACATGACCTTAACATCCTTGATAGGGAGGTCGATGAGGCTAGGAAACGTCTTGAGCATCTGCAGACACAAGTCGCTGCCAAGTGGACTGAAATAACAGAGGCTCGTGAAAGGGAGACTGCTCTGATTCACCGAGTTGCGGATGCCAATCGAGTTCTCAAAAGGAAGTCTGATGAGAACAAACAATGGAAAACCGCTCGAGGGAAGCTTCCCAGTGCGAAAGAAGGGTTACAGCCCACCCCAGCATCTCATGGCAGGTTCTTGAAGAAGCGTGCCTTGGAATCCTTGACGGATGAGGCCAAAAGCTTGCTTAAGGAGCTGAACTCTTGGCTGGAGACCAGTTTTTATTGAGCTCCTGTATATTTTTTTTTATAACAAAAACTATCCCTTTTTCTCTTTTTTTTTTGTACCACTTGTATTTTTTTTGGTACTTTTTTTTTGTAGTGCTTGTGAACACTTTCTTTTTTTTTTTTGTTATCACATGTATATTTTTTTTGGTACTTTTTTTGTAGTGCTTGTGAACACTTTCTTTTTTTTTTGTTATCCCTACGCTCACTTGAATCTTTTTGTGATTAAAGTAATTGCTAAATGGGATGCTCTCTGTTTTTTTTTTTGTTATCCCTACGCTCACTTGAATCTTTTTGTGGTAAAAGTAATTGCTAAATGGGATGCTCTTTTTTTTGTTATCCCTACGCTCACTTGAATCTTTTTGTGATAAAAGTAATTGCTAAATGGGATTTGATCAAAAGGTTGTCATTTTGTGAAAATCTTTTGTCAAGTGATTGTTTTGGCATGAAAGCCAGGTTTTTGTTTGTGGCATGGAAGCCAATTTTGGCATGAGAGCCAGCTTTTCTTGTGGCATTGATAGCCGAGTTTTTTTTTTTGTGGCATCTATAGCCAGTTTTGGTGGCATTGATAGCCGGTTTTGTTTTGGTGGCATTGATAGCCGGTTTGTTTTGTGGCATCTATAGCCGGTTTTTGGTGGCATTGATAGCCTGTTTTGTTTTGGTGGCATTGATAGCCATTTTTTTTTTTTTGAAATCCAAGTTTTTTGTTTGTGGCATTGATGGCCGGTTTTGTTTTGGTGGCATTGATAGCCGGTTTGTGGCATTTATAGCCTGTTTTGATGGCATTTATAGCCGGTTTGGTTTTCAAAAAATGCAAGTATCGACTAAAAGTCGCCTCCCTGCTGAATGTTCTTGCAAGTATCGATGGAATGTCGCATCCTTGCTCATTCGGTTGCGAGTATCGATGGAATGTTGCATCCTCGCGGATTTGGGTGGAAGTATCGATGGAATGTCGCATCCTTGCTTTTCAAAAATTTTGGTTTTGCGGGTACTGACTTGATGTCGTTTCCCCACGATTTTTGAAATTTGTGGTTTTCTCGAACCTTTGGGTTATGGATATCAACTGAAATGTTGCGTCTCCACAGTTTTTTAGGTTTTTTCGAACCTTTGAAATTTGGGTTGTGGATATCAACTGAAATGTTGCATCTCCACAGTTTTGGATTTTGCAAGTACCGACGAAATGTCGCTTCCCTGCGATTTTGGAAGTGTCGAACGTGGTTCGCTTGCTTCCGATTTGTGCGAGTATCGACTAAGCGTCGCTTCCTCGCGGTTTTTGAAAAACCTTTTTTTTTTTTGTTTAAAGACACGAGGGTCATAAGTTTTGTCCTAAAACCATTTTGGCGGTAAAAGGCAGGGTGGACTAGGGTGGAAATCCCTGAATCCGGATTTTGTTTCAAACCATGAATTTTGGGTTCAAGGGTTGAAAATTTTAGTCAAGTTAGGGAAAGGTTCCTAAACTTGGATATATTTTTTTTGAACAATGAAACGATGAAAGTAAGCATTGTTTTAGATTTCTAGAAATTTCAACATTTGATATGAAAATTCTAAAAAAGGGTGGGTTTAGCGAGCGTGTACCTGGAAACCGGCTTTGGCCGTGCAGGCATTGCTCTTACCCAGTTGGGTAAGTCTTTAAGGGTAGTACCGCTTTAAGAACTTGCCGTTGATGGGCAGCATACATCTGTCACCTTCCATGTTTAGGAGTGCGTATGCGCCATTAGAGAAAACCTTGTCGATGACGTAGGGTCCCTCCCATTTTCGCTCAAATTTGCCTTTGGACTTGTGAGCGAAAACCATTGGTCTTTTTACCGCAAGAACCAAGTCACTCTTTTTGTAGGCGCGTTGCCTGACCTTTTTATCGAAAGATCCTGCCATACGTGCTTGGTAAAGTTCAATGCTTTGTTGAGCTTCGAGCCGTCTCTCATCGAGATTGTCCAGCTCATGGAGTCGCAATTTGACATTGCTTTCTTGAGTCATGTCATTTTGCAAGGATACCCTCAAGGAAGGAATTTGTACTTCCAAGGGCACGACAGCTTCGCATCTATAGACCAAGGAGAATGGTGTGCTATGGGTTGGTCCTCGAACGGTGGTTCGATAGGCCCACAAAGCTTCAGACATTTTGTCGCTCCAGTCTCTTTTGTGACTAGAGACCATTTTTTTTTAGGATTTTGCAGAGTGTCCTGTTGAAACCTTCTGCTAACCCGTTTGCTGCCGGATTGTATGGAGTCGAAGGACAGCTTTGGATTTTGTATTTGTCGCAGAACCTGTAGAATCGATGATCCCGGAACTGTGGTCCGTTATCATGGACGAATCTTTTGGGTATGCCGAAACGACAAATGATGTTGGTGCGTAGGAACTGAAGGACTGATGAGGTCTTCATTTCGTTAAACGCAAATGCTTCTGACCACTTGGAAAAGTAATCCGTAGCGGCGAAGATGAAGCGATGACCTTTGCTTGAAGGGGGAGAAATAGGACCTATGATGTCCATACCCCAGGCTTCGAAAGGCCATGAGATTGCTGTAGGATGCAGCCATTCTGGAGGCATGTGAATGTAATCTCCATGAACTTGGCATTGTTGGCAGCGCTTAGCAAATTGCATTGCGTCAGCTACCATGGTAGGCCAGTAATATCCTAACCTTTTTATCTGATCATAGAGCTTAGGTCCAGCCTGATGAGCTCCACAAAGACCAGCATGAACTTCTTTGAGTGTTTCTTCAGCCTCTTGTTGTGACAAGCAGCGTAGAAGTACTCCGTTGAAGGATTTCCTGTAAAGGATTTTTGAAGGAATATCCAAATGGAAGCTTGGGGTTCGCCTTTGGATGCTTACCCGTTCTTTTGGATCTTCAGGTAGGATTCCGAACATAATGTAATCAATGAACGGATCCCTCCAGTCGCCGATTGAAGTTTGAAGGATTGAAATCCGACTTCCGACCACTTCGTGGCATTCAGCAACTGCTTGGTGTGTGTTAAGAGGAGGAAGGATTCTCCTTTCGCACACTGTGATTTGCATGTTTTCCCCTTCCTGGATTGCCATGGATGCGGCAAGTCCGGCTAGGGCATCTGCACGTATGTTTTCACCTCTACAAATGTGGGTGATGTGACAGATGTCAAACTTTTGCAGAAGTGATTGTGCCTTGTTGTAGTAGGGCAACAAATCTGGCTTCCTGACTTTAAATTTCTGATTCATCTGGTTAACGATCAGTTGAGAGTCTCCAAAGACTTCCAGCATGGTGATACCGGATTCAATGGCGAGTTCCAATCCTAAGATCAGAGCTTGATATTCAGCTGCATTGTTTGTGCATGGTTCCAGTAGCGAGAAAGTGTGTGGAATCATGTATTTGTCGGGGCTAACAAAAAGGATGCCAACTCCCGAGATCAGCTGTCTTTTTTCATTCGTCCTGGTTGCACCGTCAAAGTACATGTCCCAGGAGGCACTTTGTGAGAAAATCTCCACATTGTAGACTGGTTCGTCTGGGAGATCATCTCTGAGCGGAGAATCTTTAGGCAATGGATGCTCTGCGAGGAAGTCCGCTAGAGCTTTCCCTTTGATTGCCTTTTGTGGTACATACCTAATATCAAATTGTGACAGAAGGATTGACCATTTTGCCAATCGAGCATTGAGAGAACCTGCCTTTGTGACAAGGACCTTCAAGAGGTTGACCCTCGAGACCAGGTAGACTGTGTTGGAAAGCAAGTAGTGACGCAGCTTTTGTACGGCGAACATCACTGCAAGACATTCTTTTTCGACTGGAGAGTAGCGATGCTCTGCACCTACTAGCATGCGACTGAGGTAATATAGAGCAGCTTCTTTTCTTTGATCATTTTCTTGTGCAAGCAGAGCTCCCAGAAAGTGATCAAGGGCTCTTGTGTACAAGATGAATGGTTTTTCAGTGGTAGGAGCAGCTAACACTGGAGGTTTTGTCAGGTATGACTTGATGTCTTGGAAAGCAGCTTCACAGTCAGCATCCCAGACAAAGTTTACACCCTTTTTCATCAACCGGGAGAATGGACGGCATTTCCCCGAAAGATTGGAGATGAACCGTCTGATGTAGGCCAATCTCCCTTGAAGCCCTTTGAGTTCTCTCAAGGTTCTTGGAGAGGGCATTTCTAAAATGGCTTTGACTTTTATGGGGTCAAGCTCTATTCCAGCTTTCCGAACTAAGAATCCGAGGAACTTACCCGACGAGACGCCGAAGAAGCATTTCAATGGATTCATTCGCAGTTTGTGTTTGCGAAGCTGGAGGAAGACTTCTCGAAGGTTTTCGAGATGATCTTCTTTTCTTTTGCTTTTGACGGCGAGGTCATCAACGTAACATTCAACCGTCTTGTGCTGCATATCTTGGAATATTTTCATCATAGCCCTCTGATATGTGGCACCAGCATTTTTCAGACCAAATGGCATGACAGTGTAACAATACACGCCAAATGGGGTTCGAAAGGATGTATGTTTTTCATCCTCAGGATGCATCTTTATCTGATTGTAGCCAGAGAAACCATCCATGAATGTCATTCGCTCGAATCCAAAGGTATTATCAATCATTACCTTTGGTATGGGGAGCGGAAATTCATCTTTTGGGCATGCGCCATTCAGGTCTCTATAGTCAATACAGACCCTGATCTGCCCATTTTTCTTTGTCACGGGGACAATGTTGGCCAACCATTCAGGATGTTGTTCCTCACGGATGAAGCCGACGCTTTTGAGTTTTTGAACTTCTTGTTCAATTTTATCCATCACATCTGGATGGAATCTTCTTTGGCCTTGCTTGACAAGCTTGATGTCTTCTTGAAAATTGAGTTTGTGAACCGCTATTTTGGGGTCTAAGCCTGGCATTTCAGCGTAAGACCATGCAAAGCAATCAACGAACTCACGAAGAAAGGCGATATACTCGGGTAACTCATCATCCTTTATATTCTTACTTATGAATACAGGACGTGGGTTATCTGGTGTTCCCAAGTCTATCTTTTGAACAGGATCTTCTGTTGGAAGGTTCGAAGGTGGTTCCTCCATAATATTTTCGGAGGCTTCCAGCTCAACGAAACCTTCTGGGGGTTTCAAGGGCATTTCCAGACCAAGGCTTTGTTCCTTTCCACGGGTCTTCTTGAGCGGTAATTTTCCCAAGGCTTGCTATGAGATGATCCCAATCGCCTGTTGAAACCGGGTCGAAGTAGGCTACTTCTTTTGGAGATGAGGGTTCTTCTGGGTCAGAAGTCCACACGTCTGTGCCATCGGACAACTCCTCTTCATTTTCGGAGAAATCGTGCCAATTGGATGAGCTTCCTGGATCTTTGTCAGGTGACTCATCAAAAAGATATCCAGGGAGATCGATGTCTTCATGGACTTGAGAAGTTGAGGCTTGGTCACTATATTGACTTTTAAGCCTTTGTGTCAACTGTCTCAAGGGAGTGTCAGGATCATACCCTAACCCGTGTGAAGACTTTTCTACATAGCCGTAGAGTCTCCAATCTTCCAGCTGGCTTTGGTTCAAGACGGGCCCCAATGGCGTGAGAATACCGCGTCCTTCTCCCAAACCGACTGGGTTTTGAGCGTCATAGCCCATTTTCTTCATAATAGCTTGTGCCACAGAACTGTATAAGGATAGTTGAGGCGTACCTTTATTTTGGAAAGGTTCAAGCATGGAGTTTGATGAAGAAGCATCCGATCTATGGAAGAAGATCGGCTTTTCCTTTGTTGAAGTTGCTGGAACAACGAAGGAAGCTGACGTAGGATCTTCTATGTCAGAAGTTGTTTCCATTGGAGTAAGAGCAGGCTGAACTTGCTGGGTGTCAGCTTGGCTTGACGATGTGTCGTCTTCTTGCTCTGAATCCGAGTCCGTGTCTTACCGATAGGCCTTTGAGTACTCCCATCGTATCCAAAGATAGATACAGATGTGTGGCTCAGTTTGCTGGGTGGGATGCCCAACTATTCAAGAGCCGATGTGGAGATGAGGTTGAGTGCAGAACCTGGGTCGATCTGAACTCTGTGCATAGGCATTTCCTTGATATACCCTGTGAAGTATAGGGGTCGATTATGCCTGGTTTCTCCAAGCAGGAGGTCGTCCTTTGTGAAGGCGATGGTTGCACTGACTGCTTTTTTAACCGAGAGGCATTCAATGCATGATCCCTCAGTTTTCTTCTTTTCTCCCTTTGAGGAGGCTTCTGAGTTTTTGACCTGGTAATCCATTTCAGTTTGGAGGACTTGCGGGGCATGTTTGTCGACATCCTCATTCAGCTTTTGTAATTCCGAAATGAGATTATCACGAGTGTGCGGAGACATTCGCAACAAATCTAGGATGTGCAGACGTGCAGGTATGTGCTTGAAGTGTTCAATCAAGTCATACTTGAAAGCCTCCTTAGGGCCTGCATGTTCATCATTGTTGCCACTAGGGGCGCTTACAACATCTTTTCCCGAAGGATTTACATATGTAAAGGAAGATTGGTTGTAATTCTTGTGGTAGTCCCGGCCAGAGCGGGTGCCTCTACCAACTTCGAGAGCTTCTTGAGAAGGGTCTTCGTTTGGAAGATTGTCTTCAGGATCAAGAGGTTGTCGTTTTTCATTTGCTGAGGATGTATCAGCAGCAGAGTTACCATCCTCAGTGATTGTGTTGCATGGAGCATTTTCCGGGAACAAGTCCTGAACACCATCCAGCAATCTTTCTTCTTCGTTGACTAATTCATCGTCCCAAGCATCAATGGCTGGGAATTCTTCAGTCAGGAAGGGTGTGAACTTTGAAGTCACAGTCTCAGGAGAAGAAACCTGAGAGGGTGTCATCTCAGTGAAAGTCACGTGAGACGAGGTGGCTCCAGAAGATATATTGCTAGGCGTCGCCGGAGTGTAAGTGCTCTCATCAGACGATGCTTCGGAAGAGCTATAATCCCGGATTATCACATTACAGGAAGCTCTGACGGGAGACGTTGCCTGATCGGAGTCAGACTCATCCTCGGATGTGAGAGGATCGTCTATCCAGCAATTTTCTCCATTTTCAGGAGTTAAGGGAGGATGTACCTGGTGGTCTTCAGGGACTTCAGGCTCTGGATTGCGAGGAGGCTCGTTGACGCGTTCTTGCTCTTGTTCTAGAGCGAGTCGCTGCAAGATCCTTGCATATTCTTCAAGATCAGGCATGGGAGCCGGATCTTCTTCTCCATCATCTCTTTGTGGCTCAACTTTGTTGATTTCCACTGTAGTAATGAGAGGTGCTGGGTCAGCAGCATTTTCTTGTACAGCCTCTTGGTCTTCTTCATCATCAGACCAGGATCCTTGTGGCTGTAGGGGGTTATACCAGATTACTGGCATAAGATGAGACTCAGGAACCCATTCTTCATCGGAGAGATATTCTCCTGTTTCAAGGGACTTCTCCCACTCATCTGTGTAGTTGGATTCGAATCCATCATCGGTGTCGCTGGACTCGTATCCATCAATGGAGAATCCAACTACCGAATTGCAAGAGTATGATGCCTCATGCATGGCTTCTTTGAATTGAGGTGGCATGAAATCACTGAGAGTGAATTTCCTTACCCCCTTTGAAGTCTCTGGAAGGGATGTTTTTGTTACCTCCAGTGAAGCGGTAGAGGAAGCCTCTGCCTTTTCTTTGACCTCTAGTTTTGGCTGGGTCTTCTCTTGCCGTTTGAGCTTGAGGAGATGTTTCCCAGCCTGCCTTCGCTGTTGAGCTGTAGGCTTTGTTTTCACGACCTCCCAATTTTCATCTTCCAGGAGATCGGGATGTACCCATATTGGTTGTCCGTCTGGTGTCGGGTAAGGAACCAATCCCTCGGACGCTTGGATTGAGTTTATCACCTTGAAGGAAGTAGTGATCTTCTTGTTCGGTGATTTTGATGTTTGTCCACATGTCACCATATTGACGGAGGCAGACCCATAGTTTTTGTCAAAGGTGATGACTCCGTTTTTCCACATCTCGTTTATTTTCTCTCTCACAACGAAGCATTGATTGAGAGGATGCGAGATCATCTGGTGGTATGGACAGTACCGAGGATCGTTGGTTTTGCCAACATCACCCGGTCTTTTTGGTTCAGGCAAGGTGAGCTTGCCGTTTGCCACAAGAGCCCCGAAGATTTCATCAACATCTTCATCAAACGGGTATTTCTTCTCTACTCGTTCTTTGAAGGCATCAGAGAGTTCAGGTCTCTTACCAACAGCTTTGTTTTCAGCTTTCTTTGGTGGCTGAGGAGCTGACTTGGTCTGCACATTGAGGACCTCTTTCTTCTTTGGTTTTGAGGTCGTAATGGCGGTTGGCTCTTTTCTTGATGATTTCTGACTGTTGAGGTCCTTAATCACCGTTTCAGCTTCCATGGAAGCTTCTAGGAGTTCTCCCAGGTTTTTTGATTTGTTGCCGATGATCATGGAGCGGATTCTGGCTCTCATGTTGTTTCGGCAGATGTCGACTAGCGACGCTTGTGGCAATACATCAGAGCATTTGTATGCCATTGCTTTCCACTTGTGAATGAAGTCATATGTTGATTCATTCTCCCCCTGTTTTAGGCTGCACAGCTGAGCCATAGTAGCGGGATGATCTTCACCTTTGAAGTGAGTCAGGAAGCGTGTCTCTAGCATGGCCCAGTTTTGGATTGAGTCCTCCGGCAGAGTGGAGTACCAATCGAAGGCCGTACCTTTTAGGGTACTTGCAAAGAGGCGGATCTTGAGTGCATCTTGATCCGCGATAGCTCCCGTCAGGATCTTGAAGTTGATGACGTGCTGTCTGGCTGATCCTTTCCCCGTATATGTTTGGAGAGTAGGATGCTTGAATTTGGTGGGGAACGGGACCGAGTCCATCCATAAGGGATATGGTGGCTTGATCCCATGCTCCTTGAGTATATCCTCTTCTTTTGCTTTGGCGAGGATACCATCTACGTCCTTTTTGGTAAGGGCGCGTGACTCATTTTCTTCTCCATTTACCTCGTCGTTTTGATGATTCGGAGGAGGTTCATTGTTCGCCTGATTTTGGAAGGCGAGGAGAAGGTTTTCCATCAGAGTTTCAATCCTCTGCTGGCCCTGTTCCAACTGCTGGATGCGGGTGATCGCATCTTCTGGAGGTGGATTGCGGGGTGGTGGCTCAGAATTTGTAGCCAAGACATTCATCCTTCGTGATTCGAATGAAGAAACTGTCCTGGTGACTGAGCTGGGGCTCATTCTTTTTGAAGAAGAGCTTGAGGAAGGATCGCTCTGCTGTCCTTTGGTTGAAGGAGCAGGGGATTCTTCTGAATGTCTTCTTGTCCTTGAGACGCTGCGGGTCATCGGACGTCGAACATGGATTTTTGTTGCTGATTTTTGGCGCCTTCTGGTTTTTCCAACCATATGGACGGCAGCAACTTGGTTGGGTCTTTCTTTTTCGACCCATTTGGGAGAGACTTGGAGTGTAGAAGGCTGGGTCCTTTGCTTCTCTAGTCTCTTTTGCCGGTATGACGCGCGGCGGCGTATACGACGAGCAATTTGAGCTTCGGTCAGCTCTGGCTGGGCTTTGACGATGAAGGATGTGCTTCCTCGGGCGCAGCAGCCGAGCCTGTCTTCTTTGTAGCTGGGCAAGGACAGGATGCGAACCCTGTCCTTCGCCTGTTGCAGCGAAGCTTTGAATTTTTGAAGTTCGGCCCCTGTAGAGATGAAGGGTCGAACTGCAGGTTTGTAGGCCTTAGCAGGTGCTTGTAGAGGCCTTGTGATGCATGACTTGATTTTGGGCTTGTAGGAACAAGCCGGCTCATGCTGGGATGACTTGGAAGTCAAGTCGGAGATGGGTCTCTCCTCTTTCATGTAGGCAAGAGGATAGAACTGGTTCTCCTTGAGTGGGGCCAGGAATGCTGGCTTAGTGGATGTTTGGGACCTTCTCTGTTTTGGTGAAGGTCTTGGGGACCAAGTCTTGGGGTAGACCTGGTTGTTTGCAGGTTGAGGCTTCGTGGGGCTGCCACGGGCTTCAGGCCTTCTGGTGCTCGCCTTTGGTGTCACGGTAGTGACACGTTGAGAGGCGAGTTTCTGCTTCTTGGAGGGAGCAGTTTGTTCCTCAGGAAGTGGGAATGGTCCCAGCGTCCCAAAGACGATAGTCCGGGGAGTCGAGGTCGACCCGGAGTTCAGAGAGTTGCCGAGGGAGTTGACGCTTCGGCAGCTGATGGGGCGCTTGTAGGTGCGCGTGGTTTGCTTCTGTTGAAGCATGAGTTGGTGCTTGTTTTCATCGAAAGTAATGGTTAGTGAAGCTGCCATTGTTAGTTTTCGAAAATTTCTGAAACAAGACCACATCCATTAGTAATCACAAGAATATAATGATCATAAATGGGAAGTTCTATGGTTTCGTCTTTTCAAATTGCTCGAGGTAGATGACCCAAGCAATATGAGGAAGGCAAAATGCCATAGAAGGTACAATTGTTCTGATCGCAGGTATGGTAAGCCCAGAATGGGCATCCCAGTGACTGCTAGAAGCAATTGTGAACTTAAATTCGACTTATCGAGAAGCAGAGCTTGCTCGAGGTAAGAAGAATATAAAGTTGGAGTTACAGATGTGCCGGTCGCAATACAGTAGACCTTACAAGGGCGTACTAGTACCGCTAGACACAAATGTTTTGAGACCGCATCAATGAGATGAGATTCTCTGTTTTGAAAGGTCAAGATTGGATTCATCAAAGAGAGCAGATGGTATTCCGATCTAAACACGGGCTCAGCGATTTCCGCGAGCGCCAGTGCTCAGAAAGAAATGAACCATAATTTCTCGGATCTGAATCTAAAGATGACGAGTTTTTTTTTTTGAAAAGTCAATATCGGGTTCATCAAAGAGAGCAAAAGGCACTCCAATCTGAACACGGGCTCAGCGATTTCCGCGAGCGCCAGTGCTCAGAAAGGAGAAGACCAAGATTTCTCCAATCTAAACCCAAAATGACGAAAGTTTTTTTTTTTTTTTTTGAAGATTTTGAAGATTTTTTTTTTAAAATCTTTTTTTTTATTTTTTATTATTATTATTTATATTTTTTATTTTTTATTTTTATTTTTAAGATTTTTTTTTTGAAAAATTTTTTTATTTTTTATTTTTTTATTTTAAAATTTTTATTTTTTTTTAATTTATTTTTTCTTTTTTTAAAAAAAAGACGAGAGAGTACACATAGGCCTCCTAACCCGGTCTTATGAAATCTTGATTGATAGAATTGCCCCCAGGTAAGGGTAGGATTACTTAATGAACCCGTTTGGAGGACCCTTGCCTAGAACAGTCAAGCTGTCTCTACACTCTGGACAAGGCTTTTCTTTGAATCAACCATGATCAAAGAACAAAGTTGGTTTAACCTTAGTGGTCTATGTCTTTTTTTTTGTTTTTTTTTATATATATATATATACATATTTTATTTTTAATGAACTCATCGAAGAGAAACGATGGCCCAAAACCTTAATCGAACAGGCTCAACATTTCTGCAAGCGCGATGAACGATAGGATCGGATCAAGGTTTCTCAATTTTGAATCCAAATTGAGAAATCTAAAAAAAAATATTTTTTTATATATTTTTTTTATATATATATATATATTTTTTAGATCTTTAATGAACTCATCGAAGAGAAACAATGGCCCAATCCCCGATCCGAACACGGTCTCAGCGATTTCCGTGAGCGCCAGTGCCCAGCAGGGAGAGGATCAAAGTTTCTCAATTTTGAATCCAAAATGAAAAATCTGATTTTTTTTTTGTTTTTTTATTTAAAATTTTTTTTTTTTGAAAAGAGAAAGAGTGGAAATAAATTCAAAGAATTAGAAATTTCCAAACAAAAAATCTCATCTCATTTTTTTTAGATGCGGAATTCAACATAGGCCACCAATTATAAAGTAGCCGAGGAATCGAGAAAAGAAATATAAGCATAGAGCAAAATATATGATATGCAAATATTTCATTTCTAGCATCGTGTTCTCAAATAAACGGGTCCCACCGGGTGGAGCCAGCTTGATGGACCGCGCTCCTGCTCGGTTCCTACCGAGGTCGGCGGACGTGAGAGTCCGTTTGGTTCCGACCCTTTCGTAACCAGGGGGCAGGGGCGTGCATCAACATTTCTTTTTTTGTGTGGGTGTGCCAGATTTTCTATTTTTACTTGGAATTGCAAGTGGTGATCCGGAGATCAACCTTCGCAAGTAAAAAGGAAATCAACTTCTTTCAAGTTTTCCATTGCACATATATTTAAGAAAAGAGACATTTTTCTTGGTTTGCCGTGAAAGGCGATTTTTTTGGCATTCATAGCCGATTTTGGCGTTTATAGCCGATTTTTGGCGTTTATAGCCAATTTTGGCGTTTATAGCCGATTTACAATCCTTATCAATAATGAAAGACAAGAATTGTGATTTTTGTCTCTTTTGAAAAAATACAAACTACAATGAAAAGCAAGAAAAGGAGGATCTAACTTCTCAGGAGATTGTGGGGGACCCGTTTAGATTGACGGTCGCAAGCCATATGTGGGCTTCGCCATCATCCATGCAGATGAGAACAGAGGATGCTATTGATTTGCTTGGCTTGGCTATAACCTCAGGTTTTTAGAGGATAAAGACCAAAAGAAGGTCCTATGTCCAATGAAAAGCCGAGTAGACGGGCTGAAAAGCCACATCTAAGCCATTGGAGGCAGGAGGAGAAGGCAAGGACCTTGGGGGGGGGGTACCCCCAAGGGACTTTTGTCACCTTGTTGCGGTGGCCGGTGTAGAACTTCCGCAGAGTTTTCTCTCTTTTTCCTTTCTCTGGATTTCTGTGCTTCTGTATGTCTGTGTGTTTGTGCTTTTTTTTCTTATGATCTCTGTGTGTTTTTCTTCTTGGAGAGCTCTCCTATTTATAGGCTTTTAGGTGGCCATTTAGGAGGGTTTATGAGCTTTGATTGTCATAAAGCTACATAAAGGGAGGAGTTACAGAATTGAATTCTTTATTTTGTAACTCCTTTTTCTTGGCTTCTGATTGGCCGGAGGAGATTGAGGGCATTTAATCGCCTTTAATCGCCATGATGGGAGGAGTTTCATGGGTTAAATGCCATGAATCTCTTGACTTGTAACTCCCGAATGCTTGCTTCTGATTGGGCCGTCCAAAGAAATGGATTAATGACTGTAATAAAGCTAGTCAATTAATCGCATTAAGTGGTCGCCGAGCAGCTGAAGAGTCGCGGGCCGTGCCACCTCTTCATGTCGATGATCATCGATGGATCTTCATGTAGATCAACATCAGATGACCATGTAATTTCAGGTGTTTGTTGCCAACAGCGGGTCGGTGCCATCTGTCCTGTCGATTTCTCGATCGGTCGGGTAGAAAGCACACTTTTTTTGGTTGACCGGGTGGCGATCAATATTGTTTTCGATACTCTTGATGATTGACCCGTGTTTTGGACGGATGTCAGAGGACTTGGTGTCTCAAAAGCATGAATTTTGGAAAGTACCAGAGGCTGGGCTCTTCGAATCGCGAAAAAACGGTGAAAACCGGGGTTTCCGGGGCCTTCCCGGCGACCCCGGGCTCCAAGGTCGCCAGCGACCCTGGGCCAGGGTCGCAGGGGCCTGCGACCCTGGGGGGGTTTTCCCCCCTTTGTGTCCCGTTTTGTGTCCGGTTTTGCTGTTTTTCGATTCCTTTTCCTTCTATATTTTTCCTTGACATTTTGACCATTTATTGGCCTAATTTCTTTGTAGGAAACCTGATGAGAATCCTTGCATTTTATTTTGCAAAGTTTCCAATTTCCTGAGAAAGCCGAAGACTTTGTCGCGCAGAGCTGCCGATTTTCCGTCAGAAGCTGAAACTGGGTCAAACGATGTCGGAATGACCTGAAATTTGGTGTGAAGCCTCCTGAGCAATAAATAAGACCAACCATAGGCTTTTGTTTGAGTTTTGAAGCCGTTTGGGGTCCTATCACCAGTAGACTTGCTTTTTGTCGCGATGAAGATGTCGCGGTTTGATGTGCGGTCAACCGATGTCCGATTGACTTGAAATTTGACAGGGAACCTATTGGAGTCATTTTAAGATGATCCATAGGCTCTGTCTTGGAAACCATGGTCCCGGAGAGCTTTGCCGCCGAGAGGCCTGATTTGGCTTCCGAGGGTTGATGTAGGGTCAAACGTTGTCGGTTTGACTCGGAACTTGACGTGGAGCCTTTTGGAAGTATTTTGAGACCATCCATCGGCCCTGATCGAAGATTTGGTGTCTCCGATGCTTTTGCCGCCGAGAGCTCCTTTTCGGCTGTCGGAGAAGCGAAGTTAGGCCAAATGATTTTGAAATGGCCCGAAACTTCTTGTGTACTCCTCTTTTGGCTGTCTGGAAGAATCTTGCAGTTTTTGTTTGATTCTGACAGGATTTGATTTTTGGAAGCAGCATTGCCTATTTATGGCAGGTTGCGACTTCATGTAGCTCTTTGGATCTTGAAGAGGCAAAGTGACATTTTTGGTGTCAACAAGGCTGTACATGAAAATGTTGTTGAACCAGCACTCGTCATTGCTCCAGTGGAAATTAACTATGTTGAGCCACAAAGAGTAGATGAAGAAGAAGATTTGGCTCCCATGCCTGATCTTGAAGAATATGCAAGGATCTTGCAGCATCTCGCTTAAGAACAAGAGCAAGACCGGGTCAACGAGCCTCCTCGCAATCCCGAGCCTGAAGTCCCTGAAGACCATCAGGTACATCCTCCCTTAACTCCTAAAAATGGAGAAAATTGTTGGATAGACGATCCTCTTACATCCGAGGATGAGTCTGACTCTGATCAGGCAACGTCTCCTGTCAGAGCTTCTTGTAATGTGATAATTCGGGATTATAGCTCTTCCGAAACATCGTCTGATGAGACCACTTACACTCCGACGACGCCTAGCAATGTATCCTCTGGAGCCACCTCATCTCACGCGACTTTCACTGAGACGACACCCTCTCAGGTTTCTTATCCTGAGACTGTGACTTCAAAGCTCACACCCTTCCTAACTGAAGAATCCCCAGCTATTGATGCTTGTGACGATGAATTGGTCAACGAAGAAGAAATGTTGCTGGATGCTGTTCAGGACTAGTTCCCAAAAAATGCTCCGTGCAACACAATCACTGAGGATGGCAACTCTGCTGTAGATACATCCTCAGCAAATGAAAAACGACAGCCTTTTGATCATGAAGACAATCTTCCAAATGAAGACCCTTCTCAAGAAGCTCTCGAAGTTGGTAGAGGCACCCGCTCTGGCCGGGACTACCACAAGAATTACAACCAATCTTCCTTTACTTATGTAAATCCTTCGGGAAAAGATGTTGTAAGCACCCCTAATGGCAACAATGATGAACATGCAGGCCCCAAGGAGGCTTTCAAGTATGACTTGATCGAACATTTCAAGCACATACCTGCACGTCTGCACATCCTAGACTTATTGCGAGTGTCTCCACGCACTCGTGATAATCTCATTTCATAATTACAAAAGCTGAATGAGGATGTCGACAAACATGCCCCGCAAGTCCTCCAAATTGGAATGGACTACCGGGTCAAAAACTCAGAAGCTTCCTCAAAGGGCGAAAAGAAGAAAACTGAGAGATCATGCATTGAATGCCTCTCGGTTCAAAAGGCAGCCAGTGCAACCATCGCCTTCACTAAGGACGACCTTCTACTTAGTGAAATAAGGCACAATCGACCCCTGTACTTCACAGGGTACATAAAGGAAATCCATGCACAGAGTTCAGATCGACCCAGGTTCTACACTCAACCTCATCTCCACTTCGGCTCTCGAAGAGTTGGGCATCCCACCCAGTAAGCTGAGCCACACATCTGTATCTATCTTTGGATACGATGGGAGTACTCAAAGGCCTATCGGCAAAATCAGGTTCAAGTTGCAGATCGGTGATCTTATCTCTGAGGTCACTGTATATGCAATAAAAACCCTTTCATGCTACAACATCCTTCTCGGACGGCCCTGGATCCACGAGAATGGTGTTGTCCCTTCAACTCTACAACAATGCATCAAGTTTGTTGGCAACGATGGCATGATACATCGAGTCTTTGCGGACAGAAAACCCTTCAAAGGTAAGGAAGTCCACTTTGCAGACTCACAGATGTATGAAGGTGAGAAAGAAGAAGAGGAGAAGCACACAGTACCCTTTGCCGAAAATCTCCAGAAAGATAAAGGCAAGGCTCCTCAACAATCACCGGAAAAAAACAAACCATACGGTAAATCCGAAGAGATCATTCAAACTCCCTTCATCATCTCCCTCAAACCTTCAAAGCCTTTGGTCATCACGACTAAAGTAAAGAAGGTAAAACAAAAGCCTGGGGGCAAATTTGTTGTCTCTTTCGTGTCTATCATGCAAGACACGGATTCGAATTCAAAGCCAGAAGATGACACATCGTCAAGCCAAGCTGACACTCAGCAAGTTCAGTCTGCTCTTACTCCAATGGAGACAACTTCTGACATAGAAGATCCTACGTCAGCTTCCTTCATTGTTCCAGCAAAGGAAAAGCTGATCTTCTTTCATAGATCGGACACTTCTTCATCAAACTCCATGCTTGAACCCTTCCAAAACGAGGGTATGCCTCAACTATCCTTATATAGTCCTGTGGCACAAGCTATTATGAAGAAAATGGGCTACGACGCTCAAAACCCAGTCGGTTTGGGAGAAGGACGCGGTATTCTCAAGCCATTGGGGCCCGTCTTGACCAAAAGCCAATTGGAAGATTAGAGACTCTACGGCCATGTAGAAAAGTCTTCACACGGGCTAGGGTATGATCCCGACACTCCTCTGAGACAGTTGACACAAAGGCTTAAAAGTCAATTTACTGACCAAGCCTCAACATCTCAAGTCCATGAAGACATCGATCTCCCTGGATATCTCTTCGATGAGTCACCTGACAAAGATCCAAGAAGGTCATCCAATTGGTACGATTTCTCTGACAATGAAGAGGAGTTGTCCGATGGCATAGACGTATGGTCTTCTGATCCAGAAGAACCCTCGTCTCCAAAAGAGTACCTTACTTCGACCCGGTTTCAACAGGCGATTGGGATCATCTCATAGCAAGCCTTGAGAAAAAATTGCCGATCAAGAAGACCCGTGGAAAGGAACAAAACCTTGGTCTGGAAATGCCCTTAAAACCCCAGAAGGTTTTGTAGAGCTGGAAGCCTCCGAAAATATTGTGGAGGAACCACCTTCGAACCTTCCAACAGAAGATCACGTTCAAAAGATAGACTTGGGAATACCAGATAACCCACATCCTGTATTCATAAGCAAGAATATAAAGGATGATGAGTTACCCGAGTATATCGCCTTTCTTCGTGAGTTCGTTGATTGCTTTGCATGGTCTTACGCTGAAATGACTGGCTTAGACCCCAAAATAGCAGTCCGCAAACTCAATCTTCAAGAAGACATCAAGCCTGTCAAACAGGGCCAAAGAAGATTCCGTCCAAATGTGATGGATGAAATTGAACAAGAAGTTCAAAAACTCAAAAGCGTCGGCTTCATCCATGAGGAACAACATCCTGAATGTTTGGCCAACATTGTCCCCATGACAAAGAAAAACGGGCAAATCAGGGTCTGTATTGACTATAGAGACCTGAATGGCGCATGCCGTAAAGATGAATTTCCGCTCCTCATACTAGAGGTAATGATTGACAATACCTGTAGATTCGAGCGAATGACATTCATGGATAGTTTCTTTGGCTACAATAAGATAAAGATGCATCTTGAAGATGAAAAATATACATCCTTTCGGACCCCATTTGGTGTGTATTGCTACACTGTCATGCCATTTGGTCTGAAAAATGCTGGTGCTACATATCAGAGGGCTATGATGAAAATATTCCAAGATATGCAGCACAAGACGGTCGAATGTTACGTTGATGACCTCACCGTCAAAAGCAAAAGAAAAGAAGATCATCTCAAAGACCTTCGAGAAGTCTTCCTCCGGCTTCGCCAACACAAACTGTGGATGAATCCTCTGAAGTGCTTCTTCGACGTCTCGTCGGGTAAGTTCCTCGGATTCGTAATTCGGAAAGCTGCAATAGAGCTTGACCCCATAAAAGTCAAAGCCATTCTAGAAATGCCCTCTCCAAGAACCTTGAGAGAACTCAATGGGCTTCAAGGGAGATTGGCCTACATCAGACGGTTCATCTCCAATCTTTCGGGAAAATGCCGTCCATTCTCCCGATTGATGAAAAACAGTGTAAACTTTTTCTGGGATGCTGACTGTGAAGCTGCATTCTAAGATATCAAATCATACATGACCAAACCTCCAGTGTTAGCTGCTCCTACCACTGGAAAATCATTCATCTTGTACACAAGAGCCCTTGATCACTCTCTGGGTGCTCTACTTGCACAAGAAAATGATGAAAGAAAAGAGGCTGCTCTATACTACCTCAGCCGCATGCTAGTAGGTGCAGAGCATCGCTACTCTCCAATCGAAAAAGAATGCCTTGCAGTGATGTTCGTCGTACAAAAGCTACACTATTGCTTTCCAATACAGTCTACCTGGTCTCGAGGATCAACCTCTTGAAGGCTCGTCACAAAAGCAGGTTCTCTCAATGCCTGACTGGCAAAATGGTCCATCCTTCTGTCACAATTTGATATTAGGTATGTACCATAAAAAGCAATCAAAGGCCAAGCTCTAGCAGACTTTCTCGCAGAGCATCCATTGCCTAAAGATTCTCCACTCAGAGATGATCTCCCAGACGAACCAGTCTACAATGTGGAGACTTTCTCACAAAATGCCTCCTTGGACATGTACTTTGACTGTGCAACCAGGACAAATGAAAAAAGACAGCTGATCTCGAGAGTTGGCATCCTCTTTGTTATCCCCGACAAATATATGATTCCACACGCTTTCTCGCTACTGGAACCATGCACAAACAATGCAGCTGAATATCACGCTCTAATCCTAGGATTGGAACTCGCCATTGAATCTGGTATCGCCATGCTGGAAATCTTTGGAGACTCTCAACTGATCGTCAGCCAGATGAATCAGAAATTTGAAGTCAGGAAGCCTGATCTGCTGCCCTACTACAACAAGGCACAATCGCTTCTGCAAAAGTTTGACATCTGTCACATGACCCACATTCGCAGAGGTGAAAACATACGTGCAGATGCCCTGGCTGGACTTGCCGCATCTATGGCAATCTAGGAAGGGGAAAACATACAAATCACAGTGTGCGAAAGAAAAATTCCTCCTCTTAACACACACCAAGCAGTTGCTGAATGCCACCGAGTGGTTGGAAGTCGAATTTCAATCCTTCAACCTTCGATCAGCGACTGGAGGGATCCGTTCATTGATTACACTATGTTCGGAATCCTACTTGAATATCCAAATGAACGGGTAAGCATCCAAAAACGAACCCCCAACTTTCATTTGGATATTCATTCAAAAATCCTTTATAGGAAATCCTTCAATGGGGTACTTCTACGCTGCTTGTCACAACAAGAGGTCGAAGAAACACTCAAAGAAGTTCATGCTGGTCTTTGTGGAGCTCATCAGGCTGGTCCCAAGCTCTGCGACCAGATAAAAAGGTTAGGTTATTACTGGCCTACCATGGTAGCTGACGCAATGCAATATGCTAAGCGCTGCCAACAATGCCAAGTTCACGGAGATTATGTTCACATGCCTCCAGAATGGCTACATCCTACAGCGATCTCATGGCCTTTCGAAGCCTGGGGTATGGACATCATAGGTCCTATTTCTCCGCCTTCAAGCAAAGGTCATCGCTTCATCTTCGCCGCTACGGATTATTTCAAGTGGTCAGAAGCACTCGCGCTTAACGAAATGAAGACCTCATCAGTCCTTCAGTTCCTGCGCACCAACATCATTTGTCGTTTCGGCATACCTAAAAGATTCGTCCATGATAACGGACCACAATTACGGGATCATCGATTCTACAGGTTCTGCAACAAATACAAAATCCAAAGTTGTCTATCGACTCCATACAATCCGGCAGCAAACGGATTAGCAGAAGCTCTCAATAAGACACTCTACATAATCCTTAAGAAAATGGTCTCTAGTCACAAAAGAGACTGGAGCGACAAACTCTCTGAAGCTTTGTGGGCGTATCGAACCACCGTTCGAGGACCAACCCATAGCACACCATTCTCCTTGGTCTATGGATGCGAAGCTTTCGTACCCTTGGAAGTACAAATTCCTTCCTTGAGGGTATCATTGCAAACTGACATGACTCAAGAAAGCAATGTCAAATTACGACTCCATGAGCTGGACAAACTCGATGAGAGACAGCTCGACAAAGCATTGAACTTTACCAAGTATGCATGGCAGGATCTTTCGACAAAAAGGTCAGGCAACGCGCCTACAAAAAGGGTGACTTGGTTCTTACGGTAAAAAGACCAATGGTCTTCGCTCACAAGTCCAAAGGCAAATTTGAGCCAAAATGGGAAGGACCCTACGTCATTGCAAGGTTTTCTCCAACGGCGCATACGCACTCCTAAACATAGAGGGTGACAGATGTATGCTGCGCATCAGCGGCAAGTTTTTAAAGCGGTACTACCCTTGAAGACTAACCCAACTGGGTAAGAGCAATGCATGTACGGCCAAAACCGGTTTCTAAGTAATCGCTCGCTAGACCCACTCTTTTTAGAATTTTCATATCAAATGTTGAAATTTCTAGAAATTCAAACAATGCTTACTTTCACCGTTTCATTGTTAAAAAAAAATTCCAAGTTTAGGAACCTTTTCCCTAACTTGACCAGAATTTTCAACCCTTGAACCCAAAATTCATGGTTTGAAACAAAATCCGGATTCAGAGATTCCCACCCTAGTCAACCCTACCTTTTACCACCAAAATGGTTTTGGGTCAAAGACTTATGACCCTCGTGTCTTTAAACAAAAAAAAAGGTTTTTCAAAAACCGCAGGGAAGCGACGCTTAGTCGATACTCGCACCATGTTCGACACTTCCAAAATCGCAGGGAAGCGACATTTCGTTGACACTTGCAAAATCATAAAAAAACTGTGGAGACTCAACATTTCAGTTGATATCCACAACCCAAATTTCAAAGGTTCGAAAAAACCTAAAAACCGTGGAGTCGCAACATTTCAGTTGATATCCACAACCCAAATTTCAAAGGTTCGAAAAAACCTAAAAACCGTGGAGTTGCAACATTTCAGTTGATATCCACACCCCAAATTTCAAAGGTTCGAAAAAACCTAAAAACCATGGAGACGCAATATTTTAGTTGATATCTATAACCCAAATTTCAAAGGTTCAAAAAAACCAAGAAATCATGGAGATGCAACATTGCAGTTGATATCCACAACCCAAAGGTTCGAGAAAACCGCAAATTTCAAAAATCATGGAGAAACGACATCAAGTCAGTACCCGCAAAACCAAAATTTTTGAAAACAAAGGAAGCGACATTCCATCGATACTTGCACCCAAATCCGCGAGGATGCGACATTCCATCGATACTCGCAATCGAATGAGCAAAGATGAGACATTCCATCAATACTTACAAGACCATTCAGCAGGGAGGCGACTTTAGTCGATACTTGCATTTTTGAAAACCAAAATCGGCTATAAATGCCACCAAAATAGGCTATAAATGCCACAAACCGGCTATAAATACCACCAAAACAGGCTATAAATGCCACAAATCGGCTATCAATGCCACAAAACAAACCGGCTATCAATGCCACAAAACAAAGCCGGCTATCAATGCCACAAACCAAAACTTGGCTTTAAAAAAAATGTTCGGCTTTCAATGCAACAAACTCGGCTATCAATGCCACAAAAAACCGGCTCTCATGCCACAAACAAACTCTGGCTCTCATGCCAAAACAATCATTTGACAAAAGATTTTCACAAAAGGACGAACTTTTGATCAAATTCCATTTAGCAATTGTTTTCATCACAAAAAGATTTAAGTGAACGTAGGGAAAAAAAAAGCATCCCATTTAGCAATTGCTTTCATCACAAAAAGATTTAAGTGAGCGTAGGGAAAACAAAGAAAAAATCCCATTTAGCAATTGCTTTCATCACAAAAAGATTTAAGTGAGCGCAGGGAAAATTAAAAAAAAAAGAAAGAGTACCAAAAAATACATGTGGTACCAAAAATAAAGTGTTTACAAAGCACTACAAAAAAAAAACAGAGAGAGAGAGTACCAAAAAATACATGTGGTACAAAAAAAAAAGAAAGATAGTTGCTGCTACAAAAAATCAGGAGCTCAACCAAAAATGGTCTCCAGCCAAAATTTGAGCTCCTTAAAGCAAACTTTTGGCCTCAGCCGTCAGAGTTTCCAGGGCACACTTCTTCAAGAACTTACCATGAGATGCTGGGGTAGGCTGTAACCTTTTTTTCGCACCGGGAAGCTTATCCCGATCAGTTTGTCATCCTCTTGAAACTTCCTTTCAAGAAATCGATCAGCATCTGCAACCCGGTGAATCAGAGCACTCTCCCTATCGCAAGCCTCTGTTATAGCAGCCCACTTGGCAGCGACTTGTGCCTTCAAATGCTCAAGACGTTTCCTGGCCTCATCGACCTCCCTATCAAGGATGTTAAGGTCATGTGTCAGCCCAATGATGACTAGATCTTCTAACTTCTTCTCTCGGACTAGCTGCTTCCTATTTTGTGTAGCCTCATTCAGGTCAGACTTAGCCTTATCAGCAGGGTCTAGGAACATCTCCTTGAAGAACTGGTCGTTAGCAAAACCAATGGTCTCAAACCACTTGTCACCCAGTGTAATGATCCTATCAATGATCGCCCTGGCACCTGTGACATCCAGACCAGCCTCTTCGGCATCACCAAGAATCTCCTGTACATGCTGGATCATGCCAAATCCGGCATCCAAGTGTCCAGCAAGGAGAGTCTCAATCCAAAAGCTTAGAACCCGCGCCACCACCTTCTTCGCAAAAAGAAAAGATGGCCCAGCTGAAGATTCGCCCCGCTCCATCAGTCGGCTGCTCATGTCATGCCCTGTTGGAAGAGGAACAAAAGAACTCTTTCCAGTCGGAGCTGCTGGGGAAGGAATCTCAGAACGAGGTACCTCCTCCACCGTGTCAGAGTTGGTTGCAGGAGTCTCTACCTCCGGATCAACCTCTGGCATCCCTTGCTCTGGTTCTGAAGGAAGAAATGGACTCTCCTCTGTCGCTTCAAAACCTGCCAAAGAAACACAAAAAGGTATGAATATGATCCTGTTTAAAACATCATTATCAGGGTTATTGCTATAAAATACCTTCTTCGACGACTAGCGAAACACTCTCTTCCTCCATGAACTCATCGGAAGCATCGTAAACATTTACGTCCATCGATGGTTCAAAGTCATCGGAATCCTGTGGCAAGTCAGCTGATAAGAAAAATGTTAGCAAACCAAGTCACAGACAAAAAAAAAACAAAAAAAGCAAAAGAAGTTATACCAATTAGAGATTCTGGATTCATTCCAGAGTCCCTCGGTTCTTCTTCAGGTGCCCCAACAAGATCCGTCACCGCCTCATCGGTTGGAACCTCAGGCATCACCAAATCTTCCTCTGCTAAAAAAAAGCAGCAGGGGGAGAAAGCAAATCAGAACATAGAAAAATCTCATTAAAATAAATGGAAAGAGAAAGAGGAAGAATCATACCTTCACCGACGGTCTCTTTTTCTCGGCTTCTCTTTTCTGGATGCTCGTTGTCGGCTGTGATTTCCGGACCCGATTTGGGTGGAAACACAGTGTTATATAGAGCGATACTTAAAAGTACCGACCAACCGACCAATTCTGAGAATTCCCGACAAATCCTCAGAATGGTAATATGTGTGATCGCCAGTCATAGTAAACGGCCATGACTCCGTTTGATCGCCTCCATGCGAGAAATTAAGGGCCCCACTCATCACAACGCCGCCGGCGACGCATGATGGTCTCATCAATATTATTTTGGGTCATAGTTATGGGAGTCAGCCCATCTTTAAAATTCGAGATGAGTGAAAAGACTAAATTCCATGCATTTGGAAGAAAAGAAAGAAAAAAAGCTGAAATATGAAATAGGTAACATAATGCTGAATTCTATGGGTTGCTGCATGCTTGTTGTCTGATTTTTAATAATTTTTCTGCAACTCAGATTGGTCTCAAATTTTATATGGGATCAGCTTATATGTTGATAAAGTCCCATATTTAATTTTGGGTTTTTCTGAGTATTGAAACCTTATGAAATAATGGACATAAATCTGAACAAAAATGCTGGAATTCCTACACTGTACAATCTGGCCCATGACACAGGTCCACTCTCCAAATTCTTATAATTTTTACAGAACTCCAATTAGTCTAAAATCTTTATGGAACTCCAATTAGTCTAAAATCTTTATGAGACTTAATGGACCCAAAGAAGAGTCTCCTGTAAATTTCTCATGAATTTTGGATTAACATAACCCTTGATGATTATGCGCACAAAGCCAAATTAACCTGCAGGATTTTCTGCTCTACCGAATTTGGTCCATGACCGGGGTCCACTCTCTGAATTATGATAAATTCTATAAAGCTCCAATTAATCTGGGATTTTTATGGGAGTTAATGACCCAAAGGGGAAGCTCATGTGATTTTTTTTATGGATTTTTAATGAACAGAAACTTTTGTGGTTATTTGCACAAATCCCAGTTAACATGCTGAGTTTTCTGCAGTACAGAGTCCAGGATTTAGGCCCGCTGTCCGATTTAATAATTTCTTGAAAAATCGAAATCAGTTGAAACCAAATCTCACTGAAAGACAACTGGTATGAGAGTATTTAGGAAAATCGGTGAGCTTTTATTCAAATTAGAAATCATTGAATCAGGGATTTGAAAACAGTGAACAGGTTTTCAAAATCTGCTATAGTCCGATTTACATGTTTTGACTGGTTCAGAGATTCTAGACTTGGGTTCAATAGTGTCTTATCGTAGCCCCAAATACACAAGATTTCAATATGAGACATAGCATAAAATCACTCCAAATCCGATAGAAATGATGACTGAAGTTATAATCAATCATTCCATGCAATAAAGGAATTCCTATCATCAATTTGCAATCCCAAAGAAAAGTCAAGCACTGTTTATCTATTTTCATTCAGCTAAAAAATTTTGAAAGTACTAGAGAATGATGAAAAATAAATAAATAAATAAATAAGTAAAAAGGGGTTGGGTGCCAATATTCATTGAGGGGGATCAACTCCGTTCACCGGATACCCTCCTCGAATCCCTTGGCGGGAAAAGGGTAGGCTTTATTTGAAAACATGCATGTAAAGATGCTTGAAAAAGGGTCAAAAGCACACGCGACATGATGCTCAAAATGAAAGCCTAGGTGCCCACTACAACATTGGTCTAAAGATGGGAGGACTAAGGTGCCCGGTCGATCTAGGGAGAGATCGATCACCTAGAGAAGTGGACTATCGTCCGTCAGGCCATCTTAAAACCAACAATCGCTTAAGGCACGTTTGGGGATGGATATACACTAAGCTAACCTAACTTAGGAGAGAGTGAGGGACCTGTGTGCCACTATCAATCATAGGGAGTCCGCTAGGAGGCTATCGCCGTAAGGCCTAGGGAGTCGCGTAGAAGGGTGGACGATTTCACGGTCACTAACACCTAAGGGTCGGTGTTACTTAATGCATTAAAGCGATAATGAAAGCATGGGTGGAAGATGGTTTTGAAAATATAGCATGTGCTGAAAATTCTTTTTCAAATATCAATGAATTCATGAATCTTGTATAGCCTACCCTAATAGCATGAAGCTCAATGGTGAAAATTGGCGGAGGTTGAATGAAGAAAAGAAATGTAAAATCTTTTTCTTGATTTTTGGGATTTTCTGATTTTTTTGGATTTTTGAAAATTGGCTAGAAGGGCCTAAATAGGAGTATGCATGGAACCTAATCTAACCATTCATCTCTTTTTACATTGGAGCGCATGGATGGGCTGACCCCATGAAAGGGGCAGCCCGCCTATCGCCGCTCTCCTAGTCCCTAAAAGACTAGATCAGATGGACGGGATTAGAACGCAAATGATAGACACAATGAATGTAATGGATGCTTGAATAAGCAATTCAAACAAATGTATTACGATGATGAATGATGGATGCGCACAATAGTTGCAATTGGAGATCCAAAATGTACCATATTAATATGATAATAAATTATTGATGAATGTGTAACTGAATGGCATCCTAAAAAAAATGTACACAATTAAATGAACCTAGTGCAAATAAACTAAGATGAATCAAACTAAGGTAGTAATAGAAAGATCTCACCAATTTGATGCTAGAGTCCCGAATCTGACCATTGAGACCTTATAGGTGTTCTTTTCTTTTCTTTTCTTTTTTTTTTTTTTTTTGTCTTGGATTGCCTTTTGCAGTGAGTCCCAAAGCTAGGCTGTAAGTTGTCTAGTGCAAGTGGGCTGAGATGAGTTTTGGCTCGGGTTGAATGGGTCAGTAAAGTGGGTTCAGGTATGATGATTGGCTAGGTTGTAGGTAGGGTTGGCTGGTCCAATGGGTTTGTTGGGTTAAGAAATGGGTTGAATAGGTGAGTCATTCGCTGGGCTAATTTGGATCAATTGGCTGATGGGTTGAGTTTGTGTAAGTGGGTTATGGAATAGTTTAATTAAAGCAAGTTGGTGGGATTTGGATGGGTTAGATGAGGGAGGTCTATTTGGAGGGTAGGTGGTGTGACCCATGGTTTTGTCAGAGTTGGATTGGTGAGATGAGGGGTGATGATAGGATGGGGATGAAGATGACGCAGGGGGCTGTTGTGGTGGTATTGGTTTGATGAAGATGGGTCCTGCAGGTAAGATGATTGGTGAGGTGGAGGTGTACCAGGTGCTGTGTGCAGGGGACTGATGGGATCGAGAGGGAGTTGAGGCTAAGGGAAGAGATGGTGAGGCCGAAGGGATTTGCAGGGGACTGATGGGATCGAGAGGGAGTTGAGGCTAAGGGAAGAGATGGTGAGGCCGAAGGGATGTGCAGGGGGCTGCGTGGATTGCAAGGAGGGAGAAAAGAAAGGAGAAAAGGAAGAGAGATAGTGTGTGCAGAGAGAGTACAATGGTGAGTGTAGGGTGTGGGTGTAGTACAGGAGAGAGATGAAGAGCAGCACAGTGGGTAGTTGTGAGGGAGAGAAGAAGAAGAAGAAGGGATGGCGAGGCGCCTGTGCAGTGGGTTGTGTAGGGCATGTAGAATGTGAGTGCAACGGCTGGGGAAGATGGGTGTGCAGGTGGTGGTGAAGGTGCAGTGGGAGGAAGAAGAAGAAGAAAAGAGGAAAAAAGAAAGAAAGAAGAAGAAAGAGAGGGTGGTGATGTGCAATGGCAGCGGGTGCACAGGGAGGAGAAGAAGGAGGTGTACCTGGCGCAGGGGGAGAGGTCCGGCGGAGATGAAGCCGATGGAGGGCGGAGAGAGATGGGTTGCGGGGCTGCTGCGTGCGTGCAGGGGCTGCTGTGTGAGGCTGCTGCGTGCGTCAGGTGGTGGAGAGAGATGAGGGAGATCCTGTGACGATGAAAGGGAGAGGGTGATGATGATGGTGGAGTGAGGGGAGATGCGATGGAGAGAGAGAGATCAAGGGGAGGTGATGGATGGTTGATGGAGGATGGTCGTTGAGAGGGAGATCCTCCTCAGAGATGGGATGGCTTAAGAGCTTAGCGCATATCCCCTGGATAGAGACGAGGGATAGGGTGTTAGGAGGAATCTGCGCATGGTTTTTGTTTAGATAGGGATTGAGAGTTAGAGATAGAGAGGGAGAGAGACGTCAGGGGGAATGGGAGCCCTCAGATCTGGGACTCTCGTTCCTAGATCTGTAGGACTCTATCTCCCTTATCTGGGCGATGGGCCATACAACCTGGGCCAGGTCGGGTCACACTTAATGGGTTTGATGGTTCTAGAATCTGATCTGGGTCAAATGGGTTTAGTTGGCCTGGGGTCAGATCCAGGTTCGGGATCGGGTAAGGTTAGGTATGGTTTAGGTTTGGGTTTTGATGGCCTAATGGGATGGTTTAGTTGAGGTTTAAGCTAGGTTGAATGGGTCTGATCCGGGCCATTATCACTAAGACCCAGGTTTTGCATATTTTGATCCGCCCGTCGAATTTTTGAGTTCTGTGTACTTTTGGAGATTTCTCAATGAGTAGATCATATTGGTGTATGGGTTTGAGTAATTTGGAGGCCAGGAAAAGACATGATTCTTTTAAGGGACCCGGGCCTGATTAATTTTGAAGAAAAATCATAACTTGAGATCTAACCATTGGATTTTTGAGATCTGAGTATCAGTGGAAATCTCTCGATGAGTAGGTCCCGATGATATGTGGGTCATATCCATTTGAAGATCTAGAAAATATTTGAATTTTTAGGGTGCCCACACATATTAAATTTGTGAAAAAGGCATATCTCTTGATCCGACCGTTGGATTCTTTAAATCCATATTTCATCAGGAAGCTTACTAAATGTAGATCATCATGGAAGTGAAATCCGACTCGAAACATGAGAATTGGTGAGATCCATAAAAAGGGGGGGGGAGGCTATAATGATGCAACCTTCCTAAATGTGCACGATAATGAAGATTTTAATTTATTTATTCAATATTGTCTAAATGGGGCAAAATTGGGGCATCGATAATATGAGTATTAAAATTGTCCATAGGGGTGCCAAAATGAGGTGACTACACTCGTCAGCATTCCCTGGCACCTCCTCATTGACAGTAAGAGGGACTTCTATGTCAGGAGAACCTTCATGTTGCCCCTTGATGACTCATCTTCCTCTTACTTCTGTGGCTCGCTTTCTAGAAGAACCTGCCCCACTGTCAGAGTCAGGTTTCCCACTTGACTCCTCACTGGATGGGCTACTCTTGCCAGTAGACTCCACAGAAGCTCGCCTCTATATCGCTTGCATCCAAGCATCAAACTCAGCTTCCTCTTGTTCTAGCTGCTCTAAAGCCTCATCAGGTATTTCTCGAACAGCTTCAGAACCAATGACGCCCTGGTCAATGAGAAAGCCTATCTTGTGCTTCTCTCCAGAAAGGAAGGCCCAAACTTCCTCTCGCCAGACGCCATTCGACTTTCCAAGGCCTTTTCCAGACGATAGCTTCACATCAACCTCCTTCTTGGAAAGCCCCCGATATGCCGGAAAGCTCTCCGCGAACCACTTCGTGAAACCGGCAGTTCGGGAAGTCGACAACACAGGATAAGAAATCATGGCAGTAGTGTCTTCAGCACTATAAAAAGCCCATGCATTTCTGCCATCCTGCAAGCCTCCAAAGCGCTTCACCATGCTTGAAGGCGCTCCAACAACGCCTTGAGAAAAGCCCAATTACAGAGCAAAGCGAGAAGGTACATACGGTTGGATGTCGACGAAAAGATGTCCGCGGTACACCATCGTGCCGACACGTATGCTGAAAAGCCACTCCTTCTCTGCATTTGTCAAGGAGTAATGCATTCCCGACCCCGCCATGGTAAAGTCACGGGAGGCACCAAAGTCAAAAGCCTTCTTCCGTAACTCCGGAGAAAGCCTCACTGAAGACTGCCCCATCTCGACGTCCCTGGACCGTCGGATCCTCATGCGGACAAACGAAAGTGATTCGGATACGACTTTCCACTTAGCAAGTCGAATCATCAGAGGATCATCATCCTATGCAGCACCCAGCCGATGGAAGCCAGGACAATGGTATACAAACCACGAATAGAAAATATGGGCTGAAAATACCCGGTTCATAGGAAGCCCAAGCCGAACCAAGAAAGCAGCAGCCTGCAGTTCGGTACACAGATAGGAGTAAAGAGCTGACACCAAAGCAAGCTGCTCTCCAAACGCCATATGACAAGCCGAAAAAATACAATGCGGCCTGATGTGCGTTCCATCTCATCTAGCAAAAACAGCATCACCTAGCCAATAAGTGAGGTAAACAACGAGATCTCTCCGCATTGCAATGTCAGGACATATAGCATTTGTACTCACAAAGAAATCTCTCAACTCTTCTTGCATAGCTGAAATCTTCTTCGAACCCGGATCCCTAGCCCTTTCTTCCCGAGTCATGCTATCAGAAGGCTCCCCACTTTCAAAGAAGTTGGGAGACGAAGAGCTAAAACTCTTCCAACTGCTGGATCTTACTTTTGAGCCCTCTTTCTCCTTCAAAAAGTCATAGAAGGCGATGAGCTGAAATTACAAAAGCCTGAACTCCTCAGACTGCTCCTCAAAGACGCTATCAATCGGCATAATGTTGGATATCGCGATCACTGAGAGGGGGGGATGAATCAGTGATTTCTTAAAAACCAGGTCCAATTTCAACAACAAAAGATCAAATCACACACAAGGACAACAGATTTAACGTGGTTCACCAAAAAGGCTACGTCCACGGTTCAAAGACTGTCCGAACACCGATCCAGAATAGGTCTGAATCTATTTAGTCGCACCAACGACAAAGAGCACCAACACTTGAGTTTCAGATAGCACCCACTATCTAGGAAGCACCTACTCCCTTTCCAAGATGTCTGCACCTATAGACAGGATCACCAAATCCCCAACACCAAGCAGCCACTTGATGTTTTACAGAATAAAAGTTTAGAACTTTTTACAGCCCTTCCCCTCTACAATCTCTCTCTCTCAATCCCTTACAAATTGAAATTTAAAGCATAAACAGAGAGACACTTATCTATGGACGAATCATCATCATCTTCATGAGCACATTCTCGTCCACACTTACTGTAGAAACGTGCAACACAGCAACCCCAGCAGCACCTTCTTCTCACCATCACCCTTCTCTCAAAATCTCTCTTATTTTCAGATCCTAAAAAATTGGATCTCAAGCCAATAGAGGAAATTGCTCACAACAAAAAGATAAAAGGAATATCTTTTTGGCTTTCTTGCCAAGCAAAAGAACCCAACATGAAATTTCTCATTTTGGCTAGGCTGACTTACCATTTGGGTCAGATGAATATGATGGGCCATCTGCTTATTACTATCCAGCACATAATGGGATCCACAGCAACCTACCCAGAAGATATATTAATCTCGCAGTGTAGAAAAACTGCAAAATATATCTCCACTAAAAAATTCATAACTTCCTCTTCTGAGCTCGAAATGACATGATTCTTAAGCCAAATGAAAGATATATCAGAGGCTACAACTTTCATGTTTTGAGATTTAACCCAGATTGACTGGAAGGTAGAGTAAAAACACCTTGAAGCTGACTGGTTAAGGAAAACAGCAACCTGAGAGAGATAGAGTTGTCCCGCTGTCCGGGCCATAACTTTAAAACCTAAAGTCAGATCAACCCGATTCCAAAACCAAAAATCAAGTCCTCTCACTGATGCACAAAAGTCATGTTGACCACTTTTTAATCCAGATGTTAGATGTGAAGATATAAGCACAACAACAGTTGGTTCATAGCTGTGTTGTTGTACTTCACCACACTTGTTTGCAATGTTTGTGACAATGTGTTGACAGTAATTCCAACACATAATCATGCTGGACACTTCATCAAAAACTCTCCATAGTATCTCAAATTATAACAATCTCCCCCTTTGGAATTGTTGGCAACACATGGAACATGTTGATCTTCATGTTACTTGCAAACAAGTTTCTGATCTTCTTATGCCAGCGCTGCTCTTCTATCAGTTACCATCATATTGACAGCTCCTCAATAATCCATATCATAGACTCCCCCTGTCATCATGCTAATTCTCATAGTCTCTGGCCGAAATGAAACACTGATGACGGTTTTAGAGTCTTGTTCTACACATTCTCTCCCCCTTTGACAACAAATCCAAAGGGACTGTTCAGGGAAGCAAATAAAATAAGCATGAGTGCCTCCTCCCTCTTCCTTGAAGGTCTTCTAAGTCTTTGGAGAGTGAGTAACTCCCAATTTCTTGCGAAGATACTCGAAGACTTCCTTTGGGAGTGGCTTTGTGAAGATATCAGCCACTTGCGCAGTGGTTGGAACGTATTCCAACTTTACCTCTCCAGCAGCAACCTTTTCTTTGAGAAAGTGATAGCGGATTGCAACATGCTTCGTTTGAGAGTACTGAACAGGATTCTTAGAGATGTGAATTGCACTCGTGTTGTCACATAGGATCGGCGTAGGATCAGTTGTCTGAACTCCAAGATCAGAGAGCATTTGACGCATCCACAGCACTTGCGTACAACAAGTTGCCGCTGCAATATATTCCGCTTCCGCTGTCGAAAGAGATACTGAATCTTGCTTCTTACTGTGCCATGCCACCAACCTTTCACCGAGATAGAATGCACCACCGCTTGTACTCTTTCGATCATCTATACATCCAGCCCAATCGGCGTCAGAGTATGCAACAAGAGTGAAGGATTTGCCTTTGGGATACCAGATACCAAGCTCCATAGTACCTTTCAGATATCGAAAGATCCTTTTTACTGCTGTAAGGTGCGTCTCAGTTGGTGATGCTTGAAATCGAGCCACCATACATACTGCTTGTAGAAGATCCGGTCTTGTAGCAGTCAAGTAAAGCAAGCTTCCTATCATAGAATGATAGGTGGTGTGATCAACGGACGAAACCTTATCATCTTTGCTTAGCTTTGTGTTCGTTGACATTGGTGTGCTCACTAGCTTGCTGTCTTCCATGTTAAAACGCTTCAGCATTTCCTTGATGTACTTCATCTGTGATATGAAGATACCATGTTTCAGCTGCTGAACTTACAAACCAAGAAAGAACTTCAGTTCTCCAAGCATTGACATCTCAAATTCTTTCTTCATCTCTTCAGCAAAATTCCTGCACAATTCTTCATCATTTCCGCCAAAGATTATGTCATCGACATAAACAATAACAACCAGCTGTTTGCTTAACTCTGTTTTGACATAAAGATTGCTATCAACCAGTTCTTTTCCAAAGCTGATCTTGCGGAGATAGAGGTCCAGCCTTGCATACCACGCCCTTGGCGCTTGTTTCAGTCCATAAAGAGCCTTTTTCAACTTGCACACTAGGTCTGAATTTTTACTAATAAAAAAACCATCAGGTTGCTCAATGTAGACCTCTTCTTCAAGTAATCCATTCAAGAAAGCTGACTTTACGTCCATTTGAAATACCTTGAAGGTTTTGTATGCAGCCAATGCAAGAAACATACGAATGGCTTCCAGACGAGCCACCGGTGCAAAGGTCTCTTCAAAATCTATGCCTTCAACTTGAGCATAGCCTTTACAAACCAACCTTGCTTTGTTTCTTATGACCTGACCATCTTCATTCAGCTTATTCCGAAAGACCCATTTAGTACCAATAAAATTATTATCAGTAGGTCTAGGAACTAGTTCCCATGTGGAGTTCTTCTCAATTTGCTCCAACTCCTCATGCATAGCTTTCAACCAACTTTCATCGAGACTGGCTTCAGCCACAGTCTTGGGTTCAATGGTGGACACAAGTGAATAATTACTAACTACACTTTGTCTTGTTTGAACACCGGCCTTAG
Organism: Litsea cubeba; assembly: GCA_012931725.1. Lineage (NCBI taxonomy): Eukaryota > Viridiplantae > Streptophyta > Magnoliopsida > Laurales > Lauraceae > Litsea > Litsea cubeba. The sequence goes on along the minus strand of CM022952.1, from coordinate 63,187,672 downwards.
GATCTCCAATGATTTGATCCTTAGGGTGTTGCTCTACCCAAGTCCTATGTTTAATAGGAGAGGCGACTTCTGAACCGTCCCTTGATGCATTGGATTCAGACCTTTCATTCTCTGATTCAGAGAGGTTTTCATAAATTGTGCTTCCTTCACTAGAAATAGGCATGGATTCATGATGTTCATCAATTCTAACATCAGCACTTTCTATGATCTTTCTGGTCCTTTTGTTAAGACACCGGTAAGCCTTACTAGAGGAGGAGTAACCCAGAAATATACCTTCATCAGCTCTTTCTTCGAATTTGCCCGGATTTTGTTCGAGCCGCTTGATATAACACTTGCTACCGAAGACTCTGAAGTGCTTAACTGTTGCTTTTCTCCCAAACCATAGCTCATAGGGAGTTTTGTCTTCATGTGGCCTGATCAAGCATCGATTCTGAATGTATACAGCCGTATGAATTGCCTCCTTCCAATATTTGTCAGTCAGCTTGCTTTCAGTTAGCATTGTGCGAGCCATCTCTTGCACGGTGCGATTTTTCCGTTCCACAACTCCATTTTGCTGTGGAGTTCTAGGGGCTGAGTATTGTCTTTGAATGCCTTGGTGTTCACAATACTTAGTGAACTCTTCAGATGTGAACTCGCCTCCACGATCAGACCTTAAACTCTTGATACGTTTTTCAATTAGATTTTCAACTTGTGCTTTAAACACTTTAAAACGATCAAGTGCTTGATGTTTATGCTTAAGAAACAATACCCATGTCATACGAGTATAATCATCAATGCATAACATGAAATACTTATCTCCATTGGTGCTTTGAGTTCGCATCGGTCCATAGAGATCAGTATGCACTAGCTCAAGAGGTTTCTTTGAATGATGCTCCTTTGACTTGAACATTACCCTCGTTTGCTTTCCCTTTTGGCAAGAGTCGCAAATGGGGTTGGAAGGCTTTTCAACTGTAGACATACCTCTTACAGCCTTTGAATTGCAAATCTTTGACATGTTATCAAAGCTTAGATGCCCGAGGCGTTTGTGCCACAACCAACTTTCCTCTGTCCGACTCATCAAGCAAGTCTTTTCAGCTCCATCTGACAATGTATAGAGATTTCCAGCAGTCCTAGATCCAGTAGCCACTGTTTTGCCGTTGCTACACTTCTTGATAGCAAACTCATTCTTTGTGAAGACAACTTCGTGGCCCTTGTCACAGATCTGGCTCACACTTAGCAAGTTGTGTCTCAGTCCAGACACATATAAGACTTCTTCTGATCTAATCTTGTTTGCCATTAGCTGAACAACACCTTTTCCGCAGATTTTGGCACCATCATTGTTACCAAACTTCACTGATCCGCCTTCATAGTGCTGTAATTTGATGAATTTATCCTTATCACCTATCATATGGCTTGAACAGCCACTATCAAGGACCCATGGTGCTGCCTTCTTTTGTGCATTGAATGCCATTTGCACAATGAGCGATTCCTTGGAATTTTCTGCACTTTTCTTTGCCCTCCAAGCCTTGACTAACTTGGATTTCTTTTCAACCTGAAATTGGTTAGCAATAGGCAACCTACAATCCCTAGCCAAGTGTCCATAATTATAACACTTATGGCACTCAATTTTGTGGCCGTTTAGGATTGAGAAAGGGTTCCTAGTCACTAATGGACTGTTTCTAACATAGAATCTACAATCAGCTCTTTTATGTCCATATCTATTACAATGAAAGCAATAACCATAGAATCTGAACATTCTTCCTTTCTTAGGTGGCTGGTTAAACTCCATAAACCTTTTCTTATTGACCATCTCAATACTAGGCTGAATTTGAAGCTTTGTAGCCTTGAGAGGTATAGCACTTTGTTTCATAAACAAAGAAGGTGCAGCCTTAGAGGACTCTCCGGTCTCAAATCCAATACCAAATTTATTGTGGAAGGGCTTTTGAACTTTCAGAATTTCATTGAGTTTCATTGTCCCTTCAATCGCTTGGAGCGCTTTGAGTTTTTGGCTACTTTCCAAGTTTTCAGCCTTTGCTCTAGTGATTTCAGTTTCAAGTTTCATAGCCTCTTCCTTTTTGATACTTATTTGATTTTCAAGGACTTCCACCATTCTTTTATATTCTTCAACTTGAGTTTTCAAAGCAATAACTGAACTTTCAGATTCATGAAGAAGTTTCAGATTTTTCTTACTTGTTTTACGTTCCATGCTAAGCTCCTCAAGTGCAGCAATGAGTTCTTCTTCAAGATTGATCTCAGCCTCCTCTTCCTCTTCCAGCTCTTGCTCCTCTTCTTCTTCAACAGTAACCATGAAGAGAGCTTCAGCTGATTCATCATCGTCTGAAGTTTCAGACGTGCTGTCATCTTGTTGACTTATAAAGTTTTTTGCTTTGCCCCTTTTTCTGAAATTTTTCTTCCCTTTACTCTTATCAGCATAAGAGTCATTATCATTGTCTTCTTTCAGCGGACACTTCGCAGCGAAGTGACCAACACCTCCACAATTGAAGCATTTAAAGGGTAGCTTCCCTTTGTACTTTCCATTGCTTCCTTTCTTCAGCTTTCTAACAAGTTGAGCCTCAAGCTCATCATCCTCAGTATCAGCATCATGACCAGCAATCTCTTTCCCCTTTTTCTGAGCTTTGAAGGCCGCTTCTCTATCAGATGAGGACGTCTTGCATATGCGCATCTCGTAGGCAGTGAGTGAACCATGCAATTCATCCATGGTGAAAGCATTCAGATCCTTAGCTTCTTCAATGGCAGAGACTTTGGAATCAAACCGGGAAAGAAGAGATCTTAGAACCTTTTTGACGATGACTGGTTCCTTAATCTCCTCCCCTAGTCCACGAATGTCATTCATGACTTCATTCACTCGTTGCAAGTAAGAGTCAACATTCTCGCTTTCCTCCATGCGAAGAGACTCGAATTGAGAGCGATGAGTTTGCAACTTTGCCTCTTTAATCTTCTCATCACCTTCATGAATGCTTTGCAACTTGTCCCATATTCCCTTGGCTGTTTTGCATGCAATAACTTTGACCAGCTCGCTGTCCACAAGGACACTAAAGAGTGCATTCTGCGCCTTGGAGTCGTTGTCTGCTAACTTCTTCGTTGCAGCATCAGTGGGTACGATGGCAGTATTGTAATCGACTCTGACAGCCTCCCAGACATCATAGCCAAGTGATTTGATGAAGGCCTGCATTCTGATCTTCCAGAAGGAGTAATTAGAACCATCAAACAAAGGTGCTTTCATATTCCCTGTATTAGATGCCATGTGATTTGACAAGAGATCACCCTCAACATGTTAAGCTTATCAAGGGAACTTTGCTCTGATACCAATTGTTGGATATCGCGATCACTGAGAGGGGGGGGGTGAATCAGTGATTTCTTAAAAACCAGGTCCAGTTTCAACAACAAAAGATCAAATCACACACAAGGACAACAGATTTAACGTGGTTCACCAAAAAGGCTACGTCCACGGTTCAAAGACTGTCCGAACACCGATCCGGAATAGGTCTGAATCTATTTAGTCGCACCAACGACAAAGAGCACCAACCCTTGAATTTCAGATAGCACCCACTATCTAGGAAGCACCTACTCCCTTTCCAAGATGTCTGCACCCACAGACAGGATCACCAAATCCCCAACACCAAGCACCCACTTGATGTTTTACAGAATAAAAGTTTAGAACTTTTTACAGCCCTTCCCCTCTACAATCTCTCTCTCTCAATCCCTTACAAATTGAAATTTTAAGCATAAACAGAGAGACACTTATCTATGGACGAATCATCATCATCTTCATGAGCACATTCTCGTCCACACTTGCTGTAGAAACGTGCAACACAGCAACCCCAGCAGCACCTTCTTCTCACCATCACCCTTCTCTCAAAATCTCTCTTATTTTCAGATCCTAAAAAATTGGATCTCTAGCCAATAGAGGAAATTGCTCACAACAAAAAGATAGGAGGAATATCTTTTTGGCTTTCTTGCCAAGCAAAAGAACCCAACATGAAATTTCTCGTTTTGGCTAGGCTGACTTACCATTTGGGTCAGATGAATATGATGGGCCATCTGCTTATTACTATCCAGCACATAATGGGACCCACAGCAACCTACCCAGAAGATATATTAATCTCGCAGTGCAGAAAAACTGTAAAATATATCTCCACTAAAAAATTCATAACTTCCTCTTCTGAGCTCGAAATGACATGATTCTTGAGCCAAATGAAAGATATATCAGAGGGCTACAACTTTCATGTTTTGAGATTTAACCCAGATTGACTGGAAGGTAGAGTAAAAATACCTTGAAGCTGACTGGTTAAGGAAAACAGCAACCTGAGAGAGATAGAGTTGTCCCGCTGTCCGGGCCATAACTTTAAAACCTAAAGTCAGATCAACCCGATTCCAAAACCAAAAATCAAATCCTCTCACTGATGCACAAAAGTCATGTTGACCACTTTTTAATCCAGATGTTAGATGTGAAGATATAAGCACAACAACAGTTGGTTCATAGCTGTGTTGTTGTACTTCACCACACTTGTTTGCAATGTTTGTGACAATGTGTTGACAGTAATTCCAACACATAATCATGCTGGACACTTCATCAAAAACTCTCCATAGTAACTCAAATTATAACACATAAACTCCTCATAGAGTCTGCCAAGGATGGGCAATCCAGTAATGGCGCTCGGCTCCTTCAAAGAAAAACCAATCTCACCATTCGTGACAACGAAGGTGTTGGTTTGTGAAAGGAATAACTCCAACATAGCCATGAAGGCCTCGTCAGAAAAGATCACAGTCCCCCTAAAGGCGCGGACCGCATCAAAAATCCCGGCTTGCTTCAAAACGGCACCACCAATCAGCAGGACGCGATCAGTCCACAACTTCCACTCGGAGTCAGCACTGAAACGGCCACGAAGTCGAAAAGGCTTCACCCAATTGCTGTCGTCACCGCAGAAAATGCCAAGGCCCACCGGTCCCAAATCGACCGACGGATAATCAGAGCCCTGGTAGCCGCTGGCCAGCATCAAAATGTCCATGTCAGCAGGCGATTTCTCCGCATATCCAGAAGAACCGCCAACAAAAACCCCGATCTTGATTACATTTGTCCTCTTCACCCAGCTTGGAGGATCTTTCCTCTTAGAGCACGTGGGAGCAAGGCTCATAATCGAGACGGTGCGATCAAACGTCGACCGAGTAGCAACAGTCTTCTTCTCACCATCAGCTGTGAAAGAGAACTGAAAACATCTCCTCTGGTATGTCATGTCATCAGGGACTGCATCACCAAAGAAGAATTAGAAGATCTAGCAGATCGACGAGGTACGCTTGTAGCAGGCTCTTTACCCTTGTTCGTTCTGGAGGAACCACCCACAAAGATTGGAAAAAAAAAAAGATCAATCACCAAAATGACAGAATTTTGCTAAAAAAAATCTGGCAAAATTTTGACATGACTCTGAGGCAATTCCAAAGAAAAAGGAAATACCCCGAAAGAAATAGAAAGCTTGAAGATGGGCTCAATATTGCTGCGAGCTCCGAAACTCCAAACTTTCGAAACCTCAAAGTCTCCACAAAATCAGGAAGGGCTCAACATCGATGCGAGCTCCAAATTCCCAAATTTGCAAAAACTTTCAGGTATGCTATCACATCATGCTACAAATTCAATTTACAAAAAAAAATACATGCATGAACATCTTGGTTTTCCAAAAAAAAAAAAGCATTATCATGATGAGCTAAAAAAAAGAAAGAAAGAAACTTTCTCAAAAAAAAAGGGGAGGAAGAAAAGAACAAAAAGAAAAAAAGAAAAAAAAAGAGGGACTGGCCCACAGGCCACGTGGCCATACGGCCAGATCCGTACAGATTTGTCCATACGGCCCACAAAAGAAAAAAAAACGTGCAAAAAAAAAACGAGAAAAAAAAAAGAAAAAAACGTGTAAAAAAAAGGGGAAAACACGTGAAAAAGAAAAGAAAAGAAAAGAAATAAACAAAAAATAAAAGAACTTTTTTTATCATCATATTTCCTACAATGGAGTTTTCTTGAAAAATGGAACTTACTTGAAGCCATTGATGGAGAAGAAGAAGAAAAGCTTGATGTTCCTTAAAGAAGAAAAACTCTTGCTCTTGGAGCACTCTTGAGATTGTTGCAAAAGAAAGCAATAAGAGCAAGAGACCCAACCTCCTCCTTGCTTTTATAGAAGAGAGCAAACCAAAGAAGGAAAAAAGAAAGAGGTAAGTGTTACTAATTAGTAACCTTACCAAAAGAAAGAAATTAGAAAGATTCTTTCACAAAAGAAAGATATCTTGAGGGATTCTCTCCCAAAAACAAATCAATGAGAGATTTTCTCCCAAAAGATAGGAGATTTGAGATATTCTCTCCCGAAGAAAGATATCTTGAGATATTCTCTCCCAAAATAAAGGGAACATGAGAGATTCTCTCCAAATAAAGATATTCTTTGATATTCTCTATCCAAAGGAGATATTTTTAGATATTCTTTACAAAAATGACACCATATGAGATCTAAGCCATTTCAAAAGCTTAAGGGCCCATGGGTTAGCCTATATGATCCAGGTTTGACCACCTAGGCACTAAAAAAAAATTTGGGCTTTTAGTCAAAGAGAAATTCCTCTTACCAAGAGCATACTAAAATGGTTCCATGCCTCTTTTGAGTTGATTGGACCATACAAAAAGAATTCTAAGCCCTATGAGCTTCCAAAAATCAAACCATCCAGCCTCATATACCAAATTGAGCCAAAATCTTGAAATTGACATTCCACAAAAAATCCAAACCAAATCCTGGTCCCCTAACTTGCCACATACAACTTGTTAGGTCACAAGACCAAAATCAAAAGCCAAAACCTGATCCCCTAACTTGCCACATATAGCCTCTTAGGTCACAAGATCAAAACCAAAATCGACCCCCCAACATTCCACATATAGCTTGTTGGGTCACACGGTCAAAACCAAACCCGACCCCCTAACCTGCCACTTACACCTTGTTAGGTCACAAGGTCAAAAATATAAATCGAAATCCGCATCCCTGATGTCATCTTCAAAACTTTACCTCGAGATGGTATGTGTGAAAGTCCAAGATCGAATCCTAGAGGGGGGGGGTGAATAGGGTGAGCTCAAAGTCCTTGACCAACTTTCAATCTTTTGGCTTTTAAGTTGCTTATGCTTTGATGAATATTAATAATCTTGTGAAAAAGATAGATTCCTAAGTTAATCATACACAAGATGAAAGCAACTAGGAACATTCAACAATAACAACATCAATCACATAAAGTAAGCACAAAAGAGCATTCACCATAACACAAGTGTTTTATAGTGGTTCGGCAACCGTGCCTACATCCACTCCCGGTAACCCTACCGGATTTTCACTAAAACGAGTTAAGGTTTAGGATCACCTTGAACCTTACAAACACATCACCATGCTTTTCAAGGCTAAGCATGAACCATTACAACTCAACAAATGCTTTTAAAGGCTAAGCACCAACCTTTACAACGAGTGATTTTCTCTTAATTAATATGCCTAATGATGCATGGATAAGAGAACTATTAAGTGCAATGAGATGCCTCTAAATAGGCTAATTTGAAAATGAAATGCCAAACTCTAGACATATGCATATGAATGAGAAAGTGTAAGATTCATGCATATGCTAGAAAACACTCTAACTCTTTTTAGAAGGATGAAACACTAAATGATGCAAAGATGTTGATCATATTTAAATGAAAGAGTAGAATGAAAAACACATGAGTTTCAAGATGAAGAAACTTGATTTGAAAAATTACAACTTAACTCTAGCAAGTTAGTGTAGAAACTTGAAAACAAAACTCATGTGAATAGCTAAACATATGTTGTATCCTCATGACTAAACATGTTCAAAGATTTAACAATGCATGAACACAACATTAAGAAACTTGAGCATGCTTTTAAAAGAAATCAAAGATTAATACAAAGCATGAGATTAAATGAGAAAAGAGAGCACACCCATTTGAGATTTGAATCAAAGATTGAGTCCATGGATTAGCCCCATTAGTCCTTCAATAATCTCCTTAAAGTGTAGTTCTTCCTTGGCCTCAAGAGTTCCTTGAAGTTCAGCACTCAATCCCCAACAAAAATCCACTTTTTATAGCCAAAAAGTGTCCAACGGCTAGTGCTCGGTCGACCTGGTACAGGGCCCGGTCGACCGGGTGCTCAACGGTCAGAAATATATCCGTTGGAGCCTTAACGGCCATTTTCCCTGGGTCGGCCTGCACTGTGTGCCCGGTCGACCGGGTGCCTTGGCCGGTCGACCGGGTACACAGCCGGCCAACCTGCTGGCAGCCCAGATGTCTGATTTTTTTCAGAACTTTGAAGGAGAGTGAGGGCTGGTCTTCAATGAACTTTGGGGCACAATTCAAGCTTGGATTCAAGTCAGAAAAAGACTATTAAAAATGAAATGTAAATGACTTGAAATCTCCAAATAAAAACTGATTTTAAAGAGAAAAACATGGAAAGCTTGAATTTTGGAAATGACACCAAAAACACCCACATGGGACTAGAAAACTTCATGAACTTAAGATTCATAAATATTATGAAAAACATGCATGACATGAATAAAATCAAAGATTATGAATGAAAATCAAGCATGAAAATCTTAAGATAAAAATCATGAATGAATGAGAGATCAAGCTTATGAAAATGAAATGCACCCTATCAAATTGCAACAAAATAAAACTCTAACAATCTCCCCCTTTGCAATTTGATGGCAACTCTTGAAGCTTGAACTCTCTCTCAATCTCCTTAGAAACTTGAACACCAACTTCACCATCTTCTTTGGATATTAAGGAGCTTTGGATGAATGGGAGCATTTGGATATTTTGGAGCTTTGGATTTTCCTTGTGAGAGCAATGACACAACATTACAAAAATACATACAAAAACTCCCCCTAAACTAGATAACCCTAGAATCTTCTCCCCCTTAGTTGGTGCCAACACTTGAAACATCTCTCCCCCTTTGACATCCAATTGCAAAGGATCCTGCCCAAGAACTAGAAAACACAAAACCTTGTTAGTAGCACCTGTTTATAGGATTAAAAGAAAATGAAATAACAGGTGATAAGCCAACAACAAATTAGAATTCAGGGCAAGGGCCAATGCCCAACTGATGTCTCAATGTAATGAATCGATCATTTCCAAGGGGTTTAGTAAATAAGTCAGCCAACTGAGTATCTGTAGGTACAAAAATTAGTTCAATATTGCCTTGATCAGCATGGTCACGCAAAAAATGATAACGAATGTCAATGTGCTTAGTGCGAGAATGCTGAACAGGATTCTTAGAGATACTGATGGCACTGGAATTATCACACATGATGGGCATGCATTGTTGTGGAACATTATAGTCTAATAAAGTTTGTTTCATCCACAACAATTGAGCACAACAGCTACCAGCAGCTATGTATTCAGCCTCTGCAGTTGACAGAGACACTGAATTTTGCTTTTTGCTATGCCAAGCTACTAAGCAATTTCCTATGAAGTAGCAACATCCACTGGTGCTTTTTCTATCATCTATAGAGCCTGCCCAATCTGCATCACTATATCCCATTAATTGAAGAGTTGAGTCACGGGGATACCAGATACCATAATGAGAAGTCCCATGAATGTATTTTATGATACGTTTAACAGCCTTATAGTGAGACTCTCGGGGATCAGATTGATACCTAGCACATATTCCAACACTAAAAGATAGGTCTGGTCTGCTAGCTGTAAGGTAAAGAAGGCTTCCTATCATGCTTCTATACAGTTTCTGGTCTACTTTCTTACCTTGAAGGTCACTAGACAGTTTAGTGGAAGATCCCATGGGATTGCAGCTAGTCTTAGATTCTCCTAAGCCAAACTTTTTCACTATTTCTAGAGCAAACTTGGATTGACTAAGAAAGATACCATGATCAGTCTGACTAACTTGTAATCCTAGAAAGAACTGTAGAGGCCCTACCAGACTCATTTCAAAAGTGGAACTCATCAATTCAGAAAATCCTTGAGCTAGTTGATCAGAGGTGGATCCAAACACTATATCATCAACATATATCTGAGCAAGGAGAATATCTTTATCAACCTTTTTAATGAAGAGGGTTTTGTCCACATTTCCACACATATAATCATTTTCAAGAAGATGACTTGTGAGCTTCTCATACCAGGCTCTAGGAGCTTGTTTAAGACCATAGAGAGCTTTCTTTAATTTAAACACATAGTCTGGGTGATGAGGATCTTCAAAACCTTCAGGTTGTGTAACATAAACATCTTCCTCTATTTCACCATTTAGAAAGGCACTCTTCACATCCATTTGAAACAGTTTAATTCTCATGCTACTCGCATATGCCAGTAAAATTCGAATGGACTCCAAACGAGCTACAGGAGCAAAGGTTTCCTCAAAATCAACTCCTTCAACTTGAGCATATCCTTTGGCCACAAGTCTGGCTTTGTTTCTTATCACATTTCCTGATTCATCCAGCTTGTTCTTGAAAATCCATTTAGTGCCAATTTTACTTTTGCCTTCAGGAAGAGGTACAAGATCCCACACTTCATTCTTTCTAAACTGATTTAATTCTTCTTGCATGGCATCTATCCATTCAGACTTGGTTTCTGCTTCAGAGAAGTTCTTGGGCTCAATTTGTGAAACAAAAGAGTAGTGAGCACATAGATTATGAACCTGTCTTCTTGTCATGACCCCACTTTTGATGTTTCCAATGATATTATCCAAGTTGTGATCTTTTAATAACTTTGTGGGCATACTAGAAGCAGAGGGGATTTTATCTTCAATTTCAGATGGAGTAGTCTGCTCAACTGATGTCTCTTCTTCATCATCATGAATAGCTTTCTTAATTTGATTCGTCTCATCTATCACAACATGAGCTGACTCCATAACAGTCATGGATCTGAGGTTGAATACTCTATATGCCTTGCTTTTATCAGAGTATCCTAAGAAGATTCCTTCATCAGATTTGGAATCGAACTTTTCCAACTGCTCTCTATCTCTCAAAATATAGCATTTACTCCCAAACACTTTTAAATACCCCAGATTTGGTTTTCTTCCAAAATAAAGCTCATAAGGAGTTTTGTTAGTGTTCTTTGTCAAATAAACACGATTAATAAGATAGCAAGCAGTGTTAATAGCTTCAGCCCATAGGTTGCGAGGAAGATTTTTCTCATTAAGCAAAGTTCTAGCCATTTCTTGGATAACTCTATTTCTTCTTTCAGCTACTCCATTTTGTTGAGGGGTTTTAGGAGCAGAGAATTGATGATTAATTCCATAGTTTTCACAAAAATCTGCAAATCTTTCATTTTCAAATTCTCCTCCATGATCACTTCTTATCTTCTTAATCTTGCACTCCTTCTCAACTTGAATTTTCTTGCAAATCCTTATAATGTGATCTACTGCATCAGATTTAGCATGAAGAAAGGCTACCCATCCAAATCTGGAATAGTCATCAACCATAACCAGGATATACTTCTTCCCACCAATACTCTGAACAGGTGCTGGGCCAATAAGATCCATATGTATGAGCTCAAGGGGACGAGAAGAGGATATATCTTTCAGACCTTTAAAGCTTTTCTTGATTTGCTTACCCATTTGACAAGCTTTGCACAATTCAGATTTAAAATCATCTAATTTGGGTATTCCTCTAACAATTTCCTTTTTGGATAAGATCTTCATCAATTTGTAATTTATATGACCCAATCTTTGATGCCACAACTGGTTTTCTTGATCCTTTGTCATTAAGCTCATGGATTCATTTTCACAGCATTCTTCTATAGTGTAGATGTTATCCTTAGTTCTTAATCCAGTGAGTAAAACTTTCTGGGATTTCTCATTCAGAACTTTGCAAGATTTGCTATCAAATATAACTTTGTTTCCTTTGTCACATAACTGACTAATACTCAAAAGATTATGCTTTAATCCATCCACAAGGAAGACATCTTTTAAGGTAGGCATTTGATCTCCTCCAACACAACCTTTTCCAATAATTTGAGCCTTCCTGTTATCTCCAAATGACACATTTCCTCCATCATAGTCCTCAAGAGAGATGAATCTAGAACGGTCTCCAGTCATATGTTTGGAGCATCCACTATCCAAAAACCATCTAGAATTTTCCTTAACCTTTAAAGCAGTCTGGACTAAGAAGTTCTTGAAACTTTTCCCTTTTTCAATCCAAGTAGTCTTAATGAATGGAGTTTTAGTGGATTTTGGAACAAACTTGAAAAGAGCTCTAGAGGGATGGTTTTGAGACAACCTAATCTTGAAAGGACAATTGGGGATTAGATGACCTATACGATTACAGAAATGACAAGTCCATCTAGAGGTAAAAAAGTTTTTGTCTATAGGTTTGAGATGAGTTCTAGTAATAGGTTGTAAACTATTCTTCTTGCTACTAGAGGAGCATTCAAAACCTATACCATTCTTGTTACCAAAGATTTTGTTCATACCTAACATTTGGTAAAATTTGTCATTTCCTAAGGTAAATTTATCAACAACATGTTTTCCCTTTTCAAGTTTCATTTTAAGAGATTCTGATTCTTGTTGACTAGATTCTAGCAAACATTGTAATTTATGAATTTCTTTTTCAGCTTCAGCTAGATTGTTATGAGAACTAATCAACTTAGATTGAACATCTTTTATCTCATTGTCTTTCAAGATTAATTGATCTTTTAAGGCATTTACATCCTTCACAAGCTTTTTAGACTCAACTTTTAAGCTTTTGTTCTTCTTGGTTATGGCTTCACATAGATCATATAGCTCTTCATAGGCTTGATGTATATCATTTTCATCATTTTCATCATTTGCTTCATCTTTCCCTATGGTATCTTCTATTAATGCATTATGATCTTCATTTTCCTCAATAGGTGTAAATAGAAGCCAAGAAGTGGAGTTATCATCTTCATCATTTTGGAAATCATCATTTTCACTACATTCATCTTCATCATCATCCCAAGTTATATTTAAAACTTTCTTTCCTTTCTTGTCTTTCTTTTCAAACTCTCTAGGGGAGGAACAGTTTTGAGCAATGTGACCAAATCCTTTACAATTGTAGCATTGCACATCCTTCTTAATAAAGGATCCCCTGGAGTTCCTTTGAGATTTTTCATTTCTTGCTTCCTCAGAATTTTTGAAGTTCTTTTTGTTCTTAAGGAGATTTTTAAACTTTTTAGAGAGCAAGATAGTGTTTTCATCATCCTCACTCTCACTCTCATTATCATTATTTTTATGTTGAGAGCTAAGAGCTACACCTTTCTTCTTGCTAGGGACTTCAAAATCTAGTTCATAGGTGAGAAGATTTCCTCTAAGTTCTTCAATTTTGATAGTGTCAACATTCTTACTTTCAGTTATGGCAACAATCTTGGGTTTGAATCTTTTAGGAAGGGATCTTAAAATTTTTCTAACAGTTTTAGATTCAGACATCTTCTCTCCAAGACCTATAAGGGAGTTGACAATTTCCATAACCTTAGTGTAGAATTCATCAAATGTTTCTTCCTCAAGCATTTTAATATCTTCAAGTTTAGAAGTTAACATTTGGATTTTGGCTATCTTGACTTGATCTGTACCTTCATGAGTGGTCTCTAGAGTTTCCCATACTTCTTTAGCAGTATTGCAATTTACCACTCTATTGAATTCTTCTTGAGACAAGGCACAATAAAGAGAGTTTTTAGCTTTAGCATTCAAATTTGCTTTGTCCTTCTCACCTTGAGTCCAAGCACTCTTAGGTTTCAATTTTATAGAGGTGACTAAACCTTCAGAGTCTTTTTCTACTATAGTGGGGAGATCATAGCCTTCTTCAATGATGTTCCAAACATCAAGGCTTTGGGATTCAAGAAACACTTGCATTCGAATTTTCCAATAACGATAGTGTGTTCCATTGAACAAGGGTGGTCTATTGGTGGCATTTCCTTCACCTAAATGAGATTGCATGATGACCACAAAATAAAAACTCACTCTAAGGATTCTAACTCTAGGTTGTTAGACCTAATCAAGAGCACCCAAGCTCTGATACCAATTGAAAGTCCAAGATCGAATCCTAGAGGGGGGGGGTGAATAGGGTGAGCTCAAAGTCCTTGACCAACTTTCAATCTTTTGGCTTTTAAGTTGCTTATGCTTTGATGAATATTAATAATCTTGTGAAAAAGATAGATTCCTAAGTTAATCATACACAAGATGAAAGCAACTAGGAACATTCAACAATAACAACATCAATCACATAAAGTAAGCACAAAAGAGCATTCACCATAACACAAGTGTTTTATAGTGGTTCGGCAACCGTGCCTACATCCACTCCCGGTAACCCTACCGGATTTTCACTAAAACGAGTTAAGGTTTAGGATCACCTTGAACCTTACAAACACATCACCATGCTTTTCAAGGCTAAGCATGAACCATTACAACTCAACAAATGCTTTTAAAGGCTAAGCACCAACCTTTACAACGAGTGATTTTCTCTTAATTAATATGCCTAATGATGCATGGATAAGAGAACTATTAAGTGCAATGAGATGCCTCTAAATAGGCTAATTTGAAAATGAAATGCCAAACTCTAGACATATGCATATGAATGAGAAAGTGTAAGATTCATGCATATGCTAGAAAACACTCTAACTCTTTTTAGAAGGATGAAACACTAAATGATGCAAAGATGTTGATCATATTTAAATGAAAGAGTAGAATGAAAAACACATGAGTTTTCAAGATGAAGAAACTTGATTTGAAAAATTACAACTTAACTCTAGCAAGTTAGTGTAGAAACTTGAAAACAAAACTCATGTGAATAGCTAAACATATGTTGTATCCTCATGACTAAACATGTTCAAAGATTTAACAATGCATGAACACAACATTAAGAAACTTGAGCATGCTTTTAAAAGAAATCAAAGATTAATACAAAGCATGAGATTAAATGAGAAAAGAGAGCACACCCATTTGAGATTTGAATCAAAGATTGAGTCCATGGATTAGCCCCATTAGTCCTTCAATAATCTCCTTAAAGTGTAGTTCTTCCTTGGCCTCAAGAGTTCCTTGAAGTTCAGCACTCAATCCCCAACAAAAATCCACTTTTTATAGCCAAAAAGTGTCCAACGGCTAGTGCCCGGTCGACCTGGTACAGGGCCCGGTCGACCGGGTGCTCAACGGTCAGAAATATATCCGTTGGAGCCTTAACGGCCATTTTCCCTGGGTCGGCCTGCACTGTGTGCCCGGTCGACCGGGTGCCTTGGCCGGTCGACCGGGTACACAGCCGGCCAACCTGCTGGCAGCCCAGATGTCTGATTTTTTTCAGAACTTTGAAGGAGAGTGAGGGCTGGTCTTCAATGAACTTTGGGGCACAATTCAAGCTTGGATTCAAGTCAGAAAAAGACTATTAAAAATGAAATGTAAATGACTTGAAATCTCCAAATAAAAACTGATTTTAAAGAGAAAAACATGGAAAGCTTGAATTTTGGAAATGACACCAAAAACACCCACATGGGACTAGAAAACTTCATGAACTTAAGATTCATAAATATTATGAAAAACATGCATGACATGAATAAAATCAAAGATTATGAATGAAAATCAAGCATGAAAATCTTAAGATAAAAATCATGAATGAATGAGAGATCAAGCTTATGAAAATGAAATGCACCCTATCAAATTGCAACAAAATAAAACTCTAACAATGTGATCCCTTTCACTACCATAAAATTCCCCTGGAAGCTCAAAAGGCTACAATACCAAAAAAAGAAAGACTTCTCAAAGACTCTTGGTTAAGTCACAAGCTCTCCTTCAAAAATCTCTTTGAGGCACATCGACTACAAAAGTTAAGCAACTCGTCGCTGCACCTCGAGGGGGCATTTGTTGACACCAAAAATGTCACTTTGCTTCTTCAAGATCCAGAAAGCTACATGAAGTCGCAGCCTGCCATAAATAGGTAATGCTACTTCCTAAAAATCAAATCTTGTCCGAATCAAACAAAAACTGCAAGATCATTCAAGACAGTCAAAAGAGGAGTACACAAGAAGTTTCGGGTCATTTCAAAATCATTTGGCCTAACTTCGTTTCTCCAGCAGCTAAAAAGGAGCTCTCGGCGGTGAAAGCATCGGAACCACCAAATCTTCGATCAGAGCCAATGGATGGTCTCAAAATACATAAAAAAGGCTCCACGTCAAGTTCCAAGTCAAACCGACAACGTTTGACCCTACATCAACCCTCAAACAGCTAAATCAAGCCTCTCGACGGTGAGAACCACCGAGGCCATCACTCATCAGACATAGCACATGGACGGCTTCAAAATTCTTACAAAGGGCTACACGTCAAGTTCCATGTCATTTCGACAACATTTGACCAGACTTTGACGCTCGGAAGCCAAATCAGGCCTCTCAGCGGCAAAGCTCCCCGGGACCATGGTTTCCAAGATAGAGCCTATGGATCATCTCAAAAAGACTCCAATAGGTTCCCTGTCAAATTTCAAGTCAATCGGACATCGGTTGACCACACATCAAGCCGTGACATCTTCATCGCGACAAAAACAAGTCTACCAGCGATAGGACTCCAAACGGCTTCAAAACTCAAACAAAAGCCTATGGTTGGTCTTACTTATTACTCAGGAGGCTTCATCCCAAATTTCAGGTCATTCCGACATCGTTTGACCCAGTTTCAGCTTCTGACGGAAAATCGGCAGCTCTACGCGACAAAGTCTTTGGCTTTTCCGAAAAATTGGAAACTTTACACTCCAAAATGCAAGGATTATTTTCAAGTTTTCTACAGGGAAATAGGCCAATAAATGATAAAAAAATATCAAGAAAAAATACAGAAGAAAAAAGAATCGAAAGACATCAAAAACAGCCGCAAAACGGGACAAAAAAGGGGAAATCCCCCCAGGGTCGCCAGCCCCTGCGACCATGGAGCCCGGAATCGTCGGGTTGGCCCCGGAAAGGCCGTTTTTCATCATTTTTCCGTGATTCGAAGATTCAGACTCCTGGGATTTTCCAAAATTCATACTTTTGAGGCACCAAATCCTTTGACATCTGTCAAAATCACGGGTCAATCGTCAAGAGTATCAAAATCAACATTGATCATCAACCGGTCAACCAAAAAAGTGTGCTTTCTACCCGACCGATCGAGAAATCGACAGGACAGATAGCACCTACCCACTGTTGGCAACCAATACCTGAAGTTACATGGTCATCCAATGTCGATCTACATAAAGATCCATCGATGATCATTGCCAGAAAAATACCAAAAGACGCGGCACGGCTAGTGACTCTTCAACTGCTCGGCGATCACTTAATGCGATTAATTGACTAGCTTTATTGCAGTAATTAATTCATTTCTTTGGACGGCCCAATCGGAAGCAAGCATCCAGGAGTTACAAGTCAATTGATTCATGGCATTTAACCCATAAACTCCTCCCATCATGGCGATTAAAGGCGATTAAATGCCCTCAATCTCCTCCGACCTATCAGAAGCCAAGAAAAAGGAGTTATAAAATAAAGGAATTAAACCCTGTAACTCCTCCCATTATGCAGCTTAGTGACAATAAAAGCTCATAAACCCTCCTAAATGGCTACCAAGAGCATATAAATAGGAGAGCACTCTAAAGAAATCAAGATCGGAAAAATCAAACAACTTCCAAAGATCAGAATTAGATCAGCTTCCAAGCACAGAAAATCAAGAGAAAGAAAGAAAGAAAACTCTGCGAAAGTTCTGCACCGGCCACCACTACAAGGTGACAAAAGTCCTTTGGGGGGTACCCCCCAAGGTCCTTGCCTTCTCCTTCTGCCTCCAATGGCTTGGACGGGCTTTTCAGCTCGTCTACTTAGCTTTTTATTGGACATAGGACCTCCTTTTGGTCTTTGTCCTCTAAAAACCTGAGGTTATAGCCAAGCCAAGCGAATCAAGAGCATCGTCTGTTCTCATCTGCATGGATGATGGCGAAGTCCACATATAGCTTGCGACCGTCAATCTGAACGAGTCCCCCACCATCTCCTGAGAAGTTAGATCCTCATTTTCTTGCTTTTCATTGTAGTTTGTATTTTTCTAAAAGAGACAAAAATCACAACTCTTGCCTTTCATTATTGATAAGAATTGTAAATTGGCCATAAACGCCAAAATTTGCTATAAACACCAAAAATCGGCTATAAACTCCAAAATCGGCTATAAATGCCAAAAATCGGCTATAAATGCAAAAAAAAACCGCCTTTCACGGTAAATCAAGAAAAATGTCTCTTTTCTTAAATATATGTGTAATAGAAACTCAAAAGAAGTTGATTTCCTTTTTACTTGCAAAGGTCGATCTCCGGATGACCACTTGCAATTCCAAGTAAAATAGAAAATCTGGCACACCCACAAAAAAAAATATTGATGCCCGCTTTTGCCCCCCGGTTGCGAAAAGGTCGTACCCCACGGACTCGCACGTCCGCCAACCTCGGTAGCACCGAGCAGAACGCACGGTCCATTAAACTTCCCTATGCGAAACTCCCCTCCTATTTTTCTTAGGATCTGGGCTGGCAGCTGTAGGCACTCTGGAAGCCCGGGCCTTTCTTTTCTCTTTTCGCCTTTGCTCGCAGAAATGGTAGTGCCCTCGTCAATTGCCTCGAAAGATTTGACAGTGCCTGAGATGGGGGGTTGGAATCGATCGGGTCTATTCTTCCTGGTCATGGTAGAATGGTTCTAAACTCCATATTTATAACCATTGTAGGGTGCACAATAGTCGATACCATCTTCGTAGTGACCAATCTTCCATTCGGATGCGCAGTGGACATATCCGTCCAAATGATCACGATTGATTGATCCATCAGCGTTGGACTCCAAAATAACCCCCACCTCAAATAGCCCGCCCCTGAGGGCAAAATGAATAGAAGTCCGACCGATGGCATAACATTCTGCAAAGCCGGAAGTATAGACTGGGTCACTATATTGCGGCAGTCGAAAAGAGGCACTGGTGTTGAAAGTGGAGAAGAAGAACCACTCATGCAGTGCATCTTGAAGGGTGGCACTCTCAGTTCTCCCTCAAATTCGTCTCGGGTACCCCAACGTTCCTTGCGAGTAACCAAACTACCAACTGAATCGCACCGAGGCATAGGGTTGAATGTCAATGAACCCTTCTATGCAGAAGACCAAGTCTGAAGGCCTGATGGAAACAAGCCACTCTTTCTTCGAAGTGGTCAACGGCAGAATCAGAGTGTGAGAATTCTCCTTATCCACTAGAAACTGGCTACTGATAAGGCCAGTACACTATAGATTTCATTGTACCACCGGCCTATTACAAATATCGTAGCTCTTGTGGTTATTTACAATCCTTCTAGCAGCAGCAAGAGACAGACCCATGTTCGACCCATTTGTCACAACCCTGTAAAATGACAACCCTTCCTGGTCTCCTAGACACTGCAGACTACGACAATGGTATACAAACCACGCATACAGAAGATGCTCACTGTAATACCCATTATATGGATTGGCACAGCATACAAGAAATCATATCATCTTCAATCTTGTGCATAAGTAGCTAACCAAAGCCGAAGCCAGGGCAAACCTCACTTCAACAGCCATCGTGCAGGTGGGGTAGATGCAACCAGTTCAAACCCCTTTGCCTGCAATGGGGAACATAACTTCATATAACCAAACGGCCAAGGATATAGCCGTGAGATGCCTTCTAGGCATACTCTCATAACAACTCCTCTCCAAGTAAAAAGAGGACCCTGGACAGTTAACATAAGAGGTGGCATACTTAGGCTTCTTTCACTTGGGACTCATTGAAAAAGGATCCACAGTTACCACCTTCTTCTAGAAAGCACTTGAGCTTTCCAAAAATGTAATCTTTTCACTCGGTCCCTTCGGTAGCATATTCTTAATCCAAGTCCCGGCCTTGAACTTGTGGGGACTGTCACGGGACATTTCCGCTAGGGTGAAAACTTGTTGAAACACCACGCGGAACTCTTCGGCCTCTCTTTCTAGAATGGAATCGAGGGGGAAAAGCTCTTCATAAAACTCTCCAAGAATAGGAACACCGAAGACGTCACGCATTTCAATAAAAAAAACCATAATTTTGTGTTAGGGGTGATGAAGGTGTTTGTGGAAGGGCATAATAATTCCATTATTTCCTTACAGGCTTCATTTGCTTTGGTAGGAATCCACCGAGAAATTACTCTGACTGCGTCGGGCACCCTTACATTTGCGAGAATGTCGATGCATTGTTCCAATACCTCTCTAGTCCACAAATCCCAATCACGGGAACGGGTGAACCATCCTCTAGGGTTATGCTTCTTGCATACCCAGGCGATGCCATCCCTTGCCGAAACTCCCAAGCCGATAGTTCTGAGCTACGGCACGTTACACCCAACGGGAAGAACCATTCCGCACGGGGTCAACATGTCAAACTTTGCTATCACAAACTCCTTGAAGTCGGGTTCATCATAATGAAAGATGTCGATCTTAAAAGTACGTTCGCCAGTCCCCCAAGCGATCTTGCTATCATCCCTGGCTGATATGGTTGTCTTGAGGCTCAAAGCAGAAGAATCCCTCTTATAGGTGTGCTCAGTGGAGACCGTAATAGACTCTCTGGTACATTGGACAAACGAAAAGGTGATACGCTCAATAGAATGGTGTTCTTCGTAGTCGCTGCTATCACCGAAGTTATAATCGGGCTTCCTCAAAGATCCTTGATGCCCGTCACTCCAAACAACATTTATCAAGATGCCCCGATATAATTGTTCAATCTTGGGAGAAGCCAGAAGCCTGGTCCTGAGCCTCTCCATCTCAGCCTGGATGATATTGTCCACGTTTCGGGAGGTATTCTCCATCCTGATACGGCCCTCTCGCATTATGCTGCGAGGAGAGGGAGGAGCTTGCATAATTTCAGCTGCTGGAACTTGTGGAGTCTCAACAATAGGCTGCTTGCCTTTAGCAATGGCAGTAGTGTTGGCAGCAAAAGAAGAAGAAGCAATGTTCTTATATGTTATAAAGAAAATGAAGATGATAGTAAGACGTGTTTGGTCATTAAAATTCTATAGAAATTCCGGCAGCATCTCCCCGTACTTTCAGGGTGGGCCAAAAACCCCAGAGAAAAGAAAGTTACTTGATTCTCAACCACGGTAGTGCAACAAAGTGCGCTCTCATAAGGCTTCAAATCAAGGCCTCCAGTTAAGCAGGGCAACTGAATGCTCCCCAAAACCATAAGGAGACATGGATTATGGTGCAAAATGCATGAAAATGAATGAATGCATTGAGGATGTGCACTTCGCAGTTTTTGGGAAAACTCTGACGGCGACTAATCTAGTCTTTAAAGACCTAAAATGGTCGTTGTTAAGTCTTGGCGGTCATTGCCCTTGGCCTCTCAGCAATCAGCGGAACTCACCATATCAATTTGGCATCCAGTGACCATTAGTTTGATCTTTTGACACTCGGACGACCACTATGTTACTGTCTCGACACTTAGTGGCTATAAATCAAACCCTCAGCGGCCATCACTCCACTGCTCTGACGCTCAGCAGCCATCAAACTAGTTTTTCAATGCTTGATAGCCATTGTTCTGCTGTTTCAAAACTTGGCAGCTAAGCCTGAAGCCAAACTCCCTAAATCCACAACGGCCACCTCCCTTTCATATTCTAGTGCTCGACGGCTAATACTAGAGTTCTCAATGTTTGGTAGCCAGAATGAGCCAAACACTTTAAAGATTAACGGCTAAGGCTCAAATTTTCCCACACTTGGCGGCCTAAATCAGATCATGCAGCGATCAATCACAAAACCCTAAGATCTTCAGTGGCCAAGAGTTTGCAATTATCAAAGCTTGTCGGCCGACATCGGAACGGGCTTTTACTAAACCTTATCATGAAATCTGGCAGCTATCCCTGTTTAAAAGTGGTCGGAATCTATTAGTCGCTATTCATAGTTCATTCGTCAGGTCCCTGTTTCATGAAAATTGAAAGGGCAAAACCCTAAGATCTTATTTTCTATTTAAAAGAAAAAAGAAGGGCCGAAATCCATTCATCTTCTACATAATGAACCTGAAATTTCACGCATACAATGAAGCAGAGGAAAAAAAAACAAAAAGAGAAGAGGCAGAAGAAAAAAGGAGAGAAATGGGAAATTTTCTTTGCTCTCCTGTTCTCATTACAAGGTTTGGAAGGAAGGCTCTATCACTAAATCTTGGTAAAAAAAGAGAATCATCCAAAGCGACCTTAGACCGAAGCCAAGATCACCCTAATAGACGTCGAAGAGGAAACATGCAAGTACAATGAAAGAAAGAAAAGGAAAACAAAGACATGTTTGTGCAAGAAAAGCTTACTAGCCATCGTCTCGATGAATAAGATAGAAAATCGCAGAAGAGAAGCTCGAGGAAGCCGAAAAGGTTAAAGATCTTTGGGCACCAAAGCTCTAGACTTTGAAAACTCTGGGATTTTGGTAACTTTGGAATGTGAAAAGGGCGAAGTGTAGAAGGAATAAGGAAAATCCCGCTTTTTATCAAGTGCCTGACACCTCAATTTTCACAAAAAGCACCTGCCGCTTTGAAAAGAGGTTTAGCACCTAGCGGCTGTCCCGAAAGAGCCCCAGGAGTCAGTGGCTAGCACGGGACTTCCCAACCACTGGCTGATCAGCGCACAGATCGAGGAGGCACCATTTTGACTTCCAATTGCTTTTCGAAATATGTGGAGCTGCCGAAATTCAAAATTGATATCACCATAGCGGTCTATTTGAAAATGAGTAGTTCTATTGGCACCACGAAAAGTTTTCTTCCCACCGCAGTTCTTATGCTAATTTTGTTTTACAATAAAATTATTATGTGAAATGACTAAAATAGACATCTCATAAACCATGTTGAAAATGTCAATTTCTCTTCACACACATAACCCATCTCTACCCTCTTCACACAACACTCACGGTTTACATTCTCATTCCTCATTCCAACCCACATTTCCCTTCTTCTTTCACTCTCATTATTCCTCCCTTCAATCTCTTTACAACATTGCACCACTCACCCACAGTTCACCTTCTTCCTTGTTCCTTTTCTCCCTTGCTCTCACCAAACTATTTTATTGTAGTTGAATCAAACCAAATATTGCAATGGACAAGGAAATAAAAAAGGAAATCGTGTGTTTTAATCCTACTAGCAGCGAAAAGGTTAGTATGGTTGAGTATTGTGTGGGGAAATTTCCAGAGCTACAGGATTAAGCTGATCACAGCCATCAGATGGGTCTAAGCGTCCTCACGTGCCATCCGCGTGCCATCTACGTGGCACCGATCTCATCCCGGCTACCAGGGCAGAGGCCTTGGCCGACATCAAACATCTCCAGGCCACAAGCGCCGAACTGGACCACCTCGGGCATCATCTCGGCAAAGAGTCCACCTCGGCAAGGCCACCCCGGATGCCATCTCAGCAGAGAGCCCTACCTCGGCTAAAGCCACCTCGGCTGAAGAAGCCAGGACAGTAGACGAAGCAAGAAGGAACCTTCACTTGCGCCGCGTCATCAGGCACGTGGAGAGACAGGGCCCTCATTCCCCACGTCATCAGGCACGTGGAGAGATAGGGTCACGATCTAGTGGGACAGACACGACATCCAGCCGCCCACTATCTTCACCAGATCGCCACATGGCAGCATCCAGCGGCTGAGGCCACATCAGGGCAAGGCCCGAGGGCAGATCCGCTGGTACTCCTACCGCCAAAGGCGCCCAACACGATCTGGCCCAACAAGACACGCATTTAATGCAATGTGGGCTGA
Source organism: Litsea cubeba (assembly GCA_012931725.1). Classification (NCBI taxonomy): domain Eukaryota; kingdom Viridiplantae; phylum Streptophyta; class Magnoliopsida; order Laurales; family Lauraceae; genus Litsea; species Litsea cubeba. The sequence continues at coordinate 63,163,989 of CM022952.1, read as the reverse complement.
CCCGACTAGCATTAAATGCTGAGTGGGCCGGATTAGACTACATTTATTACTTTGTGGGCTGATCATGACTTCCCAGTCAGATCATGGGACCCACACCAAGATATTCTCTGAGAGATACGATCCAAACCTCTATAAATAGACCTTCATGCACCATGCAAGGTACGCATAATTCCATTCACAGAGCCCTTACTCTGTCTCTCTTCTCCCTCTCCTTCCATTGTTCCAGTTCACATACTGACTTTGGCATCGGAGAGCCTTGCGCCGCTCAGGCCAGGGTCCTCTGACTGTTTGCTACTCTCTTTCAGGCTTCCGGACGGCATCCAGACATTCCAGACACCATCATCTTCCCGGATAAGTCCTATAAGGCACCCTCTTATTGTGGGTCATAATTTTCTGCACCTACAATTGGCGCCGTCTGTGGGAAAGAAATATCCCAGCCATCCAAACCTCTCAAAACCTTCCCAATCTTTCTAAACCTCAATCTCTCAGAAGCCATGCCTCCGAAAGCTAAGAAGGGGGTAGAATCCTCAAGAGCAGCGCTCGAGCTGCCACCACCGCCAGCGGAGGTCCCTCCTCAGGGACGGTCCCGAACGATCCAAGGCACATCCGCAGGCGAGGGTCGTCTGGGCTCCCAACTCTTTGTCGAGATCCCATTCCAGGAGGGAGTCGAGGCCTCGCTCTCAGCGGACGAAACCGTGCCACCCAGGCGCGACGAGCGTCGACACGAACGTCCCCGCAAAGATAAAGCTGTTGCAGCTGAAGGAGACGTCGCAGCACAAGACGCTCTTCTCCAGAAGCAGGAGCAGCTAGTTCAAGAGCTCCAGCGGGTCCAACAACAGCTGAAGGCGGCACAAGCTGCCTCCTTGAGGCCGGTCTCTGAGCCTCAGGGAAAAAAGAAGGACGCCCCCAGCAGGGCAGCCCAGCCTCCTCGTGAGGACCTCAGACATCATCTGGACCAAAAACGGAGCCAGATTCGTGACGAAGGCTCGAGCAACAGCCGGAGTCACCATAGCCGCGATGGTCGAACTCATAGCCATCCCAAGCGGAAGCACCGAGCTCAGACTCCGGAGAAGGACGACGAGCAAGAGCTATTTGACAAACGTGTCAGATTGGCTCTCCAGCACAACTTGGACATGCGGGACCAGAAGCAGCTCTGCGGTCACACTGATCTCGGGGGCTCGCCCTTCACAAAAGAGATCGAGCGCACCCCCTTGCCCAAGAAGTTCTCCGTCCCGCGGTTCGTCCCCTACGACGGACTGTCCGACCCATCTGCACACCTCCGACACTTCTCTCAGAAGATGTCCATCTGGGGAAACGAGGGTCACCTAAACTGCAAAATCTTCTCCTCTAGTTTGGGTGACCTCCCCCTGAAGTGGTTCTGCTCTCTCCCAGAGCAGTCAGTTTCCAGTTGGAAGGAGCTCCAGCTCTCCTTCCTGAAGAAGTTCCAAGCATACACCGTCGTCCCCAAGAAGGAAGGGGACCTCATCGCCCTGAGAATGAAGCAGGGCGAAACTCTCGCCAAGTTCACCCACCGATTCTGGGCGGTCTACAGCCAGATCGATGGCGCGAGGGAGGCGATAGCCATCTACGCCTTCCAGCATGCCCTGATCCCCGGCAGCGACTTGCGGAAGGACTTGGCCGGGGACACCCCAGAATCCATGTCAGAGTTGATGTCCCGGGTGAAGCGCTTTATCGCCCGGGAGGAAGACGAGATCCGAGCTAAGGATCAGGACGGGCATCCAGAGCCCGAACAGAAGAATAGCCAGCCTCGGCAAAGAGGCGGGAGGCCCTCCCAAAAGCAGGAGTCCAAGCGGGACTGGGCCTCCAGCTCGGCGAAGCCTTCGTCGTCCAGGTCTGGGGGCAATTGGAAGCCCAGACCTCCCTCCAGCGCCAGTCAGAGCGTCAATGTCGTCTTCAAGGAGCCGATCTACCGCATCCTGGCCAAGATAAAATCCAAGCCGTTCTTCAAGTATCCTCCGCCCATGAAGTATGAACCCACCGAAGGCTCCCGGAGCAAGCTCCACTGCGCCTTCCATAAGGGCAACGGGCACAGGACTGAAGAATGCAGGACTTTGCAGTGGTATCTGGAGAAGCTGGCCAAAGAGGGCCACATCCCAGAGTTCATCAAGGAGGGTGATGCCGGCGGCAGCAAGGGCCGGGTTCACCAGAGCACGGCCCCGGCTCCAGACAGCGAGGACTCAGAGAAGATCATCAACGTGATCCATCTGGCGTCCTCGGCTCCCGCTTCCTCGTCCCGGGGAAGCTCTCAAACCCGTGCCGAAGCCAGGCGGGCTTCGCACGAGAAAGAAGTGATGAAAGCCGACCTCGCCCCGGCGTCCAAGAAAGCCCGCCGCGACAGACCAGCCATCTCGTTCTCGGATCGAGATCTAGAGGGAGTCCAGGTCCCTCACAACGACCCCCTGCTCCTCACCATGAAGCTGAGAGACTTCACCGTAAAGAGGATCCTCGTCGACTCCGGCAGCTCCTCCGAGGTCCTCTACTACGACTGCTTCAAGAGAATGAAGCTCTCCGAAGCAGACCTCACGGAGGTCCGTGCACCTCTGCTAGGGTTGTCCGCCACACCAGTCTACCCCAAGGGTAGAATCACCTTGGAAACCCAAGTTGGCGGAGCCTCCGTGACAGCCGACTTTCTGGTTGTGGACGCCCCTTCCCCCTACAATGTCATTCTGGGCAGAACGTGGCTCCACAAGCTAGAGGCAGTTCCTTCTTCCTTCCACCAAAAGCTGAAGTTCGTCCATGAGAACGAGGAAGGCAAGATGGAAGTAGTCACAGTGAAGGGAGACCAGCAGCAGGCCAGGCAGTGCATGCTGGCCGCCGTCCCAGCAGTAAAGGAGCCAGAGCGCGTCAACCTGGCCGAATTCGAGAAGGGCCTCGATGAGATCGGCCGGGACCCCGAGAAGAAGAGCATCGAGGACCTGGCCGAGGTCAGGCTAGATCCGACAGACCCAGACCGTTTCTTCCTGATCGGCACCCAGCTGTCGGACGAAGAAAGGGCCGAACTCTCTCGGTTCTTGATGCAGAATGTGGACGTCTTCGCTTGGAACCCAAGTGAGATGCCCGGGGTCGACCCTGAGGTCATGTGCCACAAGCTCAACGTCGACCCCGACCACAAGCCAGTAGTGCAGAGGGCCCGCAGAACCGGGCTGCAGCAGACAGATGCGGTCGTGGAAGAGGTCGACAACCTGCTAAAAGCAGGGGGCCATCCGGGAAGTCCAGTACCCGGTATGGCTGGCCAACACGGTGGTCGTCAAGAAGAAAACTGGAAAGTGGAGGGTGTGCGTAGACTTCACCGACCTGAACAGGGCTTGCCCTAAGGACAGTTTCCCCCTCCCGAAGATTGACCAACTGATTGACGCCACCGCTGGTCACGACCGAATGAGCTTCCTAGACGCCTACCGAGGCTATCATCAAATCCCGCTTTACGAGCCCGACGAGGAGAAAACATCATTCATCACCCCCCGCGGCACTTACTGCTATAAAGTAATGCCCTTCGGGCTGAAGAACGCGGGGGCGACCTATCAGCGCCTCGTCACAAAGATGTTCCAGGCCCAGCTCGGCCGAACGGTAGAGGTGTATATCGACGACATGGTCGTCAAATCTGTGCGCTCCAGCGACCATCTGGCGGATCTCGGCCAAGTCTTCGGCATCCTTCGCGCTTACAAGCTCAAGTTAAACGCTGCCAAGTGCGCCTTCGGCGTAGCCTCTGGCAAGTTCCTCGGCAGCTTGGTGACGCGGAGGGGGATAGAGGCCAATCCAGAACAGATCACCGCCATCCAGGGCATCCAAAGTCCCTCTACCACAAAGGAAGTTCAGAGGCTTACAGGAATGGCCGCTGCACTCAATCGCTTCATCAGCCGCTCATCAGATAAGTGCAGGCTTTTCTTTCAGCTTTTGAGGAAAATTTTGAAGTTCCAATGGACCCCTGAGTGCGACCAGGCATTGGCCGCACTCAAAACTTATTTGATGTCACCCCCATTACTCTCCACCCCAACTCGGGGGGAGATCCTGTATTTATACCTTGCGGTCTCGGATCATGCAGTGAGCTCCGTCCTCATCAGGGAGGACGAGGGAGTTCAAAAGCCGATCTATTACACGAGCAAGACCCTGCTCGATGCCGAGACCAGGTACCTCCTGTTGGAGAAGCTTGCGTTGGCTCTCGTTACCGCCTCCCGCAAGCTCTCCCATTATTTTCAATCCCACACTATTGTGGTGATCACGGAGCACCCACTCCGTTCATTGTTCAAAAAAGCTGACTTTTCAGGGCGCATATCAAAGTGGGCAGTTGAACTGGGGCAGTATGACATTCAGTACCGTCCCCGAACTGCGATCAAAGCCCAGATCCTGACAGACTTCATTGTCGAATTCGCCTCCCCCAATCCGGCTCCGACCCAGCTCGGCACGGCACTGGGGGGCACAGGGCAATAGCCAGTAGAAACAGAAGTCCAGCAGTCTCCCACCTCGGCATGGAAGATCTTTGTCGACGGGTCATCCACCTCCAAGAGAGCTGGCCTCGGCATAGTTCTCCAATCGCCAGAGGGACTGGTCATAGAGCAAGCCTTCACCTTGGACTTCAAAGCGACGAACAATGAGGCAGAGTACGAAGCAATGATTGCAGGGTTGAACAGCGCCCGAATCCTCGGAGCCCAGCATCTGGAGATCTTCAGCGACTCTCAACTGGTAACTAGCCAGCTCGCTGGGGACTACCAGGCTAGGGACGACAGGATGGCGGCCTACTTGGCCCTTGCGAAAAAGCTACTCTCCCAATTCCAGAAAGCCGAGGTCAGGCAAATCTCCCGAGATACCAACACGCACGCAGATGCGCTTGCAAACCTGGCCTCCGCTGTTGAAGCAGGAAAGAAGAGGACCATCGAGGTCGGGTCAGTATCAAGGTCAAGTCTAGAACTACATTCATCTCGGCTTGTCCTTTGTGCTGACCTCGGCCCCAGCTGGATGGATCCAATCGTCGCCTACTTGAAGGACGACCAGCTCCCCGAGGACAAGACAGAAGCCCACAAGATTAGGCTCAAGGCAGCTCGGTTTTGGCTCTCTCCAGAAGGCAAACTCTACAGGAAGTCCTTCACGGGCCCGTACCTCCAATGCGTCCACCCGTCCAAGGTGGACGACTTCCTCTACGAGATCCATGAAGGAATATGCGGCAGCCATATAGGAGGTCGATCGTTGGCCTACAGAGCAATCAGCCAGGGTTACTGGTGGCCCTACATGCAGAAGGACGCCCAGGTCTACGCCAGGAAGTGCGAGAAATGCCAGAAGTTCTCCCACTCACTCCATCAGCCAGCACAGGATCTGAGTCCCCTCTCTAGCCCATGGCCCTTCGCTCAATGGGGCCTGGACATTGTGGGGCCTCTTCACCGAGCTCCAGGGAACAAAAGATGGCTGATAGTGGCTACGGACTACTTCACGAAGTGGATAGAGGCTGAACCGTTGTCTTCCATCACAGACAGGGACTCCAGGAACTTCGTTTGGAAAAACATCCTTACGAGGTTCGGCATCCCCCGGACCCTGATCTCGGATAACGGAACTCAGTTCGATTCCAAATCCTTCAGAGACTTCTGCCAAGAGCACGGCATCAGAAACCATTACTCCACCCCGGCATATCCACAGAGTAATGGCCAGGCAGAAATCTCCAACAAAGTGATCCTGGACGGCCTGAAGAAGCGATTAGACAAGGCAAAGGGCAGATGGACAGAAGAGCTTCCGAGCGTGCTGTGGGCATACCGAACAACTCCAAGGAGGTCCACCTCGGCAACACCTTTCTCTCTGGCCTACGGGATGGAGGCAGTCATTCCCTTGGAAATCGGCCTTCCTACCCTGAGGACAGAGCTGGTCGACCAAGGCCGGAACGAGACGAACCTGGCGATGGAGCTGGAGCTGGCAGACGAACGACGAGAAGCAGCAGCCCTGAGACTGACCGACTATCAGCAGCGGTTAGCCAGGGCATATAATCAAAATGTCAAAGAAAGAAGATTCACCACGGGAGAGCTCGTTCTAAAGAAGACCCTGCCAGCTGACAAGGAACCAAATAAGGGGAAGCTTGCCCTGAACTGGCATGGCCCGTTCAGAGTGGTCTCACTGGCAGGAAAATCAGCCTACAAGCTCGAAGACTTGGATGGCAAGCCGCTGCCGAGACCGTGGAATGCATCCCACCTGAAGAAATTTTATTTCTAAAGATGTAATGAACTTCAGAATCAATAAAAGCAGCTTTTGCCTTGTCATCAATCTGTCTCTCTGGTCGACTCCGGCAGCACAGGCTCCACGCCTTGGAAATGGCTTCGAGTTCCTACACTCAGCCTTTCCTAAAATCCCGTGTCTTGGACACACAGGCTCCACGCCTTGGAAATGGCTTCGAGTTCCTACACTCAGCCTTTCCTAAAATCCCGTGTCTTGGACACACAGGCTCCACGCCTTGGAAATGGCTTCGAGTTCCTACACTCAGCCTTTCCTAAAATCCCGTGTCTTGGACACATGGGCCCACCGCCCTGGAAAAGACCTCGAGTCCAGACTCGGTCGTTTCCTAAAGCTCCTGGCCTTGGGCCATGGAGAGGCTTCGAGTCCACACTCAGCCGAGATTGGGCCCACCGCCCTGGAAATGGCCTCGAGTCCAGACTCGGTCGTTTCCTAAAGCTCCTGGCCTTGGGCCATGGAGAGGCTTCGAGTTCACACTCAGCTGAGATCGGGCCCACCGCCCTGGAAGAGACCTCGAGTCCAGACTCGGTCGATTCCTAAAGCTCCTAGCCTAGGGCTATGGAGAAGGCCTCGAGTTCAGACATTCGGCCGGATTCCAAAGATCAGGGTTTCTACACCCCTCAAAAATCATTGCCGAGCTCATGCTCACGCGGCCGAGACCAGTGGGATGATGACTCCACTCCGGCACGAGGCAGCTCGGCTCGGCCAAAGCCAGCCGTTTCGAGGTCAGTGCCAGCACTCAAACACAAACAGCACAGAAAGTGTACCAGAACAGTGCAAAGAAATGAGAAAAGAACTCAAAAGCGCTGTACACAGTTTGGGTAATCAGAGAATTCCTTTTCATCCATTGCAAACTACTTCATTACAAGAAGTACAGAATAGAAAGCTGTAAGATCCCGACCCCAATCCTTTTGTTTAGCATTATTTTAATCGTGGTTTAGCTTTTAAAGTGAGATTTGATTTAGTTTGACCGCGTATTTGAGTTTGACCGGATTTTTCCTTGCCTTGGAGATTTCGAAGACCGTTGACTTTGGTTTGACCCGGTCCTTATGATTTGTATTTTTATGGGAAATTACTTTTCATTTCTAAAAATTCTGGATTTGACGTATTTTGACTCATTTTATGAAGTTTAACAACTTTCATGTTTTGATCATTTTGGTTTGATACTCAGAAATCACGTTTTTCGAGGAAAAAGGGGCAAAAATGACATTTTCACTAAATCTGTCCATGAATTTCGAAAATTTCAGAAATTGGGGAAAATATACTTTTTGGAAAGTAGATATTTCGCCGATCGTTTTTGTCTTCTTCGTCGTTTTCTTTCGGGACCCGCAAACATTAGTTTCAGCCTTGGTGAGTTTGGGGCCCATGGGGCCCAGCCCATTTTCTCTATAAAAGCCATGGGCTCTTCTTGTCTCCCCCATTCTTTCTCTCATTTCCTGCATCAAAGTGGGGTTAGGGTTTCTCCCAGCCCCCTTTCTCTCTCCTCATGTATCCCTCCTCCCTTGATGCTAAATGGAGATTTGAGCTCCTCTTCTTCTTCCCCATCTTCCTAGCTTCCCCTAGACACCATTTTTGAGATGTTTGAGCTAGAGAAGACCCATCTTTCAAGCTCTTCTTCTTGTTTGGGGCACCCAAAGGTTAGCAATGGTTCTCTTTTCTTTTCATCTTTGTTTTTCTCCTCATTTGGAGTGTTTTACATCTTCTCTTGACTCAAGGCAAGTAGAATTTTCAACTAATATGATGTTTACATGTTTCTTGTTTGGTTTCATGGTTTTGTCTTCATTATGTTCTAACCCTTTGTGAATTATGGATTTACATTGAATGAATGAACTAATGTATGTTGATTTCCACTTATGCTAGCTTCTTAGGATGTGTTGGGAGTTTGGTTTCATTTTAGCCACTTGACCATTTGATTTCTTTGCATTAATGGTGTTGTGTTCTAAGTATGGGAAAACTTTGATCTTTGAAAAAGTGTTGTGTTTGATCAAATTGGATCAATTTATGGATGGTTTTGATGTGTTTGGAAGGTCAAGGAAGGGCCCAACAATTCATGGAAATCAGTATGAAGGAAAAGGAATCAAGAGAATCAAGAAAAAAGGGAAAAAATGCAAAAAAATGTGCACTCGGGCTGGACTGGGCAGGCCCAGTCCGCTCGAGCGACCCACTGGGTCGCTCGAGCGGACCAGGCACTGTCTGGGTCCGCTCGAGCGACCCACTGGGTCGCTCGAGCGACCCAGCTTCTGTCTGGGTCCGCTCGAGCGGGCCTGGGTCCGCTCGAGCGAGCCCAGCTCAGTCTGGGCTCGGGTCTGGGCCTATTTCGAGGATTTTGTGGGCCAGTTTGTTGGGGTTTCTTTGGGCCATCCAAAGTCAGTTTTTGGGCCAGTGTAAAATCTGATGTTGGGTCATCTTGGGCCTGACATTCGATTGTTTTTAATGATAGTTTTGTGGGCTGTTTTAGAATTTTGGTTGGTGGGCCTGTTTTATAGTTAGTTTGGATTGGTTTTAAAACTTGTTCCTTGGGCCTGATTAAAAATCAGTTTTTGGGCTGTTTAAAAATCAGTTTGTGGGCCTGATTCAAATCAGTTTTGGGTCGTTTTTAAGATCAGTTGTGGACTGTTTTAAGACTTGTTTTGTGGGCAATTCAAGTTCAGTTTTGGGTTGTTTTAAACATATGTTTTGTGGGCCAATCAATGTTTAGCTTTGGGCTGTTTTTGAAATGTGTTTTGTGGGCTAATCAAGCTTAGTGTTTGGACTGTTTTAATAATGGTTTAGGCCTTGTTTAAAAGGGGTATTTTGAGCTAAATAAGTAGGCTATTTTGGACTTGAATTAAGGCCAGCTATGGGCCTGTTTTTAAGAGTTTTGTCATTACTGTGATACTTGGAAATTTGTGAAATGGGAATGATGTGGGAATGAGCTTATGTGAGATTATCCGGGAACCTTTCGGGTCTCAATGCGCACTTTATCATTTAAACATTATGGATTTTCATTGGCATCAAACACATTCCTTAATTATTAATGTTTAAAGGTTAAATGTGCATTGTGATGGTCCCTTGGTAAGTCATTAGGTCATTCTCCACTGTCCATTCCATTTCAAGTCAGAAAAATATATTTGTATTTGTATTTTGTATTTGCATTCTTTGGTGAACTAACTTAAATAGCATCGATGATTTGTCATAAAATCATGTGTCTTCCCATGTTCGAAAGGGTGGCTCGTATGATTTTATACAAATCACCTCGATGCGTATTTGAACGGTTTGCCATAGATACTCGTATGTTTTCTCCGATTCGATTTGAAAAGAGACTTGGAGTATGTTCGACACATTCGGGATTTCTTCGATGAGATTATTGTTTTGATAAGACTCGTATTTGAAAATAAAACCCTCGAGGCAAGACTGGGCCAGAGCTATGTGGTGCGAGCCCATGAGCCAAAGAGGCTATGACTTCGAAAACAAAACCCCGATGCAAGACGGGGCCAGAGCTATGTGGTGCGAGCCCCTGAGCCAAAGGGATTAGTATTATGTTAGATTTGTATCTGTTTGAGTTTGAAAACTAAAGGCACCACTAGGCTTAGGTCACCTTGTCGGGCTGATCACCCGGCTTGGGATCTTTACTCTGTCCGCCAGCTGCAGCTTGGATTCCGTCTGTACCGACCATGGCAACGGTAATGATCTGCCGGTCCCATTTGTATGGCTACGGTTCTGATCCTCTGTTTAGTACCACGTTCAGTGGCTACGCTCTATTTGCTCTTATCACTTCGGTAATAGGAGGATTTAGCTATTTGTGGTCGCCTAGGTTTTATCCGCATATTACTTTAGTTTATGATTATTGTCGGTTATGCTTTTTATGCTTTGATTTGTTTAATGTTTACGATATCGACCTTCATCATATTGTTTCTACTATTCAGTTTTTAAATGTATTTCCAATTATTAAATGCTTTGCTTGGATGGTTATCTTTTCGAGACATTTATGCTTTAGAGACTGTTCGTTTATTGCTTTGATATTCGTGTTCGGTCTTTCGATCGTCTTTTCGTGATTTATTGTTATTATTGGTTAGACTCCTTATTCAGTTTACGAGGATTTCGCCTGGTTTTATGTATGTTCTTTCATTCGTATTATTTGTTTATTTGCTTGCCAGACCGTCGTGTCTGACCCTTTTTGTTTGGTGCCAGTTCCTTCTCTCTTCTGTTTGTAGGTGTTTGATCAGAGGAGGCGGTGGGACCGCTGGTTTGACGTGAGAGGCTGCCCGTTGATATCATCTAGATGTCAAGTGTGGCACCAGAGTTCGTATTGAAATGTCGGGGTAGGATTTCTGTTTAGTTGGATATTGTTGTATGGCTTCATTAGCCTTTTTATTGGGTTGTAATTAAGACACTTGTTAATTGAAATTTGAATATGGGAAATAATAGATTTGTTACTACCAGCTCAGTGTGTTGTGATTTATGATGTATGCCAGTCTGTTTATGATGGCTTTATGACATTGGTTGCGTACGACACGGAACCCGATGGCCACGGATTCCGAGTCGTAACACCTTGGTTAGCTTCCGCGAAAAATATACTCTGATTGTGTTGGCATGTGATTATCCTCATTCACGCGGATCTTGGGAAACATATCAAAAAGTTTCAAATTATTCCAAAATTTCGCACCCCGAGATCGGTTCGCTGCAGGTCCCGGTTTCGGGGCGTGACAGGTTTGGTATCAGAGCTGGTTAGTTTCTAGGAAATAAAATACTCTAGAGACATTAAGACGTGTGGTGAGGATTCGTTAGATTGTGTCGATTTGTTTTCCCGTGTCTTTGTTTCTTTGGATTTGAGTCGGCTTTTCTTTCAGTTCGGGAGATTTTGTTTGTCTTTTCTTTTAGTTCTGTTGTTAGGAGATTTGGATGGCCAAATTTCCTCCTTAGTGGTGGAGAATTTTTAAAATCTCCATGCTCTTGTTCGGTGTCTTTTATCTTTGTTTGTGTCGGAGACTGAGAACCCTATAGACTTAGTATGTTGTTTTCGGAGAACATCAGCAGATTTTCAGCCTTCAGCATTTTCAATGTGGCTATTGAGAGAAGACTTGTGTGTTTGCCCGTCAGAGTTGGACTCGAGCAGTAATTGAAGACCCCCTCTCAGTTAATCGAAGATCATCATGCAGCGCACTAAGGTAAGTTAATGTGGATTTTTGGGTGAACTCAGACCATCTTTTCAAGATGAAGGACTGCAAGAGGCATGTTACCTGTGGATTTTTATGAAGGGAGAAGTGACCTTAGTTAGTAAGGTTGGAAACTAGTGCTAGAAACTCAAGGATTTCCCGGATTCAACGAGCCTTGTCGTGGATTTGGCTGAGAATTTTCAGGACTTGCAGCTTAGCCGGTGTAGTTGATTCAGCAAGGGAGTACCTCGGTGGTTTGAATGTTCATTTCTTATTTAAAATGATTTTTCTTGATGTTTTCATCTTTGATATGTTTTCATTGATATCTATGGTTTATCCTTGTAATGTTTAAAAATGGATTTATGTTTCTTCTTTAAGGCTTACTTTGAAATAAACTATGTTATATACTCTTTTCATGAGTCACATGATCTTGTTTTCAAGATTGGTCTTTAAAAGCATGTAACTCAAAATTGTGTTTCTTTCTCAAAGAGTAGTGTGAGATTTCTATTTCATTGAGTTGTTTTCTTTGGCTATGTAAAATGAAATTTCTTAAAGGTTTTCGTGTTTAGATTTTATGTAGATTTCCTACATTTGTTTAACGCTCAACTTTATTTAGGTTTTCGCAAGATTTTTATAAACAAATGAGTTAGTTTTCAATAAGGTTTAGTGTTTAATTAACACTCAGATTTCAACAAAGTTTAATGTATAGTCATACTATATGAATTTGATTTATTTTTGAAAATCCTAATTTGAAACTGTTGAGTATTTCAATGATTTGTTGGGCTGTGAAAATATGAATTTCAAATGAATAATGTTGTTTCATGTTCAAAACTTTGGAAAACCTCATTTATTAAGTTTTATTTGATAATTTGGGAGTTCAGCTTCTACTGTGTTTTAAAGTGATCAAAATTTAACTAAGTAATAGTTTTAGTCCCTATGTTTAGGATTTTACGAGTTGTTTTGCATCGAATGGATGAGTTGTAGTAGCCTTTGGTTGGAGTTCGGAGGTGTATGAAGTGAAGGGATGATGAATGTCCGGATGTGTATTAGTTCAGTTGAGGACAAAGTTGGGTCTACGAGAGGATCAACATCATTCAAGACAGGGATCGAAAGTTTCAGATGTCGATGGTGGAAGACTTGAAGAATGAGATCTGAAGAGGCAAGCGTCAAGAGCACCGTGTACAGCTTTGAAGGACTTAAGGCACAGGATTCCAAGTGATAGAAGGAGACAGAATTTGCAGTTCTTTGGACCGACAGTCGCTGACGAAATAAGCAAAAGAATTGATCCAGTGCAGGAACTACAGATGACACCGAGGGTACTTAGGAGTGTTGGGCACCAGTTTGGTCAGAGAAGTTTGTTTCCGAGCAGATATGTGGAATAGTGTGAAGCCTTCAACCGAATCAGAATGTGGTCGACCGTGCATCTCACCGTCAGCTGTGTTAAGAGGAGGTCTCTCAGTTGCCGAGGTCTAGCATAGGGTGTCAGTGTTTTCGTTTGTCTTTTTGGGTTTTCGATTTCGATTTGGTTTAGGCCATTTGGAGGACCAAATGGATTCTAAGGGGGGGAGGATGTAAGATCCCGACCCCAATCCTTTTGTTTAGCATTGTTTTAATCGTGGTTTAGCTTTTAAAGTGAGATTTGATTTAGTTTGACCGCGTATTTGAGTTTGACCGGATTTTTCCTTGCCTTGGAGATTTCGAAGACCGTTGACTTTGGTTTGACCCGGTCCTTATGATTTGTATTTTTATGGGAAATTACTTTTCATTTCTAAAAATTCTGGATTTGACGTATTTTGACTCATTTTATGAAGTTTAACAACTTTCATGTTTTGATCATTTTGGTTTGATACTCAGAAATCACGTTTTTCGAGGAAAAAGGGGCAAAAATGACATTTTCACTAAATCTGTCCATGAATTTCGAAAATTTCAGAAATTGGGGAAAATATACTTTTTGGAAAGTAGATATTTCGCCGATCGTTTTTGTCTTCTTCGTCGTTTTCTTTCGGGACCCGCAAACATTAGTTTCAGCCTTGGTGAGTTTGGGGCCCATGGGGCCCAGCCCATTTTCTCTATAAAAGCCATGGGCTCTTCTTGTCTCCCCCATTCTTTCTCTCATTTCCTGCAACAAAGTGGGGTTAGGGTTTCTCCCAGCCCCCTTTCTCTCTCCTCATGTATCCCTCCTCCCTTGATGCTAAATGGAGATTTGAGCTCCTCTTCTTCTTCCCCATCTTCCTAGCTTCCCCTAGACACCATTTTTGAGATGTTTGAGCTAGAGAAGACCCATCTTTCAAGCTCTTCTTCTTGTTTGGGGCACCCAAAGGTTAGCAATGGTTCTCTTTTCTTTTCATCTTTGTTTTTCTCCTCATTTGGAGTGTTTTACATCTTCTCTTGACTCAAGGCAAGTAGAATTTTCAACTAATATGATGTTTACATGTTTCTTGTTTGGTTTCATGGTTTTGTCTTCATTATGTTCTAACCCTTTGTGAATTATGGATTTACATTGAATGAATGAACTAATGTATGTTGATTTCCACTTATGCTAGCTTCTTAGGATGTGTTGGGAGTTTGGTTTCATTTTAGCCACTTGACCATTTGATTTCTTTGCATTAATGGTGTTGTGTTCTAAGTATGGGAAAACTTTGATCTTTGAAAAAGTGTTGTGTTTGATCAAATTGGATCAATTTATGGATGGTTTTGATGTGTTTGGAAGGTCAAGGAAGGGCCCAACAATTCATGGAAATCAGTATGAAGGAAAAGGAATCAAGAGAATCAAGAAAAAAAGGGAAAAAATGCAAAAAAATGTGCACTCGGGCTGGACTGGGCAGGCCCAGTCCGCTCGAGCGACCCACTGGGTCGCTCGAGCGGACCAGGCACTGTCTGGGTCCGCTCGAGCAACCCACTGGGTCGCTCGAGCGACCCAGCTTCTGTCTGGGTCCGCTCGAGCGGGCCTGGGTCCGCTCGAGCGAGCCCAGCTCAGTCTGGGCTCGGGTCTGGGCCTATTTCGAGGATTTTGTGGGCCAGTTTGTTGGGGTTTCTTTGGGCCATCCAAAGTCAGTTTTTGGGCCAGTGTAAAATCTGATGTTGGGTCATCTTGGGCCTGACATTCGATTGTTTTTAATGATAGTTTTGTGGGCTGTTTTAGAATTTTGGTTGGTGGGCCTGTTTTATAGTTAGTTTGGATTGGTTTTAAAACTTGTTCCTTGGGCCTGATTAAAAATCAGTTTTTGGGCTGTTTAAAAATCAGTTTGTGGGCCTGATTCAAATCAGTTTTGGGTCGTTTTTAAGATCAGTTGTGGACTGTTTTAAGACTTGTTTTGTGGGCAATTCAAGTTCAGTTTTGGGTTGTTTTAAACATATGTTTTGTGGGCCAATCAATGTTTAGCTTTGGGCTGTTTTTGAAATGTGTTTTGTGGGCTAATCAAGCTTAGTGTTTGGACTGTTTTAATAATGGTTTAGGCCTTGTTTAAAAGGGGTATTTTGAGCTAAATAAGTAGGCTATTTTGGACTTGAATTAAGGCCAGCTATGGGCCTGTTTTTAAGAGTTTTGTCATTACTGTGATACTTGGAAATTTGTGAAATGGGAATGATGTGGGAATGAGCTTATGTGAGATTATCCGGGAACCTTTCGGGTCTCAATGCGCACTTTATCATTTAAACATTATGGATTTTCATTGGCATCAAACACATTCCTTAATTATTAATGTTTAAAGGTTAAATGTGCATTGTGATGGTCCCTTGGTAAGTCATTAGGTCATTCTCCACTGTCCATTCCATTTCAAGTCAGAAAAATGTATTTGTATTTGTATTTTGTATTTGCATTCTTTGGTGAACTAACTTAAATAGCATCGATGATTTGTCATAAAATCATGTGTCTTCCCATGTTTGAAAGGGTTGCTCGTATGATTTTATACAAATCACCTCGATGCGTATTTGAACGGTTTGCCATAGATACTCATATGTTTTCTCCGATTCGATTTGAAAAGAGACTTGGAGTATGTTCGACACATTCGGGATTTCTTCGATGAGATTATTGTTTTGATAAGACTCGTATTTGAAAATAAAACCCTCGAGGCAAGACTGGGCCAGAGCTATGTGGTGCGAGCCCATGAGCCAAAGAGGCTATGACTTCGAAAACAAAACCCCGAGGCAAGACGGGGCCAGAGCTATGTGGTGCGAGCCCCTGAGCCAAAGGGATTAGTATTATGTTAGATTTGTATCTGTTTGAGTTTGAAAACTAAAGGCACCACTAGGCTTAGGTCACCTTGTCGGGCTGATCACCCGGCTTGGGATCTTTACTCTGTCCGCCAGCTGCAGCTTGGATTCCGTCTGTACCGACCATGGCAACGGTAATGATCTGCCGGTCCCATTTGTATGGCTACGGTTCTGATCCTCTGTTTAGTACCACGTTCAGTGGCTACGCTCTGTTTGCTCTTATCACTTCGGTAATAGGAGGATTTAGCTATTTGTGGTCGCCTAGGTTTTATCCGCATATTACTTTAGTTTATGATTATTGTCGGTTATGCTTTTTATGCTTTGATTTGTTTAATGTTTACGATATCGACCTTCATCATATTGTTTCTACTATTCAGTTTTTAAATGTATTTCCAATTATTAAATGCTTTGCTTGGATGGTTATCTTTTCGAGACATTTATGCTTTAGAGACTGTTCGTTTATTGCTTTGATATTCGTGTTCGGTCTTTCGATCGTCTTTTCGTGATTTATTATTATTATTGGTTAGACTCCTTATTCAGTTTACGAGGATTTCGCCTGGTTTTATGTATGTTCTTTCATTCGTATTATTTGTTTATTTGCTTGCCAGACCGTCGTGTCTGACCCTTTTTGTTTGGTGCCAGTTCCTTCTCTCTTCTGTTTGTAGGTGTTTGATCAGAGGAGGCGGTGGGACCGCTGGTTTGACGTGAGAGGCTGCCCGTTGATATCATCTAGATGTCAAGTGTGGCACCAGAGTTCGTATTGAAATGTCGGGGTAGGATTTCTGTTTAGTTGGATATTGTTGTATGGCTTCATTAGCCTTTTTATTGGGTTGTAATTAAGACACTTGTTAATTGAAATTTGAATATGGGAAATAATAGATTTGTTACTACCAGCTCAGTGTGTTGTGATTTATGATGTATGCCAGTCTGTTTATGATGGCTTTATGACATTGGTTGCGTACGACACGGAACCCGATGGCCACGGATTCCGAGTCGTAACACCTTGGTTAGCTTCCGCGAAAAATATACTCTGATTGTGTTGGCATGTGATTATCCTCATTCACGCGGATCTTGGGAAACATATCAAAAAGTTTCAAATTATTCCAAAATTTCGCACCCCGAGATCGGTTCGCTGCAGGTCCCGGTTTCGGGGCGTGACAAAAGCAGAATACAGAAAGGAGGATCACAGTCCTCTAAAAACAGAAAATATAAAGACAAGACCACCAACTCTTCAGGCAGAAGGCTCGAGAACGCCGGATCGCCGCCTGGAGGTTCTGAGCGACCCTGGACCCCGCTGGGCTCTGCAACACCCTCGGCGGCCAGTGGGACCAGCCAAGCTTGAAGAAACCTCCCGGACCAGCGGGGCCTCATCCCGCCTGCCGTACGACGGGCGCACTGGGCCGCGTCGCACGAGAATGCTCCACCGTCCCCCCGCCGCGCATCCTCACTCTGTCTGGCCAAGGGCGGACGGCCGTGAACCCGCGTTCAGAGAGCGCGTGGTCCACGGGGAGTTCCTTCAGAGAGCGCGCAGACCACGACAGCCTTCCCCCCTCGGGGATAGCCGCCCAACGGCGCAAGTTTCCTCCCGGATCATGTGATTCCAGACACTTCCCAGACATGGTTCCTACAACTGTGTTCCTTCCTTCTCCCATGGCGAGCCTGCTCCCCCTACTTATAGGCTGGAGGGAGGCTCAGTCTCCAAGAGGAGTTATGAGGGCGAAGTCTCCCACACGTTACTGGGGACGTGCGACAGTCAACCAGCGATCCCCACGGCGCCACGTGGAGACATCCGTCCGACTCCCTCGTCAGCCGCGCCATCACATCTATCGCTATTCAAGATCGCCCCAGATACGGAGGATCAGCGCGAATACCAATGAAGATCACCTAAAATACGGAGGATCAGCGCGAATACCAAAGAAAATCACCTAAGGTACGGAGTATCGGCGCTAGTGCTCAAGGAGACTACTCGACACTCAGTTCTAACATTCCATCACAAGGAGCACTCTGCCAAACTCAAGCATCAAAGTAACAGGCTTAAAAGAAACAGAAGCACGAGTATTTGAAGAAACCTTCAATTGTATTAAAGTCTCACTCATTACAGTGTTCAGCAAATACAAATTGAAGAAAAAAGCAAAAAAGCGGATATCCCGAGATCCCGAGGTCATGACCGATCAGTTGCACGGGAAGCAGCGCCAGAAGCTTCGCCGGATGGACGAGCAGAGGTCGGCACCGGAAGCGGGTACGGGGGCGGCTCCCGAAAGGAGGGGTGGCCCTCCAAGACCCTGACCTCCTTCAGGCCGGCAAGCCACCCTTTCGCCCAGGCCTTATCCCTCACAACAAGAACCCTTTCCTTGTAGTGGGCGGTGACCTGCACTTTGGCATCCTCGAATGCAGCATCGCACTCGGACTCGAGCTTCGCCTCGGCTTCATCCGCCCTCTTGGACTCGGATTCAAGCTTCGCCTCGGCTTCATCCGCCCTCTTGGACTCGGCTTGAAGCAAGGCCGCGTAATCATCTCCCATCTTCGAGATGGAGACCTCGAGCTCGGCCACCTTGGTCCGCTCCGCCTCGGCTTCTTCCCTCACCTGCTCGAGCTTCGCCGCATACTCCTCTTCCACCCTGGCTAACTTCTGGCTTACGGCGTCCAGGGATTCCTGCAGGCCGTTCTTCTCCACGGACAGCTCGGCAACGTCCGCGCTGTACCTGCGGATCCTGTTAGCAACGGCCATGGACTTCTGTGCCGCCTGTCAAAAAAAAAAAATGGGGTGTGCGTGTTAGATCCAAAGAGCGTCAGACGCTAAATCGCTAGTTTGACGAAGGGAGATGAAGAATTACCACGAAGTTGGACTGCAGCATCGACAGGATCAGCTTCTGATCGCTGTACTTATCCAGCCGCTCCATGTCCCGGGGAAGGGCGCAGGCTCGCCCTAGGGCCTCGAGGACCGGGAGATCGATCCTATGAAGAATGCAATCCTCCACCGTCATCGGCCTCCCCGGCCCAAGCATAAAGCTCGGCTCCCATAACGACGGCCCCTGCGGCGACGAGGCAGCAGCCGAGCTAGGGCCCGCGTCAGTCCTTGGCATCTTCAGCGGCCGAGGTTCCTCCTGCTCAACCTCAGCCGGGGGCAGGCGTACCCCTGGATCAACAGGGCTAGGGGGCGCGGGAACCTCCGCCACCTCTGCAGTTGAAACCACCCGAGCCCTCGGAGACGGATGCCTCGGAGAATTTACCGGTTCCTGGGGGGCTCGGACATCCTCCGCTCCAAGCGCCAAAGCCTCGAGGTCCTCGAAGGACAAACGCCTGTTGTGCCGCATCTCGGAGCCTGGCGAGGGAGATCGGGCAGCTTGACTCGATTCCCTTCCTGAGACCTGGGGAAGTCTCGATCCCGATGTGGAGGCTAGGGTTCCAGACGTCGCCCTAACGTCAGACGACACCCGCGAGGGCTCCGCGACCTCCGGAACGGCCTGCTCCTGACCAACCCCGGACCCGGCACCTTCACTCTGGATCGGCTCTACGGTGCCCCTCAGATACCCGCGGTACTTCGGCTTATACCCTAGCAGCGACCAAGCCGCCCTGCCGTCGTGACCGCTGTATCGCTTCACCAGACGGAGCCAGGCCTCGTTCCTCTTCCAGATGTATCTGGCAGCCCGCTTCCTCTCCTTCAAAGCTGCAGCAATCAGAAGCATAAGCGCGGCAGAATAAAAAGAAACTTATGAAAAAAGAAAAGAAACGAAAGGTGTTTACTTGGAATGGTACCGAAGTGGCGAGGGACCTGGTAGCCTCTATCGGTGTCGGCCTCCCCAAACTCCCAGTTCCCCGAGACATATAGAAGATCGTCTCCAGCATACTTGCTCGAATCCTCCAAGTATCGGACGAAGCCGTCCCGGCCTGGCTTAGCCCGGAGATAATAAGACTCTCCGGACCTGCATATGTCATAGACGTCCTCAAGGTCGAAGACGCCGAAGTCGGTGCCCAGGACCTCATTCAACTTGACCGTGCCCATCACGATCTTGAAGGCATTCGGCAGCAGTTGGCAGGGGCAGAGACGCCACTGACTAAGGCACCTCCTGAGAAGTGGGTGAAGGGGGAATCGGACCCCACCTTCTATCACAGCCACCAGTGGAAAAGGCATCCAGCCTCCCGAAAAGTCACGAGGGTTGTACCCAAGGGGTTCAGCACCCCTGACTCGGACATCAGCAGGGATCCTAAAGGCTGACCTGAAGCCCTCGATCGCTGCCTCACCCTCTAACCAGTGGCTGTAAATCCCCATTCCTATCCCAATCTAAAAACAGAGGAACCCGCGGAAGAAGAAATAAGGCAGAAGGAACTTACGGAAGCAGAACGAAGATGCTGGGCAGCAAAGCGACCCAACTTCAGCAGCGCACCACTCCTCAGATGAAGCTCCCTCGACAGTAGCTTGCCCACCTCTGATGCTCGCCTCTGATTCAGAATCGCAAACGAAGGATAAAGCAGACCTCGACTGCCCTATATATAGCAGAGAGGCCCCCTTTCCAGAAGCCCCGATTGGGCGTGCCAAGGGGCGCCCCCTGGGATTTCGCGCGAATCATTTCAAAAATTGATTACGCCCCTGACGAAACGGCGCGCAAATCATTTCAAAAATTGATTGCGTCCCTGACGAGACGGCGCGTACGACCTCGAGGAGACAGACAACCAGCCAGGAGATGACGCGTGGAGCCGTCGAACTGTCTTCAGCATTGAATAGGGGACGCCATTTATTATCTCGAACATCCAAAGCGACAGCGAGTCAGGGCCGAAAGAGGCTCTCCTCCAGATAGACCCGGCACATAGCTCCCGACCTCACGGCACTGACGTTCTACGCGAGCTCAGAAGCTAGGGGGCAATTGTGTGGGGAAATTTCCAGAGCTACAGGATTAAGCTGATCACAGCCATCAGATGGGTCTAAGCGTCCTCACGTGCCATCCGCGTGCCATCTACGTGGCACCGATCTCATCCCGGCTACCAGGGCAGAGGCCTTGGCCGACATCAAACATCTCCAGGCCACAAGCGCCGAACTGGACCACCTCGGGCATCATCTCGGCAAAGAGTCCACCTCGGCAAGGCCACCCCGGATGCCATCTCAGCAGAGAGCCCTACCTCGGCTAAAGCCACCTCGGCTGAAGAAGCCAGGACAGTAGACGAAGCAAGAAGGAACCTTCACTTGCGCCGCGTCATCAGGCACGTGGAGAGACAGGGCCCTCATTCCCCACGTCATCAGGCACGTGGAGAGATAGGGTCACGATCTAGTGGGACAGACACGACATCCAGCCGCCCACTATCTTCACCAGATCGCCACATGGCAGCATCCAGCGGCTGAGGCCACATCAGGGCAAGGCCCGAGGGCAGATCCGCTGGTACTCCTACCGCCAAAGGCGCCCAACACGATCTGGCCCAACAAGACACGCATTTAATGCAATGTGGGCTGACCCGACTAGCATTAAATGCTGAGTGGGCCGGATTAGACTACATTTATTACTTTGTGGGCTGATCATGACTTCCCAGTCAGATCATGGGACCCACACCAAGATATTCTCTGAGAGATACGATCCAAACCTCTATAAATAGACCTTCATGCACCATGCAAGGTACGCATAATTCCATTCACAGAGCCCTTACTCTGTCTCTCTTCTCCCTCTCCTTCCATTGTTCCAGTTCACATACTGACTTTGGCATCGGAGAGCCTTGCGCCGCTCAGGCCAGGGTCCTCTAACTGTTTGCTACTCTCTTTCAGGCTTCCGGACGGCATCCAGGCATTTCAGACACCATCATCTTCCCGGATAAGTCCTATAAGGCACCCTCTTATTGTGGGTCATAATTTTTTGCACCTACAAGTATTTCAGTGTTTTTGTCAAATTTTTCAAGTTCTGTATTGTAGTTGTTCGCGATATGTCCGGACTGGTATGTCCGAACATTTCTAAAATGTTCGGACACACGATACCGAACATTCCCGAAATGTTCGAATACTTATATTCGAACATAACAACCTTGTTCGATACTTTATTTCCGAACATAAGTCAATTGTTCGGCACTTTATTTCCGAACATAAGTCAATTGTTCGGATTTTCTTTTCCGAACGATACTGATACCACTTTTCCTTAGTGCAGCTTTCCACAGAAGAAAGCCAAGTTCAGTCAGCCTATGTAATGGACTTTACAGATGCGTTTACTACTGAAGAAGTAAGACATTATATTAAAATTTCAATATACATACTTATTGTGTATTACTAATGTCTGATTCAATGGTTATGTGTTTAGATATTTCACAGCCGAGATGCATTAGTGAATTGGGCTCGTGATGTGGGTAAAAGAAATGGTTTTGTCATTGTCATAAAGGTGTCAAATGCTGCGAGGCCTGGAATAAAAGCTAGGGTTGTCCTAGCATGTGAGAGAAGTGGCCAATTCAAGCATTGTAAGACCAGAGACGAGGGACCTACTAAAAAGAAGATCAAGCAAACAGGATCGAAGAAATGTGGATGCCCTTTTACATTAAAGGGCAAGAAGCTTGAAACTTTTGATGATTGGATGTTGGAAGTTGCATGTGGTATACATAATCACTCTGCTGCAGAGTATCTAGAGGGTCATTCATTCACAGGGAGACTAACAGAAGAGGAAACAAAATTGATGGTAGATATGTCTAAGAGCATGGTACGACCAAAAGATATTTTGGTTACATTAAAACAAAGAAGTGCCTTAAATGTGACTACAATGAAGACCATTTACAATGCACGTCATAGGCACAGAGTTGTTGAGCGGGGTGGGAGAACACAGATGCAACAACTGATGGGAAAGTTGACAGAGCATAAGTACATTGAATGTCACAGGAACAATGAGGACAGTGACGTTGTTACCGATTTGGTTTGGGCGCATCCAACAAGCATACAGTTGTTGCGGTCATTTCCTCATGTCTTAATTATGGATTGCACTTACAAGACAAACCGGTATCGCATGCCCTTACTGGAGATTGTAGGAGTGACCTCGACAGATATGACTTTCTCTGTCTGTTTTGCTTACATGGAAGCCGAACGTGAAGACAACTATACATGGGCTTTGGGTGTTTTACGTTCTCTCATTGGTGAGGATGCTCTTCCTGATGTTATTGTCACAGACAGAGAATTGGCACTACTAAAAGCCATCGACACCATATTCCCTACTGCAACGCATCTATTATGCAAATGGCACATAAATAAGAATGTCCTAGCAAAATGTAAGAAATTGTTCGAGACCAAGGAGAAGTGGGATAGATTTATATTGCATTGGAATATGCTGGTCCATGCCTCCACAGAAGAAGAGTATATTGATCATCTACGTAAGCTAAACCAAGAGTTCACAACATATCCATCAGCACTTCAGTATGTCAAGGAGAGTTGGTTAAATGAATACAAGGAGAGATTTGTATCTGCGTGGGTTGATAAATGCATGCATTTTGGAAATACTACGTCAAACAGGTACGTCCTATACTTTAATTTGGATGAATTGATGCTTATGCTTATTTATATATAATGCATTATTAATTATTATGTTGTTTATATAGGGCTGAGTCTTCACATTCACATTTGAAGAGACAACTTGGATCATCTCATGGTACTTTTGAGACAAATTGGGCAAAAACACACAGCTTGCTTGAACTACAGCATACAAGTATTAAAGCTTCGTTCGAGAAGAGCAAGACAATAGTGCAACACAGTTTCAAGCCCTCTGAATTTAAAGAGCTTCGTGGGAACATATCAAGAAATGCATTGGAAAAGATTTTGGCAGAAACAAAGAGATCAAATCTGGTTGGAATTGATAGGATTGCATGTGGTTGTATTATCCGTTCCACACATGGGTTACCATGCGCACATGAGATTGCTACATATGTTTCAGAAGGACGGCCAATTCCCCTACAGTGTATACATCCGCATTGGGTCAAGCTTGACATGAATCCGAGTACCGTTTCGAGCTATAATATGGAGTTGGACTGTAAGACGGAGTTAGAATTACTTGAAAAGAGGTTTAATGAATTTGATCAAACAAGAAAACCGCAACTCTTAAAGAAGATGAGGGAGCTATCAAAGCCTGACAGTACATTCTTGTTAGAACCAGAAGCAAAGTCACGAACCCGTGGGCGACCACGTCGTAGGATTGATACATCTACCAAAAGGGAACCAAGTGCCTTTGAGTTGGTTCAATCTGCACAGGACAGTCACTCACCTTCATCCATTAAGGTTAAGGCACCGTTGGAACAGCAGAAAAGAAAAAAAGATAAGCCTAAAGTTGTGAGGACAAGATCCAAAAATGCCAGTTCGTATATTGCTCAGTTCTCATAAGGATTAAGGCCTTTTATACACCTTATCAAAGATGTTGCAGCCGATGGTAATTGTGGTTTTAGAGCGATTGCAGCATTGATTGGTCATACTGAAGATGGATGGAGACAGGTTCGGAGAGAACTCTTGCATGAGTTGTTGCACCTTGTAGAACATTACAAGCAGTTATACGGCTTGGAAAATAGAGTTGAAGAACTGATTGAGACACTATCTTACTATGAGGATAATCCATCGTACAACCATTGGTTGACTATGCCTGACATGGGGCATCTTATCGCATCTCGTTACAATTTGGTCTTATTTCACTTTAGCATGGCACAGTGTTTAACCTTTCTTCCTCTAAGGTCACCACCATTGCCTGTATCTACTCGATTGGAGATAGCGATAGGTTTTGTTAACCAGTGCCATTTCGTTCAGGTATTGAAAACTAAAATTGTCTTCTTTTTATTTAATTACAATATGTGAACGTATTAACAAGTTTATTTATTGTGTAGGTTTTCATGAACCCAGATCATCCTGTCCCACCCATTGCCAATAAGTGGAAAGAATTCCGTGATCCTTGCGCTAGCCAATGGGAATTAGCATATGAAGATCGAATCAGGCGTTTTAAAGAGATTATAAGTCCAGATGTAGCAACCTGTGAGACTGTCTCATTGGATTGAGAAGATTGTATTTTTGTTTTCCATGTATTTCTCTAGTTTCATTGTTCAAAGAATTCATGTATTTCTCTAACAGAATATCCAAGATGAAAGGACAGCATTTTGTGATTACCGTGTTCCAAATGTAAACAACCGTGTTCCAAATGTAAACAACCGTGTTCCAAATATTGTGATTACACCCATGTTCTAACCCATAAAAAAAAATTACACCATAATATTAACCAAAATTTAAAAAAATAAATGAGTTTCTTAAAGTAACTGGTCATCTTCCAAAAAGAAATCAGCTATTGTCCCTACGATGCCTGCGGGCATAAGAACGAGCAGTCATGCTGGGGTGTCGAACCGTGCGCTCCACCTCTTCAATGGTCATTCCACGTAGCACATGTGCGGCCTGCTCGACGTGAGTGTATATACCATGTGGGTCATCAATCCATCCATCTTGGCCCCTCTCTGTGACTCTATCAAGGATGCGCAACGCACCCGCATTACGCTACAAGTAAGATGTCTAAATAATTAATTCACAATAAAAAAACATATAAAAAAAATGTGAAATTTTGTTTAATTAACCATACCATCTCATAATCAATGTTTTCACTAGTTTGTGCATCTCGAGGATGTGGTCGATAAGCTGATTGTGAGTTAGGGTTTTGAAGCAACCTCCATGACACTCGTGCATACCAAGCCATGTACTGTGGTACACAATCAGATGGACGTCGAACTGGAACGCTTCGATTCAACCCAGACAGTAGGTGATCATTCCATCTTTCCCATACTTGATCAAAATATTGATATGCAATATGATATGCATTTGCAGTAGGGCCTCGTGTAGCACGGATTGGGATTAATGGGGGTGGAGGAATAGTCTGCACCCTACCAAACTGCCTCAGGATCCTATCTGGGTGATAGGGCTCAACAACGTCGATGGACTTAATGCACCCACAATAGAAGGCGACCTGATTAAATGGATGTTGCTGCCTAATATCGCGATAAGGATCCCATGTAACCTGCATGACCAAAACAATTAGCAGAAAATATAGATAATTTTCAGTAAGTCATGAATAAAGAATTTTTATTACCTCATCTGCACTCATATAATCAAGCCGCTCTCGCAGTGCCTGCAGGGGAGCAGTAGTCTCCCTACGAGTGAGCCAGCGATACACTCGGGGTTGGTTGACTCCATATAAAATATTTGACGTTGGAGCGAAACACTCGAAATGCTCAAAAATCCACGCCTCTAGCAGCGTAAGATATCCAGCAATCTGTTTAACTTCCTTGCGAGTAGCTAATCCCAACTGTCGATACAAATAAGCCAGAGCAGCGGCACCCCATGCATATGTACGGACACTTGACAAGTCTGTCAACAATGTCAGATATATAATTGGCACACGTGTACCACTCTTGTCCGTGAATAATGTACAGCCTAATAAATACAGAAGATATGCTCTCACTGCACAATCAATCATGTCATCTCCATCCTCATCGGTTATTAAAGAGAACCTCCCTCTTAGCCACTCCAATCTTACAGATTGGCCCCTAACTTGCTGCAGCTCATCATTTGCCTCATTTGGATGAACTCCCAGAGCGTCAACAAGGAGCGAATGAGCATCTTGAAATGACATTCTACCATTATAAGCAACGGAACGACCAGTCACCGGAATCCCAAGTATGGTGGCAACATCATCTAGACTTATGGACATTTCACCAAAAGGCATGTGGAAAGTGTTTGTTTCAGGTTGCCACCTTTCCACAAAACAAGAGACAAGAATCTTACTAACAGATCGGTATGATGCTGTGATGAGTGGACTCAAATTAGATCTATCCACTAACTCTCTGAACCTGTTGCTCTCATTCAATGGCCAGTGTGGTATTTTTTGTCCATGGCTCAAACACTTCAGCGGGGCCCGTTCCTGCATTCCAAAAATATTACATTATTATAGAATGTAACAATTACGTTGAGTTTTATGTAACATAAAGAGGAAAACAAAAAAAAGTACGTACCTGTGAATGCCAAATGTATGCAGCTATGTGCGTGTTGAAACTGGGCAGCAAAGAACGATCTTCTGGCCCCGCAGTTATTTCTTGTTCAACATCAGCTTCTTCTTCATGTTGTTCAACATGAGTTCCTTCTTCTTCATTGCCTCCTCCTGAATCATATTCCGGTTCCCTATATTCTTCTACAATCTCTTCATTTATTCGACGGCGCCTTCTATTGGAAGCCGTCGGCCTTACTCTAGAACTGCTTGGCCTATCCATTCCTGAAATATATGAAGAGTCATTAAATTTTTTTACAAGTGTTCGGCCCTGTGTGTTCGAACAAGTCAGAATTGTTCGGCCATGTGTGTTCGAACAAGTCAGAATTGTTCGAAGTTTATGAGCCGAACAATTTTGAAATGTTCGAACTTTATAATTCGAACATTCTTAAAATGTTCGGACTTTAATGTCCGAACATCTGTGTAATGTTCGAAGTTTCAGAACCGAACATATCGCGACAATGGAAAAAAAAAATACTGAACAACTTGTCATTTTCGAGCTAATTAGACGTGTCATTATGTCCCTTTAGACATATTAAGATGCACACAATAGTTGCTACAATGACCTATTTGAGAAAATAAACACAATGGCAATGGAGAAGAAGGAAGGTGATACCTTGGACTAAAATGGAGGTCACTACAACAGTAGATTCTTCCTCTCTTCCTTATCTACTTTTATCCTTTCACTAAGCCAATCTTCCAGCCAGAATGTAGGTCAAAATGGATAGAAGAATGTAGGTCTATGTTGAGTTTCAATAGAGAGGAGAGAAAGGGAGTGAGACGATGGTGAAGATGTGTGGGAAGAGAACCAGCCCAATGAGTTGTGTTGTAAGTGAAAGGGGTGATTTGGGTATATTGATGGGTGCAAAGAGAAAAAAAATTAAAAAACCTATTTTGTACATCGGTGTGAAGAGAAATGCGGTGAGAATAGCAAAAAACGTGGTGCCAACAGAACCAGTCTTTGAAAATATCTTCAAACAGATTAGTCATATGCCCAATTTTGAGCATATTTGGCCTATCCAACCCCCAATTTCATCAATAATAACACAAATACAGCAAACCCTAAACCTTTACACTCATTTTTCTTGCTAAGTTCGGACACATCAATACAGCAAACCCTAAACCCAATTTCATAAAAAAATAACACCAATACACCAATATCTTCAAAAAGTTCTTCTATACCTCTAGGATTCTTCCTTGGGCATCCCCCCATAATCCCCGCAAAGACGCATACACTTGATATCTACAAAAAGTAAGGCATGAATTACTCATAAATTAAGTTTTCTATACCTTTCCATCAAAATCTGGATTTATGTATGGCGAATTAAAATTCTCCAGGCATAATGATCTCAACAGATATTCCCTATCATTGTAGCTCGAAGGGGGCATTTGTTGGCACACAAAAATTTCTTCATCAATGCCTTATAATTCCCAAGGCAAATACTTATTTCCATAGAAAATGTCATTTTACCGACTCCTGGAATCTGACGGGCTATAATGAAAGCATTCCAGTGGTCATTCCATGCAAGACTTCACCGGTCACTTTAGACTACAAAACGCTGGCGGCTCAGCGCATATTGTGGCCATGGCTCTCCGTCGAAACACCAAGCCGCTAGAAATTATGGGAACATTGTTGACACCAAAAATGTCACTTTGCCTCTTCAATATCAAAAAGCTACATGAAGCCGCATCCTACCACCAACAGGCAATGCTACTTCAAACATCAAATCTTATCAGAATCAAGCAAAAACTGCAAGATCCTTCAAAACAGCCAAAAGAAGAGTACACATGAAGTTCCGGGCCATTTCAACATTATTTGGCCTAACTTCACTCTTCCAGCAGTCTTCCAGCAGCTGATCATGAACTCCTGGTGACGACAGCGTCGAAGACATCAGATCTTTGATCAGAGCCTATGGATGGTCTCAAAATATCTCCAAAAGGCTCCATGTCAAATTTCATATCAAACCGACAATGTTTGACACTACATCAACCCTCGAGCAAGCTTCTCGATGCCGAGAACCACCGAGGCCATCACTCATCAAACAGAGCACATGAGTGACTTCAAAATGCTTCCAAAGGGCTATACATCAAGTTTCAGGTCGTTTCGACAATATTTGACCAGACTTTGACTTTCGAAAGCCAAATTAGGCCTCCCAATGGTGGAGCTCCCGGGACAATGATTTCTAAATCGGAGTTAATGGATCATCTTAAAATGACTCTAATAGGCTCCCTGTTAAATTTCAAGTTAATCAGACATCGGTTGACCGTACATCAAAGCGCGACATCTTCCTCACTATAAAAATAAATCTACTGGCGACAAGACCCCACACGGCTTCAAAACTCAAACAAAAGCCTATGGTTGGTCTTATTTATTGTTCAGGAGGCTTCACCTCAAATTTCAGGTCATTTCGACATCGTTTGACATAGTTTTGGCTTCTGACGGCGAATCGGAAACTCTACCCGACAAAGTCTTTGGCCTTCCCAGAAAATCGAAAACTTTGCGCTCTGATATGCAAAGCTCCTCATCAAGTTCTCTGCAAGGAAATCAGGTCAAAATATGTAAGAAAATGTCAAGAAAAATACTGAAGAAGAAATAATCAGAAAAAATTGAAAAACGTCTGAAAATCGGCGACCAAAAAAGGTAGTAGCCCCCATGGTCACCGCGTTTCGAGATGTTTGGCCCCTGTGCTTTTCCAAAAATCTGATTTTCGAGGCATGGAATCCGTCGATCTTTGTCAACATCATGGATCCGCCTCCGAAATCATGAAATCATCATCGAACACTTAGACATCGCCAACCGGCCGACCAAAAAAGCAAACTTTTTGCCCAACTGATCTAGAAATCAACATGACAGATGGTACCGGCTCACTGGTGGCAATTAATGTCTGAAGTTGCATGGTCATTCGACATCGATCAACATGAAGATCCATCGGCTATCATCGCAAGAAGAATTTCAAAAGACACGGCACGACTGGCGACTCTTCAAATGCCTCGGCGGTGACTTAATGGAGTTAAATGACCCATTTTATGACAGCTTAATGCGGTTGTTTATTGATTATTTTGGATGGCCCAATCAGAAGCAAGAAAACGGGAGTTACAAGTCAACCATAATCATGGTATTAAACCATGCAACTCCTCCTATTATGGAGCTTAAAGGCAATTAACAGCCCTTAATTCTCTAACGACCAATCAAAAGCCAAGAAAAAGGAGTTACAAAATAATGAATTAAAAACTTGTAACTCCTCCCATCATGTGGCTTTAATATATTTAAGGCCCATAAACCCTCCTCATGGCCACCAAAAGCTTATAAAAGGAGGTCGTTCCAAGAAGAAAGGATCCAGAAAATCAACGGAAAAATACAGAGACAAGAAAAAACTCTGCACCATTGCTACGATGCTCCGACAACAAGCTCTCCTCTGTTGAAGAAGTCCTGCACCAACCACCACTACAAGGTGACCACGTCCATTGCACCCCCCCCCCCCCCCCAAGGCCTTATCCTACCGTCTCTATGGCTTAGACGTGGCGTTTTAGCCCGTCTTCTTAGCTTTTTATTGGATATAAGACCTCCTCTTGGTATTTATCTTCTAAAAATCTGAGGTTGCAAATCAAGAGCATCCTCTGTTCTCATCTGAAGGATGATGGCGAAGTCCACATACGACTTGCGACCGTCAATCTGAACGAGTCGCCACAATTTTCTGAGAAGTTAGATCCCCTTTTCTTGCTTTTCATTGTATTTTGTATTATTTAAAGAGACCTAAAAAAATCACAACTCTTGTCTTTCATTATTGATAAGAATTGTAAATCGCCATTCACGGCAAAAAATCGCATTTCACGACAAACATCGCATTTCACGACAAAATAAATGAAAATCGACTTTCACGGCATTCAAATCATGTATCTTTTCATAAATATATGTGTAATGAAAAACTAGAAAAAAAGTTAATTTCCTTTTCTACTTGCGAAGGTGGATCTACGGACCACCATTTGTTAATTCCAAGTAGAGTAGAAAATCTGACATACCCGTACAAAAAAAAATGTTGATTTTGGCTTTGTCTCCTGTCACGAAAGGGCTGGACCCAACGGATTCTCACGTCCGCTGACCCCGGTAGTACTGCGAGCCCAAAAAGCGAGGCCATCAAACATCACACCAGCCGCCGAACGTCTTCTCCAGTGGCCGCCACGCAGTTGTTGTCTATGATCTGACGATTACACTCCTGACAGCCGCTGAAACAAAAAATTTGCAATCCTAACCTCCATTTTCTGCGATTTTCAAAACCACTTCCACTCCCCCCCACGATTTGTAGTAGCCCCTCCACGATTCGTAGCAATTATATCCTCTTAATGGCTATAAAAGAAACACTTGGCAGAAACACCAAGCATCTCTGATCCAGTGAAAAAGCCTAGAAACTCTGACATTTTCAAGATAGTAGACTTTCTTTCTTCCTTTCTCAAGGTGAGAGTCAGGCAGCAAGTATTCTCTGGATGGGATGGTAGTTTCTGAAAACCAGTCGTCCTCTCGCTATAAAAGAAGAACGAGGATTGTCTTTGTTGTTTTGAAGCAAACTTCCTTGTTAATTCTTTTTTCTCACAAAGGTGATGAATTACAAAGATTGGCAGAAGAAACTAAGATGTAAATTTCTTCAACTTCGTCTCAGGCAACTTTTAGAAGACAGCAATATTTATCTTTCTCTCTTCATCTTTGTATCATTTCCTTTGTATTCGGTCTGCTAAGCGTAATAAGGAGGTTGTATAAAAATTTGTAAACAACCTGCGTTTAGAAGGTAAGACAGATGGAACCCATGTAAACAAAAGTGAATGTGACTTTTTCAAAGCACAATCAAATATATGTGCAAGTCATTTTCACATCTTTTTATAAAACACTCAAGAATGAGTAAAATTCCCCTCCTTTTCATTTTTGAACGAAACAGTGGGTACATGCTAGGTCTCATGATTCTAGAAATCCAAGATTTGTATGTGTAATCCATGAACCTAATATGCCTAACTTGATTTTACTCAAAAGCACATGGGCATGCATGAATCAAATCAGTTTTTGAATGTGCATCCAAGTTTAAAAACATGCAGGGTAAAGAATTTGAAAATCAACTGAGTATGCATAACTAATTTCTAAATTTCAAGGTTTTCAAATCAATGCATGAGTGTGTGATCACATGATAGTGAAAGTGATAGTGCATCCACCAAATTGCAATACACAAAATCCCTAACAATTATTATACATTTTAAACGCCTGTCAGGTCGTCACGCCTGACACTTGCTTAACAATGATTCTATAGGCCTTACCCTAGCTTGTAGGAGTGCTCGCAGGGGCAGCATGAAGCCGTAGCTTTTATGTGAGATTTGTGCCGAAGGTGTTCATTAGACATCGGGTGTGCCTTGAGATTCTGTAACACTTAGGGCCTGTTCACTTACTAGAATTCCTGACAGGAATTCAGGCTGTCTGGGAATTCAGAATTCCTGTCAGGAATTCTATGTTTCATTACCAGAATTCCCACAGAATTCCTGGGCATTTGAAATTCCAAGCATTTCAAATTCCAAAAAACCCAGCATTTGAAAAACCACTTTAACAAGTAGGATTTGGAAATCTCACTTGGCACATAAATAGGATTTGGAGCTCAGGTAGGAATTCAGGCCATGAATGAAACAACGAATTTGGAATTCCAGAATTTGGTAGCATTTCAAATATCAGGATTTGAAATTCTCAGACAACCACCAGACATGAATTCTATGAATTCTAGTAAAGAAACGGGCCCTTAGGGTATCTTGTGTTTAAGTTTATTCTTATTGTACTGGCCTTTGCTGGCACTTTATTCTGGGTTGTGGTTTCATTGTAATTTTAATATTTGGGTAATGAAGTCCCCTGGCCCTGTCTGGCCCATTATATTACTGTTTAATACGTTCTTTAAGAAGTGATATAAAAAGATTGACTTTTGCATTAAAACCAGCCTTTAGCTCGAATAAAAGGAGGGTTAGCATCATGGTATACAAAAATTACTATATATAATAATATTAAAAAAAAATTATTTTCAGCTTTAGCCCTCGAGGGTAGGACAAGGGCATCGGTATTGTAAGCCCATTGAGGGCTTATGAGGAGTTTGCTTCGACCTAATCCCAGCCCACATATATGAGGATATGGTGCTTATCCAATTAAGCTTGATCCAGGCCTGGCCTAGCCCTTTGACTACTCTACTACATATATAGGGGATATTCATTTTTAACGGCTGGAACCTTTAATAGGTGGGCCTCATTTTAGATTCCACTAATCAAACATCAAAGTTATTCATTTTAAGGACAATTTTACCACACCAAGGCCAACTTCTAGATATGTGGGTCCAAACGCTGGTTCCACTCCTTCAACTCTTTACAGCGGACACACTGACAAGATCCAAACTTGTAAAAAAAAAATACCATTGGCGGCCAATCAGATAGTAGATAGAGGATTCAGACTCTAATAGTCCACCAATTGAAGACTTATAACTAGAATCGAATGTTTATTCAGTCGGGAAGGACGTATCAAAATCCCGCATAATGGGGACCGACGCCGAAAAACAGGCATTCGTTCGTGTACGGACACTTCTTCAAAATCCCATTCATGCGGTCGTTTCCGTAATTAAAGCCGAACTGCGATGGCATAATGTACACATCACGAGCCCCCTCCCCTCCCCTCCCCCACTTCTTCTCATCTCTTCCATTCCCGTCCCACTTGTCCGACCCCATAACCTTCTTGCTTTCCTCACTCTCACTATTCTAGTATATGAATATCATCTCTTAAAAAAACCAAACGCATACAAAATCCCTCCAATCCAATCCAATGTCCCATTGACAGATTCAGATACCCCTCTTTCTTTCTTCCTCTCTCTCTCTCTCTCAACATTTACAAAAAAAAAAAAAAAAAAAAAAGGCAGAAAGAAAGAAGAGAGAAATATCATAGTGATAATAAACCCTAATAAATGTCTTTTCTTCTGAAGAAGGAATGTGGTGGTGAGCTCTCAAGTTCAAATATCGATCCTCACATCTGGAAAGCTTGTGCGGGGAACTCGTCCGTGCGAGTCCCTACGGTGAATACTAGGGTTTTTTACTTCCCACAAGGCCATGGGGAGCAATGTTCATCTGTTCCTGATTTCTCTTCTGTTCCTTTTCTGAAGCCTTTAGTTGTTTGCAGAATCGTCTCTGTTCAACTTCTTGCAAATCAGGAGAATGACCAAGTCTTTGCCAAGATCCGCCTTGAGCCGATAATCGCAGCTCCTCCTGTCTCTATATCTCTCAATGATGATCCTGATTCGGACGCTCGCGATGCGAATGTGGTCTCTTTCGCCAAGATTCTCACGCCAAGCGACGCCAACAATGGCGGAGGGTTCTCGGTGCCGCGCTTCTGTGCAGACTCGATTTTCCCTCGACTGAACTTCAATGCGAATCCTCCTGTGCAGAATATCTCAATCCGCGACGTGCACGGGACAAAGTGGGAGTTCCGGCACATCTATCGTGGCACGCCGCGCCGGCACCTGCTGACGACCGGGTGGAGCAAGTTCGTCAATCAGAAGAAGCTTTGTGCTGGTGATTCGGTGCTGTTTATTAAGCACAGGAGTGGGGACCTCTTTGTGGGGATTCGTCGGGCAAGATCAACAGCCGGCGGTGGTGTTGGGCGGTGGAAGATGGAAGATGATGATTTGGCGAGGAGGAGCTGCAATTTCGAGGAAGGGGTTTTGAGGAATGGGAAGGGGAAGATCCTCGCGGAGTCGGCTGTCGAGGCAGCTCAGTTGGCAAGTGCTGGGAAGCCTTTTGAAATCATCTATTATCCGAATGCAGGTTCGCCCGACTTTGTTGTAAGGGCAGAGGCTGTGGAGGATGCATTGAAGGTGTACTGGGCTGTGGGATTCAGGGTTAAGATGGCCATGGAGACGGAAGACTCGACCAGGGCAACATGGTTTCAAGGGACAGTTTCTTCTTTAGTGGCTTCAGAGGTTGGGATATGGAGGGGTTCTCTATGGCGTTCACTTCAAGTGAGATTATGTCCCCTTTGCATGCAATATCTTTTAACTAATAGATGATACAATATGTGATTATATAACTGCCATTTTGTTTATGTGATATGATTTGTTGAATGTAGAGTTGTCTTTTATTTAAGTGCGAGTTCTGTGTAGAATGTAGATACAACTTTTTTGATTGCCACTGCAAGTAATAAATTAGTAAACTTAGAATTGGTATTCCTTTTTCATTTTGGTCGTTGTTAGATCGAAACATACTGATCATGAAAACTACAAAACAGTAAATGTGGGGTTCGAGTGTTTTTTCTTCTTCACTGATTTCCATTTAGATGACTGTACCATAATGTGGACAGACAATTCACCATTTTCATATAAATAAATAAATAATGTGGACAGAAAAATTGGTCAGTGGGTCCCTTATATCATGGAAGGGATTGGACTTTTGGCCTGCATTATTCTGGATGTCAGCTCATGTACTGGGTTTACAGTCCAATCTAGGTTTCCCCATGACAAAAGTTGAGAATTTCACTTCTCATTCAACTTGTAAAAAATACCTTGATTGCCTCTTAATAGTTCTATAAGTAGTATGGTATAAATAAAAATATGGTCTTGTGTCGTGCTGTTTCGCTTTTTGCTAAACCATAACTGAGATGATATTGCAATTAATTAATCTTATGACCATTTTGTCATCACAGAGCCCCATATTTTTTTTTAATGGTTAATGGGTTAGGTGAGACTCCCTGTCATCATCTATCATGTTTAGATGATGGTATCTCCAACATTGTGCCTTCACTATTTCCTTGACATTCAATGAATGTGATGTTATTGTTAAGAATATAATCGATGATTATGATCCGACTTCATGTGATTGTATTGGTTGTTTCAAAATTGCTTGTTTAAGTAGTACTTGTTTAAGTAGTTATACTTTACAATTCGACATTCTCATAAGATAGCAGAGAATACAAAAGGAATGATAAAATTTGGTTGCCTCCTCTGAGGATCAACCATCTCATTAAATAGATTAAAAAATATGCCCAATCTTGGGCTACAATCTTGTAAAATACAGTAAAAGAATCTCCTAAAATAGTAACAAACACGTGTACACGGTTTTGACCTATTCTTATTTACAGAATTGGGTTGGGCTTTTCTAATGGGTCATGAACTTGGGCCTTGATTGTTCATTAACACCCCCGCCCCCCCGCCCCCTCTCAAATTGATGCTGGAGAATCAATAAGCATCAATTTGCTAACCAAGAATTGATGTCATGGCCTTGGTAGGCCTTTGGTAAATATATTTGCAATTTGGAGACCAGTGTAGATATGAGGAAGATTGAGTGTGTCTCGCACATATTCATCATGAATAAAATGGCAGTCTACTTCGACGTGCTTTGTGCGCTCATGGAAGACTAGATCTGCAGTAATTCGGATCGTACTTGTATTATCAGCATAGAAGGGTGTTGGTTGACTCTGAAGGAAACCCAAGATCTGTAAGCAAGCCACGGAGCCAAACTATTTCAAAGCAGACATTGGACATAGCTCGATATTCGACTTCAGTGGATGACTTTGGAAACTTTATCTTGTTTTTTACATTGCTGTGAAATTAAGGAATCCCTAAGATACATGCACCATCTTCTTGTAAAACGTCGGATATTTGGACATCCAGCCTAATCAGCATCAGAGTGTGCTGTGAGAGAAAGTGAGGTGCCAGCAGGAAAAAATAAGCCACGGGTAGAAGTGCCGAGGATGTAGCGTATAATACGCCGAACATCAAATAGATGAAGATGTCGGGGATGTGTCATGAACTGATCGACTAAATTGATTGCATAGGAAATGTCGGGGCGAGTAATAGTTAAGTAAACCAAACTGCCAACCAATCGACATACAATGTTGGATCAGGGAGAGGATACCTCGTGTCTTGACTCAGCTTGACATTCACTTCTGGAGGTGTGTCACTGAGAAGCTGCTATTGCAAGAATAGTACGAACCATAGTCATTTTTGCTATCTGAGCAAATGTCTCATCATAGTCAACACCATATTCTTGTCTATTCCCAAGAGCTACAAGTTGCGTCTTATATCGATCCAATGATCCATCAGTTTTCAACTTCATGGAGTATACCCATTTGCACCCAATAGGTTTAGCAGATAAAGGACAAGGTACGACATCCCAAGTATGATCCTCATGAAGTGCATCTAATTCTGCTTGCATAGCCGTTTGCCAACATTCCCGCTTCACTGCCTGAGAAAAAGAATTAGGTATGGTGATAGATGACAATGTAGCAAGCAAAGAGGTATGGGAGAAACCATAACGATCTGGTGCCTGGCGGAGACGTGTGGATCTCAGAAATGGAGGAACATAATCTTGATGAGGATTTGGATGTGGTGGATCTTGAGGGGGTGGCAGTGTGGGAACATCAATTTTATGCCGTCGCTCATAGACAACATTCGGTTTAAACCTAACAAGAGACGATGGAGAGATATCGAGAGAAAAATCAGGTAAAAAAGAAATAAAAGGTGCAGAACCACTGTAATACTGCATTTCAAAGAAAACCACATTCCTAGATACTCGCATACATTTGATATCCAGAACATAACAGAGAAAGCCCTTTGATTGGAAGCATAACCAAGAAAAGTGCATTTGGTAGACTGAGCAATTAATTTAGTGCATTCAAAAAGAGGAAGATGAACAAAGCACACAACCAAAAGTATGCAGATGTGCATATGTAGGCTGAATGTTGTATAAACAAAAATATGGGGACTTGTTATTTAATTTTGGGAATGGAAGACGATTGATTAAATGAATAGCGGTGGACAAAGCTTCAGACAAAAAACAAGCGGGAATAGAGGATGGATTCAATAAGAAGAGAACGGATAGTGTCAACAAGATGTCTGTTCTTTCTTTCTGCAATTCCATTCTGTTGTGTGGTATCTGGACAAGATTGCTAAGATATTATCCCTTTTTCTTGTAACAAATTTTGAAATTGATGGGACACATATTCCCCCCTGAATCTGATTGTAAGATTTTGATGCAAGTAGAAAATTTTTTTTCGACATAAACCAAATATTTTTTAAATGCATCAAAAACTTCCGATTTGGAGTGTAAAAAATAAACCCATGTGAACATACTATGGTCATCAATAAAGGTGAAAGTATTTATAGTGCGTATGAGAAATTACGGGAGTAATATGCCAAGCATCACTATGAAATATTAAAGCATGTAGAAACCAAAGTGTCATGCATAGGAAATGGAAGAATCTTACTTTTGCCTAGCTTACACGTAGAACAATCCATTGGAGCATTATGAGAAGAAACAATATTTTTATTAATCAAACCAGTCCTGAACAAAGATAACAAAGTTTTGGAATTTGGATGGCCTTATCT
Organism: Litsea cubeba; assembly: GCA_012931725.1. Classification (NCBI taxonomy): domain Eukaryota; kingdom Viridiplantae; phylum Streptophyta; class Magnoliopsida; order Laurales; family Lauraceae; genus Litsea; species Litsea cubeba. Next base: position 63,126,030 of record CM022952.1, on the reverse strand, counting down.
ATTGTTCCAAAGCTTCCAATTATTTTGAGAAGGAACACAGAGAAATGAAAACTTAGGTTTATTCCAAAGAATTGATAGATGCAACGGAAAAGGACGTCCGCACTTAGGCTCCTTCGCGATCACTTTTCCCGACACCAGATCTTGTACAACACAACCAGATTTAAAGAATGAGACATGACAATAATCATCTACAAGCTGACCAACAGAGACAAGATTTGCAGGTAAAGGAGATAAAACGACATTTTTCAGAGGGAATGGGTAGGAAATATCACCAACAACGGTTATGAGAAGCTTTTCACCATCTGCAATATGAATTTATAGGTTTCTAGATGAGTGTTAGATAGTGAACCAGATGAGAAAGTCATGGTTAGAGACACCAGAATCAAGATACCAAGGAAAAGACAAATGGTGATGAGTACCTGAAACACCTAATGCAGAAAAAGCATTCATAATCATTTGTTGGATCAGGTCAGCAGTGGTAGGAGGATTGAGACTTGGTGTTTCCATATGTGAGGGTGGAGAACAGGAAGAGGCAGCAGGAAGAGCTTCGGAAGAAGCAACATCAGTTGTGGCATGGTAGGCACGAGGATTACTGTTCTGAGGCCTTTTTATGCACTCACTTGTAATATGGCCAGTCGCTTTGCAGTAATTGCAGAATTTTTGCTTGCATCATAATGTCCAAAACCCTTACAACTGTAGCATTGAATATTAATCATGTCTTGTCCTTGGATTTTACCCCTATCAATAGAAGTAACCAGCTTAGGATGAGGTGGTGCCTGAGAGTGACTTTTGGCCACATATGCAACTTCAAGAGGACCACTGATAGCTTGTTGTGTCAAAGCAGCTTGAGTGAGTTGTCTTTGCTCCTCACGTAATAGTTCATTGAGACACTCATCTAATGATGGCGAAGGAACCCTCCCCACTAGACCGGATCTCACAGATTCATACTTTGGTCTTAGTTTCATTAGAAACTAGTCCCGGTCATTTAAAAAAAAAAAAAAAACTAGTCCCGATAACTAGTTGCCTGAAGTGTTTGTATTTCAGAGAGAGCTGCTTCAGAAACATGTGCATACTTAATCTCATCATATTCAGTCCATTAATTGAGAAACCCAGAGTAGTAAGCTTGGATAGAGGATGTTCCTTGTGTATATTGTGCAATCTCAAATTCCAGTTGATATTGACGTGCAGAGTTGCTTTTATGATAGACTTTCTTTAAGTAACCCCACATATCCTTTGATGTTTTGTAGGGTTTTAGATTTAAAATGAGATGGGGCTCCAATCCATGATTTTATTTTGGCATCCTTGGTTGTCCAAGAGAATATTTTTTCTCATCCATGGTTGGTTTGGGAGCAGACCTTGTAATATGCCCCCACATCTCTTTCCCTTCCAGATTTACTTCAAATCGAAAAAACCAGGACGGGTAATTTTTCCCAGTAAAACGAATGATAGGAAGTTTGGATTTTTGCATTACTGCAGATGTGCAAGACAAACGCTACCCAGAACAAGACAGTGTAGTGAAAATTCCAAAAAAAACCAAAACACACGAGATACTTGTATGCAGAATAGGTTCAGTACTACACAATCACAGCAGCAGGCATAAACAACCTTGAAGTAATAGTCTTCCTGGGAAGATTTTCAAAAAACTGTGCAGAACACACAGTTCTACAAGAAAAATAGGTCAGACGACCCTGTTTTTGTGAAATGGATAGGCAAGTGAGCCTCAGAGGATGATATGATCACTGGTCAGTTCTGTCAACAAACTAGAATCCCTATTTCCCTTTCAGAAACTTCAAGTTTCCTCCAATTTGGTTGCAAATCCATGACACAGTGCCCATTTCATGAAAACTAATCCACAAAACTGAGAAATCACAAAATCGATCAGACAGGCCTACCTCTGATGAGCCAAAAGTCCTGAAAAAATCTTCTAAATTCCCAGAACAAATAGTCGACCATAACAGGTGTGATTCCTGATGTTGCCGTGATCGTAGGTGGGCCTCACCAGATCTGGTATCTGAAGACGTCACTGTCGACCGCTGATATGGATCCAAGATGTCGAACACAAGATGGCTAGAAAAAATATGCTCTGGACTAGGATGGATGATCTATCAGACTACAAACTCTTAGGGGGTCTGACCATGACATTTTTCATGAGACAGCAAAGAATACAAAAGGAATGATGAAATTTGGTTGCCTCCTCTGAGGATCGACCATCTCATTATATAGATTCAAAAATGCCCAATCTTGGGCTACAATCTTGTAAAATACAGTAAAATAATCTCCTAAAATAGTACCTAACATTTGCACACGGTTTTGACCTATTCTTATGTACATAATTGGGTTGGGCTTTTCTATTTTACAAGTGGGTCATGAACTTGGGCCTTGATTGTTCATTAACACAATTAAACAAACATAAAAGAAGGGGTAGTGCTACCTTCTTCGCCACCGATAAATGGACTCTTTACGTAGTATGAGGTGGAGGGTTAAATCAAAGAGAAAGGGTTTAATACTAGATGGTCTTGTGCTGTGGGTCGAAGCATTAAATCTTGAAAAGTACAGTGTTGATCTATCCTTTGTCATAAAACATTAGCTACTTTTGCTTTAAAATGGGTAGTGTTCTTATATTTACAATAGGAGTAGGGTTATAAAGACTTTCTTGATGCCTTTCACAGTAGGCTTAAAACAATACTATTGAAACAGTGGAACATAATTGACCTCGATATGTATAATATGAAATTGTTTGGTAACCTTGAAACTGTTATGTCTTTGCATAAAGATTTGCTAATTTGGGTGGGAAATTTAACAGTAGATCTTTGTGTATAATCATCTGCTCCTCCTTCCATTGTGTATTCGCTTTCCTTTCCCCATGAGGTTGTAGATTTTGATAAGATGTTCTACAATGTTTTTTCCTTTAAAATTCCTTTAAGATGCAGATTGCAAATATTTTTCCCTTGAAAGATCATTACACTTTTCCCCCCTAAGTTGGGCTACTGATCAATAGTGATATTTTCAATTGGAAAACTAACGGATCGATCCTTGCGCATGTGTGTGATGCTAAGGTGCCAAGGCACTCAACCTTGAGGGTGTTGGCAGGAGTATTACACATTTGGGCAGTGCTGACTGTATGCTTTGAAATAGATAGCTTTTCCAGTCACTTCGCTGTTATAATTGCATTATATTGTTTGCTGTCATTTTTTGGTTCCACCTCCATTGACTTAATTGTCATGATGTGCAATTGTTTTGCTCATCTAAGATGTGTAAGCATCACATAGCTATAGAGAATCCAATTCTATAGAGAATCCAATTATTTAAAGCATGCTAAAAACTTATGAATTGTATTCAATGTGAAGCATCATGTTCTGGTAGTGATTGTAAATTGAAAGAAATTAAATTGAAACTACCAGAACTAAGCAACAATTCAAGATAAGGTTTGGATGAGAAGAGCCTGTAATATTGTAAGAATTCATTGTCTCACCCACATGGTTGCAAGCTTGAGTTCCAGTGCTCATTAAAAGAAAGAAAAAAGAAAAAAACCTGAAAGGTTTATACTATATATTTTATTTCTTTTACTCATTTTTCTTAGCTGTTTCTGAAGAGAGATGAAGCCTTTAGTAAGGGGTTTAGATGGGCAAATATTATTTAAGGAATGATCTGAGATGGTGGTGGGATCTCCATAAGTGACCTTAATCTGTTGGTACAACATTACATAAATGTTCTTTCCTCTCTTACATCATGTTAGTATCCGTGACTTGTATTTTTCAGAATATTAACACGAACTAATTAGTAACACTGTAAAAGCAGTAACAATTTGTAGCTAGATGACAGGGCAAAGTATTTGACAGAGGTTTACGTTCACATGGATCTATTTATTCAACAATTTTTTATCAGTCAATTTGTTCGACCAATTTCTGAAAGTTCTTAAGAAAGTTGGTGATTTTAACCTGGGAATTTATTTCATAGTCATAATTGAAGATCGGAGGTTAGAAAGGGTATTGATTAGACACAATCTCGACCCAAAGGAGAACCGGCATTGATCCAATGGAGAGAAGAAACAAATCAATTTTATTGATAAAATGCTATTCGGTTGATAAAATGCTATTTTTATCTTCTTAAATTGTTCGTGTGGTTAGGAAGTCCAGTAATGAGCTGGAGGTCTTGGCTTCAAACTGTTTGGGGCCTTACCCGATACAAAGTGCTAGTGGGTGGTGTTGCGTATCTAGGGTTTCACCAATGATCAACCATAAGGGGGGTCGGGGGGGTTCCTCGTCATAAAAAATAAATAAATAAAATACTTGCTGGCCCTCTTGTTTATAGGTGGTATAGAGATCTCTGGAATTCTGGGGATCACCTCATATTCCTTCCCTACTTACTAAATTCTTTACTTCCCTATCTTGCTATTACGTGGACTCTGACTACTTGCAAGAGAAGAAATCTCAAAATTAGAACCTGTGGACACCTAGGGATGTCCAGAACAGTCTGGACTATCTTGCTTGTGGGTCCCATGTGGGCCATCCTCTTAAGAAGGAGATCTAGTTCCTTTTAGGGGAACTTTGGGCTAACCCAATGGAACTGGGTTTCCATGGACTAGATTCAATAAGGCCCAAAGAAACAACACTTTTGATGTTTGTTTCTACAAAATAGACTTCTGCAAATTGCAAAAAAAGAAGAAGAAAAAACCCTGCAGTTTTATTGGCCAATCCATGGAAACTCCTTACATTATTAATTGGGAGATGTGGACCATTCCCTCATAGCCTTAACCTTCTCATCATCCACCAAGATTCCGTCCGTTGTCACAGTAGCCAAGGAAGACAGTTTGTCTGTAATGAAGTTGCAAATCTTAATATTGGCATGCAATTTCTCTTTTCATAACACCCTAAATAGTTTCTACAGATAATCCATACGAGTAGACACATTCGGGCTTTAAACTGGGATATCATCAAATTACACTGTAATGAACTTGCCGTTGAAAAAGCAGGTCTAAGCACTTGATTCATCACATGAAAGTGCTAGGTATGTCAGTTAATCCGAGCGGCATAACCAGCCACTCATACAACCCTTTTTAATCTTGAATGCACTCTTCTACTCATCATCAGGTCGGATTCCTATTTGATGATATCCACTTTTAAGGTATACCTTAAGGACTACTTAGCATAGGCTAACATGTCAAGCATGTCATCTAGCCAGGGAATAGGAAAGCGATATATTATGGTGATTGTATTGATGGCCCTGCTGCTTATGCACATCCTCTATGGCCCATCCTTCTTTGGAGTAAAAGGGTTAGAACTGCACAAGTGCTCATGCTTTCGCATACATGTTCATGTTCCAGTATTTGGTCAACTATTGATTGAGCTCATGTTCTTCTAGCAAACGAGCTCCCGTCACAAGATCTATGTGGTGCTGAATATCTTTTATACGTGGCAAACCTGGGAGTAGATGATCAGGAAAGACGTTTCCAAATTTGTTCATCAAGGTCGTCATCTCTCTTGGTAGGTTTCTACCATTAAATACCTCCTTTCCTACCCAACCAGATACTGGCCCTTTTTTGTTAGCGTCTTCCATGAATTGTGCGGCAGAGAGCAACTCATCCCCAATACTCATTCCCTTTAAAGAGTACGTTTCGTAATTAACTTCTCGCTAGTGGGGCCCTTGACAACTTTTACATTATCTTTGTAAAAGGTGAGCACAACATTATTGTGGTATCGTCGAGCAATAGAAAAGGGAACTAAAGCTCTACTTATAAATAGTACCTCATTGCCATGCTTGAACCAAGAGAACTTGTTAGGAGTTGGATGGTTTCTGTTGGAAGCTAGAGCTTGTTGACATCATCTTATGAGGCTACACTCGCTACTGCCTTTATCCACGATCAAGTGGCACTCTCGATCTTTGATGGTGCATGTGATATGGAAGATGCTTGTGCGAAGCCATTCGTCTTCTTTTGGTTCCTATGGTGAAAACCAAGGCTTTCGAGTCATTAGAGATATTCTGCCATCTCCATAAATGACATCATCATCGACTGCAACTTCAGGCTTTTCATCAAGCTTTGGATAGTCATTCTATAGTATAAATCTAATCACCTAATTCATATTCCTTCTCGATGATCTGGAGTTCCTGCCTTTTGCACTCTAATGAGATGGGACCAGTCTTGTTGCACTTAAAGCAACGTATGGTCACCTTGTCTTTGCCTTGATCATCCTCATCAGTACTAATCAACCCTTTTAATTAGGTCCAGTCGATCGGCCACTAACCCGATCATCTTTAGATTTTTATTCATGGACTTTTGATTTGCCCTCATCCCTGACTACAGTATGAGTGGATTGTGTGATTACTGCTCTAGACCCTGGAATCTCTATCTTTTGCCACTCTTCAATGGATGCCACACACTGATAAGCTTCTGTCGTACTGTAACATGGATAAATGTACATTGCCTTAAAGGATGGGTGTAGTCAGATATCAGCCAGTCAACTGATCATTATCGGCCAACAAATATTGAAATTCCTCCGTTTATTCATCAGCTTAGCTAGTTTACTACTGGTCTCAAGCTTTGATAAAGGAGGGTTGTGTGAGGTGGGTGACAATTAGTGTAAACTTGTTTGAACTTAAACATGAATTCTGAGAAAACATTCCGTTCTCATACTAGGGATTCCCCTGCTATAAGTGACACATTGTAGCTTGTAGCTGCCCCCTATTGAAACAAAAAGTATTGAAGAGTTCTGTGATCATGCTGGGGCATTCCCTGCTATAAGCGACAGATTGTAGCAGTGCCTGGTGCAGTGGAGCATAGGTAAGGGTTCTTGCACCAACATTGAGTGTGGGTAAAGAAGTTAGTCCAAAAGAAGAAGAAGATTCGACTTGCTACTTGAAATATAGGAACTTTGACAGGGAAGAGCATGGGGTCTGTCACAACCCAAAACCAGGTCACTGTAATGATCCGCGTCTCGGGGCACGAGTTGGGGGTTGGTATAATAATAATCATTATTTCCCCCAGGATCCACATGTACGAGGCTATAAAGATTTTATTTTATTTTTCTCTTTTCTGAACGGTGACTTTAATTAACAAGCAGTACAAGAGTAGAATTATACTGACAAGCCTACACAAAACATGAGAAAACCACGACAACAAAAACAACAGACACAATAGACAGAGCCACCTAAACACTTAAGAACAAGAGAAGAGAAACCCCTAACATAAGCAAGCCACTTCCTTCTAGTTCCTAAGAATTTGATCAGTAGAATAACCTTTGAAAGAATTATTAGTCATCACCCATGATGCAACTGTGAACTTGATTTTATCCAGGGGGCTGCTTTCCTCTGCATCCACCCCCTCGAAACATCTTGGGCTTCTTTCCTTCCAGATAATCCAGATAAGGTCCACTTCTAGGAACATTTAGCGGAAGCTTACATGGCGTTGCCACTCGTAGTCCGGAGCCCATCTAATTCCGTATCACAACACCAATGTCTCAAGATATGTATACTATCGCATAGCACATCATCAAACAGGTATAAAACATAAATAGGAAATTAGCAGAGCTTGACAAGTAAACAAGATATTTCATTCCTAATATTCAAGTTAATAATCACAGAAGTATAGGGGTTAATAGGCCAATATAGAAGGTAACAAAGCGCAAAATATAAAATCTCAAAAGTAACAACTACTCCGATGCAAAGTACGGTGTCCACATGACATCCTTTGCACATCATTCTCTCACATCCTGCTACTCCTTAGCTGTCGTCTCAATATCCAGCTCATGGGGCCAGGGTAGGGGCATTTATACCTACAACACCATAGTGTAGTAACAAATGAGGCATGACGACCTGGCAAACACTCAATATAAATAGCATAGCATGTTACATCAATATGGAATCAAAAGACATGATCATTAGAATGCAATAAGGACTAAACTAGGCAGAGAATGCTGGAATAGTAATACTTGCAGAAGCAAAACACTACAAAGCTAAACATCATATACTTCTAACAGAATGGCAAACCACGTAGCTAAATCATCCTGGCCTGGTTGCTATTTCATGGTCATTTCCGGGAACGAACATACACTCATAAAGTTCCCCCGAATTCCATTGCAGGAATACACACATATGGCCATAAAAATACTTAGCCTTCCCACAGTTGCAACTGCGTGACCGGTTAAGGTATGGTGCCAGAGAAATAACTGTGATTGCTTAACACATACTACACTATAGTGAGTTAATCAGATACTTAATCCACACTTAGCCACGTCTAGCTTTTGTGACACCGAAGTTAATTGGTAGCAACTTTCAAGTAAAAAAGGTCTAATCAGACTCAATCTCAAACATGCTAACACATTGGGAAGTACTCTCTAAATAGTGACCAAGCTTAACAAAAATCATTATCTTAATGAATATTCCTTTACCTATCTCAAACTGGCTAACTTGAACAAGTATCGAACAAAACTTGACAAAACAAAGCTTAACACGACTAACTAGACAAGACTTGACAAAACCAAGCAAAACAGACTTGACTTGACACACTAGACTGGGCTGTAAGACGCTAAGACAAATCGGGCAGCATTTCGGTTTCTTATGGTTAGCCCCGAAATGGGTAAAATCCAGGCAACAAGGAAGGCAGGAGGGCAGTGTATGTGTGCTTACTGACCAAGTAAACCACAACCAAGGAACCGGTTAGTCCAAAAGAAGACTCAGGCAAGTCAATGTATAGAGTCCTTAAGACTGACTTACATGAGTCAAGTAACTAAGCTAAAGTCAAGTATGTCCAAGGCTAAGACAAACGGTACAAACTATACACATAAGAGGCACATGCGCGAGGCACGCAAATAAACAAGTACAACAAGTTACGACTGACACCCAGCTAATTGGCATTCAAGGAATCATTACTAGATACCATCCTAAGTCTTAGATTGCCATAAACAAGATAGCACAAGACTATTCAACCCTATGCACTCTTAGGGTCCAAATGTCGGCAATTACAAGTCCCTTGCACTTCTAAAGGTAATTGTCATTCCAAACCCTGACTTTGCATACCCATGACTTAGTGCTGTGCTAAACAAGTCTTTGGACAATCCCCGGTAGTGAATGTCAGCTCAAGCAGACACTTCCTATTGGTCTCATGCATAATCAGCAAGTGAGTCCGAGTTATGAGTCAAATGTCGCCTCCTGAGGTCTAAGGTTCATCTGTGAGAAATCAGTATTTAACTCCACCAAATGATCGCTTAGTGGAGGCTAACAATGGCTTATAAAGTCCTTGAAAAAGGCCTTAAACCATCGCTCGAGTAGGGGAAGAGGTCCAAGCCCAAAAGAGCCGTGACCCGGGGGGGGGAGATCACGTCACACATCTAAAAGAGTTTTTAAGACCACTAATTCCATTTACAAAACATAAACAAAACAGTTTACTTAAACTAGGTATCTATGCAAAAGTGAGAAATTCCAAAGAATCATTAATACACACCATGCATGGGATGAATTTTAAATTGAGAACTTGCCTTTATCTTCTAAGCTCCGTAATCAACTAATAGCCACTTCAATTCCACTCAATTGAGTCCAAGCACAAAACCCCCAAATTTCACCCAAATGAGGCCTAAAAATCCAAAACCAAAGGAGAACTTGGAATTAGGTCTTGAAATTCAGGGTCCACGTATTACTTAGAGCTCTAATCCATAATCTAAAGAATTATGACGAAAGCTTACCTCTAAGTGTCCCAATGAACAGGAAATCAACGGTAGAGGAGCTCCCGAATGATGAAATGACATGAAAATGGTATGAGGAGGATCGGGTGAACGCGATGAAAAACTAATTGGAACTTCGATTCGATGGAGTGCAAATGGTGGTGCAGCATAGCCGAATGGGCTGGTTGTTTGGCTTAGAGAGGAAGAATGTGAGAGATAGAAAGAAAGGAAATGAAATGATTGGTGGAGCTTAAATAGACTTGGGACATTTGGAACTACGAGCTTGCCATCAAAACATATGGACTCGATTTAACCGGGCTCTCTAGGGTGTTCTAGCCATCGAAATGGTTTGGTCCAAGAATGAAAGATCCACTAAATAATTCCCTCTTCCCAATGGACCCAAGAATGACACATTTTCGAGACTATGCCCAAAACTCAACGTTTCTCAAAATGACAACTATATCCTCAAATGCACTAAACTAAGTCCAACCACTCTCGAAACTTGAAACTTCCCAAACACTATACTAACTAGCAAACTTAGTTGTTCAACGCTAAATCCACCTGGCTAACAACTAAACCTAATTAATTTTCCTTAAACACAATTAATTAATATTTAATGCCCTGATTAAGGATTGGGGTCTTACAGAGCTCGTCGATATAATGAAAAAGAGTGAATGTAGCCTATTTGTAGGAAACAAAGTGGGATAAAGCAAAGGAGCTCATAGATGGCTACAAACTCTACTACATAAGAAAGAACAATGCAAAGACTTTAGTAGGTATAGTAGTAGATAACGGTTTGAAAGAAAAAGATGTAAGGGTAAAGAGATTGAATGATAGACTTATAGCAATTAAACTAATGTTAGAGGAAGATATAATACATATCATTAGTGTTTATGCACCCCAAGCAGGATTAGATGAAAGCGTTAAGAGACAAATTTGGACCGGATGGATGGTTTAATATGAGAAACTAGAATAGTGAAGAGATTTTCCTAGGAAAGGACTTAACTAGACATGTAGGAAACAATAGTAGAGGGTATAAGAATGTGAATGGAGGACAAGGATTTGTAGAAAAAAAATGAGTTAGGAATTACTTTATCGGAATTTGCTTTAGCATTTGACCTTGTAATGGAAAACACCTACTAACCAATGAGTGGTAGCCCAGTTAGGCAAGGACTCTGTGCCTCAAGAAGCGGAGAGGTCTTGTGTTCGACACCTACCTTCATTGGTCACCTCCCATAGTTTTACCCGGTGCATGTGGATAGGAGGGTTTACATGTGCCCCTAGGGATTAGTTCTCGACTGTCTAGAATCGAGAGTCCCTCAGGCTCCGGGCCAAAGGCTCCTAGGTAGGGCTGGGCGGGAGATACCCTGGGTTATAAAAAATAAATAAATGGAAAACTCCTACTTTAAAATGAAAAAGGAGCATTTGATTACCTATAAGAGTGGAACTAATAAGAGCCAGCCGGGCCAAAGGCTCCTAGGTAGGGCTGGGCGGGAGATACCCTCGGTTATAAAAAATAAATAAATGGAAAACTCCTACTTTAAAATGAAAAAGGAGCATTTGATTACCTATAAGAGTGGAACTAATAAGAGCCAATAGTGTTTTTCCTAGTAAGAAAACATGGCCGACTAGCTTGTAATACTGTAAGGTTATTCCTAGAGAGAGTTTGACCGCACAACATAAGATAATAGTTTTAGATGTTTGCATTAGTAAAAAGAGAGCGATACTAAATGAAAGGTTCCCTAAAACATGGTGGTTGATACTTTTTTTTTTTGAATGGTACGGTGGTTGGTACTGAAAGTGGGAAAGGCAATGGTATTTAAGTATAGAGTGATCAGGGCAGGGGGGAATGGGATTTAGAGGGAGAAACTACAGTGATTTGGAATCAAATGGCTGATTGTATAAGCAATACAACAAAGAAAGTGATTAGAGAGTCGAAATGGAAAATACTATCGATTAAAACAACTTGGTGGTGGAATGTAGTAGTTCAGACCATTTAAAAAATAAAAATAAAAAAAGAATGTAGTAGTTCAGGAAGCTGTGCAGGAGAAAGGACGTTACTACAAAGTTTGGGATGGGACTAGGAATACAGGAATTTATGTAAACTACATGAAGGCAAAGAAAAATGTTAAGATAGTAAGGAATGCAAAGTCAAAGCATTTGGTAACCTATATGATAAATTGGGGCAAGAGAAGAAGAGGGATATTTTCAAATTGGCAAAAATGAGGGAAAGAAAATTAGGCACTCAGATCATGTAAGATGTGTAAAGAGAAATGACAAAGGGTTTTAGTGAAGAATAATGATATTAAAAAAGATGAAGAGAATGTTTTAACAAACTTCTAAATGAAGATTCTATAGGAGACTTGAGAACAAGAAAGGATACTTCGTTAACATGATATACTTTTTATCGTAGAATTATAATGGCAAAAGTGAAGAAAGCATTGGTAAAGATGGAGATAGAAAAGGCTATGGGGTCACATGGCATTCCAATGGAGGCTTGGAAATGCCTAGAAGAATTTGGGTAGGTTTGTTTAACTAAGCTCTTCAAAATAAAAATGCCGGATGACTGGAGAAAAAGTGTTATAGTAGTACCTACATACAAGAACAAAGGAGATATAAAAAGGTTCACCAATTATAGTGAGATGAGTCACACTAGGAAACTATGGAAGAGAGTAATGGAGGAAAGACTTAGACAAGTGACCAAGACATTGAAAACCAATTTGGTTTTATTCTTGGGAGGTCAACTGTGGAAGCTATTGTCTCACTTAGGCAACTAATGAAAAATGGTAAATATTTAAACCCCCAACCCCCCCCCCCCCCCCCACCCCGAAGCTATTGTCTCACTTAGGCAACTAATGAAAAATGGTAAATATTTAACACCACCCCCCCCACCCACACATGCACACTCCTTCCCAAGCCCCTTCACCATCAATGCTAGAGCAAGGGAATACTTCCTGGTTATTTTTGTGGAGGGGAGGTGCTTCACCACTGAGCTACCAATGGATTGGCACCTTCATTGATCTCTATATAGTATTAATTGATCTTGAGAAAGCCTACGACAGGGTGCTTGAGATTTGAATTGGTGGGTTTTTAATAAAAGAAGGGTCTCAAAAGGTTATACCGACATCATTAAAGACATGTACAAGGAAGCGGTAACGAGTGTGGGAACTACTTATGGAGAGACAGGTGGGTTTCCAGTGACCATAAGTTGACATCAAGGGTCAACTTTAAGCTATTATCTATTTGCACTAATTATGGATGGGTTAACTGCTCATATTCAAGGATGTTCCTTGGCATATGTTGCCAGTAGATTGTATATTGTTGGTGGATGAATCGAGAAATGGTGGGATTGCGAACTTGAGAGATTGCGGGGGCTTTAGAATCCAAGGGCTTTAAAATAAGTTGTGCAAAGACGGAATATTTAAATTGCAACTTATTAAAGATGTGCTTAGAAATAAATGGCCTATGAGAATTAAGGCTCAAGAGATACCACAAAGAGATTCATTTTGATACGTTGGCTACATAATTAGAATGGAGAGATTGAGGAAGATGTTGAACATAGGATAAAAGTGGGATAGTTGATATGGAGATCTGCTTTAGGAGTGCTTTGTGATTGGTGCGTACCAGCGAGATAGAAGGAAAAATCTTAAAGAATAGCTATGGAGTAGAGTGTCGGACATTTAAGTAGCAACACATCCACAAAATGAGTGTATCAGATATGAGAATGTTAAGATTGAGGTTTGGTAAATGTAGGAAAGATAGAATTAAAAATGAGTACATTAGTGTGATAAATTAAGAAAGACTCGTTTGCGAGGGTATGGAAAAGTCCGACACCAATGAGGAAAAGTCTTTCGATGCAAGTTGTTGCCATTAAGGAAAAGGGGTAGGTCGAAGAGGACATGGATGGAAGTAATAAGGTTAGATCTAAAGAAGTGCAACCTATCGGAGTATTTGGCCTAGGATAGACCGAAATGGAGAAATAGAATTCATATAGCCAACCCCAATATAGTTGGGATGATGATGATGATGATTCATCTATGGGTTGATCTCCTTATTTTCGAGGTTGCAATTGCATAAAAAACTATCGCCTAGAATTTGGAAGGAAAAAAATATCCTTTATGATATTCTTAGGACATAATGGGTAGCTTGCTGACGTGTTGATGGGACTTTTGTAATTGTTTCCACCACGAACCCGCTCTTCCTCAAAGCTTAACTGCCACGAGTTTGACATTTTTATGATTGACCAAGTCTTGTGTGCAAATACTTTTTCCATCATGTTCAACTGATTGTAAAATTCTTCTCCTTTCATCGTGTGTTATATTCAGGAATCTCCAATTTGATATTTAGATCCCAATCAATGTCATCTCTAAAATGTCCCATATCGTAGGTTGTCTCACTGGAGACTATGGAATGGGTTAACAAAATTATTGTCTCCAATTCATCATTAACATCATCACGATGATTCGGATGCTCCATGCACTCCAAGCGTTGCATAAACATTTCAACTTGCCTTCTCAAATCTTAGATTTCAACATCCCTAGAGTCAGGATCGTTTGCTATGTCACTCTTAACCAAATGCCTACGACCTCGAAAGTGACTGATTCAATATGGCATGATACAAATATGGTGCACATTTTGAAAATCTAGGTGTCAATTTATAATCTAATTTGTGTTAGAATGTATAATGGATAACTTTTGTTTCCTGTTGTTGTCATGGTTTACAATCTAATTTATATGTAAGAACGAATAAGGATGACTTCTTATGTCCTTTCTTTTACATGATTTAATTATGTAACACCTGATCTTATTTTCCTGCTGTAGAAGATTATTTGCTGAATTTGTAGCTGGCTTGATGGCTATTTTGAGACTATTTTGTGAACTTACCATTCCTATACATGTCAATGATTGTGCCATCTACTGGTGATCATGACATAGCATACTTAATTTTAAGAGTGGAACTGTAGAATTTTTATATTTTTTATATTTTTTATATTCAATTGAACATGAAAGCTCTTATTTTAAACTTCTATTTTTTGGAAAGGTTATGGATTAATTGATCCAGAAATGTGACTTTTATAGAAGTAAAAAACTGATTTTGATTTTATACTGTCAGTTTGGTATTTATTTGTAATATCTATATCACTGATCTACTTATAAAAAAAAAAGGTAAAAAAGTAAAAGAAGATGATTGATCTAATCATGTGGTTGGTGATCTTTTCAATCAGGTTACGTGGGATGAGCCAGAGGTTTTGCAGAATGTGAAAAGAGTAAACCCTTGGGAAGTTGAATTGGTATCGGCAACTCCACAGATGCAAACCCCATTCACCTCCTGCAAGAAAATGAGACTTTCTAAGGATCCTGATTTACTCACTTATGGAGAGGGTCCCATGTTTTTTCCAATGATGGGACCTTATTCAGTGATTGGGAACATGAATCCCTCTTTTTTCAATTATAACAATTTTCCTGCAGGCATGCAGGGAGCCAGGCATAACAATATCTCTGTTCCAAGTTTTCCCAACTTTGGCGACCATGATTTGCGGTACTCTGATAAACTCTCTGGACACAGGGCACCCGAGTTGCTTCCTATTTCAACAGATCTGAGCATTGGGAATAATACGTCACAATCAGATAACTCATCATCATCCATCCAAGGCAGCACCAATTCCTTTGGCAAACAGCCTTTTGGAAGTCTGGTCTCCAAGCCAATAAAAAGAACTAGTGGCAGTTTTATTCAGCTATTTGGTCAGATCATTCAGACAAAACAGCCAGTTGAAGGTGATGTTGAAAATGGTGGATGTGTGGTTGATGATAGCAGCAAGGGATGCAAAGAGACTGAAGGCGGGGCACTTAATTATCCCTCCTCTTACGCATATAAGCAAATGCGCAACCAACTTGATCCTCAGCATCAAATAGTCTAAGCAGTTGGAGGTTCTTTATGAAGGTGGCAGTACTAATCTCTCAGAACATGCAGGTGAGAATTTGCACTGGTATTATGGGCTTTGATTATCTTTTGTATCATTAGAATGTGTTAGAACTTTGTGGAGTTCATGGAAGATGCTGATTTCATTGGTAGTTCATAACTTTTAACTAGGTCAATCATATAAATTTAACTCGAGGTTTTACTGACGTAGTCCCTATTAGCAAGTTCGAACTATCCAACAAAGCCAAAAGAAGATTTGGAAACCCCTATCAAAGATCAAACTCTACTCGGATTAACAAACAAATAAGTAAACACAAGGTGAAAAGTAAAATATTACTTATCCCAAAATTTCTAATCTACTATTATATTCTTCAATCCTTGAAAGACACTTTCATATCAATGGAGAAGAGAAAAGGTGCAAATATGCTACGCTTTATTGAATGTAGAAGCAATAATGACAAAAGCTAGGGTTGGATGTCCCATATCTTGGCTTATATAATGCTTTCCATCAATGCAATCCTAATCTCTAGATTAAATCCTGGCCATCCATCTCTCCCATCTAATTATGAAACCTGCTAATTGCTAAATAAGGAAATAAGCAAAAAATGGAAAGTTTCTAGGATTCAATGTCCAATTTGTACATCTCTATGGAGAGCTTCTTTCCTCTTGCCTATTTGGAAAGTCCTTCACTTGAATTGCTCCTTGATTTAAGAAAGCCCATGCTATTTACCAACAACATAAAATCCTAATGCCTATTCCCATTCCCATTCCCATTCCCATTCCCATTCCCATTCCCATTCCTACCGAGATGGGAGGCAACAGTGTTGGTGAATGATGATCTTAATCCTTGATGGGGTTTTGACTGATCTGCGTCTATCAAGACCAGTTTCACAATGAGTACCAGAAAGATTATGAATTCATGTCTTTCCTTACCATCTAAAAAAAAAAAAAAAGAAAAAGATTATGAACTCAATGTGAAACAGAAATCTACTCTATCCATTGAAACAACTTTAAACTTTTGATACCTGTTGCACTTTTGTCACAGTTTAAGAGTTCCCTAGCTTGAAATTTCTTCTTCAGCACCAACAGAGATAACTTTTTCTTCTTTCAGGTACAGCTGAAACCTTGTGATTTTTGTTCTTTTTGCAGGTACAGTTGAGAGGAAAGATGGCTGACTCTTATCTGACCATAGTAACTCTGACTTGTGTTACAAGTCAACATTGTTGGGCAACTCATTTACTGACTTGTTCATGACTTAGTTTATGCTTTAACTAGTCGACTTCAGGCAGTCTCTTTTGTGACTCTGATAACTTTTATGTGATTTTTGTAATAACTTGAAATTGTTGGGTGGCTTATTTGTCGTAACTTGGTGTGACTTCGACTTTAATTTGAGGTTAACTGTTTGACTTCTATGCACATTCTTGTTATATCATGATATTTTCCCTTTTTCTTTTTTGTCTGGGTGAAAATGTGGAAGTTGATGCAGGTATTTATAAGGGGTTTCCTTATGTTTAGATCTTCCTCTCAAAACTTGCGTAAGAAGAAACAATTGAGCACCATGTGGACCCACCTATTATCTATCCAACCCTCTCACAGTCGGTCAAAACCCCATGAATTGGCACACACTCTAATCTGACACTGAAATGAATAATACTCACTCCTGGATTTAGCTTTTTAGAACACGAAATTTAAGAGACCATTAAACTTCAAGGCCCCTAAGTCAATGGTTGTAATGATCTGATTGAGATGATTTTATTTTTTTTGTCAAAATTCTAGCCATGATTGAGCCTTTCCATCACACAATCCCCTCATGATTGGCATGCATCCAAGTGGGTTCCACAATATGCTTAGATTTTTACCTCCCACAAGCCATGATAGGGTGCCCCATCAGCAGAGTTTAACAATTTTATTGTCAGAATGTTAGCTTATTCGGAACATTATATTTGCATGTTCGGTAATACACCCTCTAAATATTGATTTTTGCTATGATCTACGATGGGCTCAAATTCTAGATTGATAACAAAACCGAAGGTGGAGACTTCTTCTTGAGTTAGACATTGGTACTTTTTGATCTAAGGACATGGTTTCAGTTTCTGGTATCTTGATTTTGCTTTCCATGTCCTCTACTGTAGACCTCAAATGATCACCAAAGAAACTTTAAGAATAAATCAGTTTGATGGAATGCTGTCTTTAAGAGCAGGTAGGAGTCATTGAAAGAGCTATTTGTGCAAACTGATTTTACACTGACCATGCGTATAGAATTCAGTTGGTGAGTTGGAGTGCGGATTTAGTCGAATTAGGTCAGGTTTTTGGGTCAAGTAGTTTGTACATCAAATTCTTTATTAATCTCCATGGTCCAAACAAGCAGTAGGACCAATTAATGATTCAGTATTACATGATATTTTACTAGGCAAAACATTATGAGATCAGCAATTGTCTGGGACAATGGTTAGGTGATGGGATCATCTGGCTGACTTTTGGGAGATCCATCAAGGGCACCCGACAAGAATCTATGCATCTTGTCATGGAAAGAACGAAGTCACAAGTCTGTGAGGCACTTTACTACGCTCGCCGGCTCGCAAAGAATCCATGTATCACTCAATAAGGTCCAATCAGTGTATAAGATCATCACAAATATCTTGGTTTTCCATCTCCAAAATCTCTGCCTAGTTTGATTTCTGAAAACCAAGGAGCGTTTGCGAGTGGAAGGAGAGCCACAGATCAATTATGAAAAAAAGAAGAGGATTTTACTCAAAAATATCCAATAGTTGGACGTTGAACTTGATAGTTCCTCGGAAATCGCACCACACAAACGGGTTCCGTTAGACCCCGTGTGGTTTTTTTTTTTTTTCAATATCAAACAAGTGACGCTAGCGTCACTTATCTGCTGTTTTAAAACCCTCGTTTCCTTACCTTTTCACTTTCTTTCTTCCACCTTCCTTTCTCTCCTCTTCCTCCCTTTACCAGAGTACGTCGGCGCTGCTGCTCTTTTGCACTCTTCCTTCCCCATTTTGCATCAACCTTGATCTGATATCGCACAAAACCTCTAAGGTATGAGACGTTGAAACCATTTGCATATCTAAAATATGGTGTTTCTCTTGTTTTCATTTGTGGTTTTTTTTTTTTTTCAAGAACGATAATGGTAGGTTGGTTTCGACAGAGTTTCACTTGTTTTGCACCATATATGTTTGATTCTTTGATGCTTGTTTGGTGATTCACGAAAAACCAAAAGTGGGTTTACTGTTTGCACATTTGTGGGTTTATCGTTTGGATTTTTTCTCCAAAAAAGAAACGGCCACAATGGTTTTAGTTTGGATCTCTCTTATTTTCGGACATGCACATGCTATTCATTGATGGTTGTTTGGTGATTGATTAAAATCCAGAAAGTGGGTTGAGCTTCTTCACATTTGTGAGTTATTTCAAATACAATGTCTGGATGGTATTCCCAAAGAACGAAACACCCACAATGGATTTTGTTCACTTGTTTTTCGACATGCACATTTGATTCATTGATGCTCGTTTGGTGTCTGATTAAAATTCGGAAGTGGGTTTACATCACCCAAACGCGCATTTTCTTCTTCTGTGTTCTATTCTTGTCTGATATCTTTTTTCTCTTGATGTTTTGATATTTGATATTTCTCCCTCTTCATTCTCAATATTTTTGGTGTGCAATTTTTAGTACATTTGTTGTTTTTCTCTTCATGCTTGAATTTTTTTTTCTGTGATCAAAGCTGGAGAGCTTAATAATATTGCCAAGACTTCAATGTCATGAATGCATGTTTTGCTTGTATAATCTTCCACGTTCTCTACATAGATATGACCAAAATCCTGTAATTGATTTTGGAAAACAAGCTTGTTAGTAACATAGCCAATCTACACTTCCTTGGGGACTCACAGGGTTGCATTGATAGTCCTCATCTTTGTTGTTAAATATGTGGTGCTCGCATTTGTTTGCCATGGGGTGACTCTGCCATCTTGCTTTAGGTGAAGATTGTCTTTTGCATTGTGCAGTGGAAGGCATTTTGAGTATATTTTTCTGCATTATGATGGTATGGATTATATCTGAGGCGTTATATGACATGCCAGTATATGCTTATTCATGTGCGTGTACCGTGTGTATGACGTTGTATGTTTTCAAGATGAGGGGTTCCAAATTGTGGTCCATGATGGATGGGGCATAACCCTAAGAATCACTATGAACGTCCCATTGGTGTCCTTGGAATGAATGGTTAGGATGGTTCAAAAGGTTAGAAGATGACAGTCTTTTAATTTGGGACTAAGATTGTTGGATAATAAAGGTTTTGGGGTTGTGTGCTTCATATACAGTGAGGACCATAATTTGTAATGCTTGAATTGTTTGCACATGGCACATTGAACTTCACAGCTGTATGCATGTGGCTGGGATAGTCATACTCTGGCAGTTTCTCAATGTTTCATCTTCTTGGCTTTGTGGATTGACTTCATTTGAAACCTTAGCGTTGTATCTTTAAGGTGTGCATTGATTGAGCTTTTGGAAGGAAGTATTCTGAGTCACTAGTTTGAATTATTTTTTAGTCTTATGAATCCTTTTCTTCCCCTCCTGTGGATATGTAAAACTGAAATTTCATACAGATTGGACAAAATCTGAAAACATGTATTTTTTTTTTGACTTGGTGTATGTGTGGGTTAGTATATTTCAGAGCAAAAAAATAAAAATAAAAATTATTATTGTCTTGGGACTCCCTCGAGCTGAAATTATTATTTAGAATCGTTATGAATTTTGGTCGAATGTTTGACCTAAATAAATTTTGTCTACCGCATTGTTTCTAAAATTTGTAGTAATCCTTTAGTTTATTTCTGTGTGGGGAGATTTCCAGAACCCCAGGATTACACTAATCACAGCCATCAGATGACACTAAGCACTCTCACGTGCCATCCGCGTGCTATCCACGTGGCACCAAGCTCACCCCGGCTACCAGGACAGGAGGTCCGGCCGAAGTCAGGCAGCTCCGGGCCTTTAGCGCCGAACTGGCCCACCCCGGGCGCCATCTCGGCGGGGAGCTCCACCTCGGCTAGGTCACCCCGGATGCCATCTCGGCAGAAAGCTCCACCTCGGCTGAAGAAGCCGGGATGGAAGCCGAAGCCAGAAAGAATCTCCACTCACGCCCCTCATCACCCACGTCACCAGGCACGTGGTGGGATAGGGGCACGAGCTAGTGGGACAGACACGACATCCAGCGGCTGAGGCCACATCAGGGCAAGGCCCGAGGGCAGATCCCACGATCCCCAACCGCCAAAGGCGTCCAACACGATCTGGCCCAACAAGACGCGCATTAAATGCGACGTGGGCTGGATTGGACCGCATTTATGGCAACGTGGGCTGATCATGGCTTCCCAGTCGAACCATGAGACCCCACCACGATATCTCCCAAAGATACGTCCCAAACTCTATAAATAGAGACTCAAACCACCATTAAAGGTACGCACAATTTCATACACAGAGCCGTTACTCTGTCTCTCTTCTCCCTCTCCTTCCATTGTTCCAGTTCCCACACTGACTTTGGCATCGGAGAGCCTTGCGCCGCCCAGGCCAGGGTCCTTTGATCGTTTGTTCATCTCTTTCAGGCTTTCGGACGGCATCCAGTCATTCCCAGTCATCATCATCATCGGATAAGTCCTCTAAAGCACCTCCTTATTGTGGGTCATTATTTTCTGCACCTACAATTGGCGCCGTCTGTGGGAAAGTAATATCCCAACCTTCCCAACCTTCCCAACCTTCTAAACCTCAATCTCTCAGTAGCCATGCCACCGAAAGCTAAGAAGGGCGGAGAGTCCTCGAGGGCAATCCTCGAGCGGCTAGCACCGTCGACGGACGTCCCTCCTCAGGGACGGTCCCGAACGGTCCAAGGCACATCCGCAGGCGAGGGTCGCCTGGGCTCCCAACTCTTTGTCGAGATCCCCTTCCAAGAGGGAGTCGAGGCCTCGCTCTCAGCGGACGAAACCGTGCCACCCCGGCGCGACGAGCACCGACGCGAGCGTCCCCGCAAAGATAAAGCTGTTGCCGTAGAGGAGACGCGCCGCGATCAACCTCCAGTCACTGGAGGAGACGTCGCAGCCCAAGACGCTCTTCTCCAGAAGCAGGAGCGGTTAGTCCGAGAGCTCCAGCAGCTCCAACAGCAGCTGAGGGCAGCGCAAACCGCCTCCCTGAGGCAGGTCTCTGAGCCTCAAGGGAAGAAGAGGGACGCCCCCAGCAGGGCAGCCCAGCCTCCCCGCGAGGACCTCAGAAATCATCTGGACCGTAAGCGGAGCCAGGTCCATGACGAAGGCTCGAGCAACAGCCGAAGTCATCGTAGCCGTGATGGTCGGAACCATAGCCATCTCAGCCCGAACCACTCCAAGCGAAAATCGAGGGTCTGGACTCCAGAAGAGGACGACGAGCAGGAACAGTTTGACAAGCGCGTCAGGTTGGCTCTTCAGCGCAACCTGGACGTGCGGGACCAGAAGAAGATCTGTGGCCACATTGATCTTGGGGGCTCACCCTTCACAAAAGAGATCGAGCGCAACCCCTTGCTCAGAAAGTTCTCCGTCCCGCGGTTCGTCCCCTACGACGGACTGTCCGACCCATCCGCTCACCTCCGACACTTCTCCCAGAAGGTGTCCATCTGGGGGAATGGGGGTCACCTAAACTGCAAAATCTTCTCCTCCAGTTTGGGTGACCTCCCCCTGAAATGGTTCTGTTCTCTCCGGGAGAGGTCCATTTCGAGTTAGAAGGAGCTCCAGCTCTCCTTCCTGAAAAAGTTCCAAGCCTACAGCGCCGTCCCCAAGAAGGAAGGGGACCTCCTCGCCCTGAGAATGAGGGAGGGTGAGACCCTCGCCAAGTTCGCCCAACGATTCTGGGCGGTCTACAGCCAGATCGAGGGCACCAGGGAGGAGATGGCTATCTACGCCTTCCAGCATGCCCTGATCCCCGGCAACGACTTGCGAAAAGACTTGGCCGGGAACCCTCCAGAATCCATGCCGGAGTTGATGTCCCGGGTCAAGCGCTTCATCGCCCAGGAGGAAGACGAGATCCAAGCCCGGGATCAAGACAGGCACCCGGAGCCCGAGCAGAAGAGTGGCCAGCCTCGGCAGAGAGGCGGGAGGCCCTCCCAGAAGTAGGAGCCCAAGCAGGCCTGGGTCTCCAGTTCGGCGAAGCCTTCATCGTCCAGGTCTGGGGGCACCTGGAAGCCCAGACCTCCCTCCAGCGCCAGTCAGAGCGTCAACGTCGTCTTCAAGGAGCCGATCTACCGCATCCTGCCCAAGATCAGGTCCAAGCCGTTCTTCAAGTACCCTCCGCCCATGCTGAATGAGCCCACCTCCGGTGGCCGAAGCCAGCTCTACTGCCCCTTCCATAGGGGTAACGGGCACAAGACCGAGAACTGCAATACTTTGCAGCGGTACCTGGAGAAGCTGGCCGAAGAAGGCCACATTCCAGAATTCGTCAAGGCAGGTGATGCCGGCGGTAGCGAGGGCCGGATTCACCAGAGCACAGCCCAGGCTCCAGACAGTGAGGATTCAGAGAAGATCATTAATGTGATCCATCTGGCATCCTCAGTTCCCGCTTCCTCGTCCCGGGACAGCTCCCAGGCCCGTGCCGAAGCCAGGCGGGCTTCGCACGGGAAAGAAGTATTGAAAGCCGAGCTCGCCCCGGCATCCAAGAAAGCCCGCCGCGACCGACCCGCCATCTCGTTCTCGGACAGAGACCTAGAGGGAATCCAGCTCCCTCACAACGACCCTCTACTCCTCACCATGAAGCTAAGAGACTTCACAGTGAAGAGGATCCTCGTCGACTCCGGCAGCTCCTCCGAGGTCCTCTACTACGACTGCTTCAAAAGGATGGAACTCTCCGAAGCGGACCTCACGGAGGTCCGTGCACCCCTGCTAGGGTTGTCCGCCACACCAGTCTACCCCAAGGGCAGGATCACCTTGGAGACCCGAGTTGGCGGAGCCTCCGTGTCGGCCGCTTCCTGGTCGTGGATGCCCCTTCTCCCTACAACGTCATTTTGGGCAGAACGTGGCTCCACAAGTTAGAAGCCGTCCCATCTTCCCTCCACCAGAAGCTGAAGTTCGTCCATGAGAACAAGGAGGGCAAGATGGAAGTGATCACAGTGGAGGGAGACCAGCAGCAGGCCAGGCAGTGCATGCTGGCCGCAGTCCCAGCAGTGAAGGAGCCAGAGCGCATCAACCTGGCCGAGTTCGAGAAAGGCCTCGATGAGATCGGCCGGGACCCTGAGAAGAAGAGCATCGAGGACCTGGCCGAGGTCAGGCTAGACCCGGCAGACCCAGACCGGTTCTTCCTGATTGGCACCCAGCTGCCAGACGAAGAAAGGGCCGAACTCTCTCGGTTCTTGATGCAGAATGTGGACGTCTTCGCTTGGAGCCCAAGCGAGATGCCTGGGGTCGACCCTGAGGTCATATGCCACAAGCTAAACGTGGACCCCGACCACAAGCCGGTAGTGCAGAGGGCCCGCAGGACAGGGCTGCAGCAGACAGATGCGGTCGTCGAGGAGATCGACAACCTGCTGAAGGCAGGAGCCATACGGGAAGTCCAGTACCCGGTATGGCTGGCCAACACGGTGGTGGTCAAGAAGAAAACTGGAAAGTGGAGGGTGTGCGTGGACTTCACAGACCTGAACAAGGCCTGCCCTAAAGATAGTTTCCCCCTCCCAAAGATTGACCAACTGATCGACGCCACCGCTGGTCACGACCGAATGAGCTTCCTCGACGCCTACAGAGGCTACCACCAGATCCCGCTCTACGAGCCAGACGAGGAGAAAACATCATTCATAACCCCCCGCGGCACTTACTGCTACAAGGTGATGCCCTTCGGGCTAAAGAACGCGGGGGCAACCTATCAGCGCCTCGTCACAAAAATGTTCCATGCTCAGCTCGGCCGGACGGTGGAGGTCTACATCGACGACATGGTCGTCAAATCGGTGCACTCCGGCGATCATCTGGCGGATCTCGGCCAAATCTTCGACATCCTTCGCGCGTACAAGCTTAAGCTAAACGCTTCCAAGTGCGCCTTCGGCGTAGCCTCTGGCAAGTTCCTCGGCAGCTTGGTAACGCGGAGAGGGATAGAGGCTAATCCGGACCAGATCACCGCGATCCAGAGCATCCAGAGCCCCTCTACCACGAAGGAAGTTCAGAAGCTCACAGGAATGGCTGCAGCACTCAACCGCTTCATCAGCCGGTCATCAGATAAGTGCAGGCCTTTCTTTCAGCTTTTAAAGAAAAATCTGAAGTTCCAGTGGACCCCTGAGTGCGACCAGGCATTGGCCGCACTCAAAACCTATTTAATGTCACCACCATTACTCTCCACCCCAACTTTGGGGGAGATTCTGTATTTGTACCTTGCGGTCTCGGATAACGCAGTGAGCTCCGTCCTCATCAGGGAGGACGAGGGAGTTCAAAAGCCAATCTATTACACGAGCAAGACTCTGCTCGATGCCGAGACCAGGTACCTTCTATTGGAGAAGCTTGAGTTGGCTCTCGTCAGTGCCTCCCGCAAGCTCTCCCATTATTTCCAATCCCACAACATTGTGGTAATCACGGAGCATCCACTCCGTTCAGTGTTTAAGAAAGCTGATTTTTCAGGGCGAATATCAAAGTGGGCAGTTGAACTGGGGCAGTATGACATACAGTACCGTCCCCGAACTGCGATCAAAGCCCAGATCCTGGCAGACTTCATTGTCGAATTCGTCTCCCCCAACCCGGCTCCGACCCAGCTCGGCACGGCACTGGGGGGCACAGGGCACGAGCCAATAGAAAATGAGGTCGAACAGGCTCCCACCTCGGCAAGGAAGATCTTTGTCGACGGGTCGTCCACCTCCAAGAGAGCTGGCGCCGGCATAGTTCTCCAATCGCCAGAGGGACTGGTCATAGAGCAGGCTTTCACCCTCGACTTCAAAGCAACAAACAATGAGGCAGAGTACGAAGCACTGATTGCTGGGTTGAACAGCGCCCAAATCCTCGGAGCCCAGCACCTGGAGATCTTCAGCGACTCTCAACTGGTGACTAGCCAGCTCGCTGGAGACTACCAGGCCAGGGACGACAGGATGGCGGCCTACTTAGCCCTTACGAAAAAACTACTCTCCCATTTCCAGAAAGCCGAGGTCAGGCAAATATCCCGAGATACTAACACGCACGCAGATGCGCTTGCAAACCTGGCCTCCGCTGTCGAAGCAGGGAAGAAAAGGACGATCGAGGTTGGGTCAGTATCAAGGTCAAGCTTAGAACTCCATTCATCTCGGCTTGTCCTCTGTGCTGACCTCGGCCCGAGCTGGATGGATCCAATTGTCGCCTACTTGAAGGACGACCAGCTCCCCGAGGACAAGGCTGAAGCCCACAGGATCAGACTCAAGGCAGCGCGATTCTGGCTCTCTCCCGAAGGCAAACTCTACAGGAAGTCCTTCACAGGTCCTTACCTCCAATGCGTCCATCCAAGCAAGGTGGACGACTTCCTGTATGAGATCCACGAAGGAATCTGCGGCAGTCACATAGGGGGTCGATCCCTGGCTTACAGAGCAATAAGCCAGGGCTACTGGTGGCCCTACATGCAGAAAGACGCGCAGGTCTACGCCAGGAAATGCGAGAAGTGCCAGAAGTTCTCCCACTCCCTCCATCAGCCAGCACAAGATCTGAGTCCCCTCTCTAGCCCATGGCCCTTCGCTCAATGGGGCCTGGACATTGTGGGGCCTCTTCACCGAGCTCCAGGAAACAAGAGATGGCTGATAGTGGCTACCGACTACTTCACAAAATGGATAGAGGCTGAACCGTTGTCTTCGATCACGGACAGGGACTCCAGGAACTTCGTTTGGAAAAACATCCTTACGAGGTTCGGCATCCCCCGGACCCTGATTTCGGATAACGGGACACAGTTCGACTCCAAGTCCTTCAAAGACTTCTGCCAAGAGCACGGCATCAGAAATCATTACTCCACTCCGGCATATCCACAGAGTAATGGCCAGGCAGAAATCTCCAACAAAGTGATCCTGGACGGCCTGAAGAAGCGACTGGACAAGGCAAAGGGCAGATGGACAGAGGAGCTTCCGAGCGTGCTGTGGGCGTACAGAACAACTCCAAGGAGGTCCACCTTGGCAACACCCTTTTCTCTGGCCTACGGGATGGAGGCGGTCATTCCCTTGGAAATCGGCCTTCCTACCCTGAGGACAGAGCTGGTCAACCAAGGCCGAAATGAGACGAACCTGGCAATGGAGCTGGAGCTGGCAGACGAGCGACGAGAAGCAGTAGCCCTGAGACTGACCGACTATTAGCAGCGGTTAGCCAGGGCATACAATCAAAATGTCAAAGAAAGAAGGTTCACCGCGGGAGAGCTCGTTTTAAAGAAGACCCTGCCAGCTGACAAAGAACCAGACGAGGGGAAGCTTGCCCCGAACTGGCGTGGCCCGTTCAGAGTAGTCTCACTGGCAGGAAAGTCAGCCTGCAAGCTCGAAGACTTGGAAGGCAAGCCGCTGCCGAGACCATGGAATGCATCCCACTTGAAGAAATCTTATTTCTAAAAGATGTAATGAATCTCAGAATCAATAAAAGCAGCTTTTGCCTTGTCATCAATCTGTCGTCTCTCTCTGGTCGACTCCGGCAGCATAGGCTCTACGCCCTGGAAATGGCCTGGAGTTCTTACACTCAGCCTTTCCTAAAGCCCCGTGTTTTGAACACAATCAAGGCTCTACGCCCTGGAAATGGCCTGGAGTTCTTACACTCAGCCTTTCCTAAAGCCCCGTGTTTTGAACACAATCAAGGCTCTACGCCCTGGAAATGGCCTGGAGTTCTTACACTCAGCCTTTCCTAAAGCCCCGTGTTTTGAACACAATCAAGGCTCTACGCCCTGGAAATGGCCTGGAGTTCTTACACTCAGCCTTTCCTAAAGCCCCGTGTTTTGAACACAATCAAGGCTCTACGCCCTGGAAATGGCCTGGAGTTCTTACACTCAGCCTTTCCTAAAGCCCCGTGTTTTGAACACAATCAAGGCTCTACGCCCTGGAAATGGCCTGGAGTTCTTACACTCAGCCTTTCCTAAAGCCCCGTGTTTTGAACACATTCAAGGCTCTACGCCCTGGAAATGGCCTGGAGTTCTTACACTCAGCCTTTCCTAAAGTCCGGGTTCATAAACCCCTCACACCTCGGCGCAAGGCAGTTCGGCCAAGGTCAGTTTCCTGAAGTCCGGGTTCATACACCCCTCAGAAGGCCATTGCCGAACTCACTCTCGCCTAGCCGAGGCCAGCGGAACGATGGGGCCACCTCGGCGCAGGTTAATTCGGCCGCGGTATGGATCCACCCCGGCGCAAGTCAATTCGGTCACGGCATAGGATCCACCCCGGCGCAAGTCAATTCGGCCAAGGTATGGATCCACCTCGGCGCAAGGCCAGCCATTTCGGCCGAGGTCAGTGCCAGCACTCAAACACACACTGTTCCAGAGCAGTGCAAGAAAAACAGAAGACGATGCAAGAGCATTGTACACAGTTTGGCATTTTATTCATTGTAAACTGTTTTATTACAAGAATTACAGAACAGAAAGCAAAGTACAGAAAGGAGGACCACAGTCCTCTAAAAACAGAAAATAGAGAAAGGCGGGAAGACTCTGATCTTCACTCACTCCAAGACGTCGGACCGTGTCGGACGAGAATGCGCCACCGCCGTGTCGGACGAGAATGCGCCACCGCCCCTCTTCCTCTTCTTCTCTCCATCAACGAAACCCGACCCATCCGATTTCGACAGGCCGGGCGTGAACTCGCGTTCAGAGAGCGCGTGGTCCACGGGGAGTTCCTTCAGAGAGCGCGCGGACTACGATAGCCTTTCCCCCCTCGGGGATAGCCGTCCAACGCCGCAGGGTTCCCCCCGGATCAAATAACTCTGGACACCTCCCGGACATGGTTCCTACAACTATGTTTTTTCCTTCTCCCATGGCGAGCCTGCTCCCCCTACTTATAGGAAGGAGAAGGGCTCAATCTCTGAAGGGAGTTAAGGGGCGAAGTCTCCCACTCGTTGCAAAGGACGCACGCCCTCCAATCCGTTGACCGACAATTCCTATGGCGCCACGTGGAGACATCCGCCCGATTTCCTCATCAACCCTAGCGCCATGTTTATTGCCATTTATGGTCTCCAGAATACGGAGAATTGGCGCAGACAACTATGAGGACTGTTTGGACTCCCTCTACCTCAAGAGCCACGCGTTACAGTAAAGGCATCCAATACCATTCAATGCACATCCAGAAATGAAAGAGAGACAAATGCAAAGAGAAAATGCACAAGTGAAGAAGCTCGACTTTCATTGAATAGACAAAGTGTTACAAAGCTGAGAAGCAAAAACATTACATGCAAGAAGACAGAAATATAGAGGAGCCCGGCTACTGTGGTTTCGGTGACTCGACCAGGTCGATCACCGTATCTGCCGAACCAGCGGCTTCGGCCGAACCAGAGGGGGCTTCAACTGGTACCTCAGCCGAAGCAGGGGCAGAAGAAGCATCACCTTGAGGCACGGCCGAAGCATCGCTGGCGACCGGGGCATCGCTCAAGACCGGGGCAGCTGGAGCGTCGTCAGCAGCAGGAGCTTCGACCGGGGCGCTTTCAGCTACAGGAGCTTCGACCGGGGCGCTTTCAGTTGCAGGTGAGGAGCTCGGCTCAGGATCCAGGTCCGCATACTTCGGCAGGTCCTGATAGACAGGGTGGTCTTCAGGGACCCCCGCACGTCTCAGTGCAGCCAGGCATCCTTCCTCGAACAGAATGGAGGTGATCTCCTCCACCTGTTTCTCGTACAGCTCAGTGGCGCGGTCCACCCCGTTCTGGAAGGCGGATTGGGCCTCGGACAGAAGAGAGGCCTTCACCTTTTCCAGTTCGGCGTTCGCCGCTGCCAGCTTCTCTCTCTCAGCGCGACCGGCCAAGACCTCCCCTCGCAACCTCGTCGCCTCGGCAGTCGATTCAGACTTCGACCTGGCCAACTCCGACTCCAACTCGGAGACCCTTTTGTTCTTCGTCCAAAGCTCGCCTTTCATATGGTTGGCCCTGGACGAGAGTTCGGCGTTCTCAGTCAGAACCAATGCCAACCGAGCAGACTCTCCAGCACTGGCCACCTTGAGCTCTTCCATTCCCTTCCGCTGCATTTCCAGCTCCTTCTTTAGCTTCTCCCGCTCGGACTCCAGGTGGGTCACCCTCGCAGCATTCCTATCCCTCCTTCCTAACACGGTTAGGAGCCTCTGCACGTTCTGCAAGGGAAAAGAGGAGAATCAAAACAGGAACAGCCAAGCTAGGCCACTTGAAAGAATACACAGGAAACACTTACCAGGAGGTCAGCCTGGATCGCTGTCACTATCAGACTCTCGTCATCAGACTTCTCATGCTCCTCCATATCCCGAGGCAGAGCACAGGCCTTGGCAAGGGCCCCAATCACCTCGGCGTTCCCCTGCAGTCGGTCTCCAACGTTCAGGGGTTTGCCGGGTTGCGTTTCCATTCTCGGCTTCCACGGTGCTAGGGCAATTCGGGGCCCGGAGGCCGATCCGGACCCTTGCCCCGCCGAGATGAGAGGCTCGCGCGCTGGCCCAACAGTCGACTTACTGACTGGCGCACTCTTTTCGGCCGGCGCACTCTTTTCCTTCGGCGCGCTCTTCTCGCCCCCCTTTTCGGATGGAGCTTTAGCTCCAGGGGCTCGTTCAGGATTTTTGCCCTTCGACTGCAGATCAGCCTTCGAACTCTTCTCCCCCGCCTTGGACTTCTTCCTGGGCGGGGACCCCTCCTTCGAGCGGTCCGGCGAGCGTCGCCGGGCTCCCCCGCTCGGAGCGGGGGTAGGAGCAGAGGGAGCACCAGCGCCCACCGGACCCGAAGCAGCACGAGTACCGGCAGGCGATGGGGCCCCAGAAGATGATGACCTCTGCCGAAACTTAGCGGCCAGGTCCTTGACAGCGGGCTCCCTCGAACTTCCCTCCATGTCCTCTCCTCAATCAGAGAGATAAGCGTCCACTATCTGCGTCAAGTCCGGCAGCTCCGGATCAGAAGTAGACGCCTCGGCTCCAGACGCAGTTCGGTCGGCGACGGGATCGGTCAAGGGGACCCCGCTAAACACCGCAACTGATACGGTTGGACGGTCAGGGTGTGTCTCGTCCACCTCAGGTACTCCGGTCCTCTGGTAATGGCCGCGATACCTCGGCGTATACCCAAGCAGCTTCCAAGCTGACCTGGTTTCGTGCCCCTTGTACCTTTCAACCTTGTTGATGTCGTCGGTATTCCTCCTCCAACCTTCGCTGACAGCTCGGCGTCGCCTTGCACCCGCCTCTGCTCAACAGGCAAAAAAGAGTATCAGTTCGGCATCAATGAGGTGAGCAAAGCAAAAAGGAGAAAAGCAGTGATGATTACTTGGGACTTCCCCAGGGCGACGTGGGACCGACAGCCTCCTGCTTTCACCTGGGCCGAACTCCCAGTCCCCCGAGACACAGAAGAATCTTCCTCGGCATTCTTACTTGAATCCTCCAAGGCTAGGACGAAGCCCCTTCGCTGCGGCTTCACACGGAGATAATATCTTCCCTCCCCAGCCTTGCAGATATCATATGTATCCTCGATGTCGTGAGGGCCTAGGTTGGTCCCCAAGATCTCGTTCAGCTTCGCTGTGCCCATGATGACCTTGTAGCCATTGGGCATCAACTGGCCCGGGGCGAGGGACCAAAGGCTAAGGCAGGCCCTAAGCAGGGGGTGCAGTGGAAACCTGACCCCACCCTCGATCACGGAGATCAGAGGGAACGGCATCCAGCCGCCATGGCAGCGATACAAGGCACAGTCGGCGAGGTCCGCCGGTTTTAGGAGGACCCCCTCCGGAATGCTGAAGGCAGCTCTAAATCTGGCTAAGCCCTCATCGGTATCTACCCTGAATCTAGGGGTGCCCATGTCTAAAAGGGGCGACGACGAAGAAAAACCCTAGAAATCGAAAAACCCCAAGAAGAACCAGACAGAAGGACAAAGCGACTTACAGGGACAGAGGCAGATCAAGAGCAGATCCGGGCGCGTTCTACGGTCGTCCTCCTCGAACAGACCTAAGGCACCAGAGCAGAAATCGAAAGTAAAGGCGAAGGCGAAAGGAATCAGAAGCGAGAAAAGGAAGGGGACGGCCCTATTTGTAGAAGGGGAACCCTCATTTGGGTACCGCCTCCGAATTCGAAGAGACACTTCAAAGCCCGTGCCCGTCCCATCAATGAGACAACGCAATCAGCGCAGAAGCTACGCGTGTAGCCGTCAACTCGCTTCCCAATACAGACAGGTCAGAGCATTTATTGCTTCAGGACAGTTGAAGCGACACCAGGCAATGGTCGCCACACCCCCAGACGGACTCTTCTAGCTTTCCACCCCTAAAGGCTAGGGCGCTTGAGAGGTCAAAAGCTAGGGGGCAATTGTGTGGGGAGATTTCCAGAACCCCAGGATTACACTAATCACAGCCATCAGATGACACTAAGCACTCTCACGTGCCATCCGCGTGCTATCCACGTGGCACCAAGCTCACCCCGGCTACCAGGACAGGAGGTCCGGCCGAAGTCAGGCAGCTCCGGGCCTTTAGCGCCGAACTGGCCCACCCCGGGCGCCATCTCGGCGGGGAGCTCCACCTCGGCTAGGTCACCCCGGATGCCATCTCGGCAGAAAGCTCCACCTCGGCTGAAGAAGCCGGGATGGAAGCTGAAGCCAGAAAGAATCTCCACTCACGCCCCTCATCACCCACGTCACCAGGCACGTGGAGGGATAGGGGCACGAGCTAGTGGGACAGACACGACATCCAGCGGCTGAGGCCACATCAGGGCAAGGCCCGAGGGCAGATCCCACGATCCCCAACCGCCAAAGGCGTCCAACACGATCTGGCCCAACAAGACGCGCATTAAATGCGACGTGGGCTGGATTGGACCGCATTTATGGCAACGTGGGCTGATCATGGCTTCCCAGTCGAACCATGAGACCCCACCACGATATCTCCCAAAGATACGTCCCAAACTCTATAAATAGAGACTCAAACCACCATTAAAGGTACGCACAATTTCATACACAGAGCCGTTACTCTGTCTCTCTTCTCCCTCTCCTTCCATTGTTCCAGTTCCCACACTGACTTTGGCATCGGAGAGCCTTGCGCCGCCTAGGCCAGGGTCCTTTGATCGTTTGTTCATCTCTTTCAGGCTTTCGGACGGCATCCAGTCATTCCCAGTCATCATCATCATCGGATAAGTCCTCTAAGGCACCTCCTTATTGTGGGTCATTATTTTCTGCACCTACAATTTCTATCCATGTTGTATCTATAAGTAGAGGAACGGTGTCCATTGTTTATGAGAAAATTGTTTTGCAAGGTGTCGGATATGTGCTAATAACTATCTAGTCTTTATATGTGCTTGTGTATATTTTTGTGAACAGATGGACAAAAGAGATAAGCTAGGATTGGAGGATAAGTTGCTATATGATCAAGACTCACACGTGTCCAAAGCTATATTAAATGGAATAGAACCAGGGACCTATAGATGCATAAATACGAACCCTGATATAGACATATGGGTGGTTCAAACAAAGAGACAAAATGATATTATTAGGGATGTTGGACTATCTAATATTTCTGAAATAGACTACATGAGAATAGACCATGCCCTTATTAGTGGCTTTGAAAGATGGAGGCCGGAGACAAATACATTCCATTTGCCTACGGTGAAGCCACGGTAACTTTAGAGGACGTTGCACATATATATGGGCTCCCGATTGACGGTGAACCTGTAACGGGCAGGACGTTCCCGAATTCTTTTGTTCCGGAAGTGTGCAAAGAGTTGTTAGGCATTGCCCCACGTGCTGGAAAAGACACCATTGGGATTACAATTAAATTTAAGTGGCTAGTAGACAACTTCAAGCCTTCTAAGAAGACAAAGGAGCTGTACAAGACAAGGGCATACTTGTTCTTCTTGGTGTCTGGACAAATATTTGCCAATTCTTCTGGTACTAGGGGGCCAGCTTGGCAGCTGGAGTTGTTTAGGGAATTCAATCCCTATGCATGGGGTCCGGCTTGTCTTGCAAGCCTATATAGAATGCTTGGAAGGGCGACAAGGTCAATAAAAGGTGAAGATGATGATAAGAAAGAGGATGAAGGTGAAGAGAAACGTGAAGACAAAAGGGATACTTGTAGGCTAACACTTTTGAAGACTCTAACAGGCCCTTTACAGTTGCTACAAGTGTTGCAAACTTAGTGATTTGTTCATATTTGAATTCTAATCATCTGAATTTTAAGAGTAATTAATTTTTCGTTTGATTGATTGTGGTTTGCAGATTTGGGCCTATTCAAGAATGTCAATTGGGAGATGTCCTGCCCCATCACCTAGTTGGAAAAAGGATTACAGTACCCATTGTTCAAGACATGGGAATTAAGACTGAGAGATAAGATGCAAGTGACTAACATGAAAGAGATACGAAAGCATATCAACGGTCTTAAAGAGGTTGGGGTATTAACTTTTAGAACAATTCATTACTTTGATTTGTGCTATTGATACATTTGAAAATATTTTTGATTAAGTTTGTCTAATTTTGCAGTTTACGTGGCAGCCATATGCTAAGATGCCCAAGAAGCTGTTCCAAGGTGTTACAAAGGAAGACAAGGGATTGTTCACTTCATCAACCGTTCTACTACATTATTGGATTGTTGAGAGGCACAATACCTAGCGTGTAACAAAATAGTTCGGCTTTAAATAAGCTGTCCCACCACCTTTTCATTTACTTTTTAAGAGGATTGAGCGTCTGGAGAGGTTTGAAAAACATTACCAAAAGTATGGAGATGAAATGTGACGCCCCGGAGTCCCACATCGACTATAGAGAGGAAAGTGATTGGGATTATATGTAGAGTTTACACCCTTACCTTGCATGAGGCCTTTTGATGGGTTGAGGCCCATCAGAAACAAAACCGTGAGGCCAGTGGGCCAAAGCGGACAATATCATGCATGCGTGTAGGGTGGGGCGTTACAAATGGTATCAGAGCCGACTCTCGACTAGTTTGAGTGTGGGTCTCCTGCCGTGGTCTGGTGCAAGTGGGCGGGTTTCCATGTGGGCGGGCCAAGAGGGCTGGTAGGCTACAAGGGCTGGCAGGCTACTGTACAGGGACGTGCAGCCCTAAGGGGGTTGGAATGTGACGCCCCGGAGTCCCACATCGACTATAGAGAGGAAAGTGATTGGGATTATATGTAGAGTTTACACCCTTACCTTGCATGAGGCCTTTTGATGGGTTGAGGCCCATCAGAAACAAAATCGTGAGGCCAGTGGGCCAAAGCGGACAATATCATGCATGCGTGTAGGGTGGGGCGTTACAAATGGTATCAGAGCCGACTCTCGACTAGCTCGAGTGTGGGTCTCCTGCCGTGGTCTGGTGCAAGTGGGCGGGTTTCCATGTGGGCGGGCCGAGAGGGCTGGCAGGCTACAAGGGCTGGCAGGCTACTGTACAGGGACGTGCAGCCCTAAGGGGGTTGGAATGTGACGCCCCGGAGTCCCACATCGACTATAGAGAGGAAAGTGATTGGGATTATATGTAGAGTTTACACCCTTACCTTGCATGAGGCCTTTTGATGGGTTGAGGCCCATCAGAAACAAAATCGTGAGGCCAGTGGGCCAAAGCGGACAATATCATGCATGTGTATAGGGTGTGGCGTTACATGAAATTACGAGTTGTGGGGTAAAAATGTCATGCGAGGACATAATGATTCGTCAAAGTCTTATAGTAGTTCTTATCATGATTGGTATTTATCAGAAACTATCAGAGAGATTGTATGTGGAAAGGGTGGTCGAGGTATACAAACACCCGATGAGACCCTCAATGCCACACCAACATCCGATGTGGGAATTCAGAAACAAAAAAAAAACTTTTTATGGCAGAGTTGATGAAGAGACATCCACAACCGAGAAACATGTTAGTGTGGTATCATATTTATGGTGTTTTTTATGTCTTTTTATAAAACATACAACTCATCCTTGATTCAATGCCATATTGACTTAGGTACATGCTTGGTTGGACCATTTGGAACGGTCTTCAGATCGGGTGGTCCGGAAGAAGGTGAAGATGGAAGTGCGCAATAAAATTAAAAAAGTTAGAGATGCTTTCACTTCCGCGTTCGATAATTTTGGAGGGGAGTCTTGTTCCACATCCCAAGATGATGATGAAAACAAGGTAATAAATTACTTACAATTGTGATTTTGGGTTTTTGTTATGGTCATACTTTCATTAATATTTCTATATTTAACATGATTATCACATTTCGATTTAGGAGACATCTTTTGTGACACGGAAGAGAGCTGTTTCAAAAGCCAAGCGAAGGACCAATATATCACTCGCGGTAAAGAAGCTGGAATATTTAGATGAGTGTATACCCATTGATATCGAACCATCATCACCTTCTTTGGCCACCGGATTCGCTTCTTCATCAGTTCCGGTTGTGGATGATATATTTACTACACTAGCTAATGCACCTCCTGAGATGGTGATTGTTGTACACACCCCGAGGTCCGATATCAGTACTTTGGTATGGAGGATAAAACGGTTGCATCGTGAGAGGAAGATTCCTCGTTACTTTGAAGACTACGACCACTCTTTGGAACGGTCAAAGTATGTGCTCACCACAGATCAGTTGACTCTATTGGAGGGATTCCTTTGATTTTACAGCAAAAAGTATCGTCTACACCTATTTGTCCTTCTATATATTTTAGACCTATCTGTCATTGGCCTTATTTAAAAAATTGTGATTTTAATGTAGTCTGTTATCATATATTGTACACTTGTTGTTGTTGTTTTTTGCTAGACCGGATGAACTTGATATATACTGCGCGCTAGTGTCCGGAAAGACTTTAAAGAAGGTACTCGATGAGAGTCAATGGTTGGATACAAATATAATGTACTGGTGGTTTGAAGTGATCAAGGATAGATATTCAAATGTTTACTTCTATGATCCCAGCGTTTGTGTAAGTCAGCTGATTTTTTCCGCAATACCAGTATCATTAATAAGTCCATTAGTATTTAAAAAACTCTCATTCTAATATTGTCATGCTTTTCGTGTGCAGAGTTGGTGGGACAACAATAATATCAAAGCCTTAGAAGAGAATGTATTTGGTAGGGATGGTATCAAAGTATGGGAGGCTAGGGAAAAGAGTATGTTGATCTTTATTCTATGGCATGAAGCACATTTTTGTTTATTGGTTGGACACGTAGAAGAACGAAGGTGAGAGTTTTACAATAGCATGAAGACCGACAGGACTTCATTTCAGTACAGCAAAGGATTCGTGAGTTAGCATTTAATTGATTTCATAGCATTCATGTTGCTTTAATAGCATGAATCTGCTTACACATTCGTGTTCTTTTAATATTATACCAGATTGATTTTTTGGGCGGTCAGTTCTCGAACTATGGATGGTATGACACCAATATGTGGAGTTTGCTTGTAAAAATGAAAATACCGTACCAGGAGAACGGGAACGATTGCGGTGTATTTCCATTGGCCTTCGCTGAGCATTGTGTAGCGCGGAAAGAGATCAACTTCAAACAATCAGACATAATGGATTTTAGGAGCAAGATTGTGGTCGACATATATGGATACAGTTGAGAGCTTAACAGTCACTGAAAGTCCGGGGGATCCTTACCCTAGAGGGGGGGTGAATAGGGTGAGCTACTAATTAGTGACCAATTATGATCAATTTTAACTTATTTAAATTAACTAGTCACTTGTGATGATTAACAAACAAAATGCGGAAGCTAATAAACAAAATCACCACATAGCATGCACCATCACACAATTATTTATAGTGGTTCGGCCTCAATGCCTACATCCACTACCGGCTTGTGTTCCTCACACCCCACCGGATTTCCACTATGTATGCTTTTCAATAGGCTAAGCAATAACCTTTAACACTATGCTTTAAAATACTAAGCAATAACCTTTACATTATGCTTTTCAAGGCTAAGCAATAACCTATACAACCAAATGGTTGGTTCTCTCTCTTAGTAGTGTCTAAAATACACTTGATGGAGATACATATTTAGCTCATTACAATGCCTCTTAATAGGCGGATATGAAAGTGAAAAACTAATTCATGCAAACACTATATGAATGCAAAGATGTATGTTCAAAGTGTATGCATGATGTCCTCAATCAATTTGAAAATAAAAGCTCATAAATGTATGCCAAAGGCTTTTAAAAGTTTTATCTCAAAACATTTATGATTGAGGAAATGCTAATCACATGTTAAAAGTAACTTGTAAAAGACATACCTATGTATTCTAAACAAGTTGTGAAAATCAAAGAACAAAACATGTGATGCATATGGATTTCAATCAAATTAACAATGAAGCTCAATGTATGCTTAAAGTATTTGAAAGTGTAAAACATACAAATATATTTGATTGAAATTTAGGGTCAAAACGCATGTATTTAAAAAGACAACTTGAAAATGATTTACCAATCAATGTTTAAACAAGTTGTAAAACTTTAAAACCAAATACATGTGATTTAAAAAGTTGTTGAATCCAAAACATAAGATAGATTTGAAAGTGATTTTCTTATGATGAAAAACAACAACCAAAGATTCAACCAAGTATAGGAATCATGTTACATATGATTTCAAAGATGATTCCAAAACATGATTTACTTAGATATACCAATTTAAGTACTACTTGGTTTGAATCAAGGTGATGTATCCAAAACAATGAATTAATTCAAAACATAAACATGTTAAGGACACAACAAATCATAGTTTAGCATGCTAACAAAGATTTACCAATAATTAGAACAAAGCATGAAAACATATGACTAAGAAAAGCAAGCTTACTTAGTGATTTAACTTCATTAATCCCAAGCTTTAGCTTTCCTAATGACCCTTAGAATTCCCTAGCTCATTCCCCTTTCTATGACCTCAAATCACCTCAAGGAGGGCCACTTAGTTCCTCTCTATTTTTCAAGGAATGAACTAGTATTTATAGTAAAAAAGTGACTTTCTACGTGTCTTCGGTCGACCCCATACAGGCCCCGGTCGACCTACCCTTCAACGGTCATAAATCTGACCGTTTGAAAAATCTGCAACAGACACTTTCTCGGTCGACCCCCTCTGTGGCCGG
This sequence comes from Litsea cubeba, assembly GCA_012931725.1. Taxonomy (NCBI): domain Eukaryota; kingdom Viridiplantae; phylum Streptophyta; class Magnoliopsida; order Laurales; family Lauraceae; genus Litsea; species Litsea cubeba. Next base: position 63,087,338 of record CM022952.1, on the reverse strand, counting down.
TCGACCGAGTCCATGGGCTCGGTCGACCGACCACACTGGGGGTCGACCCGGGCCCAAGGACCAAATTCCCCAAAAATTACATATTTAAAGATATTTATTGTGGGGACTTTTGGGCCAATAAATCAAGCATGGAATAATGTTTTAAATCAAACTAAGAGGCTTAAAAACATGAAACATAAAAAGCCAAAAAGATTTCAAACTTTTTAAAACAATGGCTTGCTTGATTCTTAAAAACTCTTTTCAAAACTAAATGCATCCAAGTTTTAAAATCAAAACATGCATGAACCTTAAGTTTTAAAGGTCTTAAAAACAATGCATGTGAAAATCAAGATTTCAAGATTTTCTAAATCAATGCTCATGTGAAAAATCAAATGATGATTAAAATGTTAATGCATCCATCAAATTGCAAACACAAAATCCCTAACAGTTTGGGCATTGATCCTTTGACTCAATGAATTGTAATTAATCTTTTATGATTTAGGGGCATTGATCCTTTAACAAAATGTAATTAATCTTGTACATTTTAGTGGCATGTGGGCAGCGAAGTACACTGATCTATTGGTTCCATTATCTTTGTTCTTTTTGGGTTTGTAAAAGTTACATTCTGTTGGACGCATTGTCATATTATTTTTTTATGTTTATAATGTTACATCTCTTTGGTGTGTGGAAAATCCATAAAGTATGGATATGAATGGTTGCATGGGTGGTGTTTTTGGTTATATGAACGTAGAAGAAGGAGACGTATTAAGCCGACTTGATACAAGTTTGTATGTTGTGCATTTTGTACAATTGAAAACAAAAGTTTTGAAAAAAAAATTCCTGTAATGAATGACGCTAGCATCGCTTCTTCCTCTATTTTTTTTCTGATTTTACCGCCACAAGTGTGTGTAACATCTTTACACGATTACAATTGTAGATAACCACAATAAATAATCTTTACATAAAAAAAGCCCGTACATAGAAATATCGAGACATCCGCATCCGAATGATTTCATATAATTCAAGATAACACAAAAGTGATGAAACTCTAATCTAGATTCGAAACAACACCAATAATACAAAATACTTTATATTCTTTTGAACAACCATTCATTACACTTTGTGACCATACAAGTTTGAACAACAATATATTTGTTTCAAATCATATACAGCCAAATATTTGTTTGACAGAGCCTCCAAAACATAGAAAATTCCTTTATATTGAAAATAGTAAATGCCACATCAGGTACGTAAAACATGAATATCTGCAGCCATCTAAGTATTCTGGGGACGAGGTGGGTTCCTGCATGAGGCTCGATTGTGACCTCTTTCATTACAATTAGAGCATGTGACCACCCTACGCTCTCTATATCGGTCTTCAGTACGGATTCTATTTTTCTTTGGTCTTCCGGGCTGTTTTGAAGATAGAGGAGGTAAGACTCTCTCATCTGATACGTGCTCCCACTGTTTGCTATCACAGGTAGCATGAATGTCCTCTTTGTATGTTGACTGGTACTTACTTGCAAGATAACAATCATTGCAAAAATCATATGGATTTTGGCTCCTCAACCCCATACCCGCGATGACATGTGCACACGGGATCCCAATAATTTGCCACTTGTGGCAAGTGCAAGTCTGACGATCGAGATGAACAACGTCAACATAGCTTGCGGACTGAACTTGAAACTCTTCTAACCTAGCAACACGCACATGCAACCTACGTGCTTCTTCAGTTTCATGGCTCAATTGTTTCTCAGCATATGGCGTCAAACGAGTGTTGACAGCCAAAGAGCCAACCTGTCTTTTTTGGAAGAATTCCATCAGTTTGACCCTTATCTCTTCAACCTGTTTCACAATTGGAAGAACTCTGGTGTCCTTTAACATGCTGTTGGTGCATTCAGCGGCATTGCTTGTGAGCATGTCATACCGCCTGCCCTGAACAAAAGCATTTGCCCAATGTTGCCTGTCGAATGCATGTATGTAATTGTATGCCTCTATGTTAATAGCCTTAATTTCTTCCATGAACGCATCGTGCTCACAAGCCCTGTAAGCCTTTGCAGCGCACCAAAACTTCATGACAATTGCTGAATCATTGAATTTTGTCTTGATGTTCTCCGCGAGATGGCGACAACAATAGCAATGAGCAGCAGTGGGCATGACATTTGCAAGCGCAGGCACAAGTCCCTTCCATCGATCAAATACGATGGTAAGATTCGTTGGTTCTCTAAGTGACAAACTCACATTTGCAATGAACCACTCCCAACTGTCACATCTCTCGGCCTCTGTAAAAGCAAACGTAATTGGAAATAGCTGTTGATTTGCATCCAATGTTACAGCTACCAACAACACGCCAGGGTACTTACCACGAAGATGTGATCCATCGACTGCAATCATTGGCCTGAGCGTCGAGGTGAAAGCACGGATGGAAGGAGCAAAGGCCCTAAAAAATCTCTTAAACCGGTCGTCGTTGGTCGTCTGGATATTGGTCACACTACCTGGGTTCATCATCTTCAACTTAGCATAGTACAATAGAAGGAGTTTGAAGGAATCTTTGTATGAACTTCGGACGATACGAAGTGCCATTTCTCTAGCAATATGCGCCTTTTGGTACGATATAGTAAACCCAAACTCCATCTGATAATCGTTCATTATCTCTTTTGGTCTCAAATTATTATTTAGACGAACTTTATCCAAAATGTACTGTCAGACCCCGACCCAGGTTTGGAATATTTAATTATATTTTAACCGTGATTAGTTGATAAGTGGGGTTAGTGGATGATTAGCTTATTTCGTTTAAGCTAGACTAGAATGCTGGAATAGCTTTGGAAATTTTCGAAAGTCGTTGCATCAAGACGACCCGCATCAGACTGTTGAATCATCATACACTAAATTCATTCCAAGTTAAAAAGTTTTGTCCGGATTCCCTTTAAAAATCTATTCAAATGCTTTGGGGGTGGTTTACCACATTAGTGGACATTGATAAGACTACTCATCTTATTTTGCTCGGATTTATCAGCATGTGAGATATGTATTTATACGGAGTAGTTTTCTTATCGATTTTGGAAATGTATTTTATGAACGGATTTGTATTACTTCGAGGTTTTGAACTTTTACTCTAATGGCACCACTAAGCTTAGGTTACCTTGTCAGACTGATCATCCGGCTTGGAATCTTTAATTTTTTCGCCAACTGCAGTTTGGACTCTATCTGTACCGACCATGGCAACGGTTTTATATCCGGTCCCACGCGTAGTGGCTACGGTTCTGTTTGATAACGACCTTGTTCGTTCCGGTCCACGATTAGTGGCTACGGTTTCTGTCTGCTCTCGTTACTTCGGTAACAGGAGAATTTAGCTATACGTGGTTTGCCAATGTTTTATACGTTTAATGTTTTATCTTATGGTTCTTGTTTATTTCACTTATCACAGTCTTGGATACGTTAATATTTAAGATGTCGATCTTCTATCTTGGCATTTCTGTTATTTAGGTTTTTATCGTAGTTCTCATTCATTAAATATTTTACTATTTCCATCATCCTATTATATGTTATATTTGCTTGCCAGACCGTCGTGTCTGACCCTTTTTGCTTGGTGCCAGATGTCGAGCCCCTTGCCGTTGAGGCGCACTTTGAGGCGGACCCGATAGTTCTTGTGGAACGCGAGTGGCAGCCTGATGTTGTTTCCTAGATGTCGAGTTGACTTCGGAGCTCGATCACCTTTTAGGATGGATCCTATTTTGGGAACTTGTTGGTAGCCATTGTTGGCTTATTTTTGGGAAATTGTAATTATTGACTAACTTGATTTTTGTATTAAACTTGAAACTAACTTTGGGGCCTATTTCTAGAATGTTTCTCTTTTTGATACTATTCTTGAGCATTCTCATCATACACATATGTTATGGACTTTTATGTTTGTTACAATGCTTCCGCGTAATTTATTCGAGTGAATGTGATTATTATTAATCATTGTTGGATCGAATTTCGAGGATCCTTACCGTGGAAACCTGTGGGAAACTAGTGTGTGCGGGCAGAATTTTCCGGTCCGCCGTGCCACGACCCCAGATTTAGGTCTTGTTTAACGGGTCCTCGGTCCGGGGGCGTGACAGGCTTGGTATCAGAGCGAGAAATATTTGAGGCAATTAAAATTGGATTAAAAACATAAGGACGTGGCAAGGATTCATTATAATTATCGTTAGTTAGCGTCGATTGGATTTGGGAACGCCTTATTTATTATATTTTATTGTACTAACAAGTTGTTTTGCAGCACTATGCCTCCACGCAGACCTCCAGCGAATGCGAATGCATCAGGCAGTAACAATGGCAGTGGGGTTGAGAATCCAATGACAGGCCAATTTCAGCAGCTCATGCAGATGTTAGTTGAACAACAACAGCAAGCCAATGAGAATCAAGCAAGATTCCAAGAGCAGATGGCGAAAAAGGATGAGGAGTTGACACAGGTTCAGAGGTAGTTGCTAGAAGTCTTGGGTAGAAGACCAGAACCAAGGCCAAATGTGGGAGCTCAGTTTGTTATCCATAATAGAGACAGGGATCCTAATGTCTTATTTGAGAAGTTTAGAAAGAGAGGTCCAAAGGAGTTTACTGGGCAAGAAGACCCATTAGCAGCTGATGACTGGTTAGCCCACACGGAGAATATCTTTGATATTTTTACATGCACAGGCAGGCAACAAGTTCATCTAGCAGCTTCTATGTTCACCGGATTGGCAGACATTTGGTGGAAAACCATATAGGAGGGTTATCAGAATATTGAGAATGAGACTGTTGGACCACTTTCAAATGACAGTTTAGTGAAAAGTATGTTCCTGCCCACATCAATAAGCAAAAAGCAGCAGAGTTCCAGTTGCTCAAGCAATAGGACATGACAGTCCTTGAGTACCTTACAAAGTTTGAGAAGTTGTCTCGCTATGCACCGGAGCTTGTTGACAAGGAAGAGAAGAAAATTACCAAGTTTATGGACGGACTCAATCCCATCATCTTGAGGGATGCATTAGGTGTGGTACCACCAACTACTTTCCAAGAGGGTATCAAGAGAGCTTAAAGATTTGAAGACATCAACAACCAAATCATCAAGGATAATCAAGGAAGAGACAGCAATACCAAGGGTAAAAATCCAACCAAGGCAAGAGACAGAGGAAACAGCATAATACTCCAGCTCAAGGTGGGTGTGAGCATTATGGCAAGAACCATCCTACTCAGCAGTGCTATAGAGTTACTGGTGCATGTTTTAAGTGTGGTGGCACAGATCACCAAATGAAAGATTGCCCAAATAACAGAAATCAAGGCAATAGGGCACCTCAGCAGCCACCAAGACAGGCACCTCAGCAGAACCAGCAGGCGGTTCAGAATCAACCAAGACAGCAGCAGAATCAGCAGCCCCGTCAACAACCGCAAAATCAGAACGTCCGTCCACCGCAACAGAATTGGAATGTGCAGCAAGGAAGGCAGAATCAGAACTAGAATAGACCGCGTCAGCAAGGCCACCTCAATCACCTCAACCAAGCGGACGCTGAGGCAGCAGGAGATGTTGTGGAAGGTAAACTCTTAATTTGTGAAGTAGAAGCTAAAGTGTTGTTTGATCCGGGATCTACTCACTCTTTCATATCTCCTGTGTTTGCTAAAATGATTAGTGTGCCTGCTAGAGAGTTAGAATTTGTCTTGACTGTTACAACTCCGGTAGGGAAACAAGTTGTGTGTAATACATTTTACCCTAGTTGTTCAGTGAAGATAGGAGATGTCATATTCCCTGCAGACCTTAGTATCTTAGTTATGCATGACTTCGATGTCATTTTAGGCATGGATTGGTTAGCGGGACATCATGCCTCTATGGATTGCTATAGCAAGACCATTGCTTTTAGCTTGGATGAGATATCCTCCGGGGTGAAATTTCAAGGAGAGAAAAGGGTTTCTCCGGCTAGGTTTATTTCAGCTCTTTATGCAGCTAAGTTGTTGAGATCAAGATGTGAAGGATTCATTGCATTAATCACCAAGGATGAACAGTCCCAAGGGGTGGAGAACATCCCGGTAGTGTGCGAGTTTCCCGATGTTTTTCCGGAAGAAATTCTAGGTTTACCACCTGTCAGAGAGGTTGAGTTCACAAAAGAATTGATGCCAGGGACTGCTTCGATCTCCATTGCTCCTTACAGGATGGCTCCAGCAGAGTTAGGAGAATTGAAATTATAGTTACAAGAGTTACTAGACAAAGGCTTTGTTAGGCCAAGTGTTTCACCATGGGGAGCCCCAGTACTATTTGTCAAGAAGAAGGATGGAAGCTTGAGGATGTGCATAGACTACAGAAAATTGAACCAAGTGACTATCAAGAACAAGTACCCTTTGCCAAGGATAGACGAGTTATTCGACCAGTTGCAAGGAGCAGGATTTTTCTCGAAGATAGATTTGAGGTCCGGATATCATCAGTTGAGAGTTAGAGAGTCAGACATCTCGAAGACAGCTTTCCGGACTAGATACGGGCGTTATGATTTTTTGGTGATGCCCTTTGGACTGACGAATGCACCAATGGTATTTATGGCCCCCTTATGAACAAGATCTTCGCACCCTATCTAGATCAGTTCACAGTCGTCTTTATTGATGACATATTAGTGTATTCCAAGTCAAGAGAAGACCATGGGCAGCACTTGAAGGCTTCATTGCAGTTGTTGAGAGATAATCAATTGTATGCGCAGATTGGGAAATGCGAGTTTGGCTAGAGCAAGTCACCTTTCTGGGTCACATCATCTCTAGAGCAGGATTAGTAGTTGATCCAGCAAAGATGGAAGCGGTCATCAATTGGGAGAAGCCGAAGAACGTGACTGAGATTAAGAGTTTTCTCGGTTTAGCAGGATACTATAGGAGATTTGTACAAGGATTTTCATCCATTGCAGCACCTTTGACCAAGTTGACCCGAAAGAATGTGCCGTTTGTATGGTCAGAGAAATGTGAAGCTAGTTTTGAAGAATTGAAGAAGAGGTTAACTTCAGCACCTGTCCTCACCTTACCTTCGGGGAGTGGTGGTTTTGTTATCTATACTGATGCTTCAGGCGTAGGACTTGGGTGTGTTTTGATGCAAAATGGGAATGTGATAGCGTATGGCTCGAGGCAATTGAAGGAACATGACAAGAAATATGTAACACATGATTTGGAATTGGCAGCGATAGTGTTCGCGTTAAAGATGTGGAGACACTATTTGTACGAAGAAAAACTTGAAGTTCATTCGGATCACCGTAGTCTCCAATATTTGTTCTCCCAGAAAGAATTAAACATGAGGCAAAGAAGATGGATAGAGTACATCAAAGACTATGATTTCCCAATCATCTATCATCCGGGGAAAGTTAACGTAGTGGCAGATGCACTGAGTAGAAAATCAGTTTGCTTGGCCAGATTGCAAGGATTTTATAATTTTCAGTAATTCGAAGAGTTGAGGGCGGAGTTCCAACCCTTGAAGGAAGGAGTTATGTTGGCAAATATGACAGTGTCTGAGCCTGTCTTCATTCAGAAAATCAAGGACAGTCAGATGCAAGATCCGGACTTGGCTAAAATTGTGGAGCACATCTCAGAATGCCCAGATTTTCAAATCATGGATGGAGTTTGTACTTCCGTGGCAGGCTTTGTGTCCCAAAGATAGATAATTTGAAGAATGACATTATGGTAGAAGCTCACAATACGAGGTATTCTATACACCCGGGGAGCACGAAGATGTACCAAATTTGAAGAATCGTTTCTGGTGGAACAATATGAAGAGAGAGATAGCAGCCTTCGTATCCAGATGCATGACTTGTCAATTGGTGAAGGCAGAACATCAGAAACCACCTGGTCTTTTGCAGCCATTAGAAATCCCAGAGTGGAAATGGGAACACTTGACTATGGATTTCGTCTCGGGTCTACCGACTAAAAGCAGAGGGAACAATGCTATGTGGATCATAGTAGATCGGTTAACGAAGTCGGCACACTTTATTCCTTTGAAGACTGGAAAGAAAATGCACATGTTGGCTTTAGCACAAGCCTTCGTGAAGGAAATTGTCAGTCGTCATGGTCAGCCGGTCTCCATTACTTCAGATCGAGATAGTAGGTTTGTTTCGAGATTTTGGAAGACCTTACAGGAATCGATGGGAACGAAGCTTCAATTCAGCACAGCATATCACCCGCAAACTGATGGTTAGTCTGAGAGGACTATTCAGACCCTTGAAGACATGCTTAGGGCTTGTGTACTTGACTTCAAGAATCAATGGGATGAGTATTTAACTCTCTGTGAGTTTGCCTACAACAACAGTTACCATTCAAGCATAGGGATGGCCCCTTTCGAAGCGTTGTATGGCAGGAAGTGTAGGACCCCAGTGTGTTGGGAAGAAGTCGGAGAACATAGTTTTCATGGTCCTTCTTTGGTTGAAGAAACAAGTAACAAAGTCAGAATTATTCATGAACGATTGAAGATTTCGAGAAGCCGACAGAAGAGTTGTGCTGACACTCGAAGGAAGGATCTACAATTCCAAGTTGGAGACAAAGTATTTTTGAAGGTATGTCCGGTCAGAGGAACACTGAGATTTGGACAACGAGGCAAACTATCTAAGAGATTCATTGGACCGTATGAGATCCTGAGTCGTATCGGGGAAGTGGCATATAGATTAGCTTTGCCTCCAGAACTTTCAGGTGTACACAATGTGTTTCACATGTCAATGCTAAGGAAGTATGTCTCGGACCTTTCACACGTGCTACATCACGAACTGTTGGATGTTCGAGAAGATGCCACCTACATTGAGAAACCGGCAGAGATTATTGACACTAAAGAGCAAGAGCTGAGAAACAGAACAATTCAGTGGGTAAAGATTCGCTGGGAGAATCATGGACCAGAAGAGGCCACTTGGGAACTTCGCGATCAGGTCCAAAAGAAATACCCTCAGCTATTTCCAGAGGTTAGTGATCATTTGGAGGACCAAATGTGATTCTTAGGGGTGGAGGATGTCAGACCCTGACCCTGGTTTGGAATATTTAATTATATTTTAACCATGATTAGTTGATAAATGGGGTTAGTGGATGATTAGATTATTTTAAGCTAGACTAGAATGCCAGAATAGCTTTGGAAATTTTCGAGAGTCATTGACTCAGGCTTGACGCGGGCCGGGGCGCCCGTGTGTTGTGTGTGATCTTGAAGGTTTAACCTCGATTTTTTTAAAATTCCAATTTTTATTTATTTTGGCTCATTTCACTTAGATTATCAACTTTCATGTTTTGGCCGATTGGATTTAATGACCGGAAATCACGTTTTTCGAGAAAAAAGGGCAAAACTGACCTTTCACCTAAAATCTGTACCCAAATTTCAAAATTTTCAGAAATTGACAAAAATATACTTTTTGGAGAGTAGAAATTCTGTTGAGCGTTTTTGTCTTCTTCGTCATTTCCATTCGGGGCCCGCAGATACCCTTTTCAGTCTTACAAAGATTGGGACCCACAAACCCATCCTATAAGAAGGAGAGTTCTCTTCTTCCCTTCATTCTATCTTTTCTTGCAACGTTTGGAGCCAAGGGCTTTTCCTCTCTTCCAGCACTTTCTCTCTCCTCTAGAATACCCATCTCTTGAAGATTTCTTGAAGGATTGATCTCCTAGGTTTCTTCCTCCCTCTTCAAGCTTTCCAAAGAACCATTTTTCAAAGGATTTGGGCTAGGGCAAGGCTCTTTTTCAAGCTTCTCTTCTTTGTTTGAACTCTTCAAGGTTAGCAATGGCTTTCCAATCTTGAAATCTTGGTTTTCCTCTTCATTTAAAGTGTTTTCATCACACATGCAAGAGTTTTTCCTTGGGATTTACAAATGTTGATTTTTTTTTAGGGTTCTTCTTGGGGAACTTTTGGGGGTTTTTGTAGATTGGGAGCTTGAGGCCCTTGAGAGTTGTTTGAAGAGTGTTTCCTCTCTCATCTTGGCTTGAGGCAAGTGAATACTTCACTTAATATGATGATTCTATTTTATTAAGTTTCATTTCATGGTATTTCATTTCTATGTTCTAATCTCTTCATGATTTATAGTTTTACTTTGGATGAATGGAGCAATGTTTATGTTTGATTTCACTTGTGTTATTGTCTTGCAATGAATTAGAAGTTTGTTTTCAATTTGGTCATCTTGGAAATCAGCCTTCTCTATGTCAAAGTTTTGTGGTTCAAAGAATGGAGAAAATCTTTGATTAAATGTGTTTCGTATTATAGATTGGAATTATTAATTGAACGATGAATTGATGAGTTGAGGAGGTCAAGAAAAGGCCTAAATGATTTTAATAATGTGTATGAAAGAAGGGGAAAGAAAAAGGAATGAAAAAGATTACAAAAAAAAATATCCAACTGAGCCGGACTGGACAGAGCCCAGTCCGCTCGAGCGACCCAGTGGGCCACTTGAGCGGACCAGGTTCTGTCTGGCCCTCGCTCGAGCGACTCAGCTTCTGGATGGGCTTCGCTCGAGCGGACCTTGGGTCGCTCGAGCGAGCCCAGCCCAGCATTAGGGCTTGTTTTCAAGGTTTCTTTGGGCTTGTTTCAAGGACTGTTTTGGGCCATTTCAAGGCTATTTTGGGCCAGGTTTGAGGACTATTTTGTGCTTGGGTTAAGGCCAGATTTGGACCTGATTCAAAGATATTTAAGCCAGTTTTAAGGGGACTTATTGAATTATTTTTCAGGTTCACTTCAAGCCCATATTCAAGTCCAATTCAGCCCATTCAGCCCTTTTACAATCCTAGAACTATTATGTAGATTGGTTTGAACTATGAACAAACCATTTGGGGGAATCTTTCAAGTCTCAATGTACACTTCATCCCTTGTAACTGTCAAGGATCTTCTGTGGCACCAAATTACTTTCAATTAATGACAATAAAGGGGGTTAAATGTGCATCAAGACGACCCGCATCAGACTGTTGAATCATCATACACTAAATCCATTATAAGTTAAAAAGTTTTTTCCGGATTCCCTTTATAAATCTATTCAAATGCTTTGGGGTGGTCTACCACATTAGTGGACATTGATAAGACTACTCATCTTATTTTGCTCGGATTTGTCAGCACGTGAGATATGTATTTGTTTAGAGTAATTCTCTTATCGATTTTGGAAATGTATTTTATGAACGGATTTGTATTACTTCGAGGTTTCGAACTTTTACTCTAATGGCACCACTAAGCTTAGGTTACCTTGTAGGACTGATCATCCGGCTTGGAATCTTTAATTTGTACGCCGACTGCAGTTTGGACTCTGTCTGTACCGACCATGGCAACGGTTTTATATCCGGTCCCACGCGTAGTGGCTATGGTTCTGTTTGATAACGACCTTGTTCGTTCCGGTCCACGATTAGTGGCTACGGTTTCTGTCTGCTCCCGTTACTTTGGTAACATGAGAATTTAACTATACGTGGTTTGCCAATGTTTTATACGTTTAATGTTTTATCTTATGGTTCTTGTTTATTTCACTTATCACAGTCTTGGATTCGTTAGTATTTAAGATGTCAATCTTCTATCTTGGCATTTCTGTTATTTAGGTTTTTATCATAGTTCTCATTCATTAAATGTTTTACTCTTTCCATCATCCTATTATATGTTATATTTGCTTGCCAAACCGTTGTGTCTGACCCTTTTTGCTTGGTGCCGGATGTCGAGCCCCTTGCCGTTGAGGCGCACTTTGAGACGGACCCGGTAGTTCTTGTGGAACGCAAGTGGCAGCCTGATGATGTCGCCTAGACGTCGGGTTGACTTCGGAGCTCGATCACCTTTTGGGATGGATCCTATTTTGGGAACTTGTTGGTAGCCATTGTTGGCTTATTTTTGGGAAATTGTAATTATTGACTAACTTGATTTATGTATTAAACTTGAAACTAACTTTGGGGCCTATTTATAGAATGTTTCTCTTTTTGATACTAATCTTGAGCGTTCTCATCATACACATGTTATGGACTTTTATGTTTGCTACAATGCTTTCGCGTAATTTATTCGAGTGAATGTGATTCTTATTAATCATTGTTGGATAGAATTTCGAGGATCCTTACTGCGGAAACCTGTGGGAAACTAGCGTGTGCGGGCAGAATTTTCCGGCCCGCCGCGCCACGACCCAGGATTAAGGTCTTGTTTAACGGGTCCTTGGTCCGGGGGCATGACATGTACTCCGTAATTAACTTAGAAGACGCCTACGTATGTGCCGTGCCCATCATTGGTTTTGAACATTTATGGAGGGGATTGTAGGTTCGAACCTTAAATCATGGTCCACTCTCGATTATAGATGCATGGATGCGCCATGGACAATCCCGGTCCTTGCAACGTGCTGTCACTTTGAACTAACATGTCTTTAGGTGCAATAGCTCAAAGTTGTTGCATATTGCGAACTTGGCTAAAGTCTCCTAAAATTTTCACGATCTGGAAATTCCGCCCTATCCACATCTCACGTGAAGTGGTATGGTACAAGTCTATAGGCAACTCATTTGGAACCATGTTATCTTCAAAAATAACTTCACGCCTCTGGGTTGATGGCTCCCCAACATTTGATTTCACATTCACGAATCCTCTAAGACCAACTCTGTAACATCCCAAAATTCCAAGGTTGTAATTAGTCTAGTTAATTGTGCTTTTAGTTAATTACGCTCATTTATAAGCCAAATAGGTCCGATTAATCATTAGGATTGCACGTGTGAAGTTGGGCTGAGATCTGAGCCCGTTTGGGTATAGTAGGGGTGTGTGTTGTTATTTTTGGAAAGTTCCGAGGGCTTTTTAGTATTTTTCGGTTTTCGAGATTTTGACACCATTGGGTAGATTACCTAATTTCCCATACTTTGTCCTTCTGTTGTATCCCGATCCGGACCCTCAAACCTGACCCAAAACTGGACCTGACCCGAACCCACCTTAATTCCTTTTATTAATTTCCCCAAAGTCAAACCCCACGCCACCTAAACTAATCCCATGTGAGCCCCACCTCATCATCTTACTCCCATCATTACCCCCACCCCTCACCCACGTGTAACACCCCCACCCATCTCATTTTCTCTTTTCCCCATTCCCCTCTTTTAGGTCACAAGACCATTTCCCTCTCTTCTCATTCACTCCATACACAGCAGCCCCTCCCTCTCTTTCTCCCATCTCTCTCGTTCTCTCTCCCTCACTCTCCTCGCTGTCACCGTCGCCGGACGCCGCCGGCGATCATCACCACTGTCGGCCAGCCCTTCTTCTCCTCTCTCTTCTCCACTTTCTCATCTCACCTCATCTCTCATTTCTTTCACTCATCTCTCCTTCACCCAACCATGGACCCCACTATTCCGGTGCCTTCATCGTCACCGCCGGACTCACCTCGTCACCACCGGCCACCTCCATCTCCGGCGAACCCAACCCAACCCAATCCATCTCTCTCTCTCTCTCTCTCTCTCTCTGTTTTCCCCCATTTCCCCTTCACTGTTCTTCTCTTTCTTTCTCTCTTTTCATTCTTTATTTCTTCCTCTCTTTCTCTTCACTCACTGCCCACATGACTGAGCACCCATCTCGCCATTTCCTCTCTCTTTAATTCTCTCTGTTCTCCATTTTTTCTTTCTTCCATTCTATCTTCTCCTTTTTGCATCCAATTGGACCACCATCATCACCACTAATTTAGTGGGCCACCAATAAAGTGGGCCCCACAGCCTCCGATCATCATCATCTCCGCGTGGACCCCGCGAGCATCTCATCTCCAATTTACAAGCCACCACTCCATCCACCCATTTGTTTGGTAAGCTCTTCTTCCCCTTAGGTTTGGGTTATATAAATTGGGTGTAGTAGTGTGTTAGTAGCTTAGAGCTTCCCATTGAGTTATGTTTTAATTTAGTTTTTACTTTGCTAATTATCCCTTAGGTTGGTTTGTTGGGCTTTGAGCTAGGACTTATGGATTTGGGCATTTTCAACCAAAGGCAAGTAGATATTTATATATATGCTTGGATATGTTTGATGATTTATTGATGATTTAGATGACCTTTGCTCATTTGTTGATTTTAGATTTGAAAACATGATAATTATGTTTATTTGATTAACGAATTGGATTATGAAATTGATGACTTGATTAGATAGGTGAATGGAATTAGAATGGATTGGTTGTATACTTGATATGGTTGTATATCAAGTTCAAGAAGAAAGGGAGGTAATTGGACCCAAACCACTACAGTTACAGGACCTGTATTCTGTATTCGCAGTGTATTCGGTCGATCGACCAGGGGTCTCGGTTGACCAAACACACAGGGTCAGGTTCTCCTGAGCCTGACCATTTTTCTGTTCATGCATTTTGCTTTCAACTGGAGGTCGACTGACCCTTGGGCAGGTCGAACGAACAAGAAGGAGGGGTCGACCTCGACAACTAAATTCCCTTTTTGAAGGGACTCTTTCACCTCTTTTTGGATTGACTTAATTGGAACATTGGCTACCCATTTTGGACTAATTTGACTATATATGAGGATGTTTGAGCCGACGTTCCTCATGGTTATTCCAGTTGCATCGGGATTCAACCTAACTCAATCTTGAACGGTACGGGACAATGGGATACCTTTCTTTAAATCTATGCATGAAGAATGTTCGTCCGAGTATCTTGAACCTTAACCCTTTCGTTGACTGAGTAGGGATGTACGATGCTGTTGGATTAACTTTGTACTTAGGATTGGATTATCTATCGCTTATGATTCCGAATTGTACTGTCTGGTACTATCTACATGTGATGTACATGTTCATTAGCTTCGTTTGCTTTATTTTGTTTGGGATCAAATGATGAACTTAGTATCCCTTTTGTTGTTCCGTTTATTCTGAAGTTCGATGAAAGTGTCGAGACTAGACGGCTTTGATTGTAAAGCTTGTTGAGAACTACTTATGATGTTATGCTTTAAAGAAGTCTGATTGTTTTGGTTTTAATTTGCTGATGGAAAAGTAGTTTCTCTATGATTTGATGAATCTTGTTCACACAAGAAAGTCTAGTCCCTCACTATTGTATGTTTAGGACTCTTGTGTCAGGCACCACTCAGCTGTAAACGCCCAACACACTTAGAGCACCATTTGTGTGAGGACTTTAGCTTGAACATCTGCGCAGTACGACCTTTTATATTTAGATGTATGTGCACCATCAGATACCCGTTCTGAAGAAGTTTGATGTTTTGTTTATTTTTGTTTTAAAGGGTATCATTCTGATTGTTTGCCGGGTTTTCATCCCGTGCCACTCTACCACAACTCTCATGTTGAGTACGGAGGGTCATGTGAAACTATCCGTGGTGCATTAGCTTGTGTGACCTGCCTATTTGTTAGATGTTCTGTTAGTCTATTTATGATTCGAATGCTATGCATTTCTTACGATCAGAATGCTATGCATTTCCTATGATTTTGTCTATCGTTTACTCTGATTCGTTCTACATATCTATTAATGTTTTATATTTATATCTGCCTGCCAACCGTCGTGTTTGATGATGCTACTCTTGGTGCATAGGTACCGAGTACATCTACCTTTGGGAAAGTGGAGGCGTCGCTTCAGGCAGTTTAGCCTGATGGTGAGTACGAGTTGTGTGTCGACGGTTTTGCGCCATGACCAGCACATGAGTGCCTTCATACTTTGGTTAGTTCGTATTTATTCTCTTTGGCTTAGGTTTTGATAGAAGCCATTAATTAATATACTTTTATTATCTTTTGTTAAACTTTAACTATAGAAAAGAAAGATGTGCATACTCTGAAATGTTATATTGTACCATTTGTTTATTATGATGTTCCGCTGTGTTTTACCGAGGAAATATTTATACCTCACCGTGGACTCCAATCCTATGGGACATGATTGGGGCCATGTTGCATTTGATTAATTGTTTGGAAAATTTTTAATTGGCCCTAATCTCACGCATAACCCCGGTTTCAATTTTGGGGGCGTGAAAAACTCCCACATGAGTATTACTTCTAGGGTGATCGACTTGTATGGGCTCCATGCTATCTTCAAAAATGACCTCACGCTTGTGGGTTGGCGGCAACTCTACATTTGATTTCGCATTTAGAGCCGCCCTAAGGCATGCACCACAATGAATACAACTACTAGGGAACTCAGCTTCTATGTTGATGGCTTCTACCTCATCATCACTCTCTACTGCATCAATGTACTTGTTAAACACAATATCACTCTTTTGGGCCAATTCATCCTTTGGATTGTTCGGTTCGGAGGAGAATTTCATGTCATAATCTTCGCTGAGGTTTACAGTAGGAATTGTTGTGTCTCGGAAATATGGAGCCTTCCGCTTTGCACCATGACTGCCATATGTTCTCCCAAATTTCTCATCTCGCATTGGACGCTTTAGCAACCCATGCGACCTTCAAAGAATACATGATAAATGTCAGAGAAATATTGAATTAAGAAGATATATACTTATGAAAATATACTTACATGAATATGGTGTTTAGGAAAATAATGTAAACATGCATACCTTGGTTGATGTCCAATACCAAGACCAGAACCAAGTGGTCTTCTATTGATATATAGATAAATCCCATTTTTTACTCCAGCTGAGAGTGCAAGCATGCACTTAATATCATTATCATCTTCGATGCCAACCAATGAAAACACTTTGCTATTATGATGTAGATAATGTAAGCTTATGTCTTCACAGTTACCCTCCCAATGTGATGTTTCGTAAGCAACTTTTATAAGCGAGTCAAATGTTATATCACTTCGAATAGACATCATCTTCTGCTTTTCACCTTCATATAACAGACGAATCATGTCAAAATCAAGAACCCCTTCATAGTGGAATATCACTATTAATTCATCACCCAACATCCTAATCATTAAACGGATATAAATTCCATTAGCGAAAAATTGCACCAGAATGTACACTACATCTCAT
This sequence comes from Litsea cubeba, assembly GCA_012931725.1. Classification (NCBI taxonomy): domain Eukaryota; kingdom Viridiplantae; phylum Streptophyta; class Magnoliopsida; order Laurales; family Lauraceae; genus Litsea; species Litsea cubeba. The sequence goes on along the minus strand of CM022952.1, from coordinate 63,070,526 downwards.
TCATGTAGATGATATTACAAATGTAGGTTCCAAAATAAACAAGAGAAAATGAAAACCATTTAATCCAAACGGCAAACATCATTGGCGTACATGAAAGCCATCTGAGATGGGTCTTATACAAGTCCGAAGGAAATGAAAGACAAATAAAATGAACCCATTATTAATGGTTAGTTGTATAGCGTACACAAATATACAAAAACGTGCACCAACCTCTTAAATGGAAGCCAACAACCTCAAAGATGAGCAATAAATGCTGGATTCTGTGCACCATTCCAATTTCTACGTATATAAATACAATGGATGATGAGACGGCAGGCAACAAGTTCAAAATGAAGGAAAGAGATGGGTTCTTTGGGTCCTCATTTGGGGTTCAAACGAAGACCATTTAATCCAAATGGCAAACATCATTGGTGTCCATTTCATGACATCTGGGATGGGCCTTATACAAGGCCAGAGGAAATGAAAGACAAATAGCATGAACCCATTATTAATGGTTAGTTGTAAAGCATACACAAATGTACAAAGACGTGCACCAACCTCTTAAATGGAAGCCAACAACCTCTAAGATGAGTAGTAGATGTAGGATTCTATGTATGTATGTGTGCTCTTCGAAAACCTGCAACTATTCACCATTTGCTTCAGCTTGGAGATGTGAAAATGGGTGTTTCAAAGGTGGGAATATATAAGACTGAGTGACGACAGCGTCACTAAATTTCTTCTACAGACGACGCTATCGTCACTCTAAAAAAATTATAAAAAAAAAGGGCGGGAGGAATGCTACCGTATGGAAAATGTTCCGGGGCACTATCAAGTGCGACGGACATTTACTGGGTAATTTCCAGTAAAATACTCAAAAAAGAAAGAAATCAATTCTTGCCATTAAGCTCAATATTGAAAAGGCATCAACACTCTTATCTGGGAATTCTTTGCATGACTACCTCCAAAATCTTGGGCTCTCCACTTTCATCATAGACTGTTTTATGACTTGTGTGACCCAGGTAAAATATAGAATCCAAATCAATGAAATGTTATCTGAGAACTTCTCTCCTGCAAGGAGACCCCTTGTTCCCTTATTTATATATAATTTGCGGAGAAGCTTTAACATGAGCCTACAAGATCTTGGGACGTATCCAATTTCCAAGTCTAGCCCCTAAAGGTGATTGGATTCCTTTATTGCAATTTGCTGATATATCCTAATTTCCTCCTTTACCTCGACCAAAATCACTGATTTTATCAACAAAAATTTTGAGCCTATTTCACAAAGAAGCAGATCAAAAATTGAATTTGAGCAAATCATAGCTTCTCTTTAGTAAATTAACTGCTCTTACGGATGCAAGAAAGGTCTAGCAAGATTTTATTTTGAACTGTAAATTTCATTAAGAAAAAGCAGATAGTACAAGAGAAATATACTGAATAGCAAGATCTTTTAATCTTAATCTCACTTGGAGTGCTCTGGTTTACTCCAATCGGTGTGCACTACCCTTCCTAGTTATTGTCTTCCATTGCTAAAAGCTATAAATCCAAACTTACTATTCAAAGAGATATGAGTAATTTTATGTGGAAAGGAATAACAACTAGTGATAAAGGACACACATCTCTATTTATTGGGTGGGGGGAGGGGCAGCGGCTAGGAAGGGGAGGGAGGGAGAGGAAGGGGGGGGGAAGGAAAATAGAGGAGGGGTGAGGGAGGAAGAAAGAGGGAGGGAGAGGGAGAGGGAGAGGGAGAGGGGGAGGGGGGCCGGCCAGAGATTGGGAGGGAGAGGTGGGGTGGAGGGAGGGAGAGGATGAGGAAAGAGGGTGGAGAGGGAGGAGGGGGGAGGAGCAGTTTAGGGAAAAAAATTAATTTTTAGTGTGGTGTGGAGAGATGAAAATCCGGTGCCAACAGAAGCCCTTATCAGCAAATGGACACTCCAAAAAAAAAAAACAATATGTTAAACTAAATTATGATGGATCCTCCATAGGAGGTGACCAATTAACAAGCATTGGAGGAAACACCTATAACCATAATGCATATTTTTATGATAGCCTTTTCCAACTCCACAATAGCCTCATCGCTTTTGGAAATTGAAACTCTCCAAGGACTTCTCCTTATTGGCACATAACAAGTGAAGTCTCAAAAGATTAGGCCATGCACAGGGCCTATGAAGAAAAAGTAGGGTCCATGAGGCTACATCAAGTGTCAAGATTCACTCCGACTAATAAACGAAGCTCAGTTGGTCGAGGACTCTGCACCTCAGGAAGTAAAGAGTTCTTGTGTTCGACACCTACTTTCGTTGGCCACCTCCCATAATTTTATATAGTGCATGGGAGGGTTTGCATGTCCCTCTAGGGATTAGAATCGAGTGTCCCTCAGGCTCACGACCAAAGGCTCCTGGGCTGGACTTGGCTGGGAGGGAGATACCCTAAGTTATTAAAAAAACTCACTCCGACCATTAATTGATCAAGTCAAGTACTCAAAAGTGCAAGGACAAATCCATCTAAATCTTGTTGAAGTGGCTAAGAAGTCCAGTTGTGTGATGCTTTGTATATTTTGCGATCCTTCGTCCTTTTCTCACTTCAAATGAGTCACGCAAGCTTTCAAGTCATCGTGACATGTGTTTCAATCATGAGTGACAAGTGACGCTTGAGTTTGACCCAATCAAATCCATGACAATGCCAAAAATGCATGACACATGTCATAAATAAAAAATTAACATTTGACGCTTATGTGGGCCATTTCTCCACGACCATTTCATGTTCCTTATTCACTACATGGTAGTTAAAGGTGGTTACACCCTGCTCCATATCAAATGGTCACAAGTGACCTCCCACGACCCCCCATTCTGATAGCACATGCAGTGCGGCGACCCCCCTGAAGGATTATGCGACCCCACCTTCCAGAAGCTATTTTTCGGTGTAGAAAGTGGGGGAAATCATGGGGATTCATGCCTAACCCACCCCTAAGTCTTTTAAGCCTATAAATGGGCCATTTCGATCTAGAAAAAAGGTCCAAGAATTCATCCAATGTCCTGGCATTCTCAAGAGAGAAGAAGAAGGACAAGGAGAAAGAAAGGCTACCTGCACAAAGAGAAGAAGTCCAGCCGCTACCTCCAACTCAGCTTCCCACGGCCCTGAAGGTGCTTAAATCCTTGGGGCACTTCCTTAGAGCAGGTTTTCATTTCGAACATGTTATTACATTCTTCCTTTTTCCTTTAAATCTTCAGTTTTCTGTCTACTTGGAGACCAAATGGCTATGGAATAAAGTCCCATCATTGCGTTTTTGATCAAGCAAAGATATCGTCACTCATTTCAAGGTTGAGAAATGATATCGTTGCCCGCGTCTTCTTCTTGCACTTTTTCTTTCTCTTCTCCTTCCTCTATCTCCCCAGTCCATTTTCATTTCTCGCCCAACCACATACACTCGGATCAGCCACACAACCTAATGATACTACTATTTCTCTCTCTTGATTACACAGTTGCCTAGAAAGAAGGAGAAGATATCCTTACTTCTGGAAAGTCCACCTCAAACTGTATCCGAGCAGGAGTAGGAGAGATTTTCCACTTTCCTTGTTATTGTAACACCCCATCCTTTAATACCCTATTAATACTATTTAATTGATTGATTAGTTAGTAAGTGTGTTTAGAGTCTTAGCGAGTCAGGTTTATCGTATAGATCTTACGTACGAAGTCTCACGCGAGTCCAAGATCGTTTGGGTACAGTAAGGGGTGGTTTGTAATTTCGGGAAGTTTTCAGCGGTTTATTTGAGATTATGAGTTTTGTGAGTTTGGGTGCATCAGATAGGTCTCAGCATTTCACGGACATTAGTCTTCTATTACATTTTGATCTGACTCGTCGAAGAGGCCCAAAGATCATTATTAGTAAACCAAGGACTAAACCCAAATTATTCATTAACCTAACCTGTTATAAGTCACTACACTCATCACTTATTTTATCTTCCTCATCTCATTATTTCTTCTCCAAACACCCAGCCCCCTTCACTGCCTCCTCACTGCCGACGGTCACCGGAGCTCCCTCTTCGCCGGTGAAGCTTCACTTCTTCTCCCTCAAGCTTCCAAGATCACTCTCATATACCTTTCTAAGCTTTTCTCCCACAACCCACTCTAAGGTAGGCTCTCAAAGCCTGTAAACTAGGTGAACCTACTTCCTTTGGATTAGAAATGTTATAGAGAAGCTCACCCAACCCATTTGCATCCATTTTTGTAGTTGGTTTTGCGATTGAGAGCTTTTTACACAAGTTTGAGCTCCAAGGAGGATTTTCACTTGATTTCTTTTCTTTCTTAGCTCTTCATCTAAGGCAAGTCAATATATATTATGTTGGATATGTTTGTCTCTTCTTTGATTTGTATGGAAAAATGATGATTTAGATGAACTTTTCTCAATTGATGTTTTAAAAGTTTGAAAACATGATAATTATGTTTAATTGCTTAATGAAATGGATTATGAATTTAATGATTTGATTAGATGGATTGTTGGAATTAGAATCGACTTGTTATATCCATGATTTGGTTGTATATCAGGTTCAGGGAAGAGAGGAATGGAAATGACCCATTTTTACTGCAGTTACAGAACTTCTGTTCTGTAACTGCAATGTATGCGGTCGACCGGCTGCTCAGGATCAGGTTCTCTGGAGCCTGACCATTTTACTATTCCCCTTTTATGCTCACAACTGCCGGTCGACCGGCTAAGGGCTCGGTCAACCGGGAATGAAGGATGTCGACCCACGATCGGCCGGACTTCACGTCTATGCGGTGGACCGGCCAATGGCTCGGTCGATCCGGACAACCGTGATTTCCCTTTTTGAAGGGGTTTTTTCACCTCTTTTTGGATTGACTTATATGGAACCTTGGCTACCCATTTTGGACTCATTTGACTATATGTGAGGATGTTTTGAGCCGACGTTCCTCATGGTTATTCAAATTGCATCTGGATTCAACCTAACTCAATCTTGAACGGTACGGGACAATGGGATACCCTTCTTTAAATCTATGCACGAAGATTGTTCGTCTGGGTATCGTGAACCCTAATCCCTTTTGTTGACTGAGTAGGGATGTACGATGCTTCAGGATTAACTTTGTACTTAGGATTTGGTTGTCTATCGCTTATGATTCCAAATTGTACCGTCTGGTACCTTCTGCATGAAATGTCCATGTCCATTAGCTTCATTTGCTTTGATTTGTTTGGGATCATATGAAGAACTTAGACGATGAACTTAGGACCCCTTTTGATGTTCCATTTGTTATAAAGTTTGATGAAAGTGTTGAGGCTAGACGGCTTTGGCTATAAAGCTTGTTGAGAATTACTTATGATGTTTATGTTTTGAAGAAGTTTGATGGTAGTGGTTTTGATTTGATGATGGAAAAGTACTTCTCTATGAATTGATGAATCTTGTTCAAGCAAGAAGAGTCTAGCCCCTTGTTGACACCAAAAATGTCACTTTGCCTCTTCAACGTCAAGAAAGCTACATGAAGCCGCTGCCTACCATAAATAGGTAATGCTACTTCCAAAAAATCAAATCTTGTCAGAATCAAACAAAAAATGCAAGATCCTTTAAGACAACCAAGAGAGGAGTACACATGAAGTTTCGGGCAATTTCAAAATTATTTTGCCGAACTTCACTTCTCCAAATAGTTGAATAGGAGCTTCTGGCGGCGATAGTGTCGAAAACATCAAATCTTCGATCAGAGCCTGTGGATGGTCTTAAAATACCTCCAAAAGGCTCCACGCCAAGTTTCAAGTCAAACCGACAACGTTTGACCCTACATCAACCCTCAAACATCATAATGAAGCCTCTCGGCGGTGAGAACCACCGAGGCCATTACTCATCAGACAGAGCACATGGCTGGCTTCAAAATGCTTACAAAGGGCTACACATCAAGTTTCAGGTCATTTCGATGACATTTGACCAAACTTTGACTCTCAGAAGCCAAATCAGGCCTCTCGGCCGCGAAGCTCCCCGAGACCATGGTTTCCAAATCAGAGCTAATGGATCATCTCAAAATGACTCCAATAGGCTCCCTGTCAAATCTCAAGTCAATCGGATAGTGGTTGACCGCACATCAAGGCGCGACATCTTCCTCGCGACAGAATCAAGTCTACTGGCGACATGACCCCACATGACTTCAAAACTTAAACAAAAGCCTATAGTTGGTCTTATTTATTGCTCAGGGGGCTTCACCTCAAATTTTAGGTCATTCCGACATCGTTTGTCCCAGTTTTGGCTTCTGATAGTAAAACGGCAGCCCTGCGTAACAAAGTCTTCAGCTTTTTCGAAAAATTGGAAACTTTGCACCCTAATTTGCAAGGATTCTCATCAAGTCTTTTACGGGGAAATTAAGACACTAAATGTGCAAGAATGTCAGGAAAAACACAAAAGAAAAAGAATCGGAAAAAGACGGATGACACTACCAAAAATCGGCGACCAAAATGACCAGGTCCCCAAGGTTGCCGGCGACCTTGGCCCATGGTCGCCGGCGACCCTGGAAATCCGGGTCGCCGGATTTCCGCCGAAGAACCGTTTTCTGGTCCCTTTTCACGTTTCGAGACTTCTGGGGCCTATAGTTTTCCAAAATCCTGACTTTCGAGGCACCAAATCCGTCGATCTTCATTAACATCACAAGTCCATCTCCGAGAGTATCAAATCATCATTGATCGCCAATCGATAAACCAAGAAAGTGCACTTTCTGTCTGATAGATCGAGAAATCGACAAGACAGGTGTCACCGGCCCGCCGTCAGCAATCAATGTGTGAAGTTGCATGGTCATCTGATGTCGATCAGCATGAAGATCCATCGATGATCATTGCCAGAAGAATTCTGAAAGAAGCGGCACGGCCCGCGGCTTTTCAATTGCCCAAGCGACCACTTAATGCTGTTAATTAACCCATTTATGGCAACTTATTACGGTCACTAACTCATTATTTCGGATGGAAAATAAAGAAATAAATCTTGTAACTCCTCCATTATGTGGCCTTAAAGCCCATAAACTCTCCTAAATGGCTACCAAAGGCCTATAAATAGGAGAGCATTCCAAAGAAACAAAGATCCAGAAAAATCCAAGCATCGACCTCGGAAATCCAGACAGAAAACCCGAGAGAAAGAAAAGAGAAAACTTTGCTGAAGTTCTGCATCGACCACTGTTACAAGGTGACAAAATTCCCTTGGGAGGCACCCCTCGCATGGTCCTTGTCTTTTCCTTCTGCTTCCATTGGCTTAGACATGGCTTTTCAGCCCGTCTACTTAGCTTTTTATTGGACATAGGACCTTCTCTTGGTCTTTGTCCCCTAAAAATCTGAAGTTGAAGCCGAGCCAAGTGAATCAAGAGCATCCTCCATTCTCATTTGCATGGATGATGGCGAAGTCCACACATGGCTTGCGACCGTCAATCTGAACGAGTCCCCCACAATCTCCTGAGAAGTTAGATCCTCCTTTTCTTGTAGTTTGTATTTTTCTAAAGAGACAAAAAAGATCACAACTATTGTCTTTCATTATTGATAAGAATTGTAAATAGGCTATAAATGCCAAAAATTGCCTTTAACGGCAAAACAAATGAAATCGCCTCTTACAGCATTTCAAACCATATCTCTTTTCTTAAATATATGTGCAATGAAAACTCGAAAGAAGTTGATTTCCTTTTCTACTTGTGAAGGTCAATCTCCGGATCACCATTTGCAATTCCAAGTAGAGTAGAAAATCTGGCACACCCATACAAAAAATGTTGATGCTCGCTTTTGCCCTCCGAGCGCGAAAGGGTTGGATCAAACGGACTCTTACGTCCGCCGACCTCGGTAGCGCCTATCGCGAAATGCGTGTCCATCAAGCTGGCACACCCGATGGACACGTTCATTTGAGAACATGATGCTTAAAAATGGATTATTTGCATATCATATCTTTTGCTCTATGCTTATGCTTTCATTTCTTGATTCCTTGGCAACTTTCTTGTGAGGCCCCACCCCTTGTGGGCCCTCAACTTGAATTTAAATACTATATTTTAGACTAAGAGTATTTATTTATACTAATTATGGGGTTTAGTAAGGGTAGTTATGTGTTTTCCTAAGTTTTAGTTAGATTAGTCTAGTTGTGTAATTAATAGGGTCAATAGGGTGTCCTTTGTTATTTCTAGAGTTAGTTTGTTTGTTAGAGGCCCTAGCTTAGAATTAGTAATTACTATAGGAGGGTATCTGTTGACACCAAAAATGTCACTTTGCCTCATCAAGATCCAAAGAGCTACATGAAGTCGCAACCTGCCATAAATAGGCAATGCTGCTTCCAAAAATCAAATCTTGTCAGAATCAAACAAAAACTGCAAGATTCTTCCAGACAGCCAATAGAGGAGTACACAAGAAGTTTCAAGCCATTTCAAGATCATTTGGCCTAACTTCGCTTCTCCAACAGCCAAATCAAGCCTCTCGGCGGTAAAGCTCTCCGGGACCATGGTTTCCAAGACAGAACCTATGGATCATCTTAAAATGACTCCAATAGGTTCCCTGTCAAATTTCAAGTCAATCGGACATCGGTTGACCGCACATCAAACCGCGACATCTTCATCGCGACAAAAAGCAAGTCTACAGGTGATAGGACCCCAAACGGCTTCAAAACTCAAACAAAAGCCTATGGTTGGTCTTATTTATTGCTCAGCAGGCTTCACACCAAATTTCAGGTCATTCCGACATCGTTTGACCCAGTTTCAGCTTTTGACAGAAAATCGGCAGCTCTGCGCGACAAAGTCTTCGGCTTTCTCAGGAAATTGGAAACTTTGCAAAATAAAATGCAAGGATTCTCATCAGGTTTCCTACAAAGAAATCAGGCCAATAAATGATCAAAATGTCAAAGAAAAGTACAGAAGAAAAAAGAATAAAAAAAGAGCAAAAACGGACGCAAAACGGGACCAGAAAGGGGGAAAACCCCCCCAGGGTCGCAGACCCCTGCGACCCTGGGCCAGGGTCGCCGGCGACCATGGACCCCGGGGTCGCCGGGAAAGCCCCGGAAACCCCGGTTTTCGCCGTTTTTTTCGCGATTCGAGGAGCCCAGCCTCTGGAACTTTCCAAAATTCATGCTTTTGAGACACCAAGTCCTCTGATATCCGTCCAAAACACGGGTAAAACATCAAGAGTATCGAGGACAGTATTGATCGCCACCCGGTCAACCAAAAAAAAGTGTGCTTTCCACCCGACCGATCGAGAAATCGACAGGACAGATGGCACCGACCTGCTGTTGGCAACAAACACCTGAAATTACATGGTCATCTGATGTCGATCTACATGAAGATCCATCGATGATCATCGACAGAAGAATTCCAAAAGACGTGGCACGGCCCGCGACTCTTCAGCTGCTCGGCGACCACTTAATGCGATTAATTGACTAGCTTTATTACAGTCATTAATCCATTTCTTTGGACGGCCCAATCAGAAGCAAGCATTTGGGAGTTACAAGTCAAGAGATTCATGGCATTTAACCCATGAAACTCCTCCCATCATGGCGATTAAAGGCGATTAAATGCCCTCAATCTCCTCCGGCCAATCAGAAGCCAAGAAAAAGGAGTTACAAAATAAACAATTCAATTTTGTAACTCCTCCCATTATGTGGCTTAATGACATTAAAAGCCCATAAGCTCTCCTAAATGGCTACCAAGAGCCTATAAATAGGAGAGCACTCCAAAGGAATCCAGATCATCGGAAAAACACACAACAAACATCAGACAGCAGTCAGAAATCTAGAGAAAAGAAAAAGAGAGAAAACTCTGCGGAAGTTCTACACCGGCCACCGCAACAAGGTGACAAAAGTCCCTTGGGGGGTACCCCCCCCCAAGGTCCTTGCCTTCTCCTCCTGCCTCCAATGGCTTAGATGTGGCTTTTCAGCCCGTCTACTCGGTTTTTTATTGGACATAGGACCTTCCTTTGGTCTTTGTCTTCTAAAAACCTGAGGTTATAGCCAAGCCAAGCGAATCAAATAGCATCCTCTGTTCTCATCTGCATGGATGATGGCGAAGCCCACATATGGCTTGCGACCGTCAATCTAAACGAGTCCCCCACAATCTCCTGAGAAGTTAGATCCTCCTTTTCTTGCTTTTCATTGTAGTTTGTATTTTTTCAAAAGAGACAAAAATCACAATTCTTGTCTTTCATTGTTGATAAGGATTGTAAATTGGCTATAAACGCCAAAATCGGCTATAAACGCCAAAAATCGGCTATAAACGCCAAAATCGGCTATAAATGCCAAAATCGGCTATAAATGCCAAAAAAAATCGCCTTTCACGGCAAATCAAGAAAATGTCTCTTTTCTTAAATATATGTGCAATGGAAAACTTGAAAGAAGTTGATTTCCTTTTTACTTGCGAAGGTTGATCTCCGGATCACCACTTGCAATTCCAAGTAAAAATAGAAAATCTGGCACACCCACAAAAAAAAAAAAAGAAATGTTGATGCACGCCCCTGCCCCCGGTTACGAAAGGGTCGGAACCAAACGGACTCCCACGTCCGCCGACCTCGGTAGGAACCGAGCAGGAGCGCGGTCCATCAGGCTGGCACACCCGGTGGGACTCGTTTATTTGAGAACACGATGCTAGAAATGAAATATTTGCATATCATATATTTTGCTCTATGCTTATATTTCTTTTCTCGATTCCTTGGCTACTTTATAATTGGTGGCCTATGTTGAATTCCGCATAATAAAAAAAATGAGATGAGATTTTTTGTTTGGAAATTTCTAATTCTTTGAATTTATTTCCACTCTTTCTCTTTTCAAAAAAAAAAAAAAAACAAAAAATTTTCAGATTTCTCAATTTGGATTCAAAATTGAGAAACCTTGATCCGTTCCTATCGTTCATCGCGCTTGCAGAAATGTTGAGCCTGTTCGACTAAGGTTTTGGGCCATGGTTTCTCTTCGATGAGTTCATTAAAAATCTAAAAAAATTTATATATATATCTAAAAAAAAAATTTTAGATTTCTCAATTTGGATTCAAAATTGAGAAACCTTGATCCGTTCCTATCGTTCATCGCGCTTGCAGAAATGTTGAGCCTGTTCGACTAAGGTTTTGGGCCATGGTTTCTCTTCGATGAGTTCATTAAAAATCAAAAAAAAAATATATATATATAAAAAAAAAAATTTAGATTTCTTAATTTGGATTCAAAATTGAGAAACCTTGATCTGTTCCTATCGTTCATCGCGCTTGCAGAAATGTTGAGCCTGTTCGACTAAGGTTTTGGGCCATGGTTTCTCTTCGATGAATTCATAAAATAAAAATAAAATAAAAATATATAAAAAAAAAAGACATAGACCACTAAGGTTAAACCAACTGTGTTCTTTGATCATGGTTGATTCGAAGAAAAGCCTTGTCCAGAGTGTGGAGACAGCTTGACTGTTCTAGGCAAGGGTCCTCCAAACGGGTTCATTAAGTAATCCTACCCTTACCTGGGGGCAATTCTATCAATCAAGGTTTCATAAGACCGGGTTAGGAGGCCTATGTGTACTCTCTCGTCTTTTAAATAAATTTTTTTTAAAAATAAAATTTTAAAATAAAATTTTAAAATAAAAAATAAAAAATAAAAAAAAAATTTTTCAAAAAAAAAATCTTAAAAAAAATAATAATAAAAAAATAAAAATAAAAAAATAAAAAAAAATAAAATTTTTTTTAAAAAAAAAAAATCTTCAAAAAAAAAAAAAAAACTTCCGTCATTTTGGGTTTAGATTGGAGAAATCTTGGTCTTCTCCTTTCTGGGCACTGGCGCTCGCGGAAATCGCCGAGACCGTGTTCAGATTGGAGTGCCTTTTGCTCTCTTTGATAAACCCGATATTGGCTTTTCAAAAAAAAAAAAACTCGTCATTTTTAGATTCAGATCCGAGAAATCATGGTTCATTTCTTTCTGAGCACTGGCGCTCGCGGAAATCGCCGAGACCGTGTTCAGATTGGAATACCATCTGCTCTCTTTGATGAATCCAATCTTGACCCTTCAAAACAGAGAATCTCATCTCATAGATGCGGTCTCAAAACATTTGTGTCTAGCGGTACTAGTACGCCCTTTCAGGGTCTACTGTATTGCGACCGGCACATTTGTAACTCCAACTTTATATTCTTCTTACCTCGAGCAAGCTCTGCTTCTCGATAAGTCGAATTTAAGTTCACAATTGCTTCTAGCAGTCACTGGGATGCCCATTCTGGGCTTACCATACCTGCGATCAGAACAATTGTACCTTCTATGGCATTTTGTCTTCCTCATATTGCTTGGGTCATCTACCTCGAGCAGTTTGAAAAGACGAAACCATAGAACTTCCCATTTATGATCATTATATTCTTGTGATTACTAATGGATGTGGTCTTGTTTCAGAAATTTTCGAAAAAAACTAACAATGGCAGCTTCACTAACCATTACTTTCGACGAAAGCAAGCACCAACTCATGCTTCAACAGAAGCAAACCACGCGCACCTACAAGCGCCCCCATCAGCTGCCGAAGCGTCAACTCCCTCGGCAACTCTATGAACTCCGGGTCGACCTCGACTCCCCGGACTATCGTCTTCGGGACGCTGGGACCATTCCCACTTCCTGAGGAACAAGCTGCTCCCTCCAAGAAGCAGAAACTCGCCTCTCAACGTGTCACTACCGTGACACCAAAGGCGAGCACCAGAAGGCCTGAAGCCCGTGGCAGCCCCACAAAGCCTCAACCTGCAAACAACCAGGTCTACTCCAAGACTTGGTCCCCAAGACCTTCACCAAAACAGAGAAGGTCCCAGGCATCCACTAAGCCAGCATTCCTGGCCCCACTCAAGGAGAACCAGTTCTATCCTCTTGCTTACATGAAAGAGGAGAGACCCATCTCCAACCTGACTTCCAAGTCATCACAGCATGAACCGGCTTGTTCCTACAAGCCCAAAATCAAGTCATGCATCACAAGGCCTCCACAAGCATCTGCTAAGGCCTACAAATCTGCAGTTCGACCCTTCATCTCTACAGGGGCCGAACTTCACAAATTCAAAGCTTCGCTGCAACAGGCGAAGGACAGGGTTCGCATCCTGTCCTTGCCCAGCTACAGAGAAGACAGGCTCGGCTGCTGCGCCCAAGGGAGCACATCCTTCATCGTCAGAGCCCAGTCAGAGCTAACCGAAGCTCAAATTGCTCGTCGTATACGCCGCCGCACGTCGTACCGACAAAAGAGACTACAGAAGCAAAGGACCCAGCCTCCCACACTTCAAGTCTCTCCCAATGGGTCGAAAAAGAAAGACCCAACCAAGTTGCTGCCGTCCATATGGTTGGAAAAAACCAGAAGGCGCCAAAAATCAGCAACAAAATCCATGTCCGACGTCCGATGACCCGCAGCGTCTCAAGGACAAGAAGACATTCAGAAGAATCCCCTGCTCCTTCAAGCAAAGGACAGCAGAGTGATCCTTCCTCAAGCTCTTCTTCAAAAAGAATGAGCCCCAGCTCAGTCACCAGGACAGTTTCTTCGTTCGAATCACGAAGGATGAATGTCTTGGCTACAAATTCTGAGCCACCACCCCGCAATCCACCTCCAGAAGATGCGATCACCCGCATCCAGCAGTTGGAACAGGGCCAGCAGAGGATTGAAACTCTGATGGAAAACCTTCTCCTCGCCTTCCAAAATCAGGCGAACAATGAACCTCCTCCAAATCATCAAGACGACGAGGTAAATAGAGAAGAAAATGAGTCACGCGCCCTTACCAAAAAGGACGTAGACGGTATCCTCGCCAAAGCAAAAGAAGAGGATATACTCAAAGAGCATGGGATCAAGCCACCATATCCCTTATGGATGGACTCGGTCCCGTTCCCCACCAAATTCAAGCATCCTACTCTCCAAACATATACGGGGAAAGGATCAGCCAGACAGCACGTCATCCACTTCAAGATCCTGACGGGAGCTATCGCGGATCAAGATGCACTCAAGATCCGCCTCTTTGCAAGTACCCCTAAAAGGTACGGCCTTCGATTGGTACTCCACTCTGCCGGAGGACTCAATCCAAAACTGGGCCATGCTAGAGACACGCTTCCTGACTCACTTCAAAGGTGAGGATCATCCCGCTACTATGGCTCAGCTGTGCAGCCTAAAACAGGGGGAGAATGAATCAACATATGACTTCATTCACAAGTGGAAAGCAATGGCATACAAATGCTCTGATGTATTGCCACAAGCGTCGCTAGTCGACATCTGCCGAAACAACATGAGAGCCAGAATCCGCTCCATGATCATCGGCAACAAATCAAAAAACCTGGGAGAACTCCTAGAAGCTTCCATGGAAGCTGAAACGGTGATTAAAGACCTCAACAGTCAGAAATCATCAAGAAAAGAGCCAACCGCCATTGCAACCTCCAAAACCAAAGAAGAAAGAGGTCCTCAATGTGCAGACCAAGCCAGCTCCTCAGCCACCAAAGAAAGCTGAAAACAAAGCTGCTGGTAAGAAACCTGAACTCTCTGATGCCTTGAAAGAACGAGTAGAGAAGAAATACCCGTTTGATGAAGATGTTGATGAAATCTTCGGGGCTCTTGTGGCAAATGGCAAGCTCACCTTGCCTGAACCAAAAAGACCGGGTGATGTTGGCAAACCAACGATCCTCGGTACTGTCCATACCACCAGATGATCTCGAATCCTCTCAATCAATGCTTCGTTGTGAGAGAGAAAATAAATGAGATGTGGAAAAACGGAGTCATCACCTTTGACAAAAACTATGGGTCTGCCTCCGTCAACATGGTGACATGTGGACAAACATCAAGATCACCGAAGAAGAAGATCACTACTTCCTTCAAGGTGATAAACTCAATCGAAGCGTCCGAGGAACTGGTTCCTTACCCGACACCAGACGGACAACCGATATGGGTACATCCCGATCTCCTGGAAGATGAAAATTGGGAGGATCGTGAAAATAAAGCCTACAGCTCGACAGCGAAGGCAGGCTAGGAAACATCTCCTCAAGCTCAAACGGCAAGAGAAGACCCAGCCAAAACTAGAGGTCAAAGAAAAGGCAGAGGCTTCCTCTACCGCTTTCACTGGAGGTAACAAAAACATCCCTTCCAGAGACTTCAAAGGGGGTAAGGAAATTCACTCTCAGTGATTTCATGCCACCTCAATTCAAGAAGCCATGCAGGAGGCATCATACTCTTGTAATTCCGTAGTTGGATTCTCCATTGATGGATACGAATTCCAGCGACACCGATGATGGATTCGAACCCAACTACACAGATGAGTGGGAGGAATCCCTTGAAACAGGAGAATATCTCTCCGATGAAGAATGGGTTCCTGAGTCTCATCTTATGCCAGTAATCTGGTATAACCCCCTACAGCTACAAGGATCCTGGTCTGATGATGAAGAAGACCAAGAAACTGTAAATGCTGCTGAACCAGCACCTCTCATTACTCCAGTGGAAATCAACAATGATGAGCCACAAAGAGATGATGAAGAAGAAGATCCGGCTCCCATGCCTGATCTTGAAGAATATGCAAGGATCTTGCAGCGACTCGCTCTAGAACAAGAGCAAGAACGCGTCAACGAGCCTCCTCGCAATCCAGAGCCTGAAGTCCCTGAAGACCACCAGGTACATCCTCCCTTAACTCCTGAAAATGGAGAAAATTGCTGGATAGACGATCCTCTCACATCCGAGGATGAGTCTGACTCCGATCAGGCAACGTCTCCCGTCAGAGCTTCCTGTAATGTGATAATTCGGGATTATAGCTCTTCCGAAGCATCGTCTGATGAGAGCACTTACACTCCGGCGACGCCTAGCAATATATCTTCTGGAGCCACCTCGTCTCATGTGACTTTCACTGAGATGACACCCTCTCAGGTTTCTTCTCCTGAGACTGTGACTTCAAAGTTCACACCCTTCCTGACTAAAGAATTCCCAGCCATTGATGCTTGGGACGATGAATTAGTCAACGAAGAAGAAAGATTGCTGGATGCTGTTCAGGACTTGTTCCCGGAAAATGCTCCGTGCAACACAATCACTGAGGATGGCAACTCTGCTGCTGATTCATCCTCAGCAAATGAAAAACGACAGCCTCTTGATCCTGAAGATAATCTTCCAAACGAAGACCCTTCTCAAGAAGCTCTCGAAGTTAGTAGAGGCACCCGCTCTGGCCGGGACTACCACAAAAATTACAACCAATCTTCCTTTACATATGTAAATCCTTCGGGAAAAGATGTTGTAAGCGCCCCTAGTGGCAACAACGATGAACATGCAGGCCCTAAGGAGGCTTTCAAGTATGACTTGATTGAACACTTCAAGCACATACCTGCACGTCTGCACATCCTAGATTTGTTGCGAATGTCTCCGCACACTCGTGATAATCTCATTTCGGAATTACAAAAGCTGAATGAGGATGTCGACAAACATGCCCCGCAAGTCCTCCAAATTGAAATGGATTACCGGGTCAAAAACTCAGAAGCCTCCTCAAAGGGAGAAAAGAAGAAAACTGAGGGATCATGCATTGAATGCCTCTCGGTTAAAAAAGCAGCCAGTGCAACCATCGCCTTCACAAAGGATGACCTCCTACTTGGCGAAACCAGGCATAACCGACCTCTATACTTCACAGGGTATATCAAGGAAATGCCTATGCATAGAGTTCAGATCGACCCAGGTTCTGCACTCAACCTTATCTCCACATCGGCTCTCGAAGAGTTGGGCATCCCACCCAGCAAACTGAGCCACACATCTGTATCTATCTTTGGATACGATGGGAGTACTCAAAGGCCTATCGGCAAAATCAGGTTCAAATTGCAGATCGGTGATCTTATCTCTGAGGTCACAGTGTATGCAATAAAGACCCCTTCATGCTACAACATCCTTCTCGGACGCCCTTGGATCCATGAGAATGGTGTTGTCCCTTCAACTCTACATCAATGCATCAAGTTTGTTGGCGACGACGGCATGATACATCGAGTCTTTGCGGACAGAAAACCCTTCAAAGGTAAAGAAATCCACTTCGCAGACTCACAAATGTATGAAGGTGAAAAAGAAAAAGAGGAGAAGCATACAGCATCCTTTGCCGAAAATCTCCAGAAAGATAAAGGCAAAGCTCCTCAACAATCACCGGAAGAAAACAAACCATCCGGTAAATCCGAAGAGAGCATGCAAACTCCCTTCATTATCTCCCTCAAATCTTCAAAGCCTTTGGTCATCACAACTAAAGTGAAGAAGGCAAAACAAAAGCCTGGGGGCAAATTTGTTGTCTCTTTCGTGTCTATCATGCAAGACACGGACTCGGATTCAGAGCCAGAAGACGACACATCGTCAAGCCAAGCTGACACTCAGCAAGTTCGGCCTGCTCTTACTCCAATGGAGACAACTTCTGACATAGAAGATCCTACGTCAGCTTCCTTCGTTGTTCCAGCAACTTCAGCAAAGGAAAGACCGATCTTCTTTCATAGATCGGATACTTCTTCATCAAACTCCATGCTTGAACCTTTCCAAAATAAAGGTACGCCTCAACTATCCTTATACAGTTATGTGGCACAAGCTATTATGAAGAAAATGGGCTATGACGCTCAAAACCCAGTCGGTTTGGGAGAAGGACGCGGTATTCTCACACCATTGGGGCCCGTCTTGACCAAAAGCCAGCTGGAAGATTGGAGACTCTACGGCTATATAGAAAAGTCTTCACACGGGTTAGGGTATGATCCTGACACTCCCTTGAGACAGTTGACACAAAGGCTTAAAAGTCAATAAATAGACCAAGCCTCAACATCTCAAATCCATGAAGACATCGATCTCCCTGGATATCTCTTTGATGAGTCACCTGACAAAGATCCAGGAAGCTCATCCAATTGGTACGATTTCTCCGAAAATGAAGAGGAGTTGTCCGATGGCACAGACGTGTGGACTTCTGACCCAGAAGAACCCTCATCTCCAAAAGAAGTAGCCTACTTCGACTCAGTTTCAACAGGCGATTGGGATCATCTCATAGCAAGCCTTGGGAAAATTACCGATCAAGAAGACCCGTGGAAAGGAACAAAACCTTGGTCTGGAAATGCCCTTGAAACCCCAGAAGGTTTCGTTGAGCTGGAAGCCTCCGAAAATATTGTGGAGGAACCACCTTCGAACCTTCCAACAGAAGATCCTGTTCAAAAGATAGACTTGGGAACACCAGATAACCCACGTCCTGTATTCATAAGCAAGAATATAAAGGATGATGAGTTACCCGAGTATATCGCTTTTCTTCGTGAGTTCGTTGATTGCTTTGCATGGTCTTATGCTGAAATGCCAGGCTTAGACCCCAAAATAGCAGTTCACAAACTCAATCTTCAAGAAGACATCAAGCCTGTCAAGCAAGGCCAAAGAAGATTCCGTCCAGATGTGATGGATAAAATTGAACAAGAAGTTCAAAAACTCAAAAGCGTCGGCTTCATCCGTGAGGAACAACATCCTGAATGGTTGGCCAACATTGTCCCCGTGACAAAGAAAAATGGGCAGATCAGGGTCTGTATTGACTATAGAGACCTGAATGGCGCATGCCCAAAAGATGAATTTCCGCTCCCCATACCAGAGGTAATGATTGATAATACCTGTGGATTCGAGCGAATGACATTCATGGATGGTTTCTCTGGCTACAATCAGATAAAGATGCATCCTGAGGATGAAAAACATACATCCTTTCGAACCCCATTTGGCGTGTATTGCTACACTGTCATGCCATTCGGTTTGAAGAATGCTGGTGCCACATATCAGAGGGCTATGATGAAAATATTCCAAGATATGCAGCACAAGACGGTTGAATGTTACGTTGATGACCTCGCCTGTCAAAAGCAAAAGAAAAGAAGATCATCTCGAAAACCTTCGAGAAGTCTTCCTCCGGCTTCGCAAACACAAACTGCGAATGAATCCATTGAAATGCTTCTTCGGCGTCTCGTCGGGTAAGTTCCTCGGATTCTTAGTTCGGAAAGCTGGAATAGAGCTTGACCCCATAAAAGTCAAAGCCATTCTAGAAATGCCCTCTCCAAGAACCTTGAGAGAACTCAAAGGGCCTCAAGGGAGATTGGCCTACATCAGACGGTTCATCTCCAATCTTTCGGGGAAATGCCGTCCATTCTCCCGGTTGATGAAAAAAGGTGTAAACTTTGTTTGGGATGCTGACTGTGAAGCTGCTTTCCAAGACATCAAGTCATACCTGACAAAACCTCCAGTGTTAGCTGCTCCTACCACTGGAAAACCATTCATCTTATACACAAGAGCCCTTGATCACTCTCTGGGAGCTCTGCTAGCGCAAGAAAATGATCAAAGGAAAGAAGCTGCTCTATATTACCTCAGCCGCATGCTAGTAGGTGCAGAGCATCGCTACTCTCCAGTCGAAAAAGAATGTCTTGCAGTGATGTTCGCCGTGCAAAAGCTGCGTCACTACTTGCTTTCCAACACAGTCTACCTGGTCTCGAGGGTCAACCTCTTGAAGGTCCTTGTCACAAAGGCAGGTTCTCACAATGCTCGACTGGCAAAATGGTCCATCCTTCTGTCACAATTTGATATTAGGTATGTACCACAAAAAGCAATCAAAGGGCAAGCTCTAGCGGACTTCCTCGCAGAGCATCCATTGCCTAAAGATTCTCCACTCAGAGATGATCTCCCAGACGAACCAGTCTACAATGTGGAGACTTTCTCACGAAGTGCCTCCTGGGACATGTACTTTGACGGTGCAACTAGGACAAATGAAAAAAGACAGCTGATCTCGGGAGTTGGCATCCTCTTTGTTAGCCCCGACAAATACATGATTCCACACGCTTTCTCGCTACTGGAACCATGCACAAACAATGCAGCTGAATATCAAGCTCTGATCTTAGGATTGGAACTCGCCATCGAATCCGGTATCACCATGCTGGAGGTCTTTGGAGACTCTCAACTGATCGTCAACCAGATGAATCAGAAATTTGAAGTCAGGAAGCCAGATCTGTTGCCCTACTACAACAAGGCACAATCACTTCTGCAAAAGTTTGACATCTGTCACATCACCCACATTCGTAGAGGTGAAAACATACGTGCAGATGCCCTAGCCGGACTTGCCGCATCCATGGCAATCCAGGAAGGGGAAAACATGCAAGTCACAGTGTGCGAAAGGAGAATCCTTCCTCCTCTTAACACACACCAAGCAGTTGCTGAATGCCACCAAGTGGTCGGAAGTCGGATTTCAATCCTTCAAACTTCAATTGGCGACTGGAGGGATCCGTTCATTGATTACATTATGTTCGGAATCCTACCTGAAGATCCAAAAGAACGGGTAAGCATCCAAAGGCGAACCCCAAGCTTCCATTTGGATATTCCTTCAAAAATCCTTTACGGGAAATCCTTCAACGGAGTACTTCTACGCTGCTTATCACAACAAGAGGCTGAAGAAACACTCAAAGAAGTTCATGCTGGTCTTTGTGGAGCTCATCAGGCTGGACCTAAGCTCTATGATCAGATAAAAAGGTTAGGATATTACTGGCCTACCATGGTAGCTGACGCAATGCAATTTGCTAAACGCTGCCAACAATGCCAAGTTCATGGAGATTACATTCACATGCCTCCAGAATGGTTACATCCTACAGCGATCTCATGGCCTTTCGAACAGCAAACGGGTTAGCAGAAGCTTTCAACAAGACACTCTGCAAAATCCTCAAAAAAATGGTCTCTAATCACAAAAGAGACTGGAGCGACAAAATGTCTGAAGCTTTGTGGGCCTATCGAACCACCGTTCGAGGACCAACCCATAGCACACCATTCTCCTTGGTCTATGGATGCGAAGCTGTCGTGCCCTTGGAAGTACAAATTCCTTCCTTGAGGGTATCCTTGCAAAATGACATGACTCAAGAAAGCAATGTCAAATTGCGACTCCATGAGCTGGACAATCTCGATGAGAGACGGCTCGAAGCTCAACAAAGCATTGAACTTTACCAAGCACGTATGGCAGGATCTTTCGATAAAAAGGTCAGACAACGCGCCTACAAAAAGAATGACTTGGTTCTTGCGGTAAAAAGACCAATGGTCTTCGCTCACAAGTCCAAAGGCAAATTCGAGCCGAAATGGGAGGGACCCTACGTCATCGACAAAGTTTTCTCCAATGGCGCATACGCACTCCTAAACATGGAAGGTGACAGATGTATGCTGCCCATCAATGGCAAGTTCTTAAAGCGGTACTACCCTTGAAGACTTACCCAACTGGGTAAGAGCAATGCCTGTACGGCCAAAACCGGTTTCCAGGTACACGCTCGCTAAACCCACCCTTTTTTAGAATTTTCATATCAAATGTTGAAATTTCTAGAAATCTAAAACAATGTTTACTTTCATCGTTTCATTGTTCAACAAAAATCCAAGTTTAGGAACCTTTCTCTAACTTGACCAAAATTTTCAACCCTTGAACCCAAAATTCATGGTTTGAAACAAAATCCGGATTCAGGGATTTCCACCCTAGTCCACCCTGCCTTTTACCGTCAAAATGGTTTTAGGTCAAAACTCATGACCCTCGTGTCTTTAAACAAAAAAAATGGTTTTTCAAAAACCGCGAGGAAGCGACACTTAGTCGATACTCGCACAAATCGGAAGCAAGCGAACCACGTTCGACACTTCCAAAATCGCAGGGAAGCGACATTTCGTCGATACTTGCAAAATCCAAAACCGTGGAAACGCAACATTTCAGTTGATATCCACAACCCAAATTTCAAAGGTTCGAAAAAACCTAAAAAACTGTGGAGACGCAACATTTCAGTTGATATCCATGACCCAAAGGTTCGAGAAAACCACAAATTTCAAAAATCATGGGGAAACGACATCAAGTCAGTACCCGCAAAACCAAAATTTTTGAAAAGCAAGGATGCGACATTCCATCGATACTTGCACCCAAATCCGCGAGGATGCGACATTCCATCGATACTCGCAACCGAATGAGCAAGGATGCGACATTCCATCGATACTTGCAAGAACATTCAGCAGGGAGGCGACTTTTAGTCGATACTTGCATTTTTTGAAAACCAAACCGGCTATAAATGCCATCAAAACAGGCTATAAATGCCACAAACAGGCTATAAATGCCACAAACCGGCTATCAATGCCACCAAAAACAGACCGGCTATCAATGCCACACAAACAAAAAACTTGGATTTAAAAAAAAAATGGCTATCAATGCCACCAAAACAAATTCGGCTATCAATGCCACCAAAATTGGCTATAGACGCCACAAACAAAAAAACTCGGCTATCAATGCCACAAGAAAAGCTGGCTCTCATGCCAAAATTGGCTTCCATGCCACAAACAAAAAACCTGGCTTTCATGCCAAAACAATCATTTGACAAAAGATTTTCACAAAATGACAACCTTTTGATCAAATCCCATTTAGCAATTACTTTTATCACAAAAAGATTCAAGTGAGCGTAGGGATAACAAAAAAAGAAGAGCATCCCATTTAGCAATTACTTTTATCACAAAAAGATTCAAGTGAGCGTAGGGATAACAAAAAAAAAAAAAAAGAAGAAAAAGAGTACCAAAAAAAAATATACATGTGGTACCAAAAAAAAGAAAGTGTTCACAAGCACTACAAAAAAAAAAAAAAAAAGAGTACCAAAAAAATACAAGTGGTACCAAAAAAAAGAAGGATGGTATACAGGAGTTCAATCAAAAATGGTCTCCAGCCAAGAGTTCAGCTCCCCAAGCAAACTTTTAGCCTCATCCGTCAAGGATTCCAAGGCACGCTTCTTCAGGAACCTGCCATGAGATGCTGGAGTGGGCTGTACCCCTTCTTTTACACCAGGAAGCTTACCTCGAGCAGTTTTCCATTGTTTGTCCTCATCAGACTTCCTTTTGAGAACTCGAATGGCATCCTCAACTCGGTGAATCAGAGCAGTCTCCCTTTCACGAGCCTCTGTAATTTCAGCCCATTTGGCAGCGACTTGTGCCTGCAGATGCTCAAGACGTTTCCTGGCCTCATCGACCTCCCTATCAAGGATGTTAAGGTCATGTGTCAGCCCGATGATGGTTAGCTCTTCTTTATTCTTCTCTCGGACTGCCTGCTTCTTGCTTTCTTTAGCCTCATCCAGGTTAGATTGAGCCTTATCCGCAGGGTCCAGGAACATCTCCTTGAAGAACTGGTCATCAGCCAGACTCACGGTCTCAAACCACTTGTCACCCAGTGCAATGATCCTATCAACGATCGCCCTGGCACCTGTGACATCCAGACCAGCCTCTTCAGCATCATTGAGAATCTCCTGCACATGCTGGATCATGCCAAATCCGGCTTCCAAGTGCCCAGAAAAGAGAGTCTCAATCCAAGAGCTCACAACTCGCACCACCACCTTCTTCGCAAAAAGAAGAGATGGCCCAGCTGAGGATTCGCCCAACTCCGTTGGTCGGCTACTCATGTCATCATCTGTTGAAAGAGTAACAAAAGAACTCTTTCCAGCTGAAGCTGCTCCTGCTCGGGAAGGAATCTCAGCGCGAGGAATCTCCTCAATATTGTCAGAGCTGGTCCCAGGAATCTCTACCTCTGGATCAACCTCTGGCATCTCTTGCTCTGGAAGCGACGGATCCTCCTCTGCCACTTCAAAACCTGCAAAGGAAACACAAAAAGGTATGAATATGACCCTGTTTGAAAATCATTATCAGAGTTATAACTACAAAATACCTTCTTCGACGACTGGCGGGACACTTTCCTCCTCCATGAACTCATCGAAAGCATCATCAACATTTGCGTCCATCGATGGTTCAAAGTCATCAGAACCCTGTGGCAAGTCAGCTGGCAACAAAAAAATGTGTTAGCAAGCCGAGTCGCAAAAAAAAAAAAAAAGGGATCAAAAGAAGTCATACCAATTGGAGATTCTGGATTTACTCCAGAGTCCCTCGGTTCTTCTTCAGGTGCCTCAACAGGATCCATCACCACCTCATCGGTTGGAACCTCAGGCATCAACAAGTCTTCCTCTGCTAAAAAAAAAAAAAAGAAGAAAAGCAGAAACAAGAAGCAAATCATAACATGGAAAAATCCCATGAAAAGAAATGGAAAGAGAAAAAGGAAGAATCATACCTTCACCGACGGTCTCTTCTTCTCGGCTTCTCTTCTCTGGAGGCTCGTCAGCATCCACTGGCACATCCTCATTGATAGTAAGAGGAACTTCCAAGTTAGGAGAGTCCTCATGCTGCTCCTTGCTGCTATGATGACTCCTCCTCCTCTTACCTCTGCTGGCTCGCTTCTTAGAAGAACCTACCCCGCTGTCAGAGTCAGGTTTCCCACTTGACTCATCACTGGATGGTCTGCTCTTGCCAGTAGACTCCACGGAAGCTTGCCTCTGTGCCGCCTGCATCCAAGCGCCAAGTTCGGCTTCCTCCTGTTCTAGCTGCTCCAAAGCCTCGTCAGGTATTTCTCGAACAGCTTCAGAACCGATGATCGCCCTGGTCACCGAGAAAGCCTATCTTGTGCTTCTCTCCAGAAAGGAAGGCCCAAACTTCCTCTCGCCGGACGCCATCCGACTTTCCAAAGCCCTTTCCAGATACCAGCTTCACATCAAGCTCCTTCTTGGAAAGCCCCCGATATGCCGAGAAGCTCTCCGCGAACCACTTCGCAAAGCCGGCAGTCCGGGAAGTCAGCAACACAGGATAAGAAATCATGGCTGTAGTGTCTTCAGCACTATAGAAAGCCCATGCATTTCTCCCGTCCTGTAAGCCTCCAAAGCGCTTCACCATACTTGAAGGCGCTCCAACAACGCCTTGAGAAAAGCCCAGCTGCAAAGCAAAGCGAGAGGGTACATACGGCTGGATGTCGACGAAAAGATGTCTACGGTACACCATCGTGCCGACACGTATGCTGAAAAGCCACTCTCTCTCTGCATTTGTCAAGGAATAATGCCTTCCCGACCCCGCCCTGGTAGAGTCTCGGGAGGCACCAAAATCAAAAGCCTTCTTCCGCAACTCCGGAGAAAGCTTTACTGAAGATTGCCCCATCTCGACGTCCCTGAACCGTCGGATCCTCATGCGGGCAAACAAAAGTGATTCGGACACGGCTTTGCCCTTAGCCAGTCGAATCATCAGAGGATCATCATCTTGTGCAGCACCCAGCCGATGGAAGCCAGGACAGTGGTATACATACCACGAATAAAAGATATGGGCTGAAAATACCCTATTCATGGGAAGCCCAAGCCGAACCAGAAAAGCAGCAGCCTGCAGTTCGGTACACAGGTAGGAGTAAAGAGCTGGCACCAAAGCAAGCTGCTCTCCAAACGCCATCTGACAAGCCGGAAAAATACAATGCGGCCTGATGTGTGTTCCATCTCCTCCAGCAAAAACAGCCTCACCAAGCCAATAAGTGAGGTAAACAGCGAGATCTCTCCGCAGTGCAATGTCAGGACATATGGCGTTTGTACTTGCACAGAAATCTCTCAACTCTTCTTGCATGGCCAAGATCTTCTTTGAATCCTGAGCTCCGGCTTCCTGGGTCACGCTATCAGAAGAGTCCCTACTATCAAAAAAGTTGGGGAATGAAGAGCTAAAACTCTTCCAACTGCTGGATCTAACTTTCAGACCCCCCTTCTCCTTCAAAAAATCATAGAAGGCGACAAGCTGAAAGTATAGAAGCCTGAACTCCTCAGACTGCCCCTCGAGGACGCTGTCAATCGGCATAAACTCCTCATAGAGCTTGCCGAGGATGGGCAATCCGGTAATGGCGCTCAGCTCCTTCAAAGAAAAACCAATCTCACCATTCGTCACAATGAAGGTATTGGTTTGTGGGAGGAATGACTCCAGCATAGCCATGAAGGCCTCGTCGGAAAAGATCACGGTCTCCCTAAAGGCGCGGACCGCATCAAAAATCCCGGCTTCCTTCAAAACGGCGCCACCAATCAGCAGGACGCGATCAGTCCACGACTTCCACTCGGAGTCAGCATTGAAGCGGCCTCGAAGTCGAAAAGGCTTGATCCAATTGCTGCCGTCACTGCTGAAAATACCAAGGCCCACCGGTCTCAAATCGACCGACGGATAATCAGAGCCCTGGTAGCCGCTGGATGGCATCAACAGGTCCATATCAACAGGTGACCTCTCCGTATATCCAGGAGAACCGCCAACAAAAACCCCGGTCTTGATTACATTTGTCCTTCTCACCCAGCTTGGAGGATCTT
This sequence comes from Litsea cubeba, assembly GCA_012931725.1. Classification (NCBI taxonomy): domain Eukaryota; kingdom Viridiplantae; phylum Streptophyta; class Magnoliopsida; order Laurales; family Lauraceae; genus Litsea; species Litsea cubeba. The sequence continues at coordinate 63,044,469 of CM022952.1, read as the reverse complement.
CCCTCTTAGGGCACGTGGGGGCAAGGCTCAGAATCGAGACGGTGCGATCAAACATCGACCGGGTAGTAACAGTCTTCTTCTCACCATCTGCTGTGAAGGAAAACTGAAAAGATCTCCTCTGGTATGTAATGTCGTCAGGGACTGCATCACCAAAGAAGAAGGTAGGCTTGGGCAAAATGCTCTGATCTTCCATCAGCCATGGACGACTGCTTACCATGATCTTATAGAATTCCTCTCCCTTGAGAGTGATCAGTCGCTGCCTCATCTCATCTCTGTTGAGGGAGTCGCACTCTTCCAGGTTTCTCTCAACATACTGGACCTCCTCGAAAGCCTGCTGAACGGCCGGATTAGAGGATCTAGAAGACCGACGAGGTACGCTTGTAGCAGGCTCTTTACCCTTGTTCGCTCTGGAGGAACCACCTGAAAAGGATGGAAAAGAAAAAGATCAAACATCAAAATGACAGAATTTCGCTAAAAAAATCTGGCGAAATTTTGACATGATGACGGGGCAATTCCGAAGAAAAGGAACTATCCCGAAAGAAATAGAAAGCTTGAAGATGGGCTCAACATCGCTGCGAGCTCCGAAACTCCAAACTTTCGAAACCTAAAAGTCTCCGCAAAATCAGGAAGGGCTCAACATCACTGCGAGCTCCAAGTTCCCAAATTTGCAAACACTTTCAGGTATGCAATCACATCATGCTACAAGTTTAATTTACAAATTAAAGGCATGCATGAACATCTAGATTTGCGAAAAAAAATGCATTATCATGATGAGCAAACAAAAAAAAAAAAAGAAAAGAAAAGAAACTTTCTCTAAAAAAAAAGGGGAGGAGAAAGAAAGCAAAAAAGAAACGAAACTCTCTCAAAAAAAAAGGGAGGGAAAGAAAAAAAAAAGAGAGAAAAAAAAAGAAGAGGGGCTGGCCCACAGGCCACGTGGCCGTACGGCCAGATCCGTACGGATCTGCCCGTACGGCCCACACAATAAAAAAAAAAAAAAAAACATGAAAAAAAAAAAAAAGAAAAGAAAGCAAAAAAAAAAAAAAAAAAAACGTGTGAAAAAAAAGGGAGGCAAACACGTGAACAAGAAAAAAAAAAGAAGAAAAGAAAGAAACAAAAAAAAAAAAGAGAAGAACTTTTTTTTTCCTACAATGGAGTTTTCTTGAAAAAGAAGAACTTACTTGAAGCCATTGATGGAGAAGAAGAAGAAAACTCTTGAAGATCTTGAAGAAGAAAAACTCTTGGTCTTGAAGCCCTCTTGAGATTATTGCAAAAGAAAGTAATAAGAGCAAGAGATCCAACCTTCTCCTTGCTTTTATAGAGGAGAGCAAACCAAAGAAGGAAAGAAGAAAGAGGTAAGTGTTACTAATTAATAACCGTACCAAAAGAAAGAGATTAGAAAGATTCTTTCCCAAAAGAAAGATATCTTGAGATATCCTATCCCAAAAGAAAGATATCTTGAGAGATTTTCTCCCAAAAATCAATCTATGACGGATTCTTTCCCAAAAGAAAGATATCTTGAGATATCCTATCCCAAAATAAAGGGATCTTGAGAGATTTTCTCCCAAAAATCAATCTATGACGGATTCTTTCCCAAAAGAAAGATATCTTGAGATATCCTATCCCAAAATAAAGGGATCTTGAGAGATTTTCTCCCAAAAATCAATCTATGACGGATTCTTTCCCAAAAGAAAGATATCTTGAGATATCCTATCCCAAAATAAAGGGATCTTGAGAGATTTTCTCCCAAAAATCAATCTATGACGGATTCTTTCCCAAAAGAAAGATATCTTGAGATATTCTATCCCAAAATAAAGGGATCATGAGAGATTCTCTCCAAGTAAAGATATTCTTAGATATTCTCTATCCAAATGAGATATTTTTGGATATTCTTTACAAAAATGACACCATATGAGATCTAAGCCATTTCAAAAGCTTAAGGTCCCATGGGTTAGCCCATATGAGCCAGGTTTGACCACCTAGGCACACACAAAAAATAAAAAATAAAAAAAGAAAAGAAATTTTTTTTTGGGCTTTTAGTCAAAGAGAAATCCCTCTTACCAAGAGCATACAAAAATGGTTCCATGCCTCTTTTGAGTTGATTGGACCATACAAAAGAAAATTCCAAGCCCCATGAGCTTCCAAAAATCAAACCATCCAGCCTCATCTACCAAATTGAGCCAAATTCTTGAAATTGACATTCCATCAAACCAAAACCTGGTCCCCTAACTTGCCACATACAGCCTGTTAGGTCACAAGACCAAAACCAAAAACCAAAACCTGATCCCCTAACTTGCCACATACAGCCTGTTAGGTCACAAGATCAAAACCAAAATTGATCCCCCAACATTCCACATACAGCTTGTTGGGTCACACGATCAAAACCAAACCCGACCCCCTAACCTGCCATATATAGCCTGTTAGGTCACAAGGTCAAAACCCAAAATCCACATCCCAGATGTCATCTTCAAAACTTTGCCTTGAGATGGTACGTGATCCCTTTCACCACCATAAAATTCCCCTGGAAGCTCAAAAGGCTACAAATACCAAAAAGAAAGACTGCTCAAAGACTCTTGGTCAAGTCACAGGCTCTCCTTCAAAAATCTCTTTGAGGCACATCGACTACAAAAGTTAAGCAACTCGCCGCTGTACCTCGAGGGGGCATTTGTTGACACCAAAAATGTCACTTTGCCTCATCAAGATCCAAAGAGCTACATGAAGTCGCAACCTGCTATAAATAGGCAATGCTGCTTCCAAAAATCAAATCTTGTCAGAATCAAACAAAAACTGCAAGATTCTTCCAGACAGCCAATAGAGGAGTACACAAGAAGTTTCAAGCCATTTCAAGATCATTTGGCCTAACTTCGCTTCTCCAACAGCCAAATCAAGCCTCTCGGCGGTAAAGCTCTCCGGGACCATGGTTTCCAAGACAGAACCTATGGATCATCTTAAAATGACTCCAATAGGTTCCCTGTCAAATTTCAAGTCAATCGGACATCGGTTGACCGCACATCAAACCGCGACATCTTCATCGCGACAAAAAGCAAGTCTACAGGTGATAGGACCCCAAACGGCTTCAAAACTCAAACAAAAGCCTATGGTTGGTCTTATTTATTGCTCAGCAGGCTTCACACCAAATTTCAGGTCATTCCGACATCGTTTGACCCAGTTTCAGCTTTTGACAGAAAATCGGCAGCTCTGCGCGACAAAGTCTTCGGCTTTCTCAGGAAATTGGAAACTTTGCAAAATAAAATGCAAGGATTCTCATCAGGTTTCCTACAAATAAATCAGGCCAATAAATGATCAAAATGTCAAAGAAAAGTACAGAAGAAAAAAGAATAAAAAAAGAGCAAAAACGGACGCAAAACGGGACCAGAAAGGGGGAAAAACCCCCCAGGGTCGCAGACCCCTGCGACCCTGGGCCAGGGTCGCCGGCGACCATGGACCCCGGGGTCGCCGGGAAAGCCCCGGAAACCCCGGTTTTCGCCGTTTTTTCGCGATTCGAGGAGCCCAGCCTCTGGAACTTTCCAAAATTCATGCTTTTGAGACACCAAGTCCTCTGATATCCGTCCAAAACACGGGTAAAACATCAAGAGTATCGAGGACAGTATTGATCGCCACCCGGTCAACCAAAAAAAAGTGTGCTTTCCACCCGACCGATCGAGAAATCGACAGGACAGATGGCACCGACCTGCTGTTGGCAACAAACACCTGAAATTACATGGTCATCTGATGTCGATCTACATGAAGATCCATCGATGATCATCGATAGAAGAATTCCAAAAGACGTGGCACGGCCCGCGACTCTTCAGCTGCTCGGCGACCACTTAATGCGATTAATTGACTAGCTTTATTACAGTCATTAATCCATTTCTTTGGACGGCCCAATCAGAAGCAAGCATTTGGGAGTTACAAGTCAAGAGATTCATGGCATTTAACCCATGAAACTCCTCCCATCATGGCGATTAAAGGCGATTAAATGCCCTCAATCTCCTCCGGCCAATCAGAAGCCAAGAAAAAGGAGTTACAAAATAAACAATTCAATTTTGTAACTCCTCCCATTATGTGGCTTAATGACATTAAAAGCCCATAAGCTCTCCTAAATGGCTACCAAGAGCCTATAAATAGGAGAGCACTCCAAAGGAATCCAGATCATCGGAAAAACACACAACAAACATCAGACAGCAGTCAGAAATCCAGAGAAAAGAAAAAGAGAGAAAACTCTGCGGAAGTTCTACACCGGCCACCGCAACAAGGTGACAAAAGTCCCTTGGGGGGTACCCCCCCCAAGGTCCTTGCCTTCTCCTCCTGCCTCCAATGGCTTAGATGTGGCTTTTCAGCCCGTCTACTCGGTTTTTTATTGGACATAGGACCTTCCTTTGGTCTTTGTCTTCTAAAAACCTGAGGTTATAGCCAAGCCAAGCGAATCAAATAGCATCCTCTGTTCTAATCTGCATGGATGATGGCGAAGCCCACATATGGCTTGCGACCGTCAATCTAAACGAGTCCCCCACAATCTCCTGAGAAGTTAGATCCTCCTTTTCTTGCTTTTCATTGTAGTTTGTATTTTTTCAAAAGAGACAAAAATCACAATTCTTGTCTTTCATTGTTGATAAGGATTGTAAATTGGCTATAAACGCCAAAATCGGCTATAAACGCCAAAAATCGGCTATAAACGCCAAAATCGGCAATAAATGCCAAAATCGGCTATAAATGCCAAAAAAATCGCCTTTCACGGCAAATCAAGAAAATGTCTCTTTTCTTAAATATATGTGCAATGGAAAACTTGAAAGAAGTTGATTTCCTTTTTACTTGCGAAGGTTGATCTCCGGATCACCACTTGCAATTCCAAGTAAAAATAGAAAATCTGGCACACCCACAAAAAAAAAAAAGAAATGTTGATGCACGCCCCTGCCCCCGGTTACGAAAGGGTCGGAACCAAACGGACTCCCACGTCCGCCGACCTCGGTAGGAACCGAGCAGGAGCGCGGTCCATCAGTATCCACTTGAGAATCTTCTAGAACCTCACCTAAAGACCAAACTACCCATGGCCCTAACCCTAATCCTATTCAAACTAAAAGGGTATTTTAGTCCCTAGCCCCAAACCCCAACCTATATATACTACACCCTCCCATGCCATATGTTAGCTACTCTTCCCTCTCTTCTTCTCTCATTTCCCTCCAACTCTCTCTCAAATTCCCTCCAATTCCCCCATCTCTCTCTCTAGAACTCTAAGAAGAAGAAGAAGACCTACTACAAGCTGCGACTTATACTAAGGATTTCTCTCTCTATCTTGATTATCTTCTCTACCTCTTCAAATCAAGGTAAGTGCCCTCTTCTAGTTCAATTTCTATGGAATTCCCTATTTCTCTCTCTAGATCTCCTTCCTTATAGCAATTCTCTTTTGGATATGGGTATAGGGGTGGAGATCTCATTAGATCTGAGATTTTTATACAGATTCTCTGATTAAGAGGACCATAGAGCTGGGATTTTCTTTTATTGGATTGGATCTTTATTTCTGCCTCTATCCTTCTTGTAATTCAATTGAGGCAAGTGCAATATGCTTACTTAATATAGAATGAGTGTTTACCATTTTTGATTCTCTGTATTTTTATTCGAATGATGTTAGGATTGATAGATTTACCTTTGAGCATGTTGTCATGGATTCTTGGCCATTGATGGATGGGTTGATCTCATTTGAAAGATCAATGGCCCATGGATTGGATGGTTGGGTGTATATTGAAGTGCTTTTTTATGTCTCTTGATGTTTCTATGATGATTGGACGAGATTGGTTGAGTTTTGATGGAAAATTAGATTGAAGAAAAAGAAGTCCGGATTTCTGGAAGTTACAGCAGGCCAGTGTACTCAGTTAACCGACCTGTGGCACGGTCGACCGAATACATTAGGACCTGGGAAAAATCAGGTCTCAGTTATTCTCTCCACAGGCTCATAGCCCCGTGTGCACGGTCGACCGAGCCCTGCTCTAGGTCAACGAAGAACACAGTAATCCCTAGTAAAATGACTGAAGCTAGATTTCTCCTTTGGCCGAACTCAACGTTTCAGTCGAGCTCAGTGTTTTGGCCGAGCTCGGTGTTAGGCCGAGCTCAGTGCTTTACCAAGCTCAGTGCTTGACTGACCTCAGTGCTTTATCGAGCTCAGTGTTGATTGACCTCAGAGCCAGATAGACCGAGAACACAGAATTTTCAGAGAAAGAAGTTGAAACCTGGGACACCCTTACAGCTAGAATTTGCAGTGTGCGCGGTCGACCGACCATGCTAGGAGGTCGACTGAGCACATTGGAAATTTTGGAAATCATGCACTACTTGTATGGTATTGGATACTCTGATCCCAGTGTGCCAGGTCGACCGCCCAGGCCAGGAGGTTAACCGAGCACAATGTACAGTAACCTTCCCAGATTTCAATTTCTGATGCTGTGATCATTCGTGGGGCCCATTGACCATCCAAATGGACTTTTATTGATTTGCCAAGCATGAGTCAATGGTGTGGCTCAACCTTGACTCGTGGGGTCCACTAATTAGGGTTTAGGTTGTGTAATCAAAGATGATTCGACCCTTATATGTTACCAATGAAGCTCGTAACTTCTTGAGAACCAAATACAATATCGATTAGCATCTAAGGTTTCATTTAAAGATCAAACTACCTGAAATGGACCTAAACCTGAAAGTGGACCAATTACTTAGGTTAGACTGTTGATATCTCCCGTTGATTTTTATACTTAAGATTATCTCATATATGCTATTACTGTCACTCTATTATCCTTACTATTGTTTATACCTATTAATTAAATGGAAAATGGATGACCTGAACCTAGGACTATTTAGAGGTGACCCGGTGATTGGGCGAACACCGACCCGTGTCTGTGGCTAGGCGGGCCCTTTTTTTGCCTAAGATTGGATGTTGTATACCCTAGATTGGAGAGGTTGGATTTTATGGATATATGACTCATTTTGAATGTAAATGGGTTGTATATCATTGGACATGGACTTATCTCTTCATTTGGATAGTTATAGACTAGGCCGTGTATTTGGTGGGCCTTGGTATGGATCCAATGATTAGACTTGGACCTGGGTTGTGATCCATGGATTGATTGGGTACTTGAACCTCTTAGGGACTTTGTTAGGACATTGTTCACGCAAGGCAAAGCCTAGATGAACACAGACCTTTATTGTTTCCTGAGTCGGCATAGACATTCACTCAGTTGTACTAAGCTTAGCCTTTGGATTGATCATCACTGGTAGGAGCTACTGAGAGTGTTGAGTGAGCTATCATGATGAGCATTGTTTTAAATGGATGGTGCGATACCGGTCCGGTCTCTGGGTGATGAATGTGGTGAGGATGTTGTTTGCGGGGCTAGATAATCCCCAGCACTGGTGAGGTTTCCCCACCGCGACTGTGTTCAGTATGGGAGGGCCGTGACATCCAGCTCGTGTGAATGTGCCACATTGTTTAGATTAGATATCTTATTATTCTTATTCTAAATGCTTATCTTGCTCATCAGCCTAGAATCTATATCATTGTTACTCTCTTAACTTTATCTCTGTCTCTACTCATTTTGATGCATGCATCCTATATTATTTGCATACTGTGACTTGCCAGATCTTTAGATCGGATCCATTCTTGGTGCTTAGGTCTCGACCCCGAGTTTGAGGATAGGGAGCTCGCGCTTGTTAAGGCACCCGTAGCAGGCGACTACGGATGGGGACCAGTCGACCAAGAGATCGAACTGGAGGTTAGAAAGCCAGTACCTGGGGCTTGAGCGTCTATCTTGTTTGGGCTTTGAGTGATTTTTATAGTGAGTTGGGTAGTGTTTAAAAATATGTAATAAACCTTTGATTTTTTTTATCATTTGACATTTATAGGCTGGACTTCAGCCCGTCACATTTGATATATCATGATACCTTATGCTTCCGCTATCTTTGTTATTGCTTCCGCTTTATTCTTTATGCTTTCGCTATTTAACCATTGATATTATATTGTTAAAAAAATTTTAAATTGGACCTCACTGCGGACCAACGATCTTGGAAGTTTTCGAATTTCCCGCGAAGTAGCATGCCAACTCTATACCTTGATGGATTTCTCAGTGTTCGGAATTAGGGCGTTACATTTCTAGTTGGTGGCCTATGTTGGATTTCGCATCTAAAAATGAGAGGGGATCTTTTGGAAATTTCTAATTCTATCTTTGAGTTTATTTCCATTCTTTCTCTTTTCTAAAAAAAAAATCAGATATCTCAGTTTGGATTCAAAATTGAGAAACTTTGATCCTTTCCTTTTTGTCTCTGTGCTCGTAGAAATGTTGAGCCGGTTCGAATTGTGGAAATGGCCATCGTTTCTCTTCGATGAGTCTGTTAGGGATCTAAAACAAAAAAAAAATCAGATTTCTCGTTTTGGATTCAAAATTGAGAAACTTTGATCATTTTCCTTTCGGGCACTGGCGCTCGCAGAAATGTTGAGCCCGTGTTTGGATCGGGGATTGGGCCATCGTTTCTATTCAATGAGTCTGTTAGGGATCTAAAAAATAAAAACCAAAAAAATCATATTCCTCATTTTGGATTCAAAATTGAGAAATTTTGATCCTTTTCCTTTCGAGCACTAGCGCTTGCAAAAATGTTGAGCCAGTGTTTGGATTGGGGATTGGGAGATCATTTCTCTTTGATGAGTCTGTTAGGCATCTAAAAAAAAAGACAAAAGACCACTAAGGTTAAACCAATTGCGTTCTTTGACCACGATTGATTCAAGAAAAGCCTTGTCTAGAGTGTGAAGACAGCTTGACTGTTCCAGGCAAGGGTCCTCTAAATGGGTTCATTAAGCAATCCTACCCTTACCTAGGGGCTAATCTATCAATTGAGGTTTCGTAAGATCGGATTAGGAGGCCTATGTGTACTCTTCCATCTTTAGATTTTAAAAAAAATTCAAAAAAAGAAAACTTTCGTCATCTTCGGGTTCAGATTTGAGAAATTCTGGTTCCTTCCCTTCTGGACGCTGGTGTTCGTAGAAATTTTGAGCCTGTGTTCAGATCGGAATACCATTTGCTCTCTTTAACAAATCCGATCTTGACCTTTAAAAAAAAACTCTAGTCATTTTGGATTCAGATTCGAGAAATTATGTTTCCTTCCCTTCTGGGCACTGGTGCTCACAGAAATGTTGAGCCCGTGTTCGAATTGGAATACCATTTGCTCTCATTGACGAATCCAATCTTGACCTTTCAAAAAAAAAAAAAAAAGAGAATCCCATCTCATAGATGCAATCTCCAACATTTGTGCCTAGCAATATTGGTACTCCCTTTCGGGTCTACTATATTCGTGACCGGTACATTTGTAACTCCAACCTTATATTCGTCTTAACTCGAGCAAGCCCTGCTTCTCGATAAGTCAAATTTTGGTTTATAATTGCTTCTAGCAGTCACTGAAGTGCTCATTCTGGGCTCACCATACTTGCGATCAGAATAATTGTACCATTTATGACTTTTTGCCTTCTTCATGTCGCTTGGATCGGTCCATGACCTTCGAGCGACTTGAAAAGACAAAACCATAGTTTTTTCCCATTTATGATCATCATATTCTTGTGATTACTAATGGATGTGGTCTTGTTTCAGATTTTTTTTGAAACTAACAATGGCAGCTTATCTAACCATTACCTTCGATGAGAACAAACACCAACTTATGCTTCAACAGAAGCAAAACATGCACACTCATAAGAGCCCTATCAGTTGCCAAAACGTCACTTCTCTCCGTAACTCTCTGAACTCCGGGTTGACCTCGACTCCCTGGACTATCGTCTTTGGGATGCTGGGACCATTCCCACTTCCCAAAGAAGAAACTACGTTTGCCAAAAAGCAGAAGATCGCCTCTCAACGTGTCACTACCATGACACCAAAGGCGAGCACCAAGAAGCCCAAAGCCCGCGGCACCCCCGCGAAGCCTCAACCGACAAACAACCAGGTTTATCCCAAGACTTGGTCCCCAAAATGTTCGCCAAAACAAAGAAGGTCGCAAACATCCACTAAGCCAGCATACTTGGCCCCACTCAAGGAGAACCGACTTTACCCTCTTGCTTATATGAGAGAGGAGAGACCCATCTCCCACTTGATAACCAAGTCAACCCTGCATGAGCTGGCTTGTTCCTACAAGTCCAAAATCAAATCGTGTATCACAAGGCCTTTGCAAGCACCTGCCAAGGCCTACAATCCTTCAGTTCGTCCCTTTATCTCTACAGGGGCCGAACTCAAGAAGTTTAAAGCTTCGTTGCAACAGGCAAAGGACCGAGTCTGGATCTTGTCCATGCCTAGCTATAAAGAAGACAGGCTCGGCTGCTGCGCCCAAGGGAGAACATCCTTCATTATCAAAGCTCAGCTAGAGCTGATCGAAGCTCAAATTGCTCGTTGTGTACGCCGCCGCTCGTCGTATTGACAAAAGAAACTAGATAAGTAGAGGTCCCAGCATCCTACACTTCAAGTCTCTCACAAATGGGTCGAAAAAGAAAGACACGACCAAGTTACTACTATCCATATGGTTGGAAAAACAGGAAACGCCAAAAATCAGCAATCAAAATCCATGTCCGACGTTCGGTGACTGGTAGCGTCTCTAGGACACGAAGGCATTCAGAAGAATCCCCTGCTCCTTCAAGTCAAAGACAGAAGAGTGATCCTTGCTCAAGCTCTTCATAAAAAAGAATGAGCCCTAGCTTAGTCACCAGGATAATTTCTTCATTTGAATCCCAAGGGATGAATGACCTGGCTACAAATTCTGAGCCACCACCTCGCAATCCACCTCAAGATGATACGCTCACATGCATACAGCAGCTGGAACAAGGCCAGTAAAGGATTGAGACTCTGATGGAAAACCTTCTCCTCGCCTTTCAAAATCAGGCGAATAATGAACCTTCTCCGAATCTTTAAGATGATGAGGTAAATGGAGAGGATAATGAGTCACGTGCCCTTACCAAAAATGACGTGGATAGTATCCTCGACAAAGCAAAAGAAGATGATATACTCAAGGAACATGGGATCAAGCCACCATATCTCTTATGGATGGACTTGGTCCCGTTCCCCACAAAATTCAAGCATCCTACTCTCCAAACATATACGGGGAAAGGATAAGCCAGACAGCACATCATCCACTTCAAAATCTTGACGTGAGCTATCGCGGATCAAGATGCACTCAAGACTCGCCTCTTTGCAAGTACACTAAAAGGTACAGCCTTTGACTGGTACTCCACTTTGCTGGAGGACTCAATCCAAAATTGGGCCATGCTAGAGACACCCTTCCTGACTCACTTCAAAGGTGAGGATCATCTGGTTACTATGGCTCAGCTTTGTAGCCTAAAACAGGGGGAGAATGAGTCAACATACGACTTCATTCAAAAGTGGAAAGCAATGGTGTACAAATGCTCAGATGTACTGCCACAAGCGTCGTTAGTCGACACCTGCCGAAACAACATGAGAGCAAGAATCCACTCCATGATCATCGTCAACAAATCAAAAAACCTAGGAGAACTCCTAAAGGCTTCTATGGAGGCTGAAAGGGTGATCAAAGACCTCAACAGTCAGAAATCATCAAGGAAGGAACCAACTGCCATTGCAACCTCTAAACCAAAGGAAAAAAAGTCCTCAATGTGCAAACCAAGTCAGCTCCTCAGCCACCAAAGAAAGCTGAAAAGAAGCTGCAGGTAAGAGACCTGAACTCTCAGATGCCTTCAAAGAGCGAGTAGAAAAGAAATACCGTTCGAGGAAGATGTTGATGAAATCTTCGGGGCTCTCGTGGCAAATGGCAAGCTTACCTTGCCTGAACCCAAAAGACCGGGTGATGTTGGTAAAACCAACGATCCTCGGTATTGTCCATACCACCAGATGATCTCGCATCCTCTCAATCAATGCTTCGTTGTGAGAGAGAAGATAAACGAGATGTGGAAAAATAGAGTCATCACCTTTGACAAAAACTATGGGTCTGTCTCCGTCAATATGGTGTCATGTGGACAAACATCAAAATCACCAAAGAAGAAGATCACTACTTCCTTCAAGGTGATAAAAAGAATTCAAGTGTCCGAAGTGTTGGTTCCTTACCCGACACCAGACGGACAACCCATATGGGTACATCTTGATCTCTTGGAAGATGAAAACTGGGAGGTTATGAAAACAAAGCCGACAACTCAACAGCGAAGGCAGGCTAGGAAACATCTCCCCAAGCTCAAACGGCAAGAGAAGACCCAGCCAAAACAAGAAGTCCATGAAAAGGCAGAGACCTCCTCTACAGTTTTACTGGGGGCAACAGAAAAGTTCCTCCCAGAGACTTCAAAGGGGGGTAAGAAAGTTCACTCTCAGTGATTTCATGCCACCTCAATTCAAAAAAGAAACCACGCAGGGGCATCATACTCTTGCAATTCGGTAGTTGGATTCTTCATGAATGGATACGAGTCCGACGACACCGATGAGTGGGAGGAATCCCTTGAAACAGGAGAATACCTCTCCAATGAAGAATGGGTTCCTGAAACTCACCTTATGCCAGTAATCTGGTATAACCCCTTACAGCTACAAGGATCCTAGTCTGACGATGAAAAAGACCAAGAGGCTGTATAAGAAAATGCTGTTGACCCAGCACCCATCATTGCTCCAGTGGAACCCAACCCTGTTGAACCACAAAGAGCAGACAAAGAAGAAGATTTCGCTCCCATGCCTGGTCTTGAAGAATATGCAAGGATCTTACAGCGTCTTGCCCAAGAACAAGAGCAAGATCGCATCAACAAGCTTTTTCGCAATCCAGAGCCGGAAGTCCCTACAAACCACCAGGTACCTCCTCCCTTAACTCCAGAAAATGGGAAAAATTACTGGATCGATGATCCTCTTACATCCAAGGATGAGTCTGACTCCGAGCAGTCCATTCTGGCAACGTCTCCTATCAGAGTTGCCTGCAATGTGAAAATTCGGGATTATAGCCCTTCCAAAGCTTCGTCTAATGAGATCACTTACACTCCGACGACGCCTAGCACCATATCTTCTAGAGCTACCTCATCTCACGTGACTTTCACGGAGATGACACCCTCTTAGGTTTCTTCTCTTGAGACTGTGACTTCAAGACTCACACTCTTCCCGACTGATCATCATGAAGAAATCCCAATTATTGATGCTTGGGACGATGAATTAGTCAACAAAGAAGAAAACTTGCTGGATGTTATTTAGGACTTGTTCCCTAAAAATGCTCCGTGCAACACAATCACTGAGGATCGCAACTCTGCTGAAGACACATCCCCAGTAAATGAGAAACGACAGCCTCTTGATCTCGAAGAAAATTTTCCAAACGAAGACCTTTCTCAAGAAGCTCTCGAAGTTGGTAGAGGCATCCGCTTTGGCAGGGACTACCATAAAAATTACAACCAATCTTCTTTTACTTATGTAAATCCTTCGGGAAAAGATATTGTAATCGCCCGCAGTGGCAATAGTGATGAACATGCTGACCCCAAGGAGGCTTTCAAGTATGACTTGATCGAGCACTTCAAACACATACCTGCACGACTGCACATACTAGACTTGTTATGAATGTCTCCGTTCACTTGTGATAATCTCATTTCAGAATTACAAAAACTGAATGTGGATGTCGATAGACATGCCCCGCAAGTCCTCCAAATTGAAATGGACTATCGGGTCAAAAACTCAGAAACTTCCTCAAAGGGAGAAAAGAAGAAGACTGAGGGATCATGCATCGAATGCCTCTCGATCCAAAAAGCAGCCAGTGCAACCATCACCTTTACTAAGGAAGACCTCCTACTTGGAGAAACAAGGCACAACCGACCCCTGTACTTCACAGGGTACATCAAGGAAATGCCAATGCACATAGTTCAGATCGACCTAGGTTCTACACTCAACCTCATCTCCACTTCGGCTCTCGTAGAGTTGGGCATCCCAGCCAGTAAGCTAGCCACACATCTGTATCTATCTTTGGATACGATGGGAGAACTCAAAGGCCTATCGACAAAATCAGGTTCAAGTTGCAAATCAGTGACCTTATCTCTGAGGTCACTATGTATGCAATAAAAACCCCTTCATGCTACAGCATCCTTCTTGTACGCCCCTGGATACACGAGAATGGTGTTGTTCCTTTAACTTTACATCAGTGCATCAAGTTTGTTGGCGATGATGGCATGATACATTGAGTCTTTGCGGACAAAAAACCCTTCAAAGGTAAAGAAGTCCACTTTGGAGACTCCCAGATGTATGAAGGTGAAAAAAAAAGAGGAGAAAGAAATAACATCCTTTGCCGAAAATCTCTAGAAAGATAAAGGCAATGTTCCTCAACAATCACTGGAAGAAAACAAACCCTCTAGCAAATCTGAAGAGGGCAGTCAAACTTCCTTCATCATCTCCCTCAAACCTTCAAAGCCTTTGGTCATCTCAACTAAAGTGAAGAAGGCAAAGCAAAAGTCTGAGGGCAAATTTGTTGTCTCTTTTCGTATCTATCATGCAAGACACGGATTCAGATTCAGAGCCAGAAGATGACACATCGTCAAGCCAAGCTGACACTCAACAAGTTCGGCCTGCTCTTACTCCAATGGAGACACCTGCTGATGTAGAAGATCATACGTCTGATTCCTTCATTGTTCTGGCAACTTCAACAAAGGAAAAGCCGATCTTCTTCCATAAATCAGAAGATTCTTCATCAAACTCCATGCTCGAACCTTTCCAAAATGAAGGTATGCATTAAATATCTCTATATAGTCCCGTGGCACAAGCTATTATGAAGAAAATGGGCTATGATGCTCAAAACCCAGTCGGTTTGGGAGAAGGCCGCGATATTCTCATGCCATTAGGGCCCGCCTTGACCAAAAGTCAGCTGGAATGATTGGAGACTCTACGGCCTTGTACAAAAGTCTTCACACGGGTTAGGGTATGATCCCGACACTCCTCTGAGACAGTTGACACAAAGGCTTAAAAGTTGACTAGCCGACCAAGCCTCAACATCTCGTATCCATGAAGACATTGATCTCCCTGGATATCTCTTTGATGAGTCACCTAACAAAGATCCAGGAAGCTCATCCAATTTGTACGATTTCTCCGACGATGAAGAGGAATTGTCCGATGGCACATACATGTGGTCTTCCTACCTAGAAGAACCCTCGTCTCCAAAATTAGTGCCCTACTTTGACTCGGTTTCAATAGGCGATTAGGACTATCTCATAGCAAGCCTTGAGAAGATTACCGATTAAGAAGACCCATGGAAAGGAACAAAGCCTTGGTCTGAAAATGCCCTTAAAACCCCGAAGGTTTCGTCGAGTTGGAAGCCTCCGAAAATATTGTGGAGGAACCACCTTCGAACCTTCTAACAGAAGATCCGGTTCAAAATATAGACTTGGGAAGACCAAATAACCCACGTCCTGTATTCATAAGCAGGAATATAAAGGATGATGAGTTGCCTGGGTATATCGCTTTTCTTTGTGAATTCGTTGATAACTTTACATAGTCTTACGTTGAAATGCCTGATTTAGACCCCAAAGTAACAGTCCACAAGCTCAATCTTCAAGAAGACATCAAGCCTGTCAAGCAAGGCCAAAGAAGATTTCGTCTAGATGTGACGGAAAAAAATTGAACAAGAAGTTCAAAAACTTAAAAACGTTGGCTTCATCCGTGAGGAATAACATTCTGAATGGTTGGCCAACATTGTCTCTGTGACAAAGAAAAATGGGTAGATCAGGGTCTGTATTGACTATAGAGACCTAAATGACGCTTGACCTAAAGATGAATTCCCGCTCCTCATAATAGAGGTAATGATTGACAATACCTACGGATCTGAGCGAATGACATTCATGGACGGCTTCTCTGGCTACAATCAGATAAAGATACATCTAGAAGATGAAAAACACACTTCATTTTGGACTCCATTTTGCGTGTATTGTTACACTATCATGCCATTTGGTCTGCAAAATGCTGGTGCCACATATCAGAGGGATATAATGAAAATATTCCAAGATATGCAGCACAAGACGGTTGAATGTTACGTTGATGACCTTGCCGTCAAAAACAAAAGAAAAGAAGATCATCTCGAGGACCTTCGAGAAGTCTTCCTCCGGCTTCGCAAACACAAACTGCCGATGAATCCTATGAAGTGCTTCTTCGGCGTCTCGTCGGGTAAGTTCCTCGGATTCCTAGTTCGGAAAGTTGGAATAGAACTTGACCCCATCAAAGTCAAGGCTATTCTAGAAATGCCCTCTCCCAGAACCTTGAGAGAACTGAAAAGGCTCCAAGGGAGATTGGCATACATCAGATGGTTCATCTCCAATCTTTCAGGGAAGTGCCATCCATTCTCTCGGTTGATGAAAAAAGTGTAAACTTTGTCTGGGATGTTGACTGTGAAGCTGCACTTCTCCAACCTTTGGAAAACCATTCATCTTGTATACAAGAGCACTCGACCATTCTCCGGGCACTCAACTCGCACAAGAAAATGATGAAAGAAAAGAAGCTGCTCTATACTACCTCAGCCGCATGCTGGTTGGTGTAGAGCATCGCTAGTCTCCAGTCGAAAAGTAATGCCTTGCACTGATGTTCGCTGTACAAAAGCTACGTCACTACTTGTTTTCTAACATAGTCTACCTGGTTTCGAGGATCAACCTCTTGAAGGTCCTTGTTACAAAAGCAGGTTCTCTCAATACACGACTGGCAAAATGGTTCATCCTTCTGTCACAATTTGATATTAGGTATGTACCACAAAAACCAATCAAAGGCTAGGCTCTAGCAGTCTTTTTAGCAGAGCATCCGTTGCCTAAAGATTCTCTACTCAAAGATGATCTCCCAGACAAACCCGTCTACAACATGGAGACTTTCTCACAAAATGCCTCCTGGGACATGTACTTTGACGGTGCAACCAGGACAAATGAAAAAAGACGGCTGATCTCGAGAGTTGGCATCCTCTTTGTTAGCCCCGAAAAATACATGATTCCACACCCTTTCTCGCTACTGGAACCATGCACAAACAATGCAGCTGAATACCAAGCTCTGATCCTAGGATTGGAACTCGCCATCGAATCTGGCATCGCCATGTTGGAAGTCTTTGGAGACTCTCAATTGATCGTCAATAGATGAATCAGAAATTTGAAGTCAGGAAGCCTGATTTGCTGCCTTACTACAACAAGGCACAATCGCTTCTGCAAAAGTTTGATTCTATCACTTCACCCACATACGTAGAGGTGAAAACATCCGTGCAGATGCCCTGGCTGGACTTGCCGCATCTATGGCGATCCAGGAAGGAGAAAACATACAAATCACAGTGTGCGAGAGAAGGATCCTCCCTTCTCTTAACACACACTAAGCAATTGTTGAATGCCACCAAGTGGTTGGAAGTCAGATCTCTATCCTTCAACCTTCAATCGGCGACTGGAGGGATCCGTTTATCGATTACACTATGTTCGGAATCCTACCTGAAGTTCCAAAAGAACGGGCAAGCATTCAAAGGTGAGCCCCAAACTTTCATTTGGATATTCCTTCAAAAATCCTTTACAGGAAATCCTTCAACGGAGTACTTCTACGCTGCTTGTCACAATAAGAGGCTGAAGAAACACTCAAATAAGTTCATGCTGGTCTTTGTGGAGCCCATCAGGCTGGTCCCAAGCTCTACGATCAGATAAAAAGTTAGGTTATTCTTGGCCTACCATGGTAGCTGACGCAATGCAATTTGCTAAGTGCCGCCAACCATGTCAAGTTCACGGAGATTATGTTCACATGCCTCCAGAATGGCTGCATCCTACAACAATCTCATGGCCTTTCGAAGCCTGGGGTATGGACATCATAGTTAGGTCCTATTTCTCCCCCTTCAAGAGAAGGTCATCGCTTCATCTTTGCCGCTATGGATTATTTCTCCAAGTGGTCAGAAGCATTTGCGCTCAACGAAATGAAGACCTCATCAGTCTTTCATTTCCTGCGCACCAACATCGTTTGTCGTTTCGGCATACCTAAAATATTCGTCCATGATAACAGACCACAATTCCGGGATCATCAATTCTACAGGTTCTGCGACAAATACAAATTCCAAAGCTGTCTTTCGACTCCATACAATCCGACAGCAAACATATTAGCAGAAGCCTTCAACAAGACACTCTGCAAATATATTCAAGAAAATGGTCTCTAGTCATAAAAGAGACTGGAGCGACAAAATGTCTGAAGCTTTGTAGGCCTATCGAACCACCGTTCGTGGACCAACCCATAGCACACCATTCTCCTTAGTCTATGGATACGAAGCTGTCGTACACTTAAAAGTGCAAATTCCTTCTCTGAGGGTATCTCTATAAAATGACATGATTCAAGAAAGCAATGTCAAATTACGACTCCATGAGCTAGACAATCTCGACGAGAGACGGCTCGAAGCTCGACAAAGCATTGAACTTTACCAAGCACGCATGGCAGGATCTTTCGACAAGAAGGTCAGGCAACATGCTTACAGAAAGGGTGACTTGGTTCTTACGGTAAAAAGACCAATGGCCTTCGCTCACAAGCCCAAAGGTAAATTTGAACCAGAATGGGAGGGATCCTACGTCATCGACAAGGTTTTCTCCAATGGCGCATACGCTCTCCTAAACATGGAGGGTGACAGATGTATGCTGGCCATCAACGACAAATTCTTAAAACGGTACTACCTTTGAAGACTTACCCAACTGGGTAAGAGCAATGCCTGCATGGCCAAAGCCTATTCTCAGGTACTCACTCGTCAAATTTTTATATCAAATGTTGAAATTTCTAGAAATTCAAAAAATGCTTACTTTCATCGTTTCATTGTTGAAAAAAAAATTCCAAGTTTAGGAGCCTCTCCCAGACTTGACAAAAATTTTTGATCCTTGAACCCAAAATTCATGGTTTGAAACAAAGTCCGGATTCAGGGACTTCCACCCTTGTCCACCCTGCCTTTTACCGCCAAAATGGTTTTAGGTCAAAATTTACGACCCTCGTGTCTTTAAGCAAAGAACGGTTTTTCAAAAAATCGCGGGGAAATGACGCTTAGTCGATACTTGCACAACCCAAAAATCGTAAGAATGCGAACCATGTTCAACACTTCTAAAATCGCAGGGAAGCGACATTTCATCCATACTTGCAAAACCTAAAATCGTGGAGATGCAGCATTCCAGTTGATATCCACAACCCAAAAAAGTTTAAGAAAACTGCAAATTTCAAAAATCATGGGGAAACGATATCAAGTCAGTACCCGCAAAAAAATATTTTTGAAAAGCAAGGAAACGACATTCCATCGATACTTGCACCCAAATCTGCGAGAATGCGACATTCCATTGATACTCGCAACCGAATGAGCAAGGATTCGACATTCCATCAATGCTTGCAAGACCATTCAGCAGGGAGGCGACATTTAGTCGATACTTGCATTTTTTAAAACCAAAAAGCTGGCTCTCATGCCAAAATCAGCTATAGATGCCACCAAAACTTGGCTCTCATGCAAAAACCGGCTATAAATGCCATAAAAAATGGCTCTCATGCCACAAACCGGCTATCAATGCTACAAAACAAAACCTGGCATTCACGCCAACAAATCAAAACTTGGCTTTCAAAAAAAAAAAAAAACCGGCAATCAATGCCACAAAATCGGCTATCAATGCCACAAAACCCGACTAGCCACAAAATCGGATATCAATGCCACAAACCGGCTATCAATGCCACAAAATCGGCTCTCATGCCACAAACAAACCTTGGCCTTTGCACCAAAAGTAAAATTTTGGCTCTCATGCCATAAACCCAAATTTGGCTCTCATGCCACAACCAAAATCGGGCTCCCATACCAAAACAATCATTTGACAAAAGATTTTCACAAAATGACGAACTTTTGATCAAAATTTTAAAACAAACATTCCCATTTAGCAATTGCTTTCATCACAAAAAATATTTAAAAGAAAGTAGGGAATACAAAAAAAAAAGTGTTCACAAGCACTACAAAAAAAAAGTACCGAAAAAAATACATGTGGTACCAAAAAAAAAAGAATAAGAGCTTCTGTTACAAAAAAATGAGAAACCAAGAGCTCAGCCAAAAATGGCCTCCAACCAAAGTTTCGGCTCCTCGAGTAGACTTTTGGCCTCAGCCATCAGAGTTTTCAAAGCATGCTTATTTAGGAACTTGCCATGAGATGCTGGAGAATGCTTTAACCTTTCTTCGACACCGGGAAGCTTATCCCAAGCAGTTCGCCATTGTTTGTTCTCTTGAGTCCTCTTTTTGAGAACTCGATCGGCATCTGCAACCTGGCGAATCAGAGCTCTCTCCTTGTCCCGAGCCTCTGTTATAGCAGCCCACTTGGTCGCGACTTGCGCCTCCAAATGCTCAAGACATTTCCTAGCCTCGATCGGCAACCTCCCTATCAAGGATGGTAATGTCGTGCCTCAACCCGATGATGGCTAACTCTTCTAAGTTCCTCTCCCGGATGAATTGCTTCCTGCTCTGTGTAGTCTCATCCATGTCAGACTGAGCCATATTAATAGGATCCAGGAACATCTCCTTGAAGAAGTCACCATCAAGGAAACCCATGGTCTCAAACCACTTATCGCCCAGTGTAATGATCCTATCAATGATCGCCATGGCACCTGTGACATCCAGACCAGCCTCTTCAGCATCACCGAGAATATCCTGCACATGCTGGATCATGCCAAATCCAGCATCCAAGTGTCCAGAAATGAGAGTCTCAATCCAAGAGCTCAAAATCCTCGCCAGTACCTTCTTCGCAAATGGAAGAGATGGCCCAGATGAAGACTCGCCCCGCTCCATCGGTCGGCTGCTCATGTCATGCCCCATTGAAAGAGTAACAAAAGACCTATTTTCAATTGGAGCCACAGGGGAAGGAATCTCATCACGAGGTCTTGCCCCTGCCGTGTCAGAACTGGTTGTAGAAGTCCCTACCTCCGGATCAACCTCTGGCACCCCTCACTCTGGTTCTGAAGAAAACGATGAAATCTCTTCTGTCACTTCATAACCTGACTATGAAATGCAAAAAGGTATGAGTACGATCCTGTTAAAAAATCATTATCAGAGTTATCATTATAAAGTACCTTCTTCGATGACTGGTGGAATACTCTCTTCCTCCATGAACTCATCGGAAGCATCGTCAACATTTATGTCCATTGATGGTTCAATGTCATCGGAATCCTGTGGCAAGTCAGCTGACAAGAAAAATGTTAGCAAACCAAGTCACACACACAAAAAAAAAAGAAACCAAAAAAAGTTATACCATTTGGAGATTCTGGAATTACTCCAGAGTTCCTCGGTTATTCTTCAGGAGCCGTAACCAGATTCGTCACCGCCTCATCAGTCGGAACCTCGGGCATCACCAAGTCTTCATCCTCTGCTAAAAAAAGAGAGGAGGAGAAAAGTTAAATTAGAACATGAAAAGTTCTATAAAAGAAACGAAAAGAGGAAGAGGAAGAATCATACCTTCAATGACGGTCTCTTTTTCTCTGCTCCTCTTTTCCAGAGGCTCGTCAGCATTCCCTGGCACCTCCTCATTGATAGTAAGAGGGACTTCCACGTCAGGAGAGTCTTCATCCCATCCCTTGCGATGCTGACTCCTCTTCCTCTTGCTTTTCTGGGTTGGTATTCTAGAAGAACATGCCCCGCTGTCAGAGTCAGGTTTCCCACTTGACTCACTGGACGGTCTACTCTTGCCAATAGACTGCACGGAAGCTTGCTTTTGTGCTGCTTGCATCCAAGCATCAAGCTCAGCTTCCTCCTCCTCAGACTGCTCCTCAAGGACGCTGTTGTTGACACCAAAAATGTCACTTTGCTTCTTCAAGAGCCAGAAAACTACATGAAGTCGCAACCTGCCATAAATAGGCAATGCTACTTCCAAAAAATCAAATCTTGTAAGAATCAAACAAAAACTGCAAGATCCTTCAAGACAGCCAAAAGAGGAGTACACAAGAAGTTTCGGGCCATTTCAAAATCATTTGGCCTAACTTCGCTTCTCCGACAGCTGAAAAGGAGCTCCCAGCGGCGAAAGCATCAGAGACACCAAGTCTTTGATCAGAGCCGATGGATGGTCTCAAAATACATCCAAAAGGCTCCACGTCAAGTTCCGAGTAAAACCGACAACGTTTGACCCTACATCAACCCTCGAACAGCTAAATCAAGCCTCTCGGCGGCAAGAACTACCGAGGCCTTCACTCATCAGATAGAGCACATGGACGGCTTCAAAATGCTTACAAAGGGCTACACGTCAAATTTCAGGTCATTTCGACAACATTTGACCATACTTTGACGCTAGGAAGCCAAATCAGGCCTCTCGGTGACGAAGCTCCCTGGGACCATGGTTTCCAAGACAGAGCCTATGGATCATCTTAAAATACGCCAATAGGTTCACTGTCAAATCTCAAGTCAATCGGACATCGGTTGACCGCACATCAAGCCGTGACGTCTTCATCGCGATAAAAATAAGTCTACTAGTGACAGGACCCCAAATGGCTTCAAAACTCAAACAAAAGCCTATGGTTGGTCTTATTTATTGCTCAGCAGGCTTCACCCCAAATTTCAGGTCGTTCCAACATCGTTTGGCCCAGTTTTAGCTTCTGACGGAAAATCGGCAGCTCTGCGCGACAAAGTCTTCGGCTTTCTCAGAAAATTGGAAACTTTGCAAAATAAAATGCAAGGATTCTCATCAGGTTTTCTACAGGGAAATCAGGCCAATAAATGATAAAAAATGTCAAGGAAAAATACAGAAGAAAAAAGAATAAAAAAATAGCAAAAACGGACATAAAACGAGATAAAAAGGGGGAAAAACCCCAGGGTCGCTGGCGACCTTGGGGGCCCGGGATCACCGGGAGGGCCCCGGGAACCCCGTTTTTCGCCGTTTCTTCGCGATTCGAAGCGTCCAACTCCTCTGATTTTCCAAAATTCATACTTTTGAGACACCAAATCCTTTGACATCCGTCAAAAACACGGGTCAATCATCAAGAGTATCAAAATCAACATTGATCGCCAACCGGTCAACCAAAAAAAAAGTGTGCTTTCTACCCGACCGATCGAGAAATCGACAGGACAGATGGCACCGACCCACTGTTGGCAAACGATACCTGAAGTTACATGGTCATCCAATGTCAATCTACATGAAGATCCATCGATGATCATCGCCAGAAGAACCCCAAAAGACGCGGCACGGCCCGCGACTCTTTAACTGCTCGGCGACCACTTAATGCGATTAATTGACTAGCTTTATTACAGTCATTAATCCATTTCTTTGGATGGCTCAATCAGAAGCAAGCATCCGGGAGTTACAAGTCAAGAGATTCATGGCATTTAACCCATGAAACTCCTCCCATCATGGCGATTAAAGGCAATTAAATGCCCTCAATCTCTTCCAGCCAATCAGAAGCCAAGAAAAAGGAGTCACAAAGTAAAGGAATTAAATCCTATAACTCCTCCCATTATGCGGCTTAACTCTCCTAAATGGCTACCAAGAGCCTATAAATAGGAGAGCACTCCAAAGGAATCCCAAATCAGAAAAAAGCACAGAAATTCAGAGAAAGAAAGAGAGAAAACTCTGCGGAAGTTCTACACCGACCACTGCTACAAGGTGACAAAAGTCCCTTGGGGGGTACCACCCCAAGGTCCTTGCCTTCTCCTTCTGCCTCCAAATGGCTTAGACGTGGCTTTTCAGCCCATCTGCTTGGTTTTTTATTGGACATAGGACCTCCTTTTGGTCTTTGTCCTCTAAAAACCTGAGGTTATAGCCAAGCCAAGCAAATCAATAGCATCCTCTGTTCTCATCTGCATGGATGATGGCGAAGTCCACAAATGGCTTGCGACCGTCAATCTGAACGGGTCTCCCACAATCTCCTGAGAAGTTAGATCCTCCTTTTCTTGCTTTTCATTGTAGTTTGTATTTTTTCAAAAGAGACAAAAATCACAACTCTTGTCTTTCATTATTGATAAGGATTGTAAATCGGCTATAAACGCCAAAATCAGCTATAAACGCCAAAATCGGCTATAAATGCCAAAAAAATCGCCTTTCATGGCAAATCAAGAAAAAAATGTCTCTTTTCTTAAATATATGTGCAATGGAAAACTTGAAAGAAGTTGATTTCCATTTTACTTGCGAAGGTTGATCTCCGGATCACCACTTGCAATTCCAAGTAAAATAGAAAATCTGGCACACCCACACAAAAGAAATGTTGATGCACGTCTCTGCCCCCCGGTTACGAAAGGGTCGGACCCAAACGGACTCCCACGTCCGCCGACCTCGGTAGAACCAAGCAGAATGCGCTGGTCCATCAAGCTGGCACACCTGGTGGGACCCGTTCATTTGAGAACACGATGCTAGAAATGAAATATTTGCATATCATATCTATTGCTCTATGCTTATAGTTCTTTTCTTGATTCCTTGGCTACTTTCTAATTGGTGGCCTATGTTGGATTCCGCATCTAAAAAAATGAGATGAGATTTTTTAGAAATTTCTAATTCTTTGAATTTATTTCCACTCTTTCTCTTTTAAAAAAAATCGGATTTTTGGATTCAAATTTGAGAAACCTTTATCCTTTCCTATCGTTCATTGTGCTTGCAGAAATGTTGAGCATGTTCGACTAAGGTTTTGGGCCATCGTTTCTCTTCGATGAGTTCATTAGAAAAAAAAGAAAACAACAAAAAAATAAAAAAAATCAGATTTTTCATTTTGGATTCAAAATTGAGAAACCTTGATCCTTTCCTATCGTTCATCGTGCTTGCAGAAATGTTGAGCCTGTTCGACTAAGGTTTTGGGCCATCGTTTCTCTTCGATGAGTTTATTAAAAATCTAAAAAAAAAATCAGATTTTTAATTTTGGATTCAAAATTGAGAAACCTTGATCCTTTCCTATCGTTCATCGTGCTTGCAGAAATGTTGAGCCTGTTCGACTAAGGTTTTGGGCCATCGTTTCTCTTCAATGAGTTCATTAAAAATCTAAAAAAAATAAAATAAAAATAAAATAAAAAATCAGATTTTTCAGTTTGGATTCAAAATTGAGAAACCTTGATCCTTTCCTATCGTTCATCGTGCTTGCAGAAATGTTGAGCCTGTTCGACTAAGGTTTTGGGCCATCGTTTCTCTTCGATGAGTTCATTAAAGATCTAAAAAAATAAAAATAAAAAATAAATAAATAAATAAAAAACAAAAAGAGACAGACCACTAAGGTTAAACCAACTGCGTTCTTTGATCACGGTTGATTCAAGCCTTGTCCAGAGTGTGGAGACAGCTTGACTGTTCTAGGCAAGGGTCCTCCAAACGGGTTCATTAAGTAATCCTACCCTTACCTGGGGGCAATTCTATCAATCAAGATTTCATAAGACCAGGTTAGGAGGCCTATGTGTACTCTCTCGTCTTTTAAATAAAATTTTTTGGAAATAAAATTTTTAAAAAATAAAAATTTTAAAATAAAAAATAAAAAATAGAAAATAAAAAAAATCTTTTAAAATAAATAAAAATAAAAAAATATTTTTTTTAAAAAAAATCTTCAAAAAGAAAATCTTCAAAAAAAAAACTTCCGTCATTTTGGGTTTAGATTGGAGAAATCTTGGTCTTCTCTTTTCTGAGCACTGGCGCTCACGGAAATCGCTAAGCCCCTGTTAAGATTGGAGTGCCTTTTGCTTTCTTTGATGAACCTGATATTGACCTTTCAAAAAAAGAAACCTCGTCATTTTTGGATTCAGATCCGAGAAATTATGGTTCATTTCCTTCTGAATACTAGCGCTCGCGGAAATCGCTGAGACCGTATTTGGATCGGAATACCATCTGCTCTCTTTGATGAATCCAATCTTGACCTTTTAAAACAGAGAATCTCATCTCATAGATGCGGTCTCAAAACATTTGTGTCTAGCAGTACTAGTACGCCCTTTCAGGGTCTACTATATTTGCGACCGGCACATTTGTAACTCCAACTTTATATTCTTCTTACCTCGAGCAAGCTCTGCTTCTCGATAAGTCGAACTTAAGTTCACAATTGCTTCTAGCAGTCACTGGGATGCTCATTCTGGGCTTACCATACCTGCGATCAGAACAATTGTACACTCTATGGCTTTCTGCCTTCTTCATATTGCTTGGGTCATCTCCCTCGAGCAATTTGAAAAGACAAAACCATAGAACTTCCCATTTATGATCATTATATTCTTGTGATTACTAATGGATGTGGTCTTGTTTCAGAAACTTTTTGAAAACTAACAATGGCAGCTTCACTAACCATTACCTTCGACGAGAACAAGCACCAATTTATGCTTCAACAGAAGCAAACCACACACACCTACAAGCGCCCCCATCAGCTGCCGAAGCGTCAACTCACCTCGGTAACTCTCTGAACTCCGGGTCGACCTCGACTCCCCGGACTATCGTCTTTGGGACGGCGGGACCTTCCCACTTCCTGAGGAACAAACTGCTCCTTCCAAGAAGCAGAAACTCGCCTCTCAACGTGTCACTACCGTGACACCAAAGGCGAGCACCAGAAGGCCCGAAGCCCGTGGCAGCCCCACGAAGCCTCGACCAGCAAATGACCAGGTCTATCCCAAGACTTGGTCTCCAAGACCTTCACCAAAATAAAGAAGGTCCTAAACATCCACCAAGCCAGCATTCCTGGCCCCACTCAAGGAGAACCAGTTCTACCCTTTTGCTTACATGAAAGAGGAGAGACCCATCTCCAACCTAACTCCCAAGTCAACCCAGCATGAACCGGCTTGTTCCTACAAGCCCAAGATCAAGTCATGCATCACAAGGCCTTTGCAAGCACCTGCCAAGGCCTACAAACCTGCAGTTTGACCCTTCATCTCTACAGGGGCCGAACTCCAAAAATTCAAAGCTTTGCTGCAACAGGCAAAGGACCGGATTCGCATCCTGTCCTTGCCCAGCTACAAAGAAGACAAGCTCGGCTGCTACGCCCGAGGGAGCACATCCTTCATCGTTAAAGCCCAGCCAGAGCTGACCGAAGCTCAAATTGCTCGTCACATACGCCGCCGCGCGTCGTATCGACAAAAGAGACTAGAGAAGCAAAGGACCCAGCCTCCTACACTTCAAGTCTCTCCCAAATGGGTCGAAAAAGAAAGACCCAACCAAGTTGCTGCTGTCCATATGGTTGGAAAAACCAGAAGACACCAAAATTCAGCATCCAAAATCCATGTCCGACGTCCGATGACCCGCAGCGTGACGCAGCGTCTCCAGGACAAGAAGACATTCAGAAGAATCCCCTGCTCCTTCAAGCAAAGGACGGCAGAGTGATCCTTCCTCAAGCTTTTCTTCAAAAAGAATGAGCCCCAGCTCAGTCGCCAGGACAGTTTCCTCGTTCGAATCCCGAAGGATGAACGTCTTGGCTACAAATTCTGAGCCACCACCCTGCAATCCACCTCAAGATGATGCGATCACCCGTATCTAGCAGTTGGAACAAGGCCTACAGAGGATTGAAACTCTGATGGAAAACCTTCTCCTCGCCTTCCAAAATCAGGCGAACAATGAACCTCCTCCGAATCATCAAGACGATGAGGTAAATGGAGAAGAAAATGAGTCACGCGCCCTTACCAAAAAGGACGTAGATAGTATCCTCGCCAAAGCAAAAGAAGAGGATATACTCAAGGAGCATGGGATCAAGCCACCATATACCTTATGGATGGACTCTTCCGTTCCCCACAAAATTCAAACATCCTACTCTCCAAACATATATGGGGAAAGGATCAGCCAGATAGCACGCCATCCACTTCAAGATCCTGACGGGAGCTATCGCGGAGTAAGATGCACTCAAGATCCGCCTCTTTGCAAGTACCCTAAAAGGTACGGCCTTCGATTGGTACTCCACTCCGCCGGAGGACTCCATCCAAAATTGGGCCATGCTAGAGACACGCTTCCTGACTCACTTCAAAGGTGAGGATCATCCCGCCACTATGGCTCAGCTGTGCAGCCTAAAACAGGGGTCAACATATGACTTCATTCATAAGTGGAAAGCAATGGCGTACAAATGCTCTGATGTATTGCTACAAGCGTCGCTAGTCGACATCTGCCGAAACAACATGAGAGCTAGAATCCTCTCCATGATCATCGGCAACAAATCAAAGAACCTGGGAGAACTCCTAGAAGCTTCCATGGAAGCTGAAATGGCGATTAAAGACCTTAACAGTTAGAAATCATCAAGAAAAGAGCCAACCGCCATTGCAACCTCTAAACCAAAGAAGAAAGAGGTCCTCAATGTGCAGACCAAGTCAGCTCCTCAGCCACCAAAGAAAGCTGAAAACAAAGCTGCTAGTAAGATACCTGACTGAACTCTCTGATGCCTTCAAAGAACGAGTAGAGAAGAAATACCCGTTTGATGAAGATGTTGATGAAATCTTCGGGGCTCTTGTGGCAAATGGCAAGCTCACCTTGCTTGAACCAAAAAGACCGGGTGATGTTGGCAAAACCAACGATCTTCAGTACTGTCCATTCCATCAAATGATCTCGCATCCTCTCAATCAATGCTTCATTGTGAGGGAGAAAATAAATGAGATGTGGAAAAACGGAGTCATCACCTTTGACAAAAACTATGGGTCTACCTCCGTCAACATGGTGACATGTGGACAAACATCAAAATCACCGAAGAAGAAGATCACTACTTCCTTCAAGGTGATAAACTCAATCAAGCGTCTGAGGAACTGGTTCCTTACCCGACACCAGACGGACAACCCATATGGGTACATCCCGATCTCCTGGAAGATGAAAATTGGGAGGTCGTGAAAACAAAGCCTACAGCTCAATAGCAAAGGCAGCTAGGAAATATCTCCTCAAGCTTAAAAGGCAAGAGAAGACCCAGCCAAAACAAGAAGTCAAAGAAAAGGCAGAGGCTTCCTCTACCGCTTCACTGGAGGCAACAAAAACATCCCTTCCAGAGACTTCAAAGGGGGTAAGAAAATTCACTCTCAGTGATTTTATGCCACCTCAATTCAAAGAAGCCACGCAGGAGGTATTATACTCTTGTAATTCGGTAGTTGGATTCTCCATTGATGGATACGAGTCCAGTGACACCGATGATGGATTCCAATCCAATTACACAAACGAGTGGGAGGAGTCCCTTGAAACAGGAGAATACCTCTCCGATGAAGAATGGGTTCCTGAGAATCATCTTATGCCAGTAATCTGGTATAACCCCCTACAACCACAAGGATCCTGGTCTGATGACGAAGAAGACCAAGAGGCTGTACAAGAAAATGCTGTTGAACTAGCACCCCTCGTTGCTCCAGTGGAAATCAACAATGTTGAGCCACAAAGAGCTGATGAAGAAGAAGATTTGGCTCCCATGCCTGATCTTGAAGAATATGTAAGTATCTTGCAGCGTCTCGCTCCAGAACAAGAGCAAGACCGCATCAACGAGCTTCCTCGTAATCTAGAGCCTGAAGTCCATGAAGACCATCAGGTACATCCTCCCTTAACTCCTGAAAATGGAGAAAATTGCTGGATAGACGATCCTCTTACATCCGAGGATGAGTCTGACTCCGATCAAACAACGTCTCCTGTCAGAGCTTCCCATAATGTGATAATTCGGGATTATAGCTCTTCCGAAGCATCATCTGATGAGATCACTTACACTCCGGCGACGCCTAACAATGTATCTTCTGGAGCCACCTCATATCACGTGACTTTCACTGAAATGACACCCTCTCAGGTTTCTTCTCCTGAGATTATGACTTCAAAGTTCACACCCTTCCTGACTGAAGAATTCCCAGCTATTGATGTTTGGGACGATGAATTGGTCAACGAAGAAGAAAGGTTGCTGGATGCTGTTCAGGACTTGTTCCCGAAAAATGCTCCGTGCAACACAATCACTGAGGATGGCAACTCTGCTGCTGATACATCCTCAGTAAATGAAAAACGACAGCCTCTTGATCCTGAAGACAATCTTCCAAACGAAGACCCTTCTTAAGAAGCTCTCGAAGTTGGTAGAGGCACCCGCTCTGGCCGAGACTACCACAAAAATTACAACCAATCTTCCTTTACATATGTAAATCCTTCGGAAAAAGATGTTGTATGCGCCCCTAGTGGCAACAATGATGAACATGCAGATCCTAAGGAGGCTTTCAAGTATGACTTGATTGAACACTTCAAGCACATACCTGCACGTCTGCACATCCTAGATTTGTTGCGAATGTCTCCGCACACTCGTGATAATCTCATTTCAAAATTACAAAAGCTGAATGAGGATGTCGACAAACATGCCCCGCAAGTCCTCCAAAATTGAAATGGGGTACCGGGTCAAAAACTCAGAAACTTCCTCAAAGGAAGAAACGAAGAAAATTGAGGATCATGCATTGAATGCCTCTCGGTTAAAAAAGCAGCCAGTGCAACCATCGCCTTCACAAAAGGATGATCTCCTACTTGGCGAAACAAGGCATAACCGACCCCTGTACTTCACAGGGTACATCAAGGAAATGCCTATGCACAGAGTTCAGATCGACCCAGGTTCTGCACTCAACCTCATCTATACATCGGCTCTCGAAGAGTTGGGCATCCCACCCAGCAAGCTGAGCCACACATCTGTATCTATCTTTGGATACGATGGGAGTACTCAAAGGCCTATCGGCAAAATCAGGTTCAAGTTGCAGATTGGTGATCTTATCTCTGAGGTCACAGTGTATGCAATAAAAACCCCTTCATGCTACAACATCCTTCTCGGACGCCCTTGGATCCACGAGAATGGTGTTGTCCCTTCAACTTTACATCAATGCATCAAGTTCGTTGGCGACGACGGCATGATACATTGAGTCTTTGCGGACAGAAAACCCTTCAAAGGTAAAGAAGTCCACTTTGCAAACTCACAAATGTATGAAGGTGAAAAAGAAGAAGAGGAGAACCACACAGCCCCCTTTGCCGAAAATCTCCAGAAAGATAAAGGCAAGGCTCCTCAACAATCACCGGAAGAAAACAAACCATCCGGTAAATCCGAAGAGAGCATTCAAACTCCCTTCATCATCTCCCTCAAACCTTCAAAGCCTTTGGTCATAACAACTAAAGTGAAGAAGGCAAAGCAAAAGCCTGGGGGCAAATTTGTTGTCTCTTTTGCGTCTATCATGCAAGTCATGGATTCGGATTCAGAGCCAGAAGACGACACATCGTCAAGCCAAGCTGACACTCAGCAAGTTTAGCCTACTCTCACTCCAATGGAGATAACTTCTGACATAGAAGATCCTATGTCAGCTTCCTTCGTTGTTCCAGCAACTTCAGCAAAGGAAAAGCCGATCTTCTTCCATAGATCGGATGCTTCTTCATCAAACTCCATGCTTGAACCTTTCCAAAATGAAGGTATGCCTCAACTATCCTTATATAGTTCTGTGGCACAAGCTATTATGAAAAAAATGGGCTATGACGCTCAAAACCAAGTCGGTTTGGGAGAAGGACGCGGTATTCTCACGCCATTGGGGCCCCTCTTGACCAAAAGCCAGCTGGAAGATTGGAGACTCTACGGTTATGTAGAGAAGTCTTCACACGGGCTAGGGTACGATCCCGACACTCCTCTGAGATAGTTGACACAAAGGCTTAAAAGTCAATATACTGACCAAGCCTCAACATCTCAAGTCCATGAAGACATCGATCTCCCTGGATATCTCTTTGATGAGTCACCTGACAAAGATCCAGGAAGCTCATCCAATTGGCACGATTTCTCTGAGAATGAAGAGGAGTTGTCCGATGGCACAGACATGTGGTCTTCTGACCCAGAAGAACCCTCATCTCCAAAAGAAGTAGCCTACTTCGACCCGGTTTCAACAGGCGATTGGGATCATCTCATAGCAAGCCTTGGGAAAATTGCCGATCACGAAGACCCGTGGAAAGGAACAAAACCTTGGTCTGGAAATGCCCTTGAAACCCCAGAAGGTTTCGTTGAGCTGGAAGCCTCCGAAAATATTGTGGAGGAACTACCTTCGAACCTTCCAACAGAAGATCCTGTTCAAAAGATAGACTTGGGAACACCAGATAACCCACGTCCTGTATTCATAAGCAAGAATATAAAGGATGATGAGTTACCCGAGTATATCGCCTTTGTTCGTGAGTTCGTTGATTGCTTTGCATGGTCTGACGCTGAAATGCCTGGCTTAGACCCCAAAATAGCGGTCCATAAACTCAATCTTCAAGAAGACATCAAGCCTGTCAAGCAAGGCCAAAGAAGATTTCGTCCAGATGTGATGGATAAAACTGAACAAGAAGTTCAAAAACTCAAAAGCGTCGGCTTCATCCGTGAGGAACAACATCCTGAATGGTTGGCCAACATTATCCTCGTGCAAAGAAAAACGGGCAGATCAGGGTCTGTATTGACTATAGAGACCTGAATGGCGCATGCCCTAAAGATGAATTTCCGCTCCCCATACCAGAGGTAATGATTGATAATACCTGTAGATTCGAGCGAATGACATTCATGGATGGTTTCTCTGGCTACAATCAGATAAAGATGCATCCTAAGGATGAAAAAGATAAGTCCTTTCGGACCCCATTTGGCGTGTATTGCTACACTGTCATGCCATTTGGTCTGAAAAATGCTGGTACCACATATCAGAAGGCTATGATGAAGATATTCCAAGACATGCAGCACAAAACGGTCGAGTGTTACGTTGATGACCTCGCCGTCAAAAACAAAAGAAAAGAAGATCATCTCGAAAACCTTCGAGAAGTCTTCCTCCGGCTTCTCAAACACAAACTGCGAATGAATCCTCTGAAATGCTTCTTCGGCGTCTCGTCGGGCAAGTTCCTCAGATTCTTAGTTCGGAAAGCTGGAATAGAGCTTGACCCCATAAAAGTCAACGCCATTCTTGAAATGCCCTCTCCAAGAACCTTGAGAGAACTCAAAGGGCTTCAAGGGAGATTGGCCTACATCAGACGGTTCATCTCCAGTCTTTCGGGGAAATGCCGTCCATTCTCCTGGTTGATGAAAAAAGGTGTAAACTTTGTCTGGGATGATGACTGTGAAGCTGCTTTCCAAGATATCAAGTCATACTTGATAAAACCTCCAGTGTTAGCTGCTCCTACCACTGGAAAACCATTCATCTTGTACACAAGAGCCCTTGATCACTCTTTGGGAGCTCTGCTTGCACAAGAAATTGATGAAAGAAAAGAAGCTGCTATATATTACCTCAGGCGCATGCTAGTAGGTGCAGAGCATTGCTACTCTCCAGTCGAAAAAGAATGTCTTGCAGTGATGTTCGCCGTACAAAAGCTGCGTCACTACTTAATTTCTTTCCGACATAGTCTACCTGGTCTCGAGGGTCAACCTCTTGAAGGTCCTTGTCATAAAAGCAGGCTCTCTCAATGCCCGACTGGCAATATGGTCCATCCTTCTGTCACAATTTGATATTAGGTATGTACCACAAAAGGCAATCAAAGGGCAAGCTCTAGCGGACTTCCACGCAGAGCATCCATTGCCTAAAGATTCTCCACTCAGAGATGATCTCCCAGACGAACCAGTCTACAATGTGGAGACTTTCTCACAAAATGCTTCCTGGGACATGTACTTTGACGGTGCAACCAGGACAAATGAAAAAAGACAGCTGATCTCGGGAGTTGGCATCCTCTTTGTTAGCCCCGATAAATACATGATTCCACACGCTTTCTCGCTACTGGAACCATGCACAAACAATGCAGCTGAATATCAAGCTCTGATCCTAGGATTGGAACTCGCCATCGAATCCGGTATCACCATGCTGGAAGTCTTTGGAGACTCTCAACTGATCGTCAACCAGATGAATCAGAAATTTGAAGCCAGAAAGCCAGATTTGCTGCCTTACTACAACAAGGCACAATCGCTTCTGCAAAAGTTTGACATCCATCACATCACCCACATTCGTAGAGGTGAAAACATACGTGCAGATGCCCTGGCTAGACTTGCCGCATCTATGGCAATCCCAGAAGAGGAAAACATGTAAATCACAGTCTGTGAAAGAAGAATCCTTCCTCCTGTTAACACACATCAAGCAGTTGCTAAATGCCACCGAGTGGTTGGATGTCGGATTTCAATCCTTCAAACTTCAATCGGCGACTGGAGGGATCCGTTCATTGATTACATTATGTTCGGAATCCTACCTGAAGATCCAAAAGAACGGGTAAGCATCCAAAGGCGAACCCCAAGCTTTCATTTGGATATTCCTTCAAAAATCCTTTACAGGAAGTCCTTCAACGAAGTACTTCTACGCTGCTTGTCACAACAAGAGGCCGAAGAAACACTTAAAGAAGTTCATGCTGGTCTTTTCGGAGCTCATCAGGCTGGTCCCAAGCTCTATGATCAGATAAAAAGGTTAGGTTATTACTGGCCTACCATGGTAGCTGACGCAATGAAATTTGCTAAGCGCTGCAAACAATGCCAAGTTCATGGAGATTACATTCACATGCCTCCAGAATGGCTACATCCTACAGCGATTTCATGGCCTTTCGAAGCCTGGGGTATGGACATCATAGGTCCTATTTCTCCCCTTTCAAGCAAAGGTCATCGCTTTATCTTCGCCGCTACGGATTATTTCTCCAAGTGGTCAGAAGCATTTGCGTTCAACGAAATGAAGACCTCATCAGTCCTTCAGTTCCTGCGCACCAACATCATTTGTCGTTTCGGCATACCCAAAAGTTTCGTCCATGATAACGAACCACAATTCCGGGATCCTCGATTCTACAGGTTCTGCGACAAATACAAAATCCAAAGCTTTCCTTCGACTCCATACAATCCGGCAGCAAACGGATTAGCAGAAGCTTTCAACAAGACACTCTGCAAAATCCTCAAGAAGATGGTCTCTAGTCAAAAAAGAGATTGGAGCGACAAAATGTCTGAAGCTTTATGGGCCTATCGAACCACCGTTCGAGGACCAACCCATCGCACACCATTCTCCTTGGTCTATGGATGC
Organism: Litsea cubeba; assembly: GCA_012931725.1. Taxonomy (NCBI): domain Eukaryota; kingdom Viridiplantae; phylum Streptophyta; class Magnoliopsida; order Laurales; family Lauraceae; genus Litsea; species Litsea cubeba. Next base: position 63,009,645 of record CM022952.1, on the reverse strand, counting down.
GAAGCTGTCGTGCCCTTGGAAGTACAAATTCCTTCCTTGAGGGTATCCTTGCAAAAATGACATGACTCAAGAAAGCAATGTCAAATTGCGGCTCCATAAGCTGGACAATCTCGATGAGAGACGGCTCGAAGCTCAACAAAGCATTGAACTTTACCAAGCACGCATGGCCGGATCTTTCGATAAAAAGGTCAGGCAACGCGCCTACAAAAAGGGTGACTTGGTTCTTGCGGTAAAAAGACCAATGGTCTTCGCTCACAAGTCGAAAGGAAAATTTGAGCCAAAATGGGAGGGACCCTACGTCATCGACAAGGTTTTCTCCAACGGCGCATACGCACTCCTAAACATGGAAGGTGACAGATGGATGCTGCCCATCAACAGCAAGTTCTTAAAGCGGTACTACCCTTGAAGACTTACCCAACTGGATAAGAGCAATGCCTGTACGGCCAAAATCGGTTTCCAGGTACACGCTCGTCAAACCCAATCTTTTCAGAATTTTCGTATCAAATGTTGAAATTTCTAGAAATTTAAACAATGCTTACTTTCATCATTTCATTATTCAAAAATCCAAGTTTAGGAACCTTTCCCTAACTTGACCAAAATTTTCAACCCTTGAACCCAAAATTCATGGTTTGAAACAAAATTCGGATTCAGGGATTTCCACCCTAGTCCACCCTACCTTTTACCGCCTAAATGGTTTTAGGTCAAAACTTATGACCCTCGTGTCGTTAAACAAAAAAAAAATGGTTTTTCAAAAAACCGCGGGGAAGCGACGCTTAGTCGATACTCGAACAAATCGGAAGCATGCGAACCACGTTTGACACTTCAAAATAGCAGGGAAGCAACATTTCGTCGATACTTGAAAAATCCAAAACCATGGAGATGCAACATTTCAGTTGATATCCATGACCCAAAGGTTTGAGAAAACCACAAATTTCAAAAATCATGGGGAAACGACATCAAGTCAGTACCCGCAAACCAAAATTTTTAAAAAGCAAGGATGCGACATTCCATCGATACTTGCACCTAAATCCGTGAGGATGTGACATTCCATCGATACTCGCAACCGAATGAGCAAGGATGCGACATTCCATTGATACTTGCAAGAACATTCAGCAGGGAGGCGACTTTTAGTCGATACTTGCATTTTTGAAAACCAAAATGGCTATAGATGCCACCAAAACAAACCGGCTATAGATGCCACCAAAACAAAACCAACTATCAATGCCACAAAACAAAGAAAATTGGCTTTCAAAAAACCCGGCTATCAATGCCACAAACCCGACTATAGATGCAACCAAAACCGGCTATCAATGCCACAAATCGGCTATTAATGCCACAAAACAAAAAAGCTGGCTCTCATGCCAAAATCGGCTTCCATGCCACAAACAAATCTGGCTTCCATGCCAAAACAATCATTTGACAAAAGATTTTCACAAAATGACAACCTTTTGATCAAATCCCATTTAGCAATTACTTTCATCACAAAAAGATTTAAGTGAGTGTAGGGGAAAAAAACATCCCATTTAGCAATTACTTTCATCACAAAAAGATTTAAGTGAGCATAGGGAAAACAAAAAAAAAAAACATCCCATTTAGCAATTACTTTCACCACAAATAGATTTAAGTGAGCATAGGGAAAACAAAGCCAAAAAAAAAAGAGTACCAAAAAATACATGCGGTACCAAAAAAAAAAGAAAGTGTTCCCAAGCACTAAAAAAAAAGTACCAAAAAAAAATACATGTGGTACCAAAAAAAAAAGGAGAGAAGGATAGTTTTTGTTCCAAAAAAAAAAAAAAAACAGGAGCTCAACCAAAAATGGTCTCCAGCCAAGATTTCAGCTCCTCAAGCAAACTTTTGGCCTCAGCCGTCAGGGATTCCAAGGCACGCTTCTTCAGGAACTTGCCATGAGATGCTGGAGAATGCTGCAATCCTTCTTTCACACCGGGAACTTTATCCCGAGCAGTTCGCCATTGTTTGTTCTCTTGAGACCTCCTTTCAAGAACTCGATCAGCATCGGCAACCCGGCGAATCAAAGCACTCTCCCTGTCGCGAGCCTCTGTTATTGCAGCCCACTTGGCAGCGACTTGTGCCTGCAGATGCTTAAGACGTTTCCTGGCCTCATCGACCTCCCTATCAAGGATTTTAAGGTCATGTGTCAGCCCAATGATGGCCAGCTCTTCTAAGTTCTTCTCTCAGACTATCTGATTCCTATTTTGTGTAGCCTCGTCCAGGTCAGACTTAGCCTTATCAGCAGGATCCAGGAACATCTCCTTGAAATACTGGTCATCAGCCAAACCCATGGCCTCAAACCATTTGTCACCCAGCTCAATGATCCTATCAACGATCGCCCTGGCACCTATGACATCCAGACCAGCCTCCTCGGCATCACCGAGAATCCTCACGCACATGCTGGATCATGCCAAATCCGGCATCCAAGTGTCCAGCAAGGAGAGTCTCAATCCAAGAGCTCAGAACCCGCACAACCACCTTCTTCGAAAAAAGAAGAGATGGCCTAGCTGAAGATTTGCCCCGCTCCGTCGGTCGGCTGCCCATGTCATGCCCCGTTGGAAGAGGAACAAAAGAACTCTTTCCAGTTGGAGCTGCTGGAGAAGGAATTTCAGCACGAGGTATCTCCTCAACGGTGTCAGAACTGGTCCCAGGAGCATCTACCTCTGGATCAACCTCTGGCATCCCTTGCTCTGGTTTTGAAGGAAGCAACGGACTCTCCGCTGTCACCTCAAATTCTGCCAAAGAAACACAAAAAGATATGAATATGATCCTGTTTGAAAATCATTATCAGGGTTATTACTACAAAATACCTTCTTCGACGACTGGCGGAACACTCTCTTCCTCCATGAACTCATCGGAAGCATCATCAACATTTGCGTCCATCGATGGTTCAAAGTCATCGAAATCCTGTGGCAAGTCAGCTGACAAGAAAAATGTTAGCAGACCAAGTCACAGAAAAAAAAAAAGAAAGCAAAAGAAGTTATACCAATTAGAGATTCTGGATTCACTCCAGAGTCCCTCGATTCTTCTTCAGGTGCCCCAACAGGATCTGTCACCACCTCATCGGTTGGAGCCTCAGGCATCACCAAATCTTCCTCAGCTAAAAAAAAAAAAGAGGAGCAGCAGGGAGAGAAAACAAATCAAGACATGGAAAAATCCCATGAAAAGAAATGGAAAGAGAAAGAGGAAGAATCATACATTAACCGACGGTCTCTTTTTCTCGGCTTCTCTTCTCTGGAGGCTCGTCAGCATGCCCTGGCACCTCCTCATTGATAGTAAGGGGGACTTCCAAGTCAAGAGAGTCCTCATGCTGCCCCTTACTGCGATGACTCCTCCTCCTCCTCTTACTCCTGCGGGCTCGCTTCTTAGAGGAACCTGCCCCGCTATTAGAGTCAGGTCTCCCACTTGAGTCCTCACTGGATGGTCTACCCTTATCACTAGACTCCACGGAAGCTTGCCTCTGTGTCGCTTGCATACAAGCATCAAGTTCAGCTTCCTCCTATTCTAGCTGCTCTAAAGCCTCATCAGGTATTTCTCGAATAGCTTCAGAACCAATGACGCCCTGGTCACCAAGAAAGCCTATCTTGTGCTTCTCTCCAGAAAGGAAGGCCCAAACTTCCTCTTGCCAGACGCCATCCGATTTTCCAAGGCCCTTTCCAGATGCCAGCTTCACATCAAGCTCCTTCTTGGAAAGCCCCCGATATGCCGAAAAGCTCTCCGCGAACCACTTCGCAAAGTCGGCAGTCTGGAAAGTCGACAACACAGGATAAGAGATCATGGCTGTAGTGTATTCAGCACTATAGAAAGCCCATGCATTTCTCCCATCCTGTAAACCTCCAAAGTGTTTCACCATGCTTGAAGGCGCTCCAACAACGCCTTGAGAAAAGCCCAACTGCAAAGCAAAGCGAGAGGGTACATACGGCTGGATGTCGACGAAAAGATGTCTGTGGTACACCATCGTGCTGACACGTATGCTGAAAAGCCACTCCTTCTCTACGTTCGTCAAGGAGTAATGCCTTCCCGACCCCACCCTGGTAGAGTCTCGAGAGGCACCAAAATCAAAAGCCTTCTTCCGCAACTCCGGAGAAAGCTTCACTGAAGACTGTCCCATCTCGATGTCCCTGAACCGTCAGATCCTCATGCAGGCAAACAAAAGTGATTCGGACATGGCTTTGCCCTTAGCCAGCCGAATCATCAGAGGATCATCATCCTGTGCAGCACCTAGCCGGTGGAAGCCAGGACGGTGGTACACATACCTTGAATAAAAGATATGGGCTGAAAATACCCTGTTCATGGGAAACCCAAGCCGAACCAAAAAAGCAGCAGCCTGCAGTTCGGTACAGAGGTAGGAGTAAAGAGCTGGCACCAAAGCAAGCTGCTCCAAATGCCATCTGACAAGCCGGAAAAATACAATGCGGCCTGATGTGCGTTCCATGTCCTCCACAAAAATAGCCTCACCAAGCCAATAAGTGAGGTAAACAACGAGATCTCTCAGCAGTGCAATGTCAGGACATATGGCGTTTGTACTCGCACAGAAATCTCTCAACTCTTCTTGCATAGCCAAGATCTTCTTCGAACTAGGATCTTGAGCCCTGGCTTCCTGGGTCGCACTATTAGAAAACTCCCTGCTATCAAAAAAGTTGGGGAACGAAGAGCTAGAACTCTTCCAACTGCTGGATCTAACTTTCAAACCCTCCTTCTCCTTCAAAAAATCATAGAAGGCGACGAGCTGAAAGTACAGAAGCCTGAACTCCTCAGACTGCTCCTCAAGGACGCTGTCGATCGGCATAAACTCCTCATAGAGTTTGCCAAGGATGGGCAATCCAGTAATGGCACTCAGCTCCTTCAAAGAGAAACCAATCTCACCATTCGTCACAACGAAGGTATTGGTTTGTGGAAGGAATGACTCCAACATAGCCATGAAGTCCTCGTCGGAAAAGATCACGGTCTCCCTAAAGGCACGGACCGCATCAAAAATCCCGGCTTCCTTCAGAACGGTACCACCAATCAGCAGGACGCGATCGGTCCACGACTTCCACTCGGAGTCAGCATTGAAATGGCCATGAAGTCGAAAAGGCTTTATCCAATTGCTGCCGTCACTGCTGAAAATTCCAAGGCCCACTGGTCTCAAATCGATCGATGGATAATCAGAGCCCTGGTAACCACTGGCCGGCATCAACATGTCCAAGTCAGTAGGCGACTTCTCCGCATATCTAGGAGAACCGCCAACAAAAACCCTGATCTTGATTACATTTGTCATTCTCACCCAGCTTGGAGGATCTTCCCTCTTAAAGCACGTGGGGGTAAGGCTCATGATCGAGACAGTGCGATCAAACGTCGACCGGGTAGCAACAGTCTTCTTCTCACCATCTGCTGTGAAAGAGAACTGAAAACATCTCCTCTGCTATGTCATGTCATCAGGGACGGCATCACCAAAGAAGAAGGTAGTCTTGGGTAAAACACTTTGATCTTCCATCACCCATGGACGACTGCTTACCATGATCTTATAGAATTCCTCTCCCTTGAGAGCGATCAGTTGCTGCCTCATCTCATCTCTGTTGAGGGAGTCGTACTCCTCCAGATTTCTCTCAACATACTGAACCTTCTACCAGGCCTACTGAACGGTCATATTAGAAGATCTAGCAGATCGACGAGGTACGCTTGTAGCAGGCTCTTTACCCTTGTTCGTTTTGGAAGAACCACCTGCAAAGGATGGAAAAGAAAAAGATCAATCATCAAAATGACATGTTTTCGCTAAAAAAATTCTGGCGAAATTTTGACATGATACCGAGGCAATTCCGAGAAAATGAACTACTCCGAAAGAAATAGAAAGCTTGAAGATGGGCTCAACATTGCTGCTAGCTATGAAACTCCAAACTTTCGAAACCTTTAAGTCTCCGCAAAATCAGGAAGGGCTCAACATCGCTGCGAGATCCAAATTCCCAAATTTGCGAAAACTTTCAGATATGCAATCACATCATGCTACAATTCAATTTACAAAAAATATACATGCATGAACATCTTGGTTTGCCAAAAAAAATGCATTATCATGATGAGCAAAAAAAAAAGAAAAGGTACTTTCTCAAAAAAAAAGGAGAAAGGAGAAAGAAAAGGAACAAAAAGAAAAGAAAAGAAACTTTCTCAAAAAAAAAAGAGAGAGAAAAAGGGGCTGGCCCGCAGGCCACATGGCCGTACAGCCAGATCCGTACGGATATGTCCGTACGGCCCATAAGAAAAAAAAAACATGCAAAAAAAAAGGAAGAAAGCATAAAAAAAACATGTAAAAAAAGAAGAAGAGCAAACACGTGGAAAAGAAAAAAACAAGAAAAGAAAAAAAAAAGAAAAGAAAAAAAAAGAAACAAAAAAAAGGAAAGAACTTTTTATTTTTCCTACAATGGAGTTTTCTTGAAAAAGGGAACTTACTTGAAGCCATTGATGGAGAAGAAGAAGAAGAAAAGTCTTGAAGATCTTGAAGAAGAAGAACTCTTGGTCTTAAAGCCCTCTTGGGATTGTTGCAAAAGAAAGCAATAAGAGCAAGAGATTCAACCTCCTCCTTGCTTTTATAGAAGAGAGCAAACCAAAGAAGGAAATAAGAAAGAGGTAAGTGTTACTAATTTGTAACCTTACCAAAAGAAAGAAATTAGAAAGATTCTTTCCCAAAAGAAAGATATCTTGAAGGATTCTCTCCCAAAAAGAAATCAATGAGAGATTTTCTCCCAAAAGATAGGATCAATGAAAGATTATTTCTTAAAGGAAGATATCTTGAGATATTCTCTCCCAAAATAAAGGGAACATGAGAGATTCTCTCAAAGTAAAGATATTCTTAGATATTCTCCATCCAAAGGAGATATTTTTGGATATTCTTTATAAAAATGACACCATATGAGATCTAAGCCATTTCAAATGCTTAAGGTCCCATGGGTTAGCCCATATGAGCCAGGTTTGACCACCTAGGCACTAAAAAAATTTTTTTGGGCTTTTAGTCAAAGAGAAATCCCTCTTACCAAGAGCATACAAAAATGGTTCCATGCCTCTTTTGAGTTGATTCGACCATACAAAAGAGAATTCCAAGCCCCATGAGCTTCCAAAAATCAAACCATCCAGCCTCATCTACCAAATTGAGCCAAAATCTTGAAATTGACATTCTGCAAAAATCCAAACCAAATCCTGGTCCCCTAACTTGCCACATACAGCTTGTTAGTGTTGGAATTTGAGATGCCTTGAGAAGTCTTTTGAAGCATTGAAGTGTTTAGTATCTCAAGTACCATTTTGTGTTGGAATTATTGTCAACACAATGTCACAAGTGTGGTGTTGATAGTGTGGTGTTGATAAAGCTTCAAAGAAAAAACAGAGCTGAAACAGTACAGGAATTCAGAATTACTGAAGCAGTGTGGTCGGTCGACCGAGGACCCCACGCGGTCGACCGGGCAAGAGAAATCTGCAGGAACAGTCCCAGTTAGCTCCCAGTTATTTTGTGCCACAGTGTGTCGCAGGTCGACCGGAGACCCCACGCGGTCGACCGAGCACGGGAACCAGAATTGCACAGAAATAGAAGTTTTGCACGAAAATTCAGGAATCTTATGTATTTCGTTTGGGACTCTTTCTAAATGAATTCTAGCCTAATTTGAACACTCTTTAGGGTTACCAAAACCTATATAAAGGCTTGCTAAGTTCATTTTCAAGAGTACAGAAGAGAAGAGAGAACAAAAGAGAGGATTTTGGAGAGAAGAGTGATTGGAGAAGGAGTTGTTGCTGTGTGCTGTTGTGCTGCACGTTTCTACAGCAAGTGTGGACGAAAATATGCTCATGAAGATGGTGATTCGTCCATAGATAAGTGTCTCTCTTTTTATGCTTTAAATTTCAATTTGTAAGGGATTGAGAGAGAGAGATTGTAGAGGGGAAGGGCTGTAGAAAAGTTCTCTACTTTAATTCTGTAGAACATCAAGTTGGTGCTTGGTGTTAGGGGTTTGGTGATCCTATCTGTTGGTGCAGATAAATTGTAAAGGAAGTAGGTGCTTCCTAGATAGTTGGTGCTATCTGAAACTTAAGGGTTGGTGCTCTTTGTCATTGGTTCGACTAAATAGATTCAGACCTGTTCCGGATCGGTGTTCGGACAGTCTTTGAACCGTGGACGTAGCCTTTTGGTGAACCACGTTAAATCTGGTGTCCTTGTGTGATTTGATTTGCTTTTGTTGTTAAATTGGACCTATTTTTAAGGAATCACTGATTCACCCCCCCCCCCCTCTCTGTGATCGCGATATCTAACAATTGGTATCAGAGCATAAGGCTCCCTTGATAAGCTTAACACGCTAAGGGTGATCTCTTGTCAAATCACATGGCATCCAATACAGGGAATAAGAAAGCACCTTTGTTTGATGGTTCTAATTACTCCTTCTGGAAGATCAGAATGCAGGCTTTCATCAAATCACTTGGCTATGATGTCTGGGAGAATGTCAGAGTCTGTTACAATACTGCCATCATACCCACTGATGCTGCAACGAAGAAGTTAGCAGACAACGACTCCAAGGCGCAGAATGCACTTTTTAGTGGCCTTGTGGACAGCGAGCTGGTCAAAGTAATTGCATGCAAAACAGCCAAGGAAATATGGGACAAGTTGAAAAGCATTCATGAAGGAGATGAGAAGATCAAAGAAGCGAAATTGCAAACTCATCGCTCTTAATTCGAGTCTCTTCGCATGGAGGAAAGCGAGAATGTTGACTCGTATATGCAACGAGTGAATGAAGTCACGAATGACATTCGTGGACTAGGGGAGGAGATTAAAGAACCAGTCATCGTCAAAAAGGGTCTAAGATCTCTTCTTCCCCGGTTTGATTCAAAATTCTCAGCCATAGAAGAAGCCAAGGATCTGAATGAATTTACCATGAGTTGCATGGTTCACTCACTGCCTATGAGATGCGCATAGGTAAGACATCTTCATCTAATAGAGAAGCGGCCTTCAAAGTTCAGAAAAAGGGAAAAGAGACTGCTGGTCATGATGCTGATACTGATGATGATGAGCTTGAGGCTTAATTAGTTAGAAAGCTGAAGAAAGGAAGCAATGGAAAGTACAAAGGGAAGCTACCCTTTAAATGCTTCAATTGTGGCGGTGTTGGTCACTTTGCTGCGAAGTGTCCGCTGAAAGAAAACAATGATGATGACTCTTATGTTGATAAGAGTAAATGGAAGAAAAATTTCAGAAAGAGGGGCAAAGCAAAAAGCTTCATCAGTCAATATAATGACAGCACGTTTGAAACTTCAGCGATGATGAATCAGCCGAGGCAACTGAAGCTCTCTTCATGGTTACTGTTGAAGAAGAAGAGGAGCAAGAGCCGGAAGAGGAAGAGGAGGCTGAGGTCAATCTTGAAGAAGAACTCATTGCCGCACTTGAGGAGCGTATCATGGAACGAAAAATAAGTAAGAAAAATCTGAAAATTCTTCATGAATCTGAAAGTTCAGTTATTGCTTTGAAAACTCAAGTTAAAGAATATAAAAGAATGGTAGAAGTCCTAGAAATACAAATCAGTACCAAAACTGAGATAGTGGTGAAACTTGAGAATGAAATCCTTGGAGCAAGGACTGAAAATATACAAATGAATCAAAAGCTCAAGGAATTCCAAGCAATCAATGGAACATTGAAGCTAAATGAAATACTGAAAGTTCAAAGGCCCTCTCACTTCAAATTTGGTCTAGGATTTGAGAATGGAGAATCCTCTAAGATTACACCTCCTGAAAAGACAAAACCTGTGAAGCCCACCCAGCCTAGAAAAGAGTCCATTCATGTGAGAAAGGAAATGAAGTCTAACCAGCCACAAAGAAGATTCAAATTTTATGGTTACTGTTATCATTGCAATAGATATGGACATAAAAGGGCTGAATGCAAATTCTATGTTAGAAACAGCCCATTTGTGACTAGGAACCCTTTTTCAATCCTAAACAGCCACAAAATTGAGTGCTATAAGTGTCATAATTATGGACACTTGACTAGGGATTGTAGGTTGCCTATTGCTAACCAATTTCAGGTTGAAAAGAAACCCAAGTTAGTTAAGGCATGGAGGGCAAAGAAAAGGTAAGATAATTCCAAGGAATCTCTCATTGTGCAAATGGCATTCAATGCACAAAAGAAGGCAGCACCACGGGTCCTTGATAGTGGCTGTTCAAGCCATATGACAGGTGATAAGGAAAAATTCATCAAATTACAGCTCTATGAAGGCGGATCAGTGAAGTTTGGTAACAATGATGGTGCCAAAATCTGCGGAAAAGGTGTTGTTCAGCTAAAGGCAAATAAGATCAGATCAGAAGAGGTCTTATATGTGTCTGGACTGAGACACAACTTGCTTAGTGTGAGCCAGATCTGTGACAAAGGCCACAAAGTTGTCTTCACTAAGAAAGGGTTTGCTATCAAGAAGTGTAGCAACGGCAAAACAGTGGCTACTGGATCTAGGACTGCTGGAAATCTCTATACATTGTCAGATGGAGCTAAAAAGACTTGCTTGATGAGTCGGACAGAGGAAAGTTGGTTGTGGCACAAACGCCTTGGGCATCTAAACTTTGATAACATGTCAAAGATTTGCAATTCAAAGGCTGTCAGAGGTATGTCTACCGTTGAAAAGCCTTCCAACTCCATTTGCGATTCTTGCCAAAAGGGGAAGCAAACGAGGGTAATATTCAAGTCAAAGGAGCATCATTCAAAGAAACCTCTTGAGCTAGTGCACACTGATCTCTGTGGATCGATGCGAACTCAAAGCACCAATGGAGATAAGTATTTTATGTTATGCATTGCTGATTATACTCGTATGACATGGGTATTGTTTCTTAAGCATAAACATCAAGCACTTGATCGTTTTAAAGTGTTTAAAGCACAGGTTAAAAATATGCTTGGAAAACGTATCAAGATTTTAAGGTCTGATCGAGGAGGTGAATTCACATCTGAAGAGTTCACTAACTATTGTGAGCACCATGGCATTCAAAGACAATATTCAGCCCTTAGAACTCCACAGCAAAATGGAGTTGTGGAACGAAAAATCGCACCGTGCAAGAGATGGCTCGCACAATGCTAACTGAGAGCAAGCTAGCTGACAAATACTGGAAGGAGGCAATCCATACGGCTGTATACATTCAGAATCGATGCTTGATCAGGCCACATGAAGACAAAACTCCTTATGAGCTATGGTTTGGGAGAAAAGCAACAGTCAAGCACTTCAGAGTCTTCGGTAGCAAGTGTTACATCAAGCGTCTTGAACAAAATCCGGGCAAATTTGAAGAAAGAGCTGATGAAGGTATATTTCTGGGTTACTCCTCCTCTAGTAAGGCTTACAGATGTCTTAACAAAAGGACCAGAAAAATCATAGGAAGTGCCGATGTTAGAATTGATGAAAACCGTGAATCAAAGAATGCAACTCATAATGACAGTCCAGTTTATGAGGACTCGAGTGAGATTGATGATGAAGTGGCTGAACCTAATGATTCTGAGAAATCAAAGGATGACTCAGAGGATGCTACACCTAGAAAGAAAAGCACTTGGGTAGAGCAACACCCTAAGGATCAAATCATTGGAGATCCTGAGGCCGGTGTTAAAACAAGACAAAGTGTAGTTAGCAATTACTCACTTGTGTCCACCATTGAACCCAAGACTGTGGCTGAAGCCAGTCTCGATGAAAGTTGGTTGAAAGCTATGCATGAGGAGTTGGAGCAAATTGAGAAGAACTCCACATGGGAACTAGTTTCTAGACCTACCGATAAGAATGTTATTGGTACTAAATGGGTCTTTCAGAATAAGCTGAATGAAGATGGTCAGGTCATACGAAACAAAGCAAGGTTGGTTTGTAAAGGCTATGCTCAAGTTGAAGGCATAGATTTTGAAGAGACCTTTCCACCGGTGGCTCGTCTGGAAGCCATTCGTATGTTTCTTGCATTGGCTGCATACAAAACCTTCAAGGTATTTCAGATGGATGTAAAGTCAGCCTTCTTGAATGGATTACTTGAAGAAGAGGTCTACATTGAGCAACCTGATGGTTTTCTCATTAGCAAAAATTCAGACCTAGTGTGCAAGTTGAAAAAGGCTCTTTATGGGCTGAAACAAGCGCCAAGGGCGTGGTATGCAAGGCTGGACCTCTATCTTCGCAAGATCGGCTTTGGAAAAGGACTGGTTGATAGCAATCTTTATGTCAAAACAGAGTTGAGCAAACAGCTGGTTGTCATTGTTTATGTCGATGACATAATCTTTGGTGGCAATGATGACGAAATGTGCAGGAATTTTGCTGAAGAGATGAAGAAAGAATTTGAGATGTCAATGCTTGGAGAACTAAAGTTCTTCCTTGGTTTACAAGTTCAGCAGCTGAAACATGGTATCTTCATATCACAGATGAAATACATCAAGGAAATGCTGAAGCGTTTTAACATGGAAGACAGCAAGCCAGTGAGCACACCAATGACAACGAACACAAAGCTAAGCAAAGATGATAAGGGTTCGTCCGTTGATCACACCACTTATCGTTCTATGATAGGAAGCTTGCTTTATTTGACTGCTACAAGACCGGATCTTCTGCAAGCAGTATGTATGGTGGCTCGATTTCAAGCATCACCAACTGAGACGCACCTTACAGCAGTAAAAAGGATATTTCGATATCTGAAAGGTACTATGGAGCTTGGCATTTGGTATCCTAAAGGCAAATCCTTCACTCTTGTTGCATACTCTGACGCCGATTGGGCTGGATGTATAGATGATCGCAAGAGTACAAGCGGTGGTGCATTCTATCTCGGTGAAAGGTTGGTGGCATGGCACAGTAAGAAACAAGATTCAGTATCCCTTTCTACAGCGGAAATGGAATATATTACAGCGGCAACTTGTTGTACGCAAGTGTTATGGATGCGGCAAATGCTCTCTGATCTAGGAGTTCCGACAACGGATCCTACGCCGATCCTCTGTGACAACACAAGTGCAATTCACATCTCTAAGAATCCTATTCAGCATTCTAGAACGAAGCATGTTGCAATCCGCTATCACTTTCTCAAGGAAAAGGTTGCAGACGGTGAGGTAAAGTTGGAATATGTTCCAACTACTGAGCAAGTTTTCACAAAACCTCTGCCAAAGGAAGTCTTCGAGTATCTCCGGAAAAAATTAGGAGTTACTCACTCTCCTAATCCTTAGGAGTTGTGCTTAAAAGGGGGAGCAATGTATTCCTTGAATATCCTATTCGCTCCTTGGTTGGTCCCTTTGGACTTGTTGTCAAAGGGGGAGAAAGTCTTATGCTAGGAGAAAGCTGTGCTAGAAGAAGTTATGCTATGATAGCTTGGGGGAGATTGGTATCAAGAATGTGAATGTGAAGATCTTGATTCTGTTGGTTTTTTAAGACAGGGGGAGTCTATGGTTCTGAAGAAGCTTCATGAAGGTCAACTGGTTCAAAGTGTTCCAAGTGTTGAAGTTCCAAGTGTTGCCAACAATTCCAAAGGGGGAGATTGTTGAAATTTGAGATGCCTTGAGAAGTCTTATGAAGCATTGAAGTGTTTAGTATCTCAAGTATCATTTTGTGTTGGAATTATTGTCAACACAATGTCACAAGTGTGGTGTTGATAGTGTGGTGTTAATAAAGCTTCAAAGAAAAAACAGAGCTGAAACAGTACAGGAATTCAGAATTACTAAAGCAGTGTGGTCGGTCGACCGGGGACCCCACGCGGTCGACCGGGCAAGAGAAATCTGCAGAAGACAGTCCCAGTTAGCTCCCAGTTATTTTGTGCCACAGTGTTGTTGACACCAAAAATGTCACTTTGCCTTTCCAAGATCCAAAGAGCTACATGAAGTCGCAACCTGCCATAAATAGGCAATGCTGCTTCCAAAAATCAAATCTTGTCAGAATCAAACAAAAACTGCAAGATTCATCCAGACAGCCAAAAGAGGAGTACACAAGAAGTTTCAAGCCATTTCAAGATCATTTGGCCTAACTTCGCTTCTCCGACAGCCAAATCAAGCCTCTCGGCGGTAAAGCTCTCCGGGACCATGGTTTCCAAGACAGAACCTATGGATCATCTTAAAATGACTCCAATAGGTTCCCTGTCAAATTTCAAGTCAATCGGACATCGGTTGACCGCACATCAAACCGCGACATCTTCATCACGACAAAAAGCAAGTCTACAGGTGATAGGACCCCAAACGGCTATAAAACTCAAACAAAAGCCTATGGTTGGTCTTATTTATTGCTCAGGAGGCTTCACACCAAATTTCAGGTCATTCCGACATCGTTTGACCCAGTTTCAGCTTTTGACAGAAAATCGGCAGCTCTGCGCGACAAAGTCTTCGGCTTTCTCAGGAAATTGGAAACTTTGCAAAATAAAATGCAAGGATTCTCATCAGGTTTCCTACAAATAAATCAGGCCAATAAATGGTCAAAATGTCAAGGAAAAATACAGAAGAAAAAAGAATAAAAAAAAAGCAAAAACGGACGCAAAACGGGACACGAAAGGGGGAAAACCCCCCCAGGGTCGCAGACCCCTGCGACCCTGGCCCAGGGTCGCCGGCGACCATGGACCCCGGGGTCGCCGGGAAAGCCCCGGAAACCCCGGTTTTCGCCGTTTTTTCGCGATTCGAGGAGCCCAGCCTCTGGTACTTTCCAAAATTCATGCTTTTGAGACACCAAGTCCTCTGACATCCGTCCAAAACACGGGTAAATCATCAAGAGTATCAAAGACAGTATTGATCGCCACCCGGTCAACCAAAAAAAGTGTGCTTTCCACCCGACCGATCGAGAAATCGACAGGACAGATGGCACCGACCCGCTGTTGGCAACAAACACCTGAAATTACATGGTCATCTGATGTCGATCTACATGAAGATCCATCGATGATCATCAACAGAAGAATCTCAAAAGACGTGGCACGGCCCGCGACTCTTCAGCTGCTCGGCGACCACTTAATGCGATTAATTGACTAGCTTTATTACAGTCATTAATCCATTTCTTTGGACGGCCCAATCAGAAGCAAGCATTCGGGAGTTACAAGTCAAGAGATTCATGGCATTTAACCCATGAAACTCCTCCCATCATGGCGATTAAAGGCGATTAAATGCCCTCAATCTCCTCCGGCCAATCAGAAGCCAAGAAAAAGGAGTTACAAAATAAACAATTCAATTTTGTAACTCCTCCCATTATGCGGCTTAATGACATTAAAAGCCCATAAACCCACCTAAAAGGCTACCTAAAAGCCTATAAATAGGAGGGCTCTCCAAGAAGAAAACACACACACACAACAAACATCAGACAGCAGTCAGAAATCCAGAGAAAAGAAAAAGAGAGAAAACTCTGCGGAAGTTCTACACCGGCCACCGCAACAAGGTGACAAAAGTCCCTTGGGGGGTACCCCCCCCCCAAGGTCCTTGCCTTCTCCTCCTGCCTCCAATGGCTTAGATATGGCTTTTCAGCCCGTATACTCGGCTTTTTATTGAACATAGGACCTTCCTTTGGTCTTTGTCCTCTAAAAACCCGAGGTTATAGCCAAGCCAAGCGAATCAAATAGCATCCTCTGTTCTCATCTGCATGGATGATGGCGAAGCCCACATATGGCTTGCGACCGTCAATCTAAACGAGTCCCCCACAATCTCCTGAGAAGTTAGATCCTCCTTTTCTTGCTTTTCATTGTAGTTTGTATTTTTTCAAAAGAGACAAAAATCACAATTCTTGTCTTTCATTGTTGATAAGGATTGTAAATCGGCTATAAACGCCAAAAATCGGCTATAAACGCCAAAAATCGGCTATAAACGCCAAAATCGGCTATAAATGCCAAAAAATCGCCTTTCACGGCAAATCAAGAAAATGTCTCTTTTCTTAAATATATGTGCAATGGAAAACTTGAAAGAAGTTGATTTCCTTTTTACTTGCGAAGGTTGATCTTCGGATCACCACTTGCAATTCCAAGTAAAAATAGAAAATCTGGCACACCCACAAAAAAAAGAAATGTTGATGCACGCCCCTGCCCCCCGGTTACGAAAGGGTCGGACCCAACAGACTCCCACGTCCGCCGACCTCGGTAGAACCAAGCAGGAGCGCGGTCCATCAAGCTGGCATCACCCGGTGGGACTCGTTTATTTGAGAACACGATGCTAGAAATGAAATATTTGCATATCATATATTTTGCTCTATGCTTATATTTCTTTTCTCGATTCCTTGGCTACTTTATAATTGGTGGCCTATGTTGAATTCCGCAAAAAAAAAAAAATGAGATGAGATTTTTTGTTTGGAAATTTCTAATTCTTTGAATTTATTTCCACTCTTTCTCTTTTCAAAAAAAAAAAAACAAAAACAAAAAAATCAGATTTGTCAATTTGGATTCAAAATTGAGAAACCTTGATCCGTTCCTATCGTTCATCGCGCTTGCAGAAATGTTGAGCCTGTTCGACTAAGGTTTTGGGCCATGGTTTCTCTTCGATGAGTTCATTAAAAATCAAAATATATATATATATATAAAAAATAAACAAAAAAATCAGATTTGTCAATTTGGATTCAAAATTGAGAAACCTTGATCCGTTCCTATCGTTCATCGCGCTTGCAGAAATGTTGAGCCTGTTCGACTAAGGTTTTGGGCCATGGTTTCTCTTCGATGAGTTCATTAAAAATAAAAAAAAAAATATATATATATATATATAAAAAAAATTTTAGATTTCTCAATTTGGATTCAAAATTGAGAAACCTTGATCCGTTCCTATCGTTCATCGCGCTTGCAGAAATGTTGAGCCTGTTCGACTAAGGTTTTGGGCCATGGTTTCTCTTCGATGAATTCATAAAAACAAAAATAAAATAAAAAATAAAAAAAAAGACATAGACCACTAAGGTTAAACCAACTGTGTTCTTTGATCATGGTTGATTCAAAGAAACGCCTTGTCCAGAGTGTGGAGACAGCTTGACTGTTCTAGGCAAGGGTCCTCCAAACGGGTTCATTAAGTAATCCTACCCTTACCTGGGGGCAATTCTATCAATCAAGATTTCATAAGACCAGGTTAGGAGGCCTATGTGTACTCTCTCGTCTTTTAAATAAAAAAAATAAAAAAAAAATATAAAAAAATAAAAATAAAAAATAAAAATAAAAAAAAATTTTCAAAAAAAAAATCTTAAAAAAATAAAATAAAATAAATAAAAAAAAGATTTTTTTTAAAAAAAAAATCTTCAAAAAAAAAAATCTTCAAAAACTTCAAAAAAAAAAACTTCCGTCATTTTGGGTTTAGATTAGAGAAATCTTGGTCTTCTCCTTTCTGAGCACTGGCGCTCGCGGAAATCGCTGAGCCCGTGTTCAGATTAGAGTGCCTTTTGCTCTCTTTGATGAACCCGATATTGGCCTTTCAAAAAAAAAAACTCGTCATTTTTAGATTCAGATCCGAGAAATCATGGTTCATTTCTTTCTGAGCACTGGCGCTCGCGGAAATCGCTGAGCCCGTGTTCAGATTGGAATACCATCTGCTCTCTTTGATGAATCCAATCTTGACCTTTCAAAACAGAGAATCTCATCTCATAGATGCGGTCTCAAAACATTTGTGTCTAGCGGTACTAGTACGCCCTTTCAGGGTCTACTGTATTGCGACCGGCACATCTGTAACTCCAACTTTATATTCTTCTTACCTCGAGCAAGCTCTGCTTCTCGATAAGTCGAATTTAAGTTCACAATTGCTTCTAGCAGTAACTGGGATGCCCATTCCGGGCTTACCATACCTGCGATCAGAACAATTGTACCTTCTATGGCATTTTGCCTTCCTCATATTGCTTGGGTCATCTACCTCGAGCAATTTGAAAAGACGAAACCATAGAACTTCCCATTTATGATCATTATATTCTTGTGATTACTAATGGATGTGGTCTTGTTTCAGAAATTTTCGAAAAAACTAACAATGGCAGCTTCACTAACCATTACTTTCGACGAAAGCAAGCACCAACTCATGCTTCAACAGAAGCAAACCACGCGCACCTACAAGCGCCCCATCAGCTGCCGAAGTGTTAACTCCCTCGGCAACTCTGTGAACTCCGGGTCGACCTCGACTCCCCGGACTATCGTCTTCGGGACGCTGGGACCATTCCCACTTCCTGAGGAACAAACTGCTCCATCCAAGAAGCAGAAACTCACCTCTCAACGTGTCACTACCGTGACACCAAAGGCGAGCACTAGAAGGCCTGAAGCCCGTGGCAGCCCCACGAAGCCTCAACCTACAAACAACCAGGTCTACCCCAAGACTTGGTCCCCAAGACCTTCACCAAAACAGAGAAGGTCCCATACATCCACTAAGCCAGCATTCCTGGCCCCACTCAAGGAGAACCAGTTCTATCCTCTTGCCTACATGAAAGAGGAGAGACCCATCTCCAACCTGACTCCCAAGTCATCCCAGCATGAGCCGGCTTGTTCCTACAAGCCCAAAATCAAGTCATGCATCACAAGGCCTCTACAAGCACCTGCTAAGGCCTACAAACCTGCAGTTCGACCCTTCATCTCTACAGGGGCCGAACTTCAAAAATTCAAAGCTTCGCTGCAACAGGCGAAGGACAGGGTTCGCATCCTGTCCTTGCCCAGCTACAGAGAAGACAGGCTCGGCTGCTGCGCCCGAGGGAGCACATCCTTCATCGTCAAAGCCCAGTCAGAGCTGACCGAAGCTCAAATTGCTCGTCGTATACGCCGCCGCGCGTCGTACCGACAAAAGAGACTACAGAAGCAAAGGACCCAGCCTCCCACACTTCAAGTCTCTCCCAAATGGGTCGAAAAAGAAAGACCCAACCAAGTTGCTGCCGTCCATATGGTTGGAAAAACCAGAAGGCGCCAAAAATCAGCAACAAAAATCCATGTCCGACGTCCGACGACCCGCAGCGTCTCCAGGACAAGAAGACATTCAGAAGAATCCCCTGCTCCTTCAAGCAAAGGACAGCAGAGTGATCCTTCCTCAAGCTCTTCTTCAAAAGGAATGAGCCCCAGCTCAGTTACCAGGACAGTTTCTTCGTTCGAATCACGAAGGATGAATGTCTTGGCTACAAATTCTGAGCCACCACCCCGCAATCCACCTCCAGAAGATGCGATCACCCGCATCCAGCAGTTGGAACAGGGCCAGCAGAGGATTGAAACTCTGATGGAAAACCTTCTCCTCGCCTTCCAAAATCAGGCGAACAATGAACCTCCTCCGAATCATCAAGACGACGAGGTAAATAGAGAAGAAAATGAGTCACGCGCCCTTACCAAAAAGGACGTAGACGGTATCCTCGCCAAAGCAAAAGAAGAGGATATACTCAAGGAGCATGGGATCAAGCCACCATATCCCTTATGGATGGACTCGGTCCCGTTCCCCACCAAATTCAAGCATCCTACTCTCCAAACATATACGGGGAAAGGATCAGCCAGACAGCACGTCATCCACTTCAAGATCCTGACGGGAGCTATCGCGGATCAAGATGCACTCAAGATCCGCCTCTTTGCAAGTACCCTAAAAGGTACGGCCTTCGATTGGTACTCCACTCTGCCGGAGGACTCAATCCAAAATTGGGCCATGCTAGAGACACGCTTCCTGACTCACTTCAAAGGTGAGGATCACCCCGCTACTATGGCTCAGCTGTGCAGCCTAAAACAGGGGGAGAATGAATCAACATATGACTTCATTCACAAGTGGAAAGCAATGGCATACAAATGCTCTGATGTATTGCCACAAGCGTCGCTAGTCGACATCTGCCGAAACAACATGAGAGCCAGAATCCGCTCCATGATCATCGGCAACAAATCAAAAAACCTGGGAGAACTCCTAGAAGCTTCCATGGAAGCTGAAACGGTGATTAAAGACCTCAACAGTCAGAAATCATCAAGAAAAGAGCCAACCGCCATTGCAACCTCTAAACCAAAGAAGAAAGAGGTCCTCAATGTGCAGACCAAGCCAGCTCCTCAGCCACCAAAGAAAGCTGAAAACAAAGCTGTTGGTAAGAGACCTGAACTCTCTGATGCCTTCAAAGAACGAGTAGAGAAGAAATACCCGTTTGATGAAGATGTTGATGAAATCTTCGGGGCTCTTGTGGCAAACGGCAAGCTCACCTTGCCTGAACCAAAAAGACCGGGCGATGTTGGCAAAACCAACGATCCTCGGTACTGTCCATACCACCAGATGATCTCGCATCCTCTCAATCAATGCTTCGTTGTGAGAGAGAAAATAAATGAGATGTGGAAAAACGGAGTCATCACCTTTGACAAAAACTATGGGTCTGCCTCCGTCAACATGGTGACATGTGGACAAACATCAAGATCACCGAAGAAGAAGATCACTACTTCCTTCAAGGTGATAAACTCAATCGAAGCGTCCGAGGAACTGGTTCCTTACCCGACACCAGACGGACAACCGATATGGGTACATCCCGATCTCCTGGAAGATGAAAATTGGGAGGTCGTGAAAACAAAGCCTACAGCTCAACAGCGAAGGCAGGCTAGGAAACATCTCCTCAAGCTCAAACTGGCAAGAGAAGACCCAGCCAAAACTAGAGGTCAAAGAAAAGGCAGAGGCTTCCTCTACCGCTTCACTGGAGGTAACAAAAACATCCCTTCCAGAGACTTCAAAGGGGGTAAGGAAATTCACTCTCAGTGATTTCATGCCACCTCAATTCAAAGAAGCCATGCAGGAGGCATCATACTCTTGCAATTCAGTAGTTGGATTCTCCATTGATGGATACGAATCAAGCGACACCGATGATGGATTCGAATCCAACTACACAGATGAGTGGGAGGAATCCCTTGAAACAGGAGAATATCTCTCCGATGAAGAATGGGTTCCTGAGTCTCATCTTATGCCAGTAATCTGGTATAACCCCCTACAGCCACAAGGATCCTGGTCTGATGATGAAGAAGACCAAGAGGCTGTACAAGAAAATGCTGCTGACCCAGCACCTCTCATTACTCCAGTGGAAATCAACAATGTTGAGCCACAAAGAGATGATGAAGAAGAAGATTCGGCTCCCATGCCTGATCTTGAAGAATATGCAAGGATCTTGCAGCGACTCGCTCTAGAACAAGAGCAAGAACGCGTCAACGAGCCTCCTCGCAATCCAGAGCCTGAAGTCCCTGAAGACCATCAGGTACATCCTCCCTTAACTCCGAAAATGGAGAAAATTGCTGGATAGACGATCCTCTTACATCCGAGGATGGGTCTGACTCCGATCAGGCAACGTCTCCCATCAGAGCTTCCTGTAATGTGATAATTCGGGATTATAGCTCTTCCGAAGCATCGTCTGATGAGAGAACTTACACTCCGGCGACGCCTAGCAATGTATCTTCTGAAGCCACCTCGTCTCACGTGACTTTCACTGAGATGACACCCTCTCAGGTTTCTTCTCCTGAGACTGTGACTTCAAAGTTCACACCCTTCCTGACTGAAGAATTCCCAGCTATTGATGCTTGGGACGATGAATTAGTCAACGAAGAAGAAAGATTGCTGGATGCTGTTCAGGACTTGTTCCCGGAAAATGCTCCATGCAACACAATCACCGAGGATGGTAACTCTGCTGCTGATGCATCCTCAGTAAATGAAAAACGACAGCCTCTTGATCCTGAAGACAATCTTCCAAACGAAGACCCTTCTCAAGAAACTCTCGAAGTTGGTAGAGGCACCCGCTCTGGCCGGGACTACCACAAAAATTACAACCAAGTCTTCCTCCGGCTTCGCAAACACAAACTGCGAATGAATCCATTGAAATGCTTATTCGGCGTCTCGTCGGGTAAGTTCCTCGGATTCTTAGTTCGGAAAGCTGGAATAGAGCTTGACCCCATAAAAGTCAAAGCCATTCTAGAAATGCCCTCTCCAAGAACCTTGAGAGAACTCAAAGGGCTTCAAGGGAGATTGGCCTACATCAGACGGTTCATCTCCAATCTTTCGGGGAAATGCCGTCCATTCTCCCGGTTGATGAAAAAAGGTGTAAACTTTGTCTGGGACGCTGACTGTGAAGCTGCTTTCCAAGACATCAAGTCATACCTGACAAAACCTCCAGTGTTAGCTGCTCCTACCACTGGAAAACCATTCATCTTGTACACAAGAGCCCTTGATCACTCTTTGGGAGCTCTGCTTGCGCAAGAAAATGATCAAAGAAAAGAAGCTGCTCTATATTACCTCAGCCGCATGCTAGTAGGTGCAGAGCATCGCTACTCTCCAGTCGAAAAAGAATGTCTTGCAGTGATGTTCGCCGTACAAAAGCTGCGTCACTACTTGCTTTCCAACACAGTCTACCTGGTCTCGAGGGTCAACCTCTTAAAGGTCCTTGTCACAAAGGCAGGTTCTCTCAATGCTCGACTGGCAAAATGGTCCATCCTTCTGTCACAATTTGATATTAGGTATGTACCACAAAAAGCAATCAAAGGGCAAGCTCTAGCGGACTTCCTCGCAGAGCATCCATTGCCTAAAGATTCTCCCCTAAGAGATGATCTCCCAGACGAACCAGTCTACAATGTGGAGACTTTCTCACAAAGTGCCTCCTGGGACATGTACTTTGACGGTGCAACCAGGACAAATGAAAAAAGACAGCTGATCTCGGGAGTTGGCATCCTCTTTGTTAGCCCCGACAAATACATGATTCCACACGCTTTCTCGCTACTGGAACCATGCACAAACAATGCAGCTGAATATCAAGCTCTGATCTTACGATTGGAACTCGCCATCGAATCCGGTATCACCATGCTGGAAGTCTTTGGAGACTCTCAACTGATCGTCAACCAGATGAATCAGAAATTTGAAGTCAGGAAGCCAGATTTGTTGCCCTACTACAACAAGGCACAATCACTTCTGCAAAAGTTTGACATCTGTCACATCACCCACATTCGTAGAGGTGAAAACATACGTGCAGATGCCCTAGCCGGACTTGCCGCATCCATGGCAATCCAGGAAGGGGAAAACATGCAAATAACAGTGTGTGAAAGGAGAATCCTTCCTCCTCTTAACACACACCAAGCAGTTGCTGAATGCCACCAAGTGGTCGGAAGTCGGATTTCAATCCTTCAAACTTCAATTGGCGACTGGAGGGATCCGTTCATTGATTACATTATGTTCGGAATCCTACCCGAAGATCCAAAAGAACGGGTAAGCATCCAAAGGCGAACCCCAAGCTTCCATTTGGATATTCCTTCAAAAATCCTTTACAGGAAATCCTTCAACGGAGTACTTCTACGCTGCTTGTCACAACAAGAGGCTGAAGAAACACTCAAAGAAGTTCATGCTGGTCTTTGTGGAGCTCATCAGGCTGGACCTAAGCTCTATGATCAGATAAAAAGGTTAGGATATTACTGGCCTACCATGGTAGCTGACGCAATGCAATTTGCTAAGCGCTGCCAACAATGCCAAGTTCATGGAGATTACATTCACATGCCTCCAGAATGGCTACATCCTACAGCGATCTCATGGCCTTTCGAAGCCTGGGGTATGGACATCATAGGTCCTATTTCTCCCCCTTCAAGCAAAGGTCATCGCTTCATCTTCGCCGCTACGGATTATTTCTCCAAGTGGTCAGAAGCATTTGCGTTTAACGAAATGAAGACCTCATCAGTCCTTCAGTTCCTACGCACCAACATCATTTGTCGTTTCGGTATACCCAAAAGATTCGTCCATGATAACGGACCACAGTTCCGGGATCATCGATTCTACAGGTTCTACGACAAATAC
The DNA here is from genome assembly GCA_012931725.1 of Litsea cubeba. Classification (NCBI taxonomy): domain Eukaryota; kingdom Viridiplantae; phylum Streptophyta; class Magnoliopsida; order Laurales; family Lauraceae; genus Litsea; species Litsea cubeba. The sequence goes on along the minus strand of CM022952.1, from coordinate 62,986,004 downwards.
AAAATTCAAAGCTGTCCTTCGACTCCATACAATCCGACAGCAAACGGGTTAGCAGAAGCTTTCAACAAGACACTCTGCAAAATCCTCAAAAAAATGGTCTCTAATCACAAAAGAGACTGGAGCGACAAAATGTCTGAAGCTTTGTGGGCCTATCGAACCACCGTTCGAGGACCAACCCATAGCACACCATTCTCCTTGGTCTATGGATGCGAAGCTGTCGTGCCCTTGGAAGTACAAATTCCTTCCTTGAGGGTATCCTTGCAAAATGACATGACTCAAGAAAGCAATGTCAAATTGCGACTCCATGAGCTGGACAATCTCGATGAGAGACGGCTCGAAGCTCAACAAAGCATTGAACTTTACCAAGCACGCATGGCCGGATCTTTCGATAAAAAGGTCAGGCAACGCGCCTACAAAAAGAATGACTTGGTTCTTGCGGTAAAAAGACCAATGGTCTTCGCTCACAAGTCCAAAGGCAAATTTGAGCTAAAATGGGAGGGACCCTACGTCATCGACAAGGTTTTCTCTAACGGCGCATATGCACTCCTAAACATGGAAGGTGACAGATGTATGCTGCCCATCAATGGCAAGTTCTTAAAGCGGTACTACCCTTGAAGACTTACCCAACTGGGTAAGAGCAATGCCTGTACGGCCAAAACCGGTTTCCAGGTACACGCTCGCTAAACCCACCCTTTTTTAGAATTTTCATGTCAAATGTTGAAATTTCTAGAAATCTAAAACAATACTTACTTTCATCGTTTCATTGTTCAAAAAAAATATATATCCAAGTTTAGGAACCTTTCCTAACTTGACCAAAATTTTCAACCCTTGAACCCAAAATTCATGGTTTGAAACAAAATCCTGATTCAGGGATTTCCAACCTAGTCCACCCTGCCTTTTACCGCCAAAATGGTTTTAGGTCAAAACTTATGACCCTCGTGTCTTTAAACAAAAAAAAATGGTTTTTCAAAAAAAAAAACCGCGAGGAAGCGACGCTTAGTCGATACTCGCACAAATCGGAAGCAAGCGAACCACGTTCGACACTTCCAAAATCGCAGGGAAGCGACATTTCGTCGATACTTGCAAAATCCAAAACCGTGGAGACGCAACATTTCAATTGATATCCACAACCCAAATTTCAAAGGTTCGAAAAAACCTAAAAAACTGTGGAGACGCAACATTTCAGTTGACATCCATAACCCAAAGGTTCGAGAAAACCACAAATTTCAAAAAAATCGTGGGGAAACGACATCAAGTCAGTACCTGCAAATCCAAAATTTTTGAAAAGCAAGGATGCGACATTCCATCGATACTTGCACCCAAATCCGCGAGGATGCGACATTCCATCGATACTCGCAACCGAATGAGCAAGGATGCGACATTCCATCGATACTTGCAAGAACATTCAGCAGGGAGGCGACTTTTAGTCGATACTTGCATTTTTTGAAAACCAAACAGGCTATAAATGCCACAAACAGGCTATAAATGCCACAACCCGGCTATCAATGCCACCAAAAACAAAACCGGCTATCAATGCCACAAACAAAAAAAAAACTTGGATTTCAAAAAACCCGGCTATCAATGCCACCAAAACAAAACCCGGCTATCAATGCCACCAAAAACCGGCTATCAATGCCATCAAAACAAACCGGCTATCAATGCCACCAAAATTGGCTATAGATGCCACAAACAAAAAAAAACTCGGCTATCAATGCCACAAGAAAAGCTGGCTCTCATGCCAAAATTGGCTTCCATGCCACAAACAAAAACCTGGCTTTCATGCCAAAACAACCACTTGATAAAAGATTTTCACAAAATGACAACCTTTTGATCACATCCCATTTAGCAATTACTTTTATCACAAAAAGATTCAAGTGAGCGTAGGGATAACAAAAAAAAAAGGAGCATCCCATTTAGCAATTACTTTTATCACAAAAAGATTCAAGTGAGCGTAGGGATAACAAAAAAAAAAAGAAAAGAGTACCAAAAAAATACATGTGGTACCAAAAAAAAAAAAGAGAAAGTGTTCACAAGCACTACAAAAAAATAAGTACCAAAAAAATACAAGTGGTACCAAAAAAAGAAAAGAGAGAAAGATGGTTTCTGTAAAAAAAAAATATACAGGAGCTCAATCAAAAAATGGTCTCCAGCCAAGAGTTCAGCTCCCCAAGCAAACTTTTAGCCTCAGCCGTCAAGGATTCCAAGGCACGCTTCTTCAAGAACCTGCCATGAGATGCTGGAGTGGGCTGTACCCCTTCTTTCACACCAGGAAGCTTACCTCGAGCAATTTGCCATTGTTCATCCTCATCAGACTTCCTTTTGAGAACCCGTTCGGCATCTGCAACCTGGTGAATTAGAGCACTCTCCCTGTCGCGAGCCTCTACTATGGCAGTCCACTTGGCAGCGACTTGTGCCTGCAAATGCTCAAGACGTTTCCTGGCCTCATCGACCTCCCTGTCAAGGATGTTAAGGTCATGTGTCAGCCTGATGATGGCTATCTCTTCTAAGTTCCTCTTTCGGACTGCCTGCTTCTTGCTTTCTGTAGCCTCATCCAGGTCAGACTTAGCCTTATCAGCAGGGTCCAGGAACATCTCCTTGAAGAACTGGTCATCAGCCAAACTCACGGTCTCAAACCACTTGTCACCCAGTGCAATGATCCTATCAACGATCGCCCTGGCACCTGTGACATCCAGACCAGCTTCTTCAGCATCACTGAGAATCTCCTGCACATGCTGGATCATGCCAAATCCGGCTTCCAAGTGCCCAGAAAAGAGAGTCTCAATCCAAGAGCTCAGAACTCGCATCACCACCTTCTTCGCAAAAAGAAGAGATGGCCCAGCTGAGGATTCACCCAACTCCGTTGGTCGGCTACTCATATCATCATCTGTTGGAGGAGTAGCAAAAGAACTCTTTCCAGCTGAAGCTGCTCCTGCTCGGGAAGGAATCTCAGCGCGAGGAATCTCCTCAATATTGTCAGAGCTGGTCCCAGGAATCTCTACCTCTGGATCAACCTCTGGCATCTCTTGCTCTGGAAGCGACGGATCCTCCTCTGCCACTTCAAAACCTGCAAAGGAAACACAAAAAGGTATGAATATGACCCTGTTTGAAAATCATTATCAGAGTTATAACTACAAAATACCTTCTTCGACGACTGGCGGAACACTTTCTTCCTCCATGAACTAATCGAAAGCATCATCAACATTTGCGTCCATCGATGGTTCAAAGTCATCAGAACCCTGTGGCAAGTCAGCTGACAAAAAAAAATAATAATAATGTGTTAGCAAGCCGAGTCACAAACAAAAAAAAAGGGGAGCAAAAGAAGTCGTACCAATTGGAGATTCTGGATTTACTCCAGAGCCCCTCGGTTCTTCTTCAGGTGCCTCAACAGGATCCATCACCACCTCATCGGTTGGGACCTCAGGCATCACCAAGTCTTCCTCTGCTAAAAAAAAAAGAAAAGCAGAAACAAGAAGCAAATCATAACATGAAAAAAAAAATCTCATGAAAAGAAATGGAAAGAGAAGAAGGAAGAATCATACCTTCACCAACGGTCTCTTCTTCTCGGCTTCTCTTCTCTGGAGGCTCGTCAACATCCACTGGCACATCCTCATTGATAGTAAGAGGAACTTCCAAGTCAGGAGAATCCTCATGCTGCCCCTTGCTGCGATGATGACTCCTCCTCCTCTTACTCCTGCGGGCTCGCTTCTTAGAGGAACCTGCCCCGCTGTCAGAGTCAGGTTTGCCACTCGACTCCTCACTAGATGGTCTGCTCTCGCCAGTAGACTCCACGGAAGCTTGCCTCTGTGCCGCTTGCATCCAAGCACCAAGTTCGGCTTCCTCCTGTTCTAGCTGCTCCAAAGCCTCGTCAGGTATTTCTCGAACAGCTTCAGAACCGATGACGCCCTGGTCACCGAGAAAGCCTATCTTGTGCTTCTCTCCAGAAAGGAAGGCCCAAACTTCCTCTCGCCGGATGCCATCCGACTTTCCAAGGCCCTTTCCAGATACCAGCTTCACATCAAGCTCCTTCTTGGAAAGCCCCCGATATGCCGAAAAGCTCTCCGCGAACCACTTCGCAAAGCCGGCAGTCCGGGAAGTCAACAACACAGGATAAGAAATCATGGCTGTAGTGTCTTCAGCACTATAGAAAGCCCATGCATTTCTCCCGTCCTGTAAGCCTCCAAAGCGCTTCACCATACTTGAAGGAGCTCCAACAACGCCTTGAGAAAAGCCAAGCTGCAAAGCAAAACGAGAGGGTACATACGGCTGGATGTCGACGAAAAGATGTCTACGGTACACCATCGTGCCGACTCGTATGCTGAAAAGCCACTCTCTCTCTGCATTTGTCAAGGAATAATGCCTTCCCGACCCCGCCCTGGTAGAGTCTCGGGAGGCACCAAAATCAAAAGCCTTCTTCCGCAACTCCGGAGAAAGCTTCACTGAAGATTGCCCCATCTCGATGTCCCTGAACCGTCGGATCCTCATGCGGGCAAACAAAAGTGATTCGGACACGGCTTTGCCCTTAGCCAGTCGAATCATCAGAGGATCATCATCCTGTGCAGCACCCAGCCGATGGAAGCCAGGACAGTGGTATACATACCACGAATAAAAGATATGGGCTGAAAATACCCTATTCATGGGAAGCCCAAGCCGAACCAGAAAAGCAGCAGCCTGCAGTTCGGTACACAGGTAGGAGTAAAGAGCTGGCACCAAAGCAAGCTGCTCTCCAAACGCCATCTGACAAGCCGGGAAAATACAATGCGGCCTGATGTGCGTTCCATCTCCTCCAGCAAAAACAGCCTCACCAAGCCAATAAGTGAGGTAAACAGCGAGATCTCTCCGCAATGCAATGTCAGGACATATGGCGTTTGTACTTGCACAGAAATCTCTCAACTCTTCTTGCATGGCCAAGATCTTCTTTGAACTTGGATCCTGAGCTCCGGCTTCCTGGGTCACGCTATCAGAAGACTCCCTACTATCAAAAAAGTTGGGGAATGAAGAGCTAAAACTCTTCCAACTGCTGGATCTAACTTTCAAACCCCCCTTCTCCTTCAAAAAATCATAGAAGGCGACGAGCTGAAAGTATAGAAGCCTGAACTCCTCAGACTGCCCCTCGAGGACGCTGTCAATCGGCATAAACTCCTCACAGAGTTGGCCGAGGATGGGCAATCCGGTAATGGCGCTCAGCTCCTTCAAAGAAAAACCAATCTCACCATTCGTCACAACGAAGGTATTGGTTTGTGGGAGGAATGACTCCAGCATAGCCATGAAGGCCTCGTCGGAAAAGATCACGGTCTCCCTAAAGGCGCGGACCGCATCAAAAATCCCGGCTTCCTTCAAAACGGCACCACCAATCAGCAGGACGCGATCAGTCCACGACTTCCACTCAGAGTCAGCATTGAAACGACCTCGAAGTCGGAAAGGCTTGATCCAATTGCTGCCGTCACCACTGAAAATACCAAGGCCCACCGGTCTCAAATCGACCGACGGATAATCAGAGCCCTGGTAGCCGCTGGATGGCATCAACAGGTCCATATCAACAGGCGACCTCTCCGTATATCCAGGAGAACCGCCAACAAAAACCCCGGTCTTGATTACATTTGTCCTTCTCACCCAACTTGGAGGATCTTCCCTCTTAGGGCACGTGGGGGCAAGGCTCAGAATCGAGACGGTTCGATCAAACATCGACCGGGTAGTAACAGTCTTCTTCTCACCATCTGCTGTGAAGGAAAACTGAAAACATCTCCTCTGGTATGTAATGTCATCAGGGACTGCATCACCAAAGAAGAAGGTAGGCTTGGGCAAAATGCTCTGATCTTCCATCAGCCATGGACGACTGCTTACCATGATCTTATAGAATTCCTCTCCCTTGAGAGTGATCAGTCGCTGCCTCATCTCATCTCTGTTGAGGGAGTCGCACTCTTCCAGATTTCTCTCAACATACTGGACCTTCTCGAAAGCTTGCTGAACGGCCGGATTAGAAGATCTAGAAGATCGACGAGGTACGCTTGTAGCAGGCTCTTTACCCTTGTTCGCTCTGGAGGAACCACCTGAAAAGGATGGAAAAGAAAAAGATCAAACATCAAAATGACAGAATCTCGCTAGAAAAAATCTGGCGAAATTTTGACATGATGACGGGGCAATTCCGAAGAAAAGGAACTATCCCGAAAGAAATAGAAAGCTTGAAGATGGGCTCAACATCGCTGCGAGCTCCGAAACTCCAAACTTTCGAAACCTAAAAGTCTCCGCAAAATCAGGAAGGGCTCAACATCACTGCGAGCTCCAAGTTCCCAAATTTGCGAAAACTTTCAGGTATGCTATCACATCATGCTACAAATTTAATTTACAAATTGAATGCATGCATGAACATCTTGGTTTGCGAAAAAAAAATGCATTATCATGATGAGCAAAAAAAAAAAAAAAAAAAAAGAAACTTTCTCTAAAAAAAAGAGGGGAAAGAAAACAAAAAAAGAAAAGAAAAGAAACTTTCTCTAAAAAAAAGAGAGGGGAAGGAAAACAAAAAAAAAAGAAGAAAGAAAAGAAACTCTCTAAAAAAAAGGAAAAAAAAAAAAAGAGAAAAAACGGAGGCTGGCCCACAGGCCACGTGGCCGTACGGCCAGATCCGTACGGATCTGTCCGTACGGCCCACACAATAAAAAAAAAACATGAAAAAAAAAGAGAAAAGAAAGCAAAAAAAAAACGTGTGAAAAAAAAAGGAGGCAAACACGTGAAAAAGAGAAAAAAAAAGAAAAGAAAAAAAAAAGAAACAAAAAAAAAAGAGAAGAAAGAACTTTATTTTTTTTTCTACAATGGAGTTTTCTTGAAAAAGAAGAACTTACTTGAAGCCATTGATGGAGAAGAAGAAGAAAACTCTTGAAGATCTTGAAGAAGAAAAGCTCTTGGTCTTGAAGCCCTCTTGAGATTATTGCAAAAGAAAGTAATAAGAGCAAGAGATCCAACCTTCTCTTTGCTTTTATAGAGGAGAGCAAACCAAAGAAGGAAAGAAGAAAGAGGTAAGTGTTACTAATTAGTAACCTTACCAAAAGAAAGAGATTAGAAAGATTCTTTCCAAAAGAAAGATATCTTGAGATATCCTATCCCAAAATAAAGGGATCTTGAGAGATTCTCTCCCAAAAATCAATCTATGACGGATTCTTTCCCAAAAGAAAGATATCTTGAGATATCCTATCCCAAAATAAAGGGATCTTGAGAGATTTTCTCCCAAAAATCAATCTATGACGGATTCTTTCCCAAAAGAAAGATATCTTGAGATATCCTATCCCAAAATAAAGGGATCTTGAGAGATTTTCTCCCAAAAATCAATCTATGACGGATTCTTTCCCAAAAGAAAGATATCTTGAGATATTCTATCCCAAAATAAAGGGATCATGAGAGATTCTCTCCAAGTAAAGATATTCTTGGATATTCTCTATCCAAATGAGATATTTTGGATATTCTTTACAAAAATGACACCATATGAGATCTAAGCCATTTCAAAAGCTTAAGGTCCCATGGGTTAGCCCATATGAGCCAGGTTTGACCACCTAGGCACTAAAAAAAAAATAAAAAAATAAAAAATTGGGCTTTTAGTCAAAGAGAAATCCCTCTTACCAAGAGCATACAAAAATGGTTCCATGCCTCTTTTGAGTTGATTGGACCATACAAAAGAAAATTCCAAGCCCCATGAGCTTCCAAAAATCAAACCATCCAGCCTCATCTACCAAATTGAGCCAAATTCTTGAAATTGACATTCCATCAAACCAAAACCTGGTCCCCTAACTTGCCACATACAGCCTGTTAGGTCACAAGACCAAAACCAAAAACCAAAACCTGATCCCCTAACTTGCCACATATAGCCTGTTAGGTCACAAGATCAAAACCAAAATTGATCCCCCAACATTCCACATACAGCTTGTTGGGTCACACGATCAAAACCAAACCCGACCCCCTAACCTGCCACATATAGCCTGTTAGGTCACAAGGTCAAAACCCAAATCCACATCCCTGATGTCATCTTCAAAACTTTGCCTCGAGATGGTACGTGATCCCTTTCACTACCATAAAATTCCCCTGGAAGCTCAAAAGGCTACAAATACCAAAAAGAAAGACTGCTCAAAGACTCTTGGTCAAGTCACAGGCTCTCCTTCAAAAAAATCTCTTCAAGGCACATCGACTACAAAAGTTAAGCAACTCGCCGCTGTACCTCGAGGGGGCATTTGTTGACACCAAAAATGTCACTTTGCCTTTCCAAGATCCAAAGAGCTACATGAAGTCGCAACCTGCCATAAATAGGCAATGCTGCTTCCAAAAATCAAATCTTGTCAGAATCAAACAAAAACTGCAAGATTCATCCAGACAGCCAAAAGAGGAGTGCACAAGAAGTTTCAAGCCATTTCAAGTTCATTTGGCCTAACTTCGCTTCTCCGACAGCCAAATCAAGCCTCTCGGCGGTAAAGCTCTCCGGGACCATGGTTTCCAAGACAGAACCTATGGATCATCTTAAAATGACTCCAATAGGTTCCCTGTCAAATTTCAAGTCAATCGGACATCGGTTGACCGCACATCAAACCGCGACATCTTCATCACGACAAAAAGCAAGTCTACAGGTGATAGGACCCCAAACGGCTATAAAACTCAAACAAAATCCTATGGTTGGTCTTATTTATTGCTCAGGAGGCTTCACACCAAATTTCAGGTCATTCCGACATCGTTTGACCCAGTTTCAGCTTTTGACAGAAAATCGGCAGCTCTGCGCGACAAAGTCTTCGGCTTTCTCAGGAAATTGGAAACTTTGCAAAATAAAATGCAAGGATTCTCATCAGGTTTCCTACAAAGAAATCAGGCCAATAAATGGTCAAAATGTCAAGGAAAAATACAGAAGAAAAAAGAATAAAAAAAAGCAAAAACGGACGCAAAACGGGACACGAAAGGGGGAAAACCCCCCCAGGGTCGCAGACCCCTGCGACCCTGGGCCAGGGTCGCCGGGAAAGCCCCGGAAACCCCGGTTTTCGCCGTTTTTTTCGCGATTCGAGGAGCCCAGCCTCTGGTACTTTCCAAAATTCATGCTTTTGAGACACCAAGTCCTCTGACATCCGTCCAAAACACCGGTAAATCATCAAGAGTATCGAAGACAGTATTGATCGCCACCCGGTCAACCAAAAAAGTGTGCTTTCCACCGACCGATCGAGAAATCGACAGGACAGATGGCACCCGACCCGCTGTTGGCAACAAACACCTGAAATTACATTGGTCATCTGATGTCGATCTACATGAAGATCCATCGATGATCATCAACAGAAGAATCTCAAAAGACGTGGCACGGCCCGCGACTCTTCAGCTGCTCGGCGACCACTTAATGCGATTAATTGACTAGCTTTATTACAGTCATTAATCCATTTCTTTGGACGGCCCAATCAGAAGCAAGCATTCGGGAGTTACAAGTCAAGAGATTCATGGCATTTAACCCATGAAACTCCTCCCATCATGGCGATTAAAGGCGATTAAATGCCCTCAATCTCCTCCGGCCAATCAGAAGCCAAGAAAAAGGAGTTACAAAATAAACAATTCAATTTTGTAACTCCTCCCATTATGCGGCTTAATGACATTAAAAGCCCATAAACCCACCTAAAAGGCTACCTAAAAGCCTATAAATAGGAGGGCTCTCCAAGAAGAAAACACACACACACAACAAACATCAGACAACAGTCAGAAATCTAGAGAAAAGAAAAAGAGAGAAAACTCTGCGGAAGTTCTACACCGGCCACCGCAACAAGGTGACAAAAGTCCCTTGGGGGGTACCCCCCCCCAAGGTCCTTGCCTTCTCCTCCTGCCTCCAATGGCTTAGATATGGCTTTTCAGCCCGTCTACTCGGCTTTTTATTGAACATAGGACCTTCCTTTGGTCTTTGTCCTCTAAAAACCCGAGGTTATAGCCAAGCCAAGCGAATCAAATAGCATCCTCTGTTCTCATCTGCATGGATGATGGCGAAGCCCACATATGGCTTGCGACCGTCAATCTAAACGAGTCCCCCACAATCTCCTGAGAAGTTAGATCCTCCTTTTCTTGCTTTTCATTGTAGTTTGTATTTTTTCAAAAGAGACAAAAATCACAATTCTTGTCTTTCATTGTTGATAAGGATTGTAAATCGGCTATAAACGCCAAAAATCGGCTATAACGCCAAAATCGGCTATAAACGCCAAATCGGCTATAAATGCCAAAAAATCGCCTTTCACGGCAAATCAAGAAAATGTCTCTTTTCTTAAATATATGTGCAATGGAAAACTTGAAAGAAGTTGATTTCCTTTTTACTTGCGAAGGTTGATCTTCGGATCACCACTTGTAATTCCAAGTAAAAATAGAAAATCTGGCACACCCACAAAAAAAAGAAATGTTGATGCACGCCCCTGCCCCCCGGTTACGAAAGGGTCGGACCCAACGGACTCCCACGTCCGCCGACCTCGGTAGAACCAAGCAGGAGCGCGGTCCATCAAGTGTGTCGCAGGTCGACCGGAGACCCCACGCGGTCGACCGAGCACGGGAACCAGAATTGCGCAGAAATAGAAGTTTTGCACGAAAATTTAGGAATCTTATGTATTTCGTTTAGGACTCTTTCTAAACAAATTCTAGCCTAATTTGAACACTCTTTAGGATTACCAAAACCTATATAAAGGCTTGCTAAGTTCATTTTCAAGAGTACAGAAGAGAAGAGAGAACAAAAGAGAGGATTTTGGAGAGAAGAGTGATTGGAGAAGGAGTTGTTGCTGTGTGCTGTTGTGCTGCACGTTTCTACAGCAAGTGTGGACGAAAATATGCTCATGAAGATGGTGATTCGTCCATAGATAAGTGTCTCTCTTTTTATGCTTTAAATTTCAATTTGTAAGGGATTGAGAGAGAGAAGATTGTAGAGGGGAAGGGCTGTAGAAAAGTTCTCTACTTTAATTCTGTAGAACATCAAGTTGGTGCTTGGTGTTAGGGGTTTGGTGATCCTATCTGTTGGTGCAGATAAATTGTAAAGGGAGTAGGTGCTTCCTAGATAGTTGGTGCTATCTGAAACTTAAGGGTTGGTGCTCTTTGTCGTTGGTGCGACTAAATATATTCAGACCTGTTCCGGATCGGTGTTCGGACAGTCTTTGAACCGTGGACGTAGCCTTTTGGTGAACCACGTTAAATCTGGTGTCCTTGTGTGATTTGATTTGCTTTTGTTGTTAAATTGGACCTGTTTTTAAGGAATCACTGATTCACCCCCCCCCCCCCCTCTCAGTGATCGCGATATCTAATAGTTAGGTCACAAGACCAAAACCAAAAACCAAAACCTGACCCCCCCCCAACATTCCACATACAACTTGTTGGGTCACACGATCAAAACCAAACCCGACCCCCTAAACTGCCACATACAGCTTGTTAGGTCACAAGGTTAGAACCCAAATCCACATCCTCGATGTCATCTTCAATACTTTGCCTCGAGATGGTACGTGATCCCTTTCACTACCATAAAATTCCTCTGGAAGCTCAAAAGGCTACAAATACCAAAAAAAAGACTGCTCAAAGACTCTAGGTCAAGTCATAAGCTCTCCTTCACAAAATCTCTTCAAGGCACATCGACTACAAAAGTTAAGCAACTCGTCGCTGCACCTCGAGGGGGCATTTGTTGACACCAAAAATGTCACTTTGCTTCTTCAAGAGCCAGAAAACTGCATGACGTCGCAACCTGCCATAAATAGGCAATGCTACTTCCAAAAAATCAAATCTTGTCAGAATCAAACAAAAACTGTAAGATCCTTCAAGACAGCCAAAAGAAGAGTACACAAGAAGTTTCGGGCTATTTCAAAATCATTTGGGCTAACTTCGCTTCTTCGGCAGCTGAAAAGGAGCTCCCGGCAGCGAAAGCATCGGAGACACCAAATCTTCGATCAGAGCCGATGGATGGTCTCAAAATACATCCAAAAGGCTCCACGTCAAGTTCCGATTCAAACCGACAACATTTGACCCTACATCAACCCTCGAACAGTTAAATCAAGCCTCTCGGCGGCAAGAACCACCGAAGCCATCACTCATCAGATAGAGCACATGGACGGCTTTAAAATGCTTACAAAGGGCTACACGTCAAATTTCAGGTCATTTCGACAACATTTGACCATACTTTGACGCTCGGAAGCCAAATCAGGCCTCTCGGCGACGAAGCTCCCCGGGATCATGGTTTCTAAGTTTGAGCCTATGGATCATCTTAAAATGACTCTAATAGGTTCCCTGTCAAATTTCAAGTCAATCGGACATCGGTTGACCACACATCAAGCCGCAACGTCTTCATTGCGACAAAAACAAGTCTACTAGTGATAGGACCCCAAATGGCTTCAAAACTCAAACAAAAGCCTATGGTTGGTCATATTTATTGTTCAGCAGGCTTCACCCCAAATTTCAGGTCATTCCGACATCGTTTGACCCAGTTTTAGCTTCTGACGGAAAATCGGCAGCTCTGCGCGACAAAGTCTTCGGCTTTCTCAGAAAATTGAAAACTTTGCAAAATAAAATGCAAGGATTCTCATCAGGTTTTCTACAGGGAAATTAGGCCAATAAATGATCAAAATTTTCAAGGAAAAATACAAAAGAAAAAATAATAAAAAAACAGCAAAAAAGGACACAAAACGGGATAAAAAGGGGGAAAACCCCCCAGGGTCACCGGTGACCCTGGGGCCCGGGATCCCCGGGAGGGCCCCGGGAACTCCGTTTTTCGCCGTTTCTTCGCGATTCGAAGCATCCGACTCCTCTGATTTTTCGAAATTCATACTTTTGAGACATCAAATCCTCTGACATCCGTAAAAAACACGGGTCAATCATCAAGAGTATCAAAATCAACATTGATCGCCAACCGGTCAACCAAAAAAAAGTGTGCTTTCTACCCGATCGATCGAGAAATCGACAGGACAGATGGCGCTGTTGGCAAACAATACCTGAAGTTACTTGGTCACCCAATGTCAATCTACATGAAGACCATCGATGATTATCGCCAGAAGAATCCCAAAAGACGCGGCACGGCCCGCGACTCTTCAACTGCTCGGCGACCACTTAATGCGATTAATTGACTAGCTTTATTACAGTCATTAATCCATTTCTTTGGACGGCCCAATCAGAAGCAAGCATTCGGGAGAGTTACAAGTCAAGAGATTCATAGCATTTAACCCATGAAACTCCTCCCATCTGTTGGGATTGGTGTATGCCCTAAAGCCCACTAGCTGCACTCTCATCTTTTGTTACTGGATATTTACTGGTTATTTAATGGAATGACTCTTTTCTCTTTAAACATGTATATATGTATGGTTGTGTAAGGCCCATTATTTCTAGTGAATGAATTAGGTGTGTGGCTACACACAGATAGGTCTGAGTCATGGACATGGAAACAACATATTTGTTCATAACTGGGAGATGGAGTTGGGCACTTCATCTTCGTATAAGTTATAGTGAGATACTCTCCTGTATACAGGGTGACTTACCTAAGTCATGGGAGGCCTTTCCCGGATTTATCTCATTAGTGCATATGCAATGCATTGAATAGGACCATTGTAGGTGTGATCTCTAAAATAGTACTATCACTGAGAGAGATCAAGTCACCTCATGCTACTGAGTGACCAGTGCTCTTAATCTTGAGCATTTGTTGATGAACCGACGAAGTCAAGTTCTTGTGCTTTAATTCACTATGGGTGAGATCCTTCACATGGGTCAACAGCTATGTGTTTTGGGTGCTCGGGCTTGATCAGTTGGGACGTGCAGATGCAATAAAGAATCTATGCCATCCAATGATGGAATGATCGTCCCCTTAGAATTATCCGATTAATCATCAAAATCTAAGATCTTAGTATATGGATGTTCCATATGGATATTGAACTTGTGGGTCGCTCCCTGGACCAAGAGAATGATATTCGGATGATGATTAAGTCAAGGATATGAAGTTCTAAGATTTAGATATAATCAAGAAGGTTGATAGTACATCGGATAACCTGACTTGATTATGGATGTTACATAGAGGGGCATTTAGGTCATTTTACTTAGTAGGTCGAAGACAACTGTCACTTTTTGACTAGCTTAATATCATATTAAATATTTGTCCCTGGAGTTCAACCATAACTCTTTAGTGGAATGAGTTGAGGTTAAAATGGTCTTAATGTTGCTATGGGTTTAGCATGGACATTTTTTGTCATTTTGGGAGCCAAGGGCAAATATGTCTTTTGGTCCCTTCTCTAGTCACTTTCCTAGATTGGCATGGTTTCCTATTTTGTTTAGATAAAATGTGGTTGAATTATTTTAGTGGAAAAATAATTTTTGAGTTTAAATTCAAATAGGCCTTTAATGGCATACATGAATTTAATTCTAGATAAATTATTTGTGGGTCATGTTATGATTAATAATCATGTGGGCCATGGTGTGCATTAGTTTATGTGGGACGTCCATAATGGGAGTTCCATAGGTGAGGTTTCCAACTTTGAGTAGGTCTCTCTACTTGGGAAGGTTGGACTCCTCTTTGGATTAGTATTCCTATAGTAAAGTTCCCTTTTTGAATTAGAAACTTAAATTAGTAAGTGTTGTGCAACTAAGATTACTAATTGCTAAAGTTTGTGGGATGTTCCTTTAGTTTCCTTTTCTAATTGGAGTGTTTCTAAAAGGAAATAAATCTTTGGATTATACTTTCCTTTTAGGACATCTATGAGAATTAGAGTGTTTCTAAATTGGAGTGTTTCTAAAAGGAAATAAATCTTTGGATTATACTTTCCTTTTAGGACATCTATGAGAATTAGTAGGGATAACTTTTAAGGAATGGAATCCCAAACTTTTCTATAAAAAAGGAGGAAGCTCCCCCCTTGGACGTCCAACATACATATCCCTATGCTAGAGAATCCCACACGTCCAGCCCTCTTTTCTTCTTCATTGAAGAGAGCTTCAGGTCTGAGATTTTTCCATAGATAAAAAGTTCTCAAAACCCATCTAGAAATCTAGATTAAGAGCCCACCATCTTAGCCAATCAGATTTGGAAGTGAAATAGAGAAGAAGATCAAAAGCAATTCTACTGCAGAAAATTCCAGCAAGGTTTTTGCTAATTGCAAGTCTGAGTTCAGCCATTTGGATCTTTTATTTCAGAGATTTGAAGTCTACATATCATCAAGGTAATAGTCTTCTTGAATCTCCTTTAATTATACACTTGTTGATCATGAAACCATGGGGTTATAATGCGATTTCTATGGCTGATCTTCGCTGCAGAGATCAGATTTTTTAAAATCTGATTTGTTACAAATCAGCCATGGACGTCTTCCCCTAGTGATGTTCATATCTGAATCGCAGTTTCTTTCAGTGGTATTAGAGCCACTCCATGTGAAATCATGATCCCATGTTGTGTTTAATGATGGACCGCGCTCCAATGCTCGGTTCCTACCGAGGTCGGCGGACGTGGGAGTCCGTTTGGTTCCGACCCTTTCGTAACCAGGGGGCAGGGGCGTGCATCAACATTTCTTTTTTTGTGGGTGTGCCAGATTTTCTATTTTTACTTGGAATTGCAAGTGGTGATCCGGAGATCAACCTTCGCCAGTAAAAAGGAAATCAACTTCTTTCAAGTTTTCCATTGCACATATATTTAAGAAAAGAGACATTTTCTTGATTTGCCGTGAAAGGCGATTTTTTTTGGCATTTATAGCCGATTTTGGCTTTTATAGCCGATTTTTGGCGTTTATAGCCGATTTTGGCGTTTATAGCCGATTTACAATCCTTATCAATAATGAAAGACAAGAGTTGTGATTTTTATCTCTTTTGAAAAAATACAAACTATAATGAAAAGCAAGAAAAGGAGGATCTAACTTCTCAGGAGATTGTGGGGGACCCGTTTAGATTGACGGTCGCAAGCCATATGTGGGCTTCGCCATCATCCATGCAGATGAGAACAGAGGATGCTATTGATTCGCTTGGCTTGGCTATAACCTCAGGTTTTTAGAGAACAAAGACCAAAAGAAGGTCCTATGTCCAATGAAAAGCCGAGTAGACGGGCTGAAAAGCCACATCTAAGCCATTGGCGGCAGAAGGAGAAGGCAAGGACCTTGGGGGGGGGGGGGGGTACCCCCAAGGGACTTTTGTCACCTTGTTGCGGTGGCCGGTGTAGAACTTCCAGCAGAGTTTTCTCTCTTTTTCCTTTCTCTGGATTTCTATGCTTCTGTCTGTCTGTGTGTTTGTGCTTTTTTCTGATGATCTCTGTGTGTTTGTGCTTTTTTCAGATGATCTGTGTGTGTGTGTTTTTTCTTCTTGGAGAGCTCTCCTATTTATAGGCTTTTAGGTGGCCATTTAGGAGGGTTTATGAGCTTTGATTGTCATAAAGCTACATAAAGGGAGGAGTTACAGAATTGAATTCTTTATTTTGTAACTCCTTTTTCTTGGCTTCTGATTGGCCGGAGGAGATTGAGGGCATTTAATCGCCATGATGGGAGGAGTTTCATGGGTTAAATGCCATGAATCTCTTGACTTGTAACTCCCGAATGCTTGCTTCTGATTGGGCCGTCCAAAGAAATGGATTAATGACTGTAATAAAGCTAGTCAATTAATCGCATTAAGTGGTCGCCGAGCAGCTGAAGAGTCGCGGGCCGTGCCACGTCTTTTGGGATTCTTCTGTCGATGATCATCGATGGATCTTCATGTAGATCGACATCAGATGACCATGTAATTTCAGGTGTTTGTTGCCAACAGCGGGTCGGTGCCATCTGTCCTGTCGATTTCTCGATCGGTCAGGTAGAAAGCACACTTTTTTTGGTTGACCGGGTGGCGATCAATATTGTTTTCGATACTCTTGATGATTGACCCGTGTTTTGGACGGATGTCAGAGGACTTGGTGTCTCAAAAGCATGAATTTTGGAAAGTACCAGAGGCTGGGCTCTTCGAATCGCGAAAAAACGGCGAAAACCGGGGTTTCCAGGGCCTTCCCGGCGACCCCGGGCTCCAAGGTCGCCGGCGACCCTAGCCCAGGGTCGCAGGGGCCTGCGACCCTGGGCCAGGGTCGCAGGGGTCTACGACCCTGGGGGGGTTTTCCCCCCTTTGTGTCCCGTTTTGTGTCCGGTTTTGCTGTTTTTCGATTCTTTTTCCTTCTGTATTTTTCCTTGACATTTTGACCATTTATTGGCCTGATTTCTTTGTAGGAAACCTGATGAGAATCCTTGCATTTTATTTTGCAAAGTTTCCAATTTCCTGAGAAAGCCGAAGACTTTGTCGCGCAGAGCTGCCGATTTTCCGTCAGAAGCTGAAACAGGGTCAAACGATGTCGGAATGACCTGAAATTTGGTGTGAAGCCTCCTGAGCAATAAATAAGACCAACCATAGGCTTTTGTTTGAGTTTTGAAGCCGTTTGGGGTCCTATCGCCAGTAGACTTGCTTTTGTCGTGATGAAGATGTCGCGGTTTGATGTGCGGTCAACCGATGTCTAATTGACTTGAAATTTGACAGGGAACCTATTGGAGTCATTTTAAGATGATCCATAGGCTCTGTCTTGGAAACCATGGTCCCGGAGAGCTTTGCCGCCGAGAGGCCTGATTTGGCTTCCGAGCGTCAAACTATGGTCAAATGTTGTGGAAATGACCTGAAATTTGACGTGTAGCCCTTTATAAGCATTTTGAAGCCGTCCATGTGCTCTATCTGATGAGTAATGGCCTCGGTGGTTCTCACCGCCGAGAGGCTTGATTTAGCTGTTCGAGGGTTGATGTAGGGTCAAACGTTGTCGGTTTGACTCGGAACTTGACGTGGAGCTTTTTGGAAGTATTTTAAGACCATCCATCGGCCCTGATCGAAGATTTGGTGTCTCCGATGCTTTTGCCGCCGAGAGCTCCTTTTCGGCTGTCGGAGAAGCGAAGTTAGGCCAAATGATTTTGAAATGGCCTGAAACTTCTTGTGTACTCCTCTTTTGGCTGTCTGGAAGAATCTTGCAGTTTTTGTTTGATTCTAAACAAGATTTGATTTTTGGAAGCAGCATTGCCTATTTATGGCAGGTTGCGACTTCATGTAGCTCTTTGGATCTTGAAGAGGCAAAGTGACATTTTTGGTGTCAACAAATGCCCCCTCGAGGTACAGCAACGAGTTGCTTAACTTTTGTAGTCGATGTGCCTCGAAGAGATTTTTGAAGGAGAGCCTGTGACTTGACCAAGAGTCTTTGAGCAGTCTTTCTTTTTGGTATTTGTAGCCTTTTGAGCTTCCAGGGGAATTTTATGATAGTGAAAGGGATCACGTACCATCTCGAGGCAAAGTTTTGAAGATGACATCAGGGATGTGGATTTGGGTTTTGACCTTGTGACCTAACAGGCTATATGTGGCAGGTTAGGGGGTCGGGTTTGGTTTTGATCGTGTGACCCAACAAGCTGTATGTGAAATGTTGGGGGATCAATTTTGGTTTTGATCTTGTGACCTAACAGGCTGTATGTGGCAAGTTAGGGGACCAGGATTTGGTTTGATTTTTGTGGAATGTCAATTTCAAGATTTTGGCTCAATTTGGTAGATGAGGCTGGATGGTTTGATTTTTGGAAGCTCATGGGGCTTGGAATTTTCTTTTGTATGGTCCAATCAACTCAAAAGAGGCATGGAACCATTTTTGTATGCTCTTGGTAAGAGGGATTTCTCTTTGACTAAAAGCCCAAAATTTTTTTTTTTCTTTAAGTGCCTAGGTGGTCAAACCTGGCTCATATGGGCTAACCCATGGGACCTTAAGCTTTTGAAATGGCTTAGATCTCATATGGTGTCATTTTTGTAAAGAATATCCAAAAATATCTCATTTGGATAGAGAATATCTAAGAATATCTTTACTTGGAGAGAATCTCTCATGATCCCTTTATTTTGGGATAGGATATCTCAAGATATCTTTCTTTTGGGAAAGAATCCGTCATCGATTTCTTGTTGGGAGAAAATCCTTCAAGATATCTTTCTTTTGGGAAAGAATCTTTCTAATCTCTTTCTTTTGGTAAGGTTACTAATTAGTAACACTTACCTTTTTCTTCTTTCCTTCTTTGGTTTGCTCTCCTCTATAAAAACAAGGAGGAGGTTGGATCTCTTGCACTTATTACTTTCTTTTGCAATAATCTCAAGAGGGCTTCAAGACCAAGAGTTCTTCTTCTTCAAGATCTTCAAGACTTTTCTTCTTCTTCTCCATCAATGGCATCAAGTAAGTTCCCTTTTTCAAGAAAACTCCATTGTAGGAAAAAAAGTTCTTTCTCTTTTTTTTTTGTTTCTTTCTCTTTTTTTTTCTTTTTTTTTCACGTGTTTGCTTCTTTTTTTTGTTCACACGTTTTCTTTTTTTTTTTGCTTTCTTTTCTTTTTCTTTTTCTTTTTGTTTTGTTTTGTTTTTTTTTTTTTGTTTGTGGGCCGTACGAACAGATCCGTACGGATCTGGCCGTACGGCCACGTGGCCTGTGGGCCATCTCCCTTTTTTTTCTTCCTTTTTTTTTTGTTTTCTTTCCCTCCTTTTTTTTTGAGAAAGTTTTTTTTCTTTTCTTTTTTGTTTTCTTTCCCCTTTTTTTCTTGAGAAAGTTTCTTTTCTCTTTTTTTTTTTTTTTTGCTCATCATGATAATGCCCCTCTTTTTTGGCAAACCTAGATGTTCATGCATGCATTCAATTGTAAATTAAATTTGTAGCATGATGTGATAGCATACCTGAAAGTTTTCGCAAATTTGGGAATTTGGAGCTCGCAGTGATGTTGAGCCCTTCCTGATTTTGCGGAGACTTTGAGGTTTCGAAAGTTTGGAGTTTCGGAGCTCGCAGCGATGTTGAGCCCATCTTCAAGCTTTCTATTTCTTTCGGGATAGTTCCTTTTCTTCGGAATTGCCCCGTCATCATGTCAAAATTTCGCCAGATTTTTTTTTAGTGAGATTTTGTCATTTTGATGTTTGATCTTTTTCTTTTCCATCCTTTTCAGGTGGTTCCTCCAGAGCGGACAAGGGTAAAGAGCCTGCTACAAGCGTACCTCGTCGATCTTCTAGATCTTCTAATCCGGCCGTTCAGGAGGCTTTTGAGAAGGTCCAGTATGTTGAGAGAAATCTGGAAGAGTGCGACTCCCTCAACAGAGATGAGATGAGGCAGCGACTGATCGCTCTCAAGGGAGAGGAATTCTATAAGATCATGGTAAGCAGTCGTCCATGGGTGATGGAAGATCAGAGCGTTTTGCCCAAGCCTACCTTCTTCTTTGGTGATGCAGTCCCTGATGACATGACATACCAAAGGAGATGTTTTCAGTTTTCTTTCACAGCAGATGGTGAGAAGAAGACTGTTGCTACCCGGTCGACGTTTGATCGCACCGTCTCGATTCTGAGCCTTGCCCCCACGTGCCCTAAGAGGGAAGATCCTCCAAGCTAGGTGAGAAGGACAAATGTAATCAAGACCGGGGTTTTTGTTGGCGGTTCTCCTGGATATACGGAGAGGTCGCCTGTTGATATGGACCTGTTGATGCCATCCAGCGGCTACCAGGGCTCCGATTATCCGTCGGTCGATTTGAGACCGGTGGGCCTTGGTATTTTCAGCAGTGACGGCAGCAATTGGATCAAGCCTTTTCGACTTCGAGGCCATTTCAATGCTGACTCCGAGTGGAAGTCATGGACTGATCGCGTCCTGCTGATTGGTGGCGCCGTTTTGAAGGAAGCCGGGATTTTTGATGCGGTCCGCGCCTTTAGGGAGACCGTGATCTTTTCCGATGAGGCCTTCATGGCTATGCTGGAGTCATTCCTCCCACAAACCAATACCTACGTTGTGACGAATGGCGAGATTGGTTTTTCTTTGAAGGAGCTGAGCGCCATTACTGGATTGCCCATCCTCGGTAAACTCTATGAGGAGTTTATGCCGATTGACAGCGTCCTCGAGGGGCAGTCTGAGGAGTTCAGGCTTCTATACTTTCAGCTCGTCGCCTTCTATGATTTTTTGAAGGAGAAGGGGGGTTTGAAAGTTAGATCCAGCAGTTGGAAGAGTTTTAGCTCTTCATTCCCCAACTTTTCTGATAGCAGGGAGTCTTCTGATAGCGTGACCCAGGAAGCCGGAGCTCAGGATCCAAGTTCAAAGAAGATCTTGGCCATGCAAGAAGAGTTGAGAGATTTCTGTGCAAGTACAAATGCCATATGTCCTGACATTGCACTGCGGAGAGATCTCGCTGTTTACCTCACTTATTGGCTTGGTGAGGCTGTTTTTGCTGGAGGAGATGGAACGCACATCAGGCCGCATTGTATTTTTCCGGCTTGTCAGATGGCGTTTGGAGAGCAGCTTGCTTTGGTGCCAGCTCTTTACTCCTACCTGTGTACCGAACTGCAGGCTGCTGCTTTTTTGGTTCGGCTTGGGTTTCCCATGAATAGGGTATTTTCAGCCCATATCTTTTATTCGTGGTATGTATACCACTGTCCTGGCTTCCATCGGCTGGGTGCTGCACAGGATGATGATCCTCTGATGATTCGACTGGCTAAGGGCAAAGCCGTGTCCGAATCCCTTTTGTTTGCCCGCATGAGGATCCGACGGTTCAGGGACGTCGAGATGGGGCAGTCTTCAGTGAAGCTTTCTCCGGAGTTGCGGAAGAAGGCTTTTGATTTTGGTGCCTCCGAAGACTCTACCAGGGCGGGGTCGGGAAGGCATTATTCCTTGACAAATGCAGAGAGAGAGTGGCTTTTCAGCATACGTGTCGGCACGATGGTGTACCGTAGACATCTTTTCGTCGACATCCAGCCGTATGTACCCTCTCGCTTTGCTTTGCAGCTGGGCTTTTCTCAAGGCGTTGTTGGAGCGCCTTCAAGCATGGTGAAGCGCTTTGGAGGCTTACAGGACGGGAGAAATGCATGGGCTTTCTATAGTGCTGAAGACACTACAGCCATGATTTCTTATCCTGTGTTCCTGACTTCCCGGACTGCCGGCTTTGCGAAGTGGTTCGCGGAGAGCTTTTCGGCATATCGGGGGCTTTCCAAGAAGGAGCTTGATGTGAAGCTGGCATCTGGAAAGGGCCTTGGAAAGTCGGATGGCGTCCGGCGAGAGGAAGTTTGGGCCTTCCTTTCTGGAGAGAAGCACAAGAGGCTTCGTAGTTAGCTGTTCGAGAAATACCTGATGAGGCTTTAGAGCAGCTAGAACAGGAGGAAGCCGAACTTGGCGCTTGGATGCAAGCAGCACAGAGGCAAGCTTCCGTGGAGTCTACTGGCAAGAGTAGACCATCCAGTGAGGAGTCAAGTGGGAAACCTGACTCTGACAGTGGGGCAGGTTCCTCTAAAAAGCGAGCCCGCCGGGGTAAGAGGGGGAGGAGTCATCGTCGCAGCAAGGGGCAGCATGAGGACTCTCCTGACTTGGAAGTTCCTCTTACTATCAATGAGGATGTGCCAGTGGATGCTGACGAGCCTCCAGAAAAGAGAAGTCGAGAAGAAGAGACCGTCGGTGAAGGTATGATTCTTCCTTTTTCTCTTTCCATTTCTTTTCATGGGATTTTTTCCATGTTCTGATTTGCTTCTTGTTTCTGCTTTTCTCTTCTTCTTTTTTCTCTTCTTTTTTTTTCTTTTTTTTTTTAGCAGAAGAAGACTTGGTGATGCATGAGGTCCCAACCGATGAGGTGGTGACGGATCCTGTCGAGGCACCTGAAGAAGAACCGAGGGACTCTGGAATGAATCCAGAATCTCCAATTGGTACGACTTCTTTTGCTCTTTTTTTTTGTGTCTGTGACTTGGTTTGCTAACATTTTTTTTTGTCAGCTGACTTGCCACAGGGTTCTGATGACTTTGAACCATCGATGGACGCAAATGTTGATGATGCTTCCGATGAGTTCATGGAGGAAGAAAGTGTTCCGCCAGTCGTCGAAGAAGGTATTTTGTAGTTATAACCCTGATAATGATTTTCAAACAGGATTATATTCATACCTTTTTGTGTTTCTTTTGGCAGGTTTTGAAGTGACAGAGGAGGGTCCGTCGCTTCCAGAGCAAGGGATGCCAGAGGTTAATCCAGAGGTAGAGACTCCTGGGACCAGCTGTGACAATGTTGAGGAGATTCCTCGCGCTGAGATTCCTTCCCGAGCAGGAGCAGCTTCAACTGGAAAGAGTTCTTTTGTTACTCTTTCAACAGATGATGACATGAGCAGCCGACCAACGGAGTTGGGCGAATCTTCAGCTGGGCCATCTCTTCTTTTTGCGAAGAAGGTGGTGGTGCGAGTTCTGAGCTCTTGGATTGAGACTCTCTTTTCTGGGCACTTGGAAGCCGGATTTAGCATGATCCAGCATGTGCGTGAGATTCTCAGTGATGCTGAAGAGGCTGGTCTGGATGTCACAGATGCCAGGGCGATCGTTAATAGGATCATTGAGCTGGGTGACAAGTGGTTTGAGACCATGGGTTTTCCTGACGATCAGTTCTTCAAGGAGATGTTCTTAGACCCTGCGGATAAGGCTCAATCTAACCTGGATGAGGCTACAGAAAGCAAGAAGCAGGCAGTCCGAGAGAGGAACTTAGAAGAGCTAACCATCATTGGGCTGACACATGACTTTAACATCCTTGATAGGGAGGTCGATGAGGCCAGGAAACGTCTTGAGCATCTGCAGGCACAAGTCGCTGCCAAGTGGACTGAAATAACAGAGGCTCGTGAAAGGGAGACTGCTCTGATTCACCGAGTTGCGGATGCCAATCGAGTTCTCAAAAGGAAGTCTGATGAGAACAAACAATGGAAAACCGCTCGAGGGAAGCTTCCCAGCGCGAAAGAAGGGTTACAGCCCACCCCAGCATCTCATGGCAGGTTCCTGAAGAAGCGTGCCTTGGAATCCTTGACGGATGAGGCCAAAAGCTTGCTTAAGGAGCTGAACTCTTGGCTGGAGACCATTTTTGATTGAGCTCCTGTATATATATTTTTATAACAGAAACTATCCCTTTTTCTCTTTTTTGGTACCACTTGTATTTTTTTTGGTACTTATTTTTTTTGTAGTGCTTGTGAACACTTTCTTTTTTTTTGGTACCACATGTATTTTTTGGTACTCTTTTTTTTTGTAGTGCTTGTGAACACTTTCTTTTTTTTGTTATCCCTACGCTCACTTGAATCTTTTTGTGATAAAAGTAATTGCTAAATGGGATGCTCTTTTTTTTTTATATATCCCTACGCTCACTTGAATCTTTTTGTGATAAAAGTAATTGCTAAATGGGATTTGATCAAAAGGTTGTCATTTTGTGAAAATCTTTTGTCAAATGATTGTTTTGGCATGGAAGCCAGGTTTTTGTTTGTGGCATGGAAGCCAATTTTGGCATGAGAGCCAGCTTTTCTTGTGGCATTGATAGCCGAGTTTTTTTTTTTTTTTGTGGCATCTATAGCCAGTTTTGGTGGCATTGATAGCCGGTTTGTTTTGTTTTGGTGGCATTGATAGCCGTTTTTTTTTTTTTTTTGAAATCCAAGTTTTTTGTTTGTGGCATTGATAGCCGGTTTTGTTTTGGTGGCATTGATAGCCGATTTGTGGCATTTATAGCCTGTTTTGATGGCATTTATAGCCGGTTTAGTTTTCAAAAAATGCAAGTATCGACTAAAAGTCGCC
This sequence comes from Litsea cubeba, assembly GCA_012931725.1. Taxonomy (NCBI): domain Eukaryota; kingdom Viridiplantae; phylum Streptophyta; class Magnoliopsida; order Laurales; family Lauraceae; genus Litsea; species Litsea cubeba. The sequence continues at coordinate 62,961,491 of CM022952.1, read as the reverse complement.
TCCCTGCTGAATGTTCTTGCAAGTATCGATGGAATGTCGCATCCTTGCTCATTTGGTTGCGAGTATCGATGGAATGTCGCTTCCTCGCGGATTTGGGTGCAAGTATCGATGGAATGTCGCATCCTTGCTTTTCAAAAATTTTGGTTTTGCGGGTACTGACTTGATGTCGTTTCCCCACGATTTTTGAAATTTGTGGTTTTCTCGAACCTTTGGGTTATGGATATCAACTGAAATGTTGCGTCTCCATAGTTTTTTAGGTTTTTTCGAACCTTTGAAATTTGGGTTGTGGATATCAACTGAAATGTTGCATCTCCACAGTTTTGGATTTTGCAAGTACCGACGAAATGTCGCTTCCCTGCGATTTTGGAAGTGTCGAATGTGGTTCGCTTGCTTCCGATTTGTGCGAGTATCGACTAAGCGTCGCTTCCTCGCGGTTTTTGAAAAACCATTTTTTTTTTGTTTAAAGACACGAGGGTCATAAGTTTTGACCTAAAACCATTTTGGCGGTAAAAGGCAGGGTGGACTAGGGTGGAAATCCCTGAATCCGGATTTTGTTTCAAACCATGAATTTTGGGTTCAAGGGTTGAAAATTTTGGTCAAGTTAGGGAAAGGTTCCTAAACTTGGATATTTTTTTTTTGAACAATGAAACGATGAAAGTAAGCATTGTTTTAGATTTCTAGAAATTTCAACATTTGATATGAAAATTCTAAAAAAGGGTGGGTTTAGCGAGCGTGTACCTGGAAACCGGCTTTGGCCGTGCAGGCATTGCTCTTACCCAGTTGGGTAAGTCTTTAAGGGTAGTACCGCTTTAAGAACTTGCCGTTGATGGGCAGCATACATCTGTCACCTTCCATGTTTAGGAGTGCGTATGCGCCATTAGAGAAAACCTTGTCGATGACGTAGGATCCCTCCCATTTTGGCTCAAATTTGCCTTTGGACTTGTGAGCGAAGACCATTGGTCTTTTTACCGCAAGAACCAAGTCACTCTTTCTGTAGGCGCGTTGCCTGACCTTTTTATCGAAAGATCCTGCCATACGTGCTTGGTAAAGTTCAATGCTTTGTTGAGCTTCGAGCCGTCTCTCATCGAGATTGTCCAGCTCATGGAGTCAGCAATTTGACATTGCTTTCTTGAGTCATGTCATTTTACAAGGATACCCTCAAGGAAGGAATTTGTACTTCCAAGGGCACGACAGCTTCGCATCCATAGACCAAGGAGAATGGTGTGCTATGGGTTGGTCCTCGAACGGTGGTTCGATAGGCCCACAAAGCTTCAGACATTTTGTCGCTCCAGTCTCTTTTGTGACTAGAGACCATTTTTTTGAGGATTTTGCAGAGTGTCTTGTTGAAAGCTTCTGCTAACCCGTTTGCTGCCGGATTGTATGGAGTCGAAGGACAGCTTTGGATTTTGTATTTGTCGCAGAACCTGTAGAATCGATGATCCCGGAACTGTGGTCCGTTATCATGGACGAATCTTTTGGGTATGCCGAAACGACAAATGATGTTGGTGCGTAGGAACTGAAGGACTGATGAGGTCTTCATTTCGTTAAACGCAAATGCTTCTGACCACTTGGAGAAGTAATCCGTAGCGGCGAAGATGAAGCGATGACCTTTGCTTGAAGGGGGAGAAATAGGACCTATGATGTCCATACCCCAGGCTTCGAAAGGCCATGAGATCGCTGTAGGATGCAGCCATTCTGGAGGCATGTGAATGTAATCTCCATGAACTTGGCATTGTTGGCAGCGCTTAGCAAATTGCATTGCGTCAGCTACCATGGTAGGCCAGTAATATCCTAACCTTTTTATCTGATCATAGAGCTTAGGTCCAGCCTGATGAGCTCCACAAAGACCAGCATGAACTTCTTTGAGTGTTTCTTCAGCCTCTTGTTGTGACAAGCAGCGTAGAAGTACTCCGTTGAAGGATTTCCTGTAAAGGATTTTTGAAGGAATATCCAAATGAAAGCTTGGGGTTCGCCTTTGGATGCTTACCCGTTCTTTTGGATCTTCAGGTAGGATTCCGAACATAATGTAATCAATGAACGGATCCCTCCAGTCGCCAATTGAAGTTTGAAGGATTAAAATCTGACTTCCGACCATTTGGTGGCATTCAGCAACTGCTTGGTGTGTGTTAAGAGGAGGAAGGATTCTTCTTTCACAGACTGTGATTTACATGTTTTCCTCTTCTGGGATTGCCATAGATGCGGCAAGTCTAGCCAGGGCATCTGCACGTATGTTTTCACCTCTACGAATGTGGGTGATGTGATGGATGTCAAACTTTTGCAGAAGCGATTGTGCCTTGTTGTAGTAAGGCAGCAAATCTGGCTTTCTGGCTTCAAATTTCTGATTCATCTGGTTGACGATCAGTTGAGAGTCTCCAAAGACTTCCAGCATGGTGATACCGGATTCGATGGCGAGTTTTAATCCTAAGATCAGAGCTTGATATTCAGCTGCATTGTTTGTGCATGGTTCCAGTAGCGAGAAAGCGTGTGGAATCATGTATTTGTCGGGGCTAACAAAGAGGATGCCAACTCCCGAGATCAGCTGTCTTTTTTCATTTGTCCTGGTTGCACCGTCAAAGTACATGTCCCAGGAGGCACTTTGTGAGAAAGTCTCCACATTGTAGACTGGTTCGTCTGGGAGATCATCTCTGAGTGGAGAATCTTTAGGCAATGGATGCTCTGCGAGGAAGTCCGCTAGAGCTTGCCCTTTGATTGCTTTTTGTGGTACATACCTAATATCAAATTGTGACAGAAGGATGGACCATTTTGCCAGTCGCGCATTGAGAGAACCTGCCTTTGTGACAAGGACCTTCAAGAGGTTGACCCTCGAGACCAGGTAGACTGTGTTGGAAAGCAAGTAGTGACGCAGCTTTTGTACGGCGAACATCACTGCAAGACATTCTTTTTCGACTGGAGAGTAGCGATGCTCTGCACCTACTAGCATGCGGCTGAGGTAATATAGAGCAGCTTCTTTTCTTTGATCATTTTCTTGCGCAAGCAGAGCTCCCAGAGAGTGATCAAGGGCTCTTGTGTACAAGATGAATGGTTTTCCAGTGGTAGGAGCAGCTAACACTGGAGGTTTTGTCAGGTATGACTTGATGTCTTGGAAAGTAGCTTCACACTCAGCATCCCAGACAAAGTTTACACCCTTTTTCATCAACCGGGAGAATGGACGGCATTTCCCCGAAAGATTGGAGATGAACCGTCTGATGTAGGCCAATCTCCCTTGAAGCCCTTTGAGTTCTCTCAAGGTTCTTGGAGAGGGCATTTCTAGAATGGCTTTGACTTTTATGGGGTCAAGCTCTATTCCAGCTTTCCGAACTAAGAATCTGAGGAACTTACCCGACAAGACGCCGAAGAAGCATTTCAATGGATTCATTCGCAGTTTGTGTTTGTGAAGCCGGAGGAAGACTTCTCGAAGGTTTTCGAGATGATCTTCTTTTCTTTTGCTTTTGACGGCGAGGTCATCAACGTAACATTCAACCGTCTTGTGCTGCATATCTTGGAATATTTTCATCATAGCCCTCTGATATGTGGCACCAGCATTCTTCAGACCAAATGGCATGACAGTGTAACAATACACGCCAAATGGGGTTCGAAAGGATGTATGTTTTTCATCCTCAGGATGCATCTTTATCTGATTGTAGCCAGAGAAACCATCCATGAATGTCATTCGCTCGAATCCACAGGTATTATCAATCATTACCTCTGGTATGGGGAGCGGAAATTCATCTTTTGGGCATGCGCCATTCAGGTCTCTATAGTCAATACAGACCCTGATCTGCCCATTTTTCTTTGTCACGGGGACAATGTTGGCCAACCATTCAGGATGTTGTTCCTCACGGATGAAGCCGACGCTTTTGAGTTTTTGAACTTCTTGTTCAATTTTATCCATCACATCTGGACGGAATCTTCTTTGGCCTTGCTTGACAGGCTTGATGTCTTCTTGAAGATTGAGTTTGTGAACTGCTATTTTGGGGTCTAAGCCTGGCATTTCAGCGTAAGACCATGCAAAGCAATCAACGAACTCACGAAGAAAGGCGATATACTCGGGTAACTCATCATCCTTTATATTCTTGCTTATGAATACAGGACGTGGGTTATCTGGTGTTCCCAAGTCTATCTTTTGAACAGGATCTTCTGTTGGAAGGTTCGAAGGTGGTTCCTCCACAATATTTTCGGAGGCTTCCAGCTCAACGAAACCTTCTGGGGTTTCAAGGGCATTTCCAGACCAAGGTTTTGTTCCTTTCCACGGGTCTTCTTGATCGGTAATTTTCCCAAGGCTTGCTATGAGATGATCCCAATCGCCTGTTGAAACCGAGTCGAAGTAGGCTACTTCTTTTGGAGATGAGGATTCTTCTGGGTCAGAAGTCCACACGTCTGTGCCATCGGACAACTCCTCTTCATTTTCGGAGAAATCGTGCCAATTGGATGAGCTTCCTGGATCTTTGTCAGGTGACTCATCAAAGAGATATCCAGGGAGATCAATGTCTTCATGGATTTGAGATGTTGAGGCTTGGTCAGTATATTGACTTTTAAGCCTTTGTGTCAACTGTCTCAAGGGAGTGTCAGGATCATACCCTAACCCGTGTGAAGACTTTTCTACATAGCCGTAGAGTCTCCAATCTTCCAGCTGGCTTTTGGTCAAGACGGGCCTCAATGGCGTGAGAATACCGCGTCCTTCTCCCAAACCGACTGGGTTTTGAGCGTCATAGCCCATTTTCTTCATAATAGCTTGTGCCACAGAACTGTATAAGGATAGTTGAGGCGTACCTTTATTTTGGAAAGGTTCAAGCATGGAGTTTGATGAAGAAGCATCCGATCTATGGAAGAAGATCGGCTTTTCCTTTGTTGAAGTTGCTGGAACAACGAAGGAAGCTGACGTAGGATCTTCTATGTCAGAAGTTGTCTCCATTGGAGTAAGAGCAGGCTGAACTTGCTGGGTGTCAGCTTGGCTTGACGATGTGTCGTCTTCTTGCTCTGAATCCGAGTCCGTGTCTTGCATGATAGACAAGAAAGAGACAACAAATTTGCCCCCAGGCTTTTGTTTTGCCTTCTTCACTTTAGTTGTGATGACCAAAGGCTTTGAAGATTTGAGGGAGATGATGAAGGGAGTTTGAATGCTCTCTTCAGATTTACCGGATGGTTTGTTTTCTTCCGGTGATTATTGAGGAGCTTTGCCTTTATCTTTCTGGAGATTTTCGGCAAAGGATGCTGTGTGCTTCTCCTCTTCTTCTTTTTCACCTTCATACATCTGTGAGTCTGCGAAGTGGACTTATTTACCTTTGAAGGGTTTTCTGTCCGCAAAGACTCGATGTATCATGCCGTCGTCGCCAACAAACTTGATGCATTGATGTAGAGTTGAAGGGACGACACCATTCTCGTGGATCCAAGGGCGTCCGAGAAGGATGTTGTAGCATGAAGGGGTCTTTATTGCATACACTGTGACCTCAGAGATAAGATCACCGATCTGCAACTTGAACCTGATTTTACCGATAGGCCTTTGAGTACTCCCATCGTATCCAAAGATAGATACAGATGTGTGGCTCAGTTTGCTGGGTGGGATGCCCAACTCTTCAAGAGCCGATGTGGAGATGAGGTTGAGTGCAGAACCTGGGTCGATCTGAACTCTATGCATAGGCATTTCCTTGATATACCCTGTGAAGTACAGGGGTCGGTTATGCCTGGTTTCTCCAAGCAGGAGGTCGTCCTTTGTGAAGGCGATGGTTGCACTGGCTGCTTTTTTAACCGAGAGGCATTCAATGCATGATCCCTCAGTTTTCTTCTTTTCTCCCTTTGAGGAGGCTTCTGAGTTTTTGACCCGGTAATCCATTTCAATTTGGAGGACTTGCGGGGCATGTTTGTCGACATCCTCATTCAGCTTTTGTAATTCCGAAATGAGATTATCACGAGTGTGCGGAGACATTCGCAACAAATCTAGGATGTGCAGACGTGCAGGTATGTGCTTGAAGTGTTCAATCAAGTCATACTTGAAAGCCTCCTTAGGGCCTGCATGTTCATCATTGTTGCCACTAGGGGCGCTTACAACATCTTTTCCTGAAGGATTTACATATGTAAAGGGAGATTGGTTGTAATTTTTGTGGTAGTCCCGGCCAGAGCGGGTGCCTCTACCAACTTCGAGAGCTTCTTGAGAAGGGTCTTCGTTTGGAAGATTGTCTTCAGGATCAAGAGGCTGTCATTTTTCATTTGCTGAGGATGTATCAGCAGCAGAGTTACCATCCTCAGTGATTGTGTTGCATGGAGCATTTTTCAGGAACAAGTCCTGAACAGCATCCAGCAATCTTTCTTCTTCGTTGAATAATTCATCGTCCCAAGCATCAATGGCCGGGAATTCTTCAGTCAGGAAGGGTGTGAACTTTGAAGTCACAGTCTCAGGAGAAGAAACCTGAGAGGGTGTCATCTCAGTGAAAGTCACGTGAGACGAGGTGGCTCCAGAAGATATATTGCTAGGCGTCGCCGGAGTGTAAGTGCTCTCATCAGACGATGCTTCGGAAGAGCTATAATCCTGAATTATCACATTACAGGAAGCTCTGACGGGAGACGTTGCCTGATCGGAGTCAGACTCATCCTCGGATGTGAGAGGATCGTCTATCCAGCAATTTTCTCCATTTTCAGGAGTTAAGGGAGGATGTACCTGGTGGTCTTCAGGGACTTCAGGCTCTGGATTGCGAGGAGGCTCGTTGACGCGTTCTTGCTCTTGTTCTAGAGCGAGTCGCTGCAAGATCCTTGCATATTCTTCAAGATTAGGCATGGGAGCCGGATCTTCTTCTTCATCATCTCTTTGTGGCTCAACATTGTTGATTTCCACTGGAGTAATGAGAGGTGCTGGGTCAGCAGCATTTTCTTATACAACCTCTTGATCTTCTTCATCATCAGACCAGGATCCTTGTGGCTGTAGGGGGTTATACCAGATTACTGGCATAAGATGAGACTCAGGAACCCATTCTTCATCGGAGAGATATTCTCCTGTTTCAAGGGACTCCTCCCACTCATCTGTGTAGTTGGATTCGAATCCATCATCGGTGTCGCTGGATTCGTATCCATCAATGGAGAATCCAACTACCGAATTGCAAGAGTATGATGCCTCCTGCATGGCTTCTTTGAATTGAGGTGGCATGAAATCACTGAGAGTGAATTTCCTTACCCCCTTTGAAGTCTCTGGAAGGGTTGTTTTTGTTACCTCCAGTGAAGCGGTAGAGGAAGCCTCTGCCTTTTCTTTGACCTCTAGTTTTGGCTGGGTCTTCTCTTGCCGTTTGAGCTTGAGGAGATGTTTCCTAGCCTGCCTTCGCTGTTGAGCTGTAGGCTTTGTTTTCACGACCTCCCAATTTTCATCTTCCAGGAGATCGGGATGTACCCATATTGGTTGTCCGTCTGGTGTCGGGTAAGGAACCAGTCCCTCGGACGCTTGGATTGAGTTTATCACCTTGAAGGAAGTAGTGATCTTCTTTTTCGGTGATTTTGATGTTTGTCCACATGTCACCATATTGACGGAGGCAGACCCATAGTTTTTGTCAAAGGTGATGACTCCGTTTTTCCACATCTCATTTATTTTCTCTCTCACAACGAAGCATTGATTGAGAGGATGCGAGATCATCTGGTGGTATGGACAGTACCGAGGATCGTTGGTTTTGCCAACATCACCCGGTCTTTTTGGTTCAGGCAAGGTGAGCTTGCCGTTTGCCACAAGAGCCCCGAAGATTTCATCAACATCTTCATCAAACGGGTATTTCTTCTCTACTCGTTCTTTGAAGGCATCAGAGAGTTCAGGTCTCTTACCAACAGCTTTGTTTTTAGCTTTCTTTGGTGGCTGAGGAGCTGACTTGGTCTGCACATTGAGGACCTCTTTCTTCTTTGGTTTTGAGGTCGTAATGGCGGTTGGCTCTTTTCTTGATGATTTCTGACTGTTGAGGTCCTTAATCACCGTTTCAGCTTCCATGGAAGCTTCTAGGAGTTCTCCCAGGTTTTTTGATTTGTTGCCGATGATCATGGAGTGGATTCTGGCTCTCATGTTGTTTCGGCAGATGTCGACTAGCGACGCTTGTGGCAATACATCAGAGCATTTGTATGCCATTGCTTTCCACTTGTGAATGAAGTCATATGTTGATTCATTCTCCCCCTGTTTTAGGCTGCACAGCTGAGCCATAGTAGCGGGATGATCTTCACCTTTGAAGTGAGTCAGGAAGCGTGTCTCTAGCATGGCCCAGTTTTGGATTGAGTCCTCCGGCAGAGTGGAGTACCAATCGAAGGCCGTACCTTTTAGGGTACTTGTAAAGAGGCGGATCTTGAGTGCATCTTGATCCGCGATAGCTCCCGTCAGGATCTTGAAGTGGATGACGTGCTGTCTGGCTGATCCTTTCCCCGTATATGTTTGGAGAGTAGGATGCTTGAATTTGGTGGGGAACGGGACCGAGTCCATCCATAAGGGATATGGTGGCTTGATCCCATGCTCCTTGAGTATATCCTCTTCTTTTGCTTTGGCGAGGATACCGTCTACGTCCTTTTTGGTAAGGGCGCGTGACTCATTTTCTTATCCATTTACCTCGTCGTTTTGATGATTCGGAGGAGGTTCATTGCTCGCCTGATTTTGGAAGGCGAGAAGAAGGTTTTCCATCAGAGTTTCAATCCTCTGCTGGCCCTGTTCCAACTGCTGGATGCGGGTGATCGCATCTTCTGGAGGTGGATTGCGGGGTGGTGGCTCAGAATTTGTAGCCAAGACATTCATCCTTCGTGATTCGAATGAAGAAACTGTCCTGGTGACCGAGCTGGGGCTCATTCTTTTTGAAAAAGAGCTTGAGGAAGGATCACTCTGCTGTCCTTTGCTTGAAGGAGCAGGGGATTCTTCTGAATGTCTTCTTGTCCTGGAGACGCTGCGGGTCATCGGACGTCGGACATGGATTTTTGTTGCTGATTTTTGGCGCCTTCTGGTTTTTCCAACCATATGGACGGTAGCAACTTGGTTGGGTCTTTCTTTTTCTACCCATTTGGGAGAGACTTGAAGTGTGGGAGGCTGGGTCCTTTGCTTCTCTAGTCTCTTTTGTCGGTATGACGCGCGGCGGCGTATACGACGAGCAATTTGAGCTTCGGTCAGCTCTGACTGGGCTTTGACGATGAAGGTGTGCTCCCTCGGGCGCAGCAGCCGAGCCTGTCTTCTTTGTAGCTGGGCAAGGACAGGATGCGAACCCTGTCCTTCGCCTGTTGCAGCGAAGCTTTGAATTTTTGGAGTTCGGCCCCCGTAGAGATGAAGGGTCGAACTACAGGTTTGTAGGCCTTAGCAGGTGCTTGCAGAGGCCTTGTGATGCATGATCTGATTTTGGGCTTGTAGGAACAAGCCGGCTCATGCTGGGATGACTTGAGAGTCAGGTTGGAGATGGGTCTCTCCTCTTTCATGTAAGCAAGAGGGTAGAACTGGTTCTCCTTGAGTGGGGCCAGGAATGCTGGCTTGGTGGATGTTTGGGACCTTCTCTATTTTGGTGAAGGTCTTGGGGACCAAGTCTTGGGGTAGACCTAGTTGTTTGCAGGTCGAGGCTTCGTGGGGCTGCCACGGGCTTCAGGCCTTCTGGTGCTCGCCTTTGGTGTCACGGTAGTGACACGTTGAGAGGCGAGTTTCTGCTTCTTAGAGGGAGCAGTTTGTTCCTCAGGAAGTGGGAATGGTCCCAGCGTCCCAAAGACGATAGTCCGGGGAGTCGAGGTCGACCCGGAGTTCAGAGAGTTGCCGAGGGAGTTGACGCTTCGGCAGCTGATTGGGCGCTTGTAGGTGCACGTGGTTTGCTTCTGTTGAAGCATGAGTTGGTGCTTGTTTTCATCGAAAGTAATGGTTAGTGAAGCTGCCATTGTTAGTTTTCGAAAATTTCTGAAACAAGACCACATCCATTAGTAATCGCAAGAATATAATGATCATAAATGGGAAGTTCTATGGTTTCGTCTTTTCAAATTGCTCGAGGTAGATGACCCAAGCAATATGAGGAAGGCAAAATGCCATAGAAGGTACAATTGTTCTGATCGCAGGTATGGTAAGCCCAGAATGAGCGTCCCAGTGACTGCTAGAAGCAATTGTGAACTTAAATTCGACTTATCGAGAAGCAGAGCTTGCTCGAGGTAAGAAGAATATAAAGTTGGAGTTACAGATGTGCCGGTCGCAACACAGTAGACCCTGAAAGGGCGTACTAGTTTCGCTAGACACAAATGTTTTGAGACCGCATCCATGAGATGAGATTCTCTGTTTTGAAAGGTCAAGATTGGATTCATCAAAGAGAGCAGATGGTATTCCGATCTAAACACGGGCTCAGCGATTTCCGCGAGCGCCAGTGCTCAGAAAGAAATGAACCATAATTTCTCGGATCTGAATCTAAAGATGACGAGTTTTTTTTTTTGAAAAGTCAATATCGGGTTCATCAAAGAGAGCAAAAGGCACTCCAATCTGAACACGGGCTCAGCGATTTCCGCGAGCGCCAGTGCTCAGAAAGGAGAAGACCAAGATTTCTCCAATCTAAACCCAAAATGACGGAAGTTTTTTTTTTTTGAAGATTTTGAAGATTTTTTTTTTAAAAAAAATCTTTTTTTTATTTTTTTATTTTTTTATTTTTTTATTTTTTTATTTTTATTTTTAAGATTTTTTTTGAAAAAATTTTTTATTTTTTATTTTAAAATTTTTATTTTTAAAAAAAAATTTATTTTTTTTTAATTTGTTTAAAAGACGAGAGTGTACACATAGGCCTCCTAACCCGGTCTTATGAAATCTTGATTGATAGAATTGCCCCCAGGTAAGGGTACGATTACTTAATGAACCCGTTTGGAGGACCCTTGCCTAGAACAGTCAAGCTGTCTCCACACTCTGGACAAAGCTTTTCTTTGAATCAACCATGATCAAAGAACACAGTTGGTTTAACCTTAGTGGTCTATGTCTTTTTTTTTTTTTTTTTTTATTATTTTTTTTAATGAACTCATCGAAGAGAAACGATGGCCCAAAACCTTAGTCGAACAGGCTCAACATTTCTGCAAGCGCGATGAACGATAGGAACGGATCAAGGTTTCTCAATTTTGAATCCAAATTGAGAAATCTAAAATTTTTTTTTATATATATTTTATATATATATATATTTTAGATCTTTAATGAACTCATCGAAGAGAAACAATGGCCCAATCCCCGATCCGAACACGGTCTCAGCGATTTCCGTGAGCGCCAGTGCCCAGAAGGGAGAGGATCAAAGTTTCTCAATTTTGAATCCAAACTGAAAAATCTGATTTTTTTTGTTTTTTGTTTTTTTTTTTTTGAAAAGAGAAAGGGTGGAAATAAATTCAAAGAATTAGAAACTTCCAAACAAAAAATCTCATCTCATTTTTTTTAGATGCGGAATTCAACATAGGCCACCAATTATAAAGTAGCCAAGGAATCGAGAAAAGAAATATAAGCATAGAGCAAAATATATGATATGCAAATATTTCATTTCTAGCATCGTGTTCCCAAATAAACGGATCCCACCGGGTGGAGCCAGCTTGATGGACCGCGCTCCAATGCTCGGTTCCTACCGAGGTCGGCGGACGTGGGAGTCCGTTTGGTTCCGACCCTTTCGTGACCAGGGGGCAGGGGCGTGCATCAACATTTCTTTTTTTTTTGTGGGTGTGCCAGATTTTCTATTTTTACTTGGAATTTCAAGTGGTGATCCGGAGATCAACCTTCGCAAGTAAAAAGGAAATCAACTTCTTTCAAGTTTTCCATTGCACATATATTTAAGAAAAGAGACATTTTCTTGATTTGCCGTGAAAGGCGATTTTTTTTTGGCATTTATAGCCGATTTTGGCGTTTATAGCCGACTTTTGGCGTTTAGAGCCGATTTTGGCGTTTATAGCCGATTTATAATCCTTATCAATAATGAAAGACAAGAGTTGTGATTTTTGTCTCTTTTGAAAAAATACAAACTACAATGAAAAGCAAGAAAAGGAGGATCTAACTTCTCAGGAGATTGTGGGGGACCCGTTTAGATTGACGGTCGCAAGCCATATGTGGGCTTCGCCATCATCCATGCAGATGAGAACAGAGGATGCTATTGATTCGCTTGGCTTGGCTATAACCTCAGGTTTTTAGAGAACAAAGACCAAAAGAAGGTCCTATGTCCAATGAAAAGCGAGTAGACGGGCTGAAAAGCCACATCTAAGCCATTGGCGGCAGAAGGAGAAGGCAAGGACCTTGGGGGGGGGATACCCCCAAGGGACTTTTGTCACCTTGTCTGCAGGTGGCCGGTGTAGAACTTCCGCAGAGTTTCTCTCTTTTTCCTTTCTCTGGATTTCTGGCTTCTGTCTGTCGGTGTTTGTGCTTTTTTCGATGATCTGTCTGTGTCTTTTTCTCTTGGAGAGCTCTCCTATTTATAGGCTTTTAGGTGGCCATTTAGGCGGGTTTATGAGCTTTGATTGTCATAAAGCTACATAAAGGGAGGAGTTACAGAATTGAATTCTTTATTTTGTAACTCCTTTTTCCTTGGCTTCTGATTGGCTGGAGGAGATTGAGGGCATTTAATCGCCTTTAATCGCCATGATGGAGGAGTTTCATGGGTTAAATAGCCATGAATCTCTTTGACTTGTAACTCCCGAATGCTTGCTTCTAATTGGGCCGTCCAAAGAAATGGATTAATGACTGTAATAAAGCTAGTCAATTAATCGCATTAAGTGGTCGCCAAGCAGCTGAAGAGTCGCGGGCCGTGCCACGTCTTTTGGGATTCTTCTGTCGATGATCATCGATGGATCTTCATGTAGATCGACATCAGATAACCATGTAATTTCAGGTGTTTATTGCCAACAGCGGGTCGGTGCCATCTGTCCTGTCGATTTCTCGATCGGTCGGGTAGAAAGCACACTTTTTTTGGTTGACCGGGTGGTGATCAATATTGTTTTCGATACTCTTGATGATTGACCCGTGTTTTGGACGGATGTCAGAGGACTTGGTGTCTCAAAAGCATGAATTTTGGAAAGTACCAGAGGCTGGGCTCTTCGAATCGCGAAAAAAACGGTGAAAACTGGGGTTTCCGGGGCCATCCCGGCGACCCCGGGCTCCAAGGTCGCCGGCGACCCTGGGCCAGGGTCGCAGGGGTCTGCGACCCTGGGGGGGTTTTCCCCCCTTTGTGTCCCGTTTTGTGTCCGGTTTTGCTGTTTTTTCGATTCTTTTTTCTTCTGTATTTTTCCTTGACATTTTGACCATTTATTGGCCTGATTTCTTTGTAGGAAACCTGATGAGAATCCTTGCATTTTATTTTGCAAAGTTTCCAATTTCCTGAGAAAGCCGAAGACTTTGTCGCGCAGAGCTGCCGATTTTCCGTCAGAAGCTGAAACTGGGTCAAACGATGTCAGAATGACCTGAAATTTGGTGTGAAGCCTCCTGAGCAATAAATAAGACCAACCATAGGCTTTTGTTTGAGTTTTGAAGCCGTTTGGGGTCCTATCACCAGTAGACTTGCTTTTGTCGCGATGAAGATGTCGCGGTTTGATGTGCGGTCAACCGATGTCTGATTGACTTGAAATTTGACAGGGAACCTATTGGAGTCATTTTAAGATGATCCATAGGCTCTGTCCTGGAAACCATGGTCCTGGAGAGCTTTGCCGCCGAGAGGCCTGATTTGGCTTCCGAGCGTCAAACTATGGTCAAATGTTGTGGAAATGACCTGAAATTTGACATGTAGCCCTTTATAAGCATTTTGAAGCCGTCCATGTGCTCTATCTGATGAGTAATGGCCTCGGTGGTTCTCGCCACCGAGAGGCTTGATTTAGCTGTTCGAGGGTTGATGTAGGGTCAAACGTTGTCGGTTTGACTCGAAACTTGACGTGGAGCCTTTTGGAAGTATTTTGAGACCATCCATCGGCCCTGATCGAAGATTTGGTGTCTCCGATGCTTTTGCCGCCGAGAGCTCCTTTTCGGCTGTCGGTAAAGCGAAGTTAGGCCAAATGATTTTGAAATGGCCCGAAACTTCTTGTGTACTCCTCTTTTGGCTGTCTGGAAGAATCTTGCAGTTTTTGTTTGATTCTGACAAGATTTGATTTTTGGAAGCAGCATTGCCTATTTATGGCAGGTTGCGACTTCATGTAGCTCTTTGGATCTTGAAGAGGCAAAGTGACATTTTTGGTGTCAACATTTAATTAATCCTAGATTGATTATGGGCATGGTGGCACCCTACTGAAGTTATATTCAGATTTCTGTAAGTGATGCATGTTGTGTGCAAGTTTCATTAACATTGCTGGAATTTATTTTCCAGATTTGTTTAATGATGTACATAGTGTTTTGCATGCACTAACCTCTTTGTTTGCAGCCATATATTGCATCCTTGATGGTTCGCATGATTGTTATGTGGATTTGGATGTTTTTTTTCATTAGTTGGAAAGTGTACGATTGCGCGTTTAGCAATCATAGGAAGTTGTAATTCTTTCTTTACTTTTATTCCAACTAGTCTTGATGTAAGCTTTCTTAAAAAGCATAGGTATCTCCAATGTAATTTGTGGTTTTGTTTTTTATGGGTTTGCTTGTATAAATTTAATTTGTTGGAACAAGCAAGAAGAATAAAGCTTCAAGCAAGATAGGTTGCAAGTAACCGGATTCCTTAGTGGTGGAGGAGACAAGGCTTCTTGGTGCAAGATGACATCTAATTTTTGATGTCCTAGTTCGATAAGGATTTGAAGTCCGAAGAGCAGGGAGCCATCAAGGTTTGCATACTTTTATTTGCTCTTATATATGGAATGCATGGATGAATGCTTTATATAATTGCTATAATTGTCACCTAGAAACATGGCCACCATTAGGTTCTAAAATTGGCATCTTTTTATATTGGATTGTTTTTAGTTTGGCTAATTATTTTTAAATGGAACTTAGACCAGCACCTTTTATTTTATCTAAGGTTTAAAATCGGATAGGGTTTAGTTTATCTTGGTACCCTTGGTTTCCAAAAGAGGCTAAACGAAAATCTAATTAGATGCTTCCTATGGGTTTCCATAACCTAAGTTAGTTTTTTTGATTCTTTAAAGGGATTTTCTCAAATGTTTTAAAGCAAAGGTTATTTATTTTTAAGATGACTTAAGTCATCGAGTCATAAATTTAATTAACTAAGTTTGCTAGATTTAAAAGAGCTTTTGAGTAAACAATGTAAAGGTCAAAAAGAATATTTTATTTAAAAACCCTAATGATAAATAATCAAGTGGGAGAGGGGTTTTTGGAAAGACCCCAAGGCCTTCCATTTTCGGTTCATGTTATCTCATTAAGGTGTTAGCAGGAGCGGCCACCCCTTCGGTGGAGCTTTTTACTAAAGATCGCTTCGATGGGTTAGTGGGTGAACTAATGTGAATATTCGTAATGAGGTGTTAGTAGGAGCGGCCATCCCTTCGGTGGAGTTCTTTACTAAAGATCACTTCTATAGAATGTCAATGAAGTGTTGGTGGGAGCGGCCATCCCTTCGGTGGAGCTCTTTACTAAAGTTCACTTCTAGAATGGATAAAAGTCACTTCCCTTCGGAGGACTTAAATCATAGACATTCTGGGAGATTTCATAAGAGATGGTAAAACACTTGACATAAGATGGTAATGACCTCTCCCTAGGAGTGAGAGTTATTTGTCATATGAGGCCAAACCAATCAGTGATTGGACTGCCACTGGATATGTGTATCCAGATAGTGATAATCCAAATAAGCATACCTTAATTCAACGTGACTGTAGGCTCGGCCATCCCTTTGATGGAGGGTCTATGAGGAGGTTGAAACACTGATATTATGTTTAGGGTTAAATAATGTAAAAAGTTTTTTGCCTATTTTTCCTTTTATAACAAGAACCATATACATATTACATATATGTTGCATGTCTAATTATAAACCGTTTCATATCCAGAGAGAGATGGGTAAAGATTCTTTTAGTCCGTTGATGAGCATTCTTCGTGAGAACAAACTGACTAGCCCTAATTACGTAGATTGGAAGAAAAATCTTGACATAGTACTCACTGCTGAGAAGTACAAGTATGTCTTGTCAGAAACCTATCCTGATATTGATGTTGATTCTACTGATGACCAGTTAGAGGCTGAGAGGAAATGGAAGAAAGCAAATAGCATGGCTAAATGCTACATGCTTGCTTCCATGTCCAACGTGTTGTAAACACAGCACGAGCAAATGGACACAGCCTATGAAATCATGATGTCCTTGTCCGAGATGTTCGCAGACAAAAGCAGGCCAGCTAGGCAAGCTACTATAAGGACTATCATGAATACTAGGATGGCTGAGGGAACACCTGTCAGAGAGCATATGCTCAAGATGATGGATTGTTTCAATGTTGCTGAGATTCTAGGGGCTGAGATTGATACAGAGAGTCAAACTGATATAATTCTCGAAACTCTGCCGGACTCTTTCAATCAGTTCAAGCTCAATTTCAATATGAGCAAGATGGACATGACTCTATCTGAGTTAATGAAAGAACTCCAGGTGGCGGAGGCTATCATGAAGCCCAAAGCCCAAGCTCACCTTTTCCAGTCTTCCTCTAAACTAAACCCGAAAGGGAAGAAGTTCAAGAAGAAGCAGAATAAGGGAAAAGGACAGAAAAAGGACAATACTGGTAAAAAGAAGGACAAGGGTACAGATGGAAAGCCCAAAGGGAAATGCTTCACATGTGGCCTTAAAGGTCATTGGAAGAAAGATCCCAAGTTACTAGCCTCAGTTAAGAAAGGTGCATCTTTTTCCTACTACATTGAAACTTGTCTGGTGGTTGATTCTACTGATTCATGGATAGTAGACTCGGGAGCCACTAATCATATCTGTAATTCATTGCAGGGGTTTCAGATAATGCAGAAGATTGAGAAAGGAGAGTTTGCCTTTAGAGTTGGAACTGGAGCTAAAGTTTGGGCAGTTACAGTAGGAGTTGTTTCCTTTCATTTTCCATGTGATAGGATATTAGTTTTAAATTATGTTTTCTATGTTCCGGACATGAGGAAGAATTAAAATTTCAGTTTCCAGACTCATTGAATTTAATTATTCAGTTTCCTTCCATTCTGGTGTTGATATCGGTAGAGATGGAAATATTATATGTTCCGGTAGAATGCATGATAACTTATTTTATATATATCCTATTGCTCCCACACTGCATAATGTACAACAAGAAAACTCAACTTCCCTCAAAAGAAAGGTATCTTCAATCAATGACACATATCTTTGGCACTTACGTTTGGGTCACATTAACCTAAAATGGATTCAGAGATTGGAGAAGATGGGCCTTTAAGCTCATTAGATTTCGAACCTTTCCCTCAGTGCGAATCTTGTCTCAAGGGAAAGATGACCAAAAGGTCATTCTCTGGAAAGGGGCTAAGGTCAAAGGAGTTGTTAGAATTGATTCACACTGATGTGTGTGGTCCTATGAACAAACCGGTTCGAGGAGGGTATGAGTATTACATCACTTTCACCGATGATTACTCTAGGTATGGATATGTGTACTTAATGCGACGTAAGTCTGAGGCGTTTGATAAATTCAAGCAATTCAAGGTTGAGGCGGAGTTACAACTAGGGAAACATATCAAAGCCCTTCGATCTGATCGAGGTGGCGAGTACCTCCTGGGTGAGTTCAAAGAGTACCTCACACAACATGGGATTATGTCTCAGTTGTCTGCACCGGGTACACCCCAACAAAATGGTGTAGCGGAGAGAAGAAACCGAACCCTTCTTGATATGGTAAGGTCCATGATGAGTCATGCAACCCTACCTATATCTTTTTGGGGATATGCCCTAGAAGCAGCAGCATACATTTTAAATTTGGTACCTTCTAAATCAGTGCCTAGGACACCGCAAGAAATGTGGATAGGTCGAAAACCCAGTTTAAGACATATCCACATTTGGGGTTGTCCAGCCTATGTGCTGAATGATAAAGCTACCAAGCTGGAACCCAGATCGGAAATGTGCTACTTCATTGGGTATCCTAAGGGAACGAGAGGTGGCATCTTTTATCATCCAAAGGAGTAAAAAGTGCTTATCAGCACTCATGCTAGGTACTTGGAGGATGATTGTATGATGTACCAAGAGCTTAGTTGTAAAGAAACCATTGAGGAGATTCTTCCGGGATCTCCTATAACATCTATACCAGATCCTTAGGCGGTAGATGAACAGGATATTCCTTTTAACACTCCAGAGCCTCGTCGTAGTGGGAGAATTTCTAGACAGCCAGAAAGATATCTAGGAGTGTCTTTTAAGACAGACTCTGAGGATCTGGTTGAGGATCCTACTAGTTATGATGAAGCAGTGGCGGATATAGATGCTGACATGTGGCAGCAAGCGATGAAATCTGAATTGGATTCTTTGTATTCCAATCAAGTCTGGGAACTTGTGGATGCACCTAAAGGGATTAAACCCATAGGGTGCAAGTGGATTTACAAGAGGAAGAGAGGAGTGGATGGGAAGGTGGAAACCTTCAAAGCAAGACTGGTGGCGAAAGGATATACTCAGAAATAGGGTATCGATTATGAGGAAACCTTTTCACCAGTGGCTATGCTTAAGTCCATAAGGATTCTCTTGGCCATCGCATGTCATTATGACTACGAGATATGGCAGATGGTGTCAAGACAACTTTTCTTAATGGAAGTCTTGACGAATGCATTTATATGATGCAACCAGAGAGTTTCATTGCTAGTGGCCAAGATAACATGGTTTGTAAACTTAAGAAGTCCATTTATAGACTTAAGCAAGTATCTAGAGCATGGAACATCAAGTTTAATCAGGCAGTCAAATCTTTTGGCTTTGATCAAAACATTGATGAACCATGTGTGTATAAGAAAGGAAATGGAAAAGCAGTTGCATTTTTGGTTCTGTATGTAGATGACATATTGCTCATTGGAAATGATGTAGGTATATTATCATCCACAAAGGTTTGGTTATCCTCTCAATTTCAGATGAAGGATTTGGGTGAGGCAAGCTATGTCTTAGGGATCAAGCTTTTGCGTGATCGCAAGAATAAGATGTTAGCCTTATCCCAATCTTCATATATTGAGAGTATATTGGTCAAGTTTAACATGCATGCCTCCAAGAAAGGCTTGCTACCTTCTAGACATGGAGTACCACTGTCTGGAGATCAATGTCCAAAGACATCTGAAGAGATAGAGAGCATGAGGAGAGTTCCATATGCATCCGCTGTTGGAAGCCTCATGTATGCAATGTTATGTACTAGACCAGATATTTGCTTTGTCGTAGGCATGGTTAGCAGATATCAGTCAAACCCTGGACCTATGCATTGGACAGCTGTTAAGCATATATTCAAGTATCTACGGAGAACGAAAGATTATATGCTAACCTATCGAGCAGATGATCTAATGCCTTTGGCGTATACAGATTCTGATTTCCAATCTGATAGTGATGCCAGAAAGTCTACTTCAGGATACGTCTTTACTCTGTCAGGAGGGGCTATATCATGGAGGAGTGTCAAGCAATCTTGTACTGCCGATTCTACCATGGAAGCAGAGTATGTGGCGGCATCGGAAGCTGCAGAGGAAGCAGTATGGCTCAGAAAATTCCTATTGGAATTGGGAGTTATTCCTGAAGTGCAGAAACCAATATCATGTACTGCGATAACACTGGTGCCGTAGCACAGTGCAAAGACCCCAGGAATAACAAGAAAGGCAATCACATTTAGAGAAAGTACCACTTGATCCGGGCAGCTAAAAAGGAGCTCCCGGCGGCGAAAGCATCGGGGACACCAAATCTTCGATCAGAGATGATGGATGGTCTCAAAATACATCCAAAAGGCTCCACGTCAAGTTCCGAGTCAAACCGACAACGTTTGACCCTACATCAACCCTCGAACAGCTAAATCAAGCCTCTCGGCGGCAAGAACCACCGAGGCCATCACTCATCAGATAGAGCACATGGACGGCTTTAAAATGCTTATAAAGGGCTACACGTCAAATTTCAGGTCATTTCGACAACATTTGACCATACTTTGACGCTCGGAAGCCAAATCAGGCCTCTCGGCGACGAAGCTCCCCGGGACCATGGTTTCCAAGACAGAGTTTATAGATCATCTTAAAATGACTCCAATAGGTTTCCTGTCAAATTTCAAGGCAATCGGACATTGGTTGACCGCACATCAAGCCGCGACGTCTTCATCGCGACAAAAACAAGTCTACTAGTGATAGGACCCCAAACGGGTTCAAAAATCAAACAAAAGCCTATGGTTGGTCTTATTTATTGCTCATCAGGCTTCACCCCAAATTTCAGGTCATTTCGACATCGTTGGCCCGGTTTTAGCTTCTGACGGAAAATCAGCAGCTCTGCGCGACAAAGTCTTCTGCTTTCTCAGAAAATTGGAAACTTTGCAAAATAAAATGCAAGGATTCTCATCAGGTTTTCTACAGGGAAATCAGGCCAATAAATGATCAAAAATGTCAAGGAAAAATACAGAAGAAAAAATAATAAAAAAACAGCAAAAACAGACGCAAAACGGGATAAAAAGGGGGAAAACCCCCCAGGGTCGCAGACTCCTGCGACCCTGGCCCATGGTCGCCGGCGACCCTGGGGTTCGGGATCGCCGGGAGGGCCCCGGGAACTTCGTTTTTCGCCGTTTCTTCGTGATTCGAAGTGTCTGACTCCTCTGATTTTCTAAAATTCATACTTTTGAGACATCAAATCCTCTGACATCCGTAAAAAACATGGGTCAATCATCAAGAGTATCAAAATCAACATTGATCGCCAATCGGTCAACCAAAAAAAAGTGTGCTTTCTACCTGACCGATCGAGAAATCGACAGGACAGATGGCACCGACCCGCTGTTGGCAAACAACACCTGAAGTTACATGGTCATCCAATGTCAATCTACATGAAGACCATCGATGATCATCGCCAGAAGAATCCCAAAAGACGCGGCACGGCCCGCGACTCTTCAACTGCTCGGCGACCACTTAATGCGATTAATTGACTAGCTTTATTACAGTCATTAACCCATTTCTTTGGACGGCCCAATCAGAAGTAAGCATTCGAGAGAGTTACAAGTCAAGAGATTCATGGCATTTAACCCATGAAACTCCTCCCATCTGTTGGGATTGGTGTATGCCCTAAAGCCCACTAGCTGCACTCTCATCTTTTGTTACTGGATATTTACTGGTTATTTAATGGAATGACTCTTTTCTCTTTAAACATGTATATATATGGTTGTGTAAGGCCCATTGTTTCTAGTAAATGAATTAGGTGTGTTGTGGCTACACACAGATAGGTCTGACTCATGGACACTGGAAACAACATATTTGTTCATAACTGAGAGATGGAGTTGGGCACTTCATCTAGGTATAAGTTATAGTGAGATACTCTTCTATATTCAGGGTGACTTACCTAAGTCATGGGAGGCCTTTCTCGGATTTATCTCATTAGTACATATGCAATGCATTGAACAGGACCATTGTAGGTGTGATCTCTAAAATAGTACTAT
This sequence comes from Litsea cubeba, assembly GCA_012931725.1. NCBI lineage: Eukaryota > Viridiplantae > Streptophyta > Magnoliopsida > Laurales > Lauraceae > Litsea > Litsea cubeba. The sequence continues at coordinate 62,940,064 of CM022952.1, read as the reverse complement.
CACTGAGAGATATCAAGTCACATCATGCTACTGAGTGACCAGTGCTCTTAATCTTGAGCATTTGTGGATGAACTGACGAAGTCAAGTTCTTGTGCTTTAATTCACTATGGGTGAGATCCTTCACATGGGTCACCAGCTCTGTGTTTTGGGTGCTCGGGAGATGCAATAAAGAATCTATGCCATCTAATGATGGAATGATCGTCCCCTTAGAATTATCCGATTAATCATCAAAATCTAAGATCTTAGTATATGGATGTTCCATATGGATATTGAACTTGTGGGTCGCTCCCTGGACCAAGAGAATGATATTCGGATGATGATTAAGTCAAGGATATGAAGTTCTAAGGTTTAGATATAATCAAGAAGGTTGATAGTACATCGGATAACCTGACTTGATTATGGATGTTACATAGAGGGGCATTTAGGTCATTTTACTTAGTAGGTCGAAGACAACTGTCACTTTATGACTAGCTTAATATCATATTAAATATTTGTCCCTGGAGTTCAACCATAACTCTTTAGTGGGATGAGTTGAGGTTAAAATGGTCTTAATGTTGCTATGGGTTTAGCATGGACATTTTTTGTCATTTTGGGAGCCAAGGGAAAATATGTCTTTTGGTCCCTTCTCTAGTCACTTTCCTAGATTGGCATGGTTTCCTATTTTATTTAGATAAAATGTTGTTGAATTATTTTAGTGGAAAAATAATTTTTGAGTTTAAATTCAAATAGGCCTTTAATGGCATACATGAATTTAATTCTAGATAAATTATTTGTGGGTCATGTTATGATTAATAATCATGTGGGCCATGGTGTGCATTAGTTTATGTGGGACGTCCATAATGGGAATTCCATAGGTGAGGTTTCCAACTTTGAGTAGGTCTCTCTACTTGGGAAGGTTGGACTCCTCTTTGGATTAGTATTCCTATAGTAAAGTTCCCTTTTTGAATTAGAAACTTAAATTAGTAAGTGTTGTGCAACTAAGATTACTAATTGCTAAAGTTTGTGGGATGTTCCTTTAGTTTCCTTTTCTAATTGGAGTGTTTCTAAAAGGAAATAAATCTTTGGATTATACTTTCCTTTTAGGACATCTATGAGAATTAGTAGGGATAACTTTTAAGGAAAGGAATCCCAAAGTTTTTGATAAAAAAGGAGGAAGCTCCCCCCTTGGACGTCCAACATACATATCCCTATGCTAGAGAATCCCACACGTCCAGCCTCTTTTGTTCTTCATTGAAGAGAGCTTCAGGTCTGAGATTTTTCCATAGATAAAAAGTTCTCAAAACCCATCTAGAAATCTAGATTAAGATCCCACCATCTAAGCCAATCAGATTTGGAAGTGAAATAGAGAAGAAGATCAAAAGCAATTCTACTGCAGAAAATTCCAGCAAGGTTTTTGCTAATTACAAGTCTGAGTTCAGCCCTTTATATCTTTTATTTCAGAGATTTGAAGTCTACACATCATCAAGGTAATAGTCTTCTTGAATCTCCTTTAATTATACACTTGTTGATCATGAAACCATGGAATTATAATGCGATTTCTATGGCTGATCTTCGCTGCACAGATCAGATTTTATAAAATCTGATTTGTTACAAAATCAGTCATGGACGTCTTCCCCTAGTGATGTTTAGATCTGAATCGCAATTTCTTTCACCATCATGGCGATTAAATGCCCTCAATCTCCTCCGGCCAATCAGAAGCCAAGAAAAAAGGAGTTACTGAAAGTCCAAGGGATCCTAACCCTAGAGGGGGGTGAATAGGGTGATCTACACTTAATGACTAATTATGGCCAATTTTAATTTCTTTAAAATAAACTAGTCACATGTGATGATTAACATACAATATGCGGAAGCTTAAACAAAACAATCACCACTACACAAGGATTTATAGTGATTCGGCCTCAATGCCTACATCCACTACCGGTTTGTGACTCAACACCCCACCGGATTTCCACTAATATGCTTTTCAAAAGGCTAAGCAATAACCTCTACAATATGCTTTCCAAGGATAAGCAATAACCTTACAATGTTATTTTTTTAGGCTAAACAACAACCTATACACAATGCTTTTATATGGCTAAGCAATAACCTTACAATCAAATGATTTCTCTAAAGACAGTGTTTTCACAAAACACTCTAAGAGATTACAATTAAGCTCAAATAAAATTGCCTCTAAATAGGCGAATATGAATATGAAAAGCTAACTCACACAACACTCTAAGTAATGCAAAGATGAATGCTCATGAAGTGTGTGTGTGAATACTTCAATCAAGTTGAAAATGAAAGCTCAATCAATTTATGCTAAAAGCATTTAAAAGTTTAATGCACATAAAAAGATATGATTGAAGTAATATGCAAATCACATGTACCAAATACAAACTTGTAGAAGATATAAAAAACAAGGGTTCACAAGTTGTATGAATTAATTTAGTCTAAACATGTGATGCATGTGCAATGTTGTTTTCAAAACCAAACTAATTCAATAGAGGTTTAAATGAATGAAAACAACAAGGAAAGATTCAAAACAAGTTAATGAATCATGACATAAAAGAAATCAAAGATTTTGGCAATGCATGATTAACAAAGTTTATAAAACAAACTTGTTTTGAAATCAAGGTGAAGAATCCTATGACTTTAATCAAAGATTAAGGAAGTAAAGGATTCAACACATCATAGTTTATATGCTAAAATCATTTACCAATAGTTTAACAAAGCATAAAACAATGATTAATAAAAGGCAAAGCTTACTTGGTGGTTTAACTTCATTAATCCAAGCTTTAGCTTTCCTTAATGACCATTAGCCTTCCTTAGCTTGATCCCCTTTCTTTTGCTTCAAAATGCCTCAAGAAGGGCTTCAAAGATCATCACAAATGGCTAAGGAATGAGTTTCTTTTTATAGAAAAAGTGGTCCAACGGCTGCTTGTCGGTCGACCCACAGGTTGGTGTCGGTCAACCGACACCTCAACGGTCAGATTCCAACGATCAAGAAATTTTTCATTGTGCAGGTGTGGGTCAGCCGACAGGAACCGACAAGCTGACCGACAGTACAAATTTGTTCAGAAAATAGCGCTCTGGAATTCTAACCGAGAGGCTTTCGGTCAGCTTCTGAACCATGGTCGGTTAGCCGACACCTGACCGACATGCTAACTGACAGTGTGGCTAAAATCCCAACTTTTGCACATTTCAAAGTATTTTCATGTAGGGATTTTTGGGCCATTAAACCAAGCTTGGAAACATGATTTTAAATCATCTAAGTGCTTTTAAAGTCATGAAATATAAAAAGCCAAATATAATTTGAAACTTTAAAACATAGGCTAGCTTGATTTGTAAAAATTCTTTTCAAAAACAAATGCATCCAATGTTTAAAACCAAAACATGCACAAACTATAAGATTTGCAATATTTAAAACAATGCATGTATAAATCAGATTTCAAGATATTTAACTCAATGCTTGTGTGAAAAATCATGAGATGCTAAAATGATAATGCATCCATCAAATTGCAATACACAAAATCCCTAACAATCTCCCCCTTTGCAATTTGATGGCAAACCTTTTATATGTTGGCAAACTTTGCTCAACACTAAATCTTCACACAGTCTTCAGCTCCTCCTTGGCTGGACAATCCTTGAAATCTTCTTGGATGCTTCTTCACTTTAGCTTAGGCTCTAGCTCTTTTTCTTCATTCTCCTTGATGCTTGGAGTTTGATCAATCTTCAAGCTTTCTCATTATCTTCCTTTCTTCAAACCAAGCATCTTCTTTAGCTTCCAAGCTCTTTCTTCTATCATCTTCTCCCCCTATGACCATGCATTTTTTTCCTTTGGGTAGCTTGATCACTCTTTCTCCCCCTTTGCCATTAAACTTGAGAACTTTCTCTCCCTTAATATTATTCTCCCCCTTTGCCATTAAATTGCAAAGGTATCAATTGAAGAGAGGTACCTACACACATGAAACAAGGAAAATACCTTTAGTAGCACCTGTTAACAAAAGAAATCGAAAATGAAATATATAACAGGGCATCATGCATGGGTAGATAGGCTATAAGGGTACAGAGCCAATATAAGGGTGAATTTGGTCAACTCTAATGCTTCCTTAGAAGGTTTACTCCCCCTCAATCCATACTCTTCTTTTGTCAAACTTTTGACAAGGATTTAACTAATAGGTGCAAGAAGAAGATGGTTTAACCAATTGAGGGTTAACTTCAAGAGAAGAATTAGATACCAATTGATAATGATAATTGACTCTTAAAGTACAAATTGATCAAATTACCAATATAAAGATGCCAATTGACGGATAAGCTATAGGATAATTAAAGAGCAAGGTCAAAAGGAGATAAACTATCATGGATATCAATTGAAATAAATAAAAATATCAATTGAGATTCAAGGATAAAACTATTAACTCAATCACTCTAAATTGGAGTTAAGGAATACACCTATTAGGGTTCATCCAAATTAGAGATATCCATGATGAGATGGGGTTTACTCAAACATAGCATCAAACAGTTTAACTATGAAAATCATAAGCTATGTAAAGTTCTGAGTTCATTTCATACAATCATTATATATAACTATCATGCACAAGATGAATGAAATGAAGTTCAATCATGAAGCCAAACCTCACCATTAACCAAACAAAATTATGAAAACATAAACATGGTGGTCAAGAGATTTACTTATATGAGCATGAGAGGTGGCAATCATGAAGATTATGAAGTTCATGGAATGTGACATGGAACAAAAGACATATAACTATCAAGTTCAATCCAATGTACACAAGGTCTATCACAAACTCAAGATATGATACCAATTGGATATAGATACTAATTGAAAATGATACCAATTGATTACCAATTGAATAGGAAACATGATTAAGAGCAAGCATGTGACAAACACAAAATTCCAACAAGCATCATAAAATAATTATTCATCACTTTTAATGATATGACTAATGAGCATAGTGACGAACAAGAGAAATTGCATAAAAAGATATAACTTAGAGAACATGCAATTTTCAAAGTGTCAAGATCATATGAATTCAACATATAAGACATCCATCAAACAATAGATATAACTATGAAATACAAGGAATGGATTTCAAAGAGGTTTATATGATCAAGAACACTGCTATGAGGTTGAAACATGTATAAAGAATGATACCAATAAGAAAAATACACATGAATCAACATCATAACCATCCATTAAAAAATAAAATGACTAGTAAGTATAAGGGATGGATTTGAGAGATCTAGTATGGTTTTTACAAATGTAAATAAGATCACAACCATATAAGAAACTAAAAGACATTTGCATATAAAAAGAATGAAACTAAAAGATGCAAATAGCCTATAACAACATTCATTTCCATTTAAGTTGATATAACCATATGCATAAGGAAATGAGAATATGGAACATGCTTTTATGAATACAACTAAAAAGGTTTTAAAGCATTTCCATTCAATCAATCTTCAAATCATAAACAAAATCCAACAATATATGAATTTGAAGAAAACACATTATCAATTATCAATTTGTATTCTAAACAATATAACTACAAAGACTCATACAAATTGATTTAAAGCATGACTTGATATCAATTGGAAAATACACTCAAATGAAAAATATAACTATTAAGTTCTAACCAATTGAAACTCAAGTATAACAAGGAATTGAATTTTCATTACAAAATTCTAACTAATTAAGCGTAGAATGAAAATCAATTTCGATCCTCATGTCTCATCAAGGAATGTAACAATGAGGCATAAATCATTTTTCAACTTGCATTTTAAATTGTATAACTTATTTGGAAACACATACAAGTTGGTTTTTCAAAAGAATAGTTTTTCATATGAAGGTATAACTTAGAGATCTATGGAAAATCCAAATTGTTTCAAATCATTTGTTTTTCAAAACACATCTTACTAAGACATCTAAACAAATGATTTTACAATATCGATCGATTATGAAAAATCTAGCTATAAAAGCTTTTGAAATCATAATCAATTGAACATGTAGAAATGCAATACAAATGATATAACTTAATGAGATCAAAAAGCAAATCTAACATGATGAAAATATAATCAAAAGATTTTGAAAACCATGATGTTTAACTAGTATGGTACATGAAGACAAAATCAATTAATCATAAGTAAACAATATAATGCATTTAAAGTAATGTAACTAAGAAATAACAAAATGCAAATGCAACATGACCAACAAAAAGATTTACCTATAAAGGATAGGTTGGTCAATAAGGTCCAAGGCCATAAGGTTTATCTAAGTATATAACTTTAGGAATCCACCTAAGGTCTTGGTAGGGTTGGTCTTTGAGGTCTACTCTTAAATGTCTCACCAACTATGGGAGATTTGATTTGATAAATTTTTAACTTAGTCTTATCAACTTGATATTTAGATTTGACTAAATTTAGCTTAGATTGTTGATTAGTCTTTTGGGGTTGGTGAGTTTTCTTCTTAGGGGATTGGTTTCCTTTTCTTTTCTTCTTATTTCCTCCATTTATTTGACTTTTGAATTTGAGATTTAACTTTGCAACTTTCTTCAAAAGTTCTTTCATTTGTTGAGTTATGGGAGGAAGATTGAGAAGCTTTTTGTTAATAGATTCTTTTAGAGTTGGTTTAACTTGTTTAACCTTTTTAGAATCTATTTTAGGAGACTCCTTTTTAATAGGTTTTACTTGTTTGGTCTTCTTGGAGTCTTCCTTGGTTTTTAGTGTCTTAACCATCATAGAATTTGATTTTACTTTCTTTGGTTCAAAGATGGGTTTAGACACATTGCTTCTCCTTTGTTTGCACTCAAACCTAAAATGTCCTTCAATGCCACAATAATTACATTTAGACATGGGCAAGGAAGTGTGAGTGCTAGAGAATGAGGACTCACCTTTCACAAATGTGTTGGTGAATTTAAGGTCATGTGATATATTCCTATCAAAACCAAGACCCGTCATATCTCTTTTAGATTTACCCAATTTCAATAACTTTTCAAATCTTTCTTCACTTTGGGTAAATTTGCACTCATACTTTTGTTTGTAGGTTTCAAGTTGAGTGACTTGGTTTTTAAGGGTTGAATTTTCATTTTTAACTTTTGTTAGTTCATGTTCAATTCCCTTAAATTTGTTTAGCTCTTCATGGGCAAGTTTTAATTCAAATTTAATTTCATTGATAGCATTAGATCCAAGTTCTAGAGTTTTTATCTTAATTTGTGCATTAGATAAATTTTTCATAGAAATGGTTAACTTGGATTCTAAATTGTTAATGTTTTCATCTTGCTTTTTAATTGATCTCTTAGTTTCAAATTTTCCTTTTTAAGATTATCACAACCTAACTTTAATTCAATTAATTCATCTTGAGCATTTTGTAGGTTATGCAAAGAGATCATAAACTTAGAGTCTACACAATTTATTAATTCTTCTTTCTTTCTAAGTTCATCTTTTGAAGAAACTAATTGTTTATTTAGACTTTTAGATTTTTCTTCTAATCTTTTATTCTTTTTAACAAGCTCTAAGGCAAATGTACATAATTCATCATAGGCTTGTTGAATGTCATCTTCATTTTCATTAATTTCTTCTTCTTTTAATTTAAGTTTAGATTCAAGTTGAGATACTTTAAATTCAATGTTTGAATCTCCAATAGATGGAACAAGAGGGGATCTAGAAGAATCTACAAAGTCTAGCATAGTGGAATCCATTCTAATGATTTTCATAGAAAACACTACTGGGGTTCTAACTCAAGGATCTAGATAGAGAGGATCAACTCCGAGTGTTTAAGCCCTAAAAGGAGTAACCTTGGCTCTGATACCAATTGAAAGTCCAAGGGATCCTAACCCTAGAGGGGGGTGAATAGGGTGATCTACACTTAATGACTAATTATGGCCAATTTTAATTTCTTTAAAATAAACTAGTCACATGTGATGATTAACATACAATATGCGGAAGCTTAAACAAAACAATCACCACAAAACAATCACCACTACACAAGGATTTATAGTGATTCGGCCTCAATGCCTACATCCACTACCGGTTTGTGACTCAACACCCCACCGGATTTCCACTAATATGCTTTTCAAAAGGCTAAGCAATAACCTCTACAATATGCTTTCCAAGGATAAGCAATAACCTTACAATATTATTTTTTTAGGCTAAACAACAACCTATACACAATGCTTTTATATGGCTAAGCAATAACCTTACAATCAAATGATTTCTCTAAAGACAGTGTTTTCACAAAACACTCTAAGAGATTACAATTAAGCTCAAATAAAATTGCCTCTAAATAGGCGAATATGAATATGAAAAGCTAACTCACACAACACTCTAAGTAATGCAAAGATGAATGCTCATGAAATGTGTGTGTGAATACTTCAATCAAGTTGAAAATGAAAGCTCAATCAATTTATGCTAAAAGCATTTAAAAGTTTAATGCACATAAAAAGATATGATTGAAGTAATATGCAAATCACATGTACCAAATACAAACTTGTAGAAGATATAAAAAACAAAGGTTCACAAGTTGTATGAAATTAATTTAGTCTAAACATGTGATGCATGTGCAATGTTGTTTTCAAAACCAAACTAATTCAATAGAGGTTTAAATGAATGAAAACAACAAGGAAAGATTCAAAACAAGTTAATGAATCATGACATAAAAGAAATCAAAGATTTTGGCAATGCATGATTAACAAAGTTTATAAAACAAACTTGTTTTGAAATCAAGGTGAAGAATCCTATGACTTTAATCAAAGATTAAGGAAGTAGAGGATTCAACACATCATAGTTTATATGCTAAAATCATTTACCAATAGTTTAACAAAGCATAAAACAATGATTAATAAAAGGCAAAGCTTACTTGGTGGTTGTTAATCCAAGCTTTAGCTTTCCTTAATGACCATTAGCCTTCCTTAGCTTGATCCCCTTTCTTTTGCTTCAAAATGCCTCAAGAAGGGCTTCAAAGATCATCACAAATGGCTAAGGAATGAGTTTCTTTTTATAGAAAAAATGGTCCAACGACTCCTTGTCGGTCGACCCACAGGTTGGTGTCGGTCAACCGACACCTCAACGGTCAGATTCCAACGGTCAAGAAATTTTTCGTTGTGCAGGTGTGGGTCAGCCGACAGGAACCGACAAGCTGACCGACAGTACAAATTTATTCAGAAAATAGCTCTCTGGAATTCTAATCGAGAGGCTTTCGGTCAGCTTCTGAACCATGGTCGGTTAGCCGACACCTGACCGACATGCTAACCGACAGTGTGGCTAAAATCCCAACTTTTGTACATTTCAAAGTATTTTCATGTAGGGATTTTTGGACCATTAAACCAAGCTTGGAAACATGATTTTAAATCATCTAAGTGCTTTTAAAATCATGAAACATAAAAAGCCAAATATAATTTGAAACTTTAAAACATAGGCTAGCTTGATTTGTAAAAATTATTTTCAAAAACAAATGCATCCAATGTTTAAAACCAAAACATGCACAAACTATAAGATTTGCAATATTTAAAACAATGCATGTATAAATCAGATTTCAAGATATTTGACTCAATGCTTGTGTGAAAAACCATGAGATGCTAAAATGATAATGGATCCATCAAATTGTAATACACAAAATCCCTAACAGTTACAAAGTAAAGGAATTAAATCCTGTAACTCCTCCCATTATGCGGCTTAATGACAATAAAAGCCCATAAACTCTCCTAAATGGCTACAAAGAGCCTATAAATAGGAGAGCACTCTAAAGGAATCCAGATCGGAAAAACAAGACAGATCCCAGATCAGAAAAAAAACACAGAAATTCAGAGAAAGAAAGAGAGAAAACTCTGCGGAAGTTCTACACCGACCACCGCTACAAGGTGACAAAAGTCCCTTAGCGGGTACCCCCCCACCCCAAGGTCCTTACCTTCTCCTTCTGCCTCCAAATGGCTTAGACGTGGCTTTTCAGCCCGTCTACTTGGTTTTTTATTGGACATAGGACCTCCTTTTGGTCTTTGTCCTCTAAAAACCTGAGGTTATAGCCAAGCCAAGCAAATCAATAGCATCCTCTGTTCTCATCTGCATGGATGATGGCGAAGTCCACATATGGCTTGCGACCGTCAATCTGAACGGGTCCCCCACAATCTCCTGAGAAGTTAGATCCTCTTTTTCTTGCTTTTCATTGTAGTTTGTATTTTTTTCAAAAGAGACAAAAATCACAACTCTTGTCTTTCATTATTGATAAGGATTGTAAATCGGCTATAAATGCCAAAATCGGCTATAAATGCCAAAAAAAATCGCCTTTCACGGCAAATCAAGAAAAATGTCTCTTTTCTTAAATATATGTGCAATGGAAAACTTGAAAGAAGTTGATTTCCATTTTACTTGCGAAGGTTGATCTCCGGATCACCACTTGCAATTCCAAGTAAAATAGAAAATCTGGCACACCCACACAAAAGAAATGTTGATGCATGCCTCTGCCCCCCGGTTTCGAAAGGGTCAGACCCAAACGGACTCCCACGTCCGCCGACCTCGGTAGAACCGAGCAGAATGCGCTGGTCCATCAGCTGTCAATGGGCATGAACTCCGTATGGAGTTTACCAAGGATAGGCAATCCAGTGATGGTGCTCAGCTCCTTCAAAAAGAAACCAATCTCACCATTCGTGACAACGAAGGTGTTGGTTTGTGGAAGGAATGACTCCGACATAGCCATGAATGCCTCGTCAGAAAAGATCACGGTCTCCCTAAAGGCGCGGACCGCATCGAAAATCCCGGCTTCCTTCAAAACGTCGCCACTAATTAGCAGGACGCAATCAGTCCCCGACTTACAATCGGAGTCAGCACTGAAATGGCCACGAAGTCGTAAAGGCTTCACCCAATTGCTATCGTCACCGCTGAAAATACCAAGGCCCATCGATCTCAAATCAACCAACGGATAATTAGAACCCTGGTAGCCGTTGGCCGGCATCAACATATCCATGTCGGCAGGCGACTTCTCCGCATATCCGGAAGGACTGCCAACAAAAACCCTAGTCCTGATCACACTGGTCCTTTTCACCCAGCTTGGAGGACCCTCTTAGAGCACGTGGGTGAAAGGCTCATGATCAAGATAGTAAGATCAAACATCGACCGGGTAACAATAGTTCTCTCCTCACCATTAGCTGTGTAAAAGAATTGAAAACACCTTCTCTGGTATGTCATATCGTCAGGGACTGCATCACCAAAGAAAAAGGTAGGCTTGGGCAACACCCTTTGATCGTCCATAACCCAAGGACAGTTACTTACCATGATCTTATAGAATTCCTCACTCTTGAGAGCGATCAGTCGCTACCTCATTTCATCTCTGTTGAGGGAGTCACACTCTTTCAAGTTTCTATCAACATACTAGACCTTCTCTCAGGTCTGCTGAACGGCCGCATTAGAAGATCTGGCGGATCGACGAGGTATGCTTGTAGCAGGCTCTTTACCCTTTTTTGTTCTGGAGGAAGAAAAGAAAAAGATCATCATTAAAATGACAAAATCTCGCTAAAAAAAACTGGCGAAATATTGGCATGATTTCGGGCAATTTTGAAGAAAAGGGAAATACCCCGAAAGAAATAGAAAGCTTGAAGATGGGCTCAACATCGCTGCGAGCTCCAAAACTCCAAACTTTCAAAACCCCAAAAATCTCCACAAATTAGGAAGGGCTCAACATTATTACGAGCTCTAAATTCTAAAAAATTGCAAAGATTTTCAGGTATGCTATCACATCATGCTCCCGATTCAATTTACAAAAATGAATAAACGTCTTGATGTGCAAAAAATAAAATAAAAAAACGTATTATCATGATGAAAAAAAAGAGAAAAAAAAAAGAAACTTTTTTTTTAAAAAAGGGAAAGAGAAAAGAACAAAAAGAAAAATATAAACTTTTTCAAATAAAAAGGGAAAGAGAAAAGAACAAAAAAAAGAAACTTTTTCAGAAAAAAAGGGGGGAAAGAGAAAAGAACAAAAAAAAGAAACTTTCTCAAAAAAAAAAGGGAGCAGTAAAAAAAATTTGGGCTAGCCCACAGGCCACGTGTCCGTACGGCCCACACAAAAAAAATAAACGTGCAAAAAAAAGCACCAGAAAAAAAGAAGAAAAACACGTGAAAAAAAGGAAGAAACACGTGCAAAAAAGAAAAGAAAAGAAAAAAGAAAATAAAAAAAGAAGAACTTTTTTTTAACCATCCTATTTCTACAATGGAGTTTTCTTAGAAGAGAAGACTTACTTGAAGCCATTGATGGAGAAGAAGAAGAAAAACTTGAAGATCCTAGAAGAATAAAAACTCTTGTTCTTGAAGCCCTCTTGAGATTGTTGCAAAAGAAAGCAATAAGAGCAAGAGATCCAATCTCCCCTTGCTTTTATAGAAGAGTGCAAGCCAAAGAAGGAAACAAGGAGAAAAGAAAGGAGGCAAGTGCTACAAATTAGCAATCTTGCCAAAAGAAAGAAATTAGGAAGTTTCTTTCCCAAAAGAAAGATACTTTGAAGGATTCTCTCCCAAAAGAGAGCAATTAGAGAGATTTTATTCCAAAAGAGAGGAGATTTGAGATATTATCTCCCAAAGAAAGATACTTTGAGATATTGTCTCCCAAAATAAAGGGAACATGAGAGATTATCTCCAAGTAAGGATAGTTTTAGATATTCTCTATCCAAAGGAGATATTTTTAGATATTCTTTACAAAAAAAGACACCACATGAGATCTAAGCCATCTTAAAAGCTTAGAGTCCCATGGGTTAGCCCATATGAGCCAGGTTTGACCACCTAGGAACTAAAAGAGGCTTTTAGACAAAGAAAAATCCCTCTTACCAAGAGCATACAAAAATGGTTCCATGCCTCTTTTAAGTTGATTGGACCATACAAAAAAAATTCAAGCCCCATGAGCTTCCAAAAATCAATCCATCTAACCTCATATACCAAATTGAGCCAAAATCTTGAAATTTATAATTCACAAAAACCAAATCCTGGCCCCTAACCTGCCACATACAGCTTGTTAGGTCACAAGGCCAAAAAATCAAAAACCAAATCCTGATCCCCTAACTTGCCACATACAGCTTGTTAGGTCACAAGATCAAAACCAAAACCGACCCCCCAACTTGCCACATATAGCTTGTTGGGTCACAAGGTCAAAACCAACCCGACCCCTTAACCTGCTGATCGGTCCCCAAGTGTAGGGTACGATTGTAGTAATAATCTAGTAAATCCAGGTCGATCCACAGGGAGCAATGCTTTTCAAGAAAGCTTCCAACTTTGACATGTCCTAAATAAACACTATATTTGGCCTAAATAGAAACTAATTAAATTATATAACTAAATATAAAAAGTTTAATTACAATGCTTTCCAAAAATGAAAGAACTATTGTAATAATGGAAACCTAATCTAAGCAATCCTAAAATATCTAAAAACCTGCAAAATAACACACAAATCAAACGACCAGTCTAAAAAAAAATCAAAAAAAAATTTCCTAAATTAGATCCTACTTCCCAAAATCAATTTTTATGGAAATATGAATGATCTATAATGCCCTAAATGCTAACAATGCAATTTTATGCAAGTTTTTAATTATATGATGCATGCTGTAAAAATTCTAAGTATGGAAACTATTGCGCAGCCTTGTTTTCACTGGACTGCACAACTGGCCTAAGAGATGGCGTGAACCTAAATCTAATGGCTGGGATCAATACTCTGATGATGCATGAACACAACAAAAAAAGAAAAACCAAAAAATGACTTAAAACGAAAAAGATATGATCACCTAAAGATGCCTACTTGAATTGTTTTGTTGCTGAAATCTGAACGCAAGCTTACTAACTACCCCTGTTTGAGCCTCTGGTTGACATGGTTCCCGTGGTTATTTTTTGTTGAGATTCTCGGGCTTCAAAGTCCAATTACCACACCTTAAATCTGCCATTTTTTGGATAAAAATATTAACGTTTACCTGGTTTTTAAATCGTGCACTTTTGTAACCCAGTTGGGTCAGTTCTGCTGAACTGTGCAGGATTTTTCACTATTCACTTATTAGATCCGAATTTAGTGTTTCTAATCAGTTGATAATCTTGTGATTTCGGCAACAAAAACTTGTTCTAATGCAATTTTTAAATATGAAGTATGCACAAAGACACTTTCTAACCATATATTATGCAAATAACAAGAATAGAAAGTTTCTACTAAAGATAGAAAGATGCAAGTTGAGTTTTTAAATCTAGAATTTTTAAATAAAAAAAATTAAGAATATTAACTTGAAAATAACAACAAAAGGGGTGGAAAGAAAATAAAAAGCGGAAAAGTAGTACCAAAGATCTAGAAACTAGACAATCCTACAAGTATTGACAATGCGATGATAATGTCCTCTCTTCTCAGAGTAGAAAAAAAATTATGCAAGTGATTATCCGATGTCTCTCGACTTTTGATATTTTTATTTTATTTTCAAACCCTTGATCTAATCATGTGAAATATTGTCTCCAATAAAAACACATAAAAGAACTAAAATAAGAAAATTGAATCACTTACATAGAAAGTTGCAAAATCAATCCAAGTAGTGTCTTTTTTCCTTGATCTTGAAGTACAAAAAATTAAGATTCTTCTCTCTTCATCGTTCTCTCAACATGTTCTCTCAACCTATGTCTAAAGAATTTGGAGGGAGAAGAAGAAGAAGGGGCTTAGAGAGAAAGGGTGGATGGGAGAGGAATAGAGAGAGAAAGAGCCTCCTTGGTTGTTACAAAAGATGTTGCACAAAGTGATGGACCACCAGCCCCCTTGGCTGGTTCCTTCTTAAGATTTTTGCAAATCTTTATTTAGTAAAGAATCTCTCATTTTTAGGGCTCTTGTTTCCTTGTTTGCCTTGATTCTTTTCTTCATCTCCAAGCTATTCTTCTCTCTCTGGAAAGACTTTGACTTTGAGAGGATTTCCTTGCCTTACTGAATTCCTTGGAGAGCAATTGTTTCTTTGTAAAGTCCAAGATTATCTCAAGATATTCTTACATGATATGCGTGGGAGAGCTTTCCATCAATTCAAAATCTTTGCACATAATGAAGGATTCCATGCATGGGACGTCCTTTACATGTATGAGACCCATGTGGGACCCCACTTTGACTTAGAATAAATCAAATTCATTGCATATCTTGTGCTGATGTGGATTCCTTTTTGACATGGTCTTCATGGATAATTCTTGCCTTTAAAAAATTTCACATTATGGAAGGCTTTAATGTTAGACTTTTGGAACACTTGTGGGCCCTATCTTTGGATTTGTCTTGCTTTTAATGGATCTCTACTTAGCTGGTAGGTGTGTGTAACGTCCCCCACCATCTTGGAAATTCTTCAAAATCTGATTCTTTGATGTGATTTGTAGTATTGGATGAATCGTGGACCCCACTTTCTTGATTTATCCTACAAATTAGAATAGCTGATTTTAGCATTAATCATATATATAAAAATAAAAATGAATCATGCATGGGACCCTACATGCCTAATGATGCACCAAACTGACAAACTTTCCAAAAATAACACATGGTGACAAAAATAGCAAGATATGCATTGACGAAATCAAAAGCCTAATTTTAGGGTGATACATGAGATGAAAAATCCTAATTTCACAAAAGCCATGCAATTCAATGAATTTTGACCAATTCTGACCATTTACCCAAAAATAACCCTAAATACATGTAATCATGAAATTAAGTGCAAATCTATGCAATTAAACCAAATTAAGTCCAGAAATGCTCATGAAATGATGACCTAATGACCTAATTTTGTGGACTTATCACACCCCTTAACCAGCTTTTTGCTAGTCCCTTAGCAAAATAAGTGACAAGGAATAAAACTCACTAAACTAATACTAAGGAAAATAAACTAATGCAGAAAATAGAAATGAAAAACACTACTTTCGCTGGCACTCTCGACTGCATTTAGCGTATGCAGTAAGCCCTTAAATCTGTAGGTTCCCCCTAGTGGACGAGTTGTGCCTCGTGAGGGTTTGCAGTGAATGTACCCACGAAATCCCCCCCTTTTTTTTCAATCCAAGTAGAAACCTAACAAAACCATGGGAACTTTTTCAAAAGAAAATCCAGAAACACCGGATATTCTTGATTCTTTCGGTTAGAAATTCTCGAAATCATGCTGAATTGATTGTGCATGGTGATAAATGTGTATACGAAAAAACACAGGTATCAAATGATCCACCGAAAATTTCCGCGAAAATAATTTTTTATTCAAAATTCCGGGCCACCTAACCTTAGCAAAGAAAAACAGCCTTCCTCTCAAGGTGACCATGATGGCTTTCGCACTACTGTTTTTTTCAAAGGCCGTAATTTTTATGAATTTTTTTTTCAAACACACACATGTGACTGTGCAATGCCTAGGTCCTTTAAGCTTTCTAATTAACCCATGTAATGAGCGTTAGGCCAATGACTCCCAAATTAGAAGTCTTTAGGGCACTAGGTATGTAAATACCCCTACGGGCTTACTGGCTCGGGTTAAAAAGGCTACAAATTAATCCAAACTAGTCACACAACTTTTTATTCTTTTCAAGACTTATAACTAACACTTTTTTTTAAGGTCCCAAAACAATAGGCAGCCCTTTTCATTTGCCCGAATTAACTCAATGGTTTGTGGCTGATCAAACCACCCATATGAGCCATGAAACCGTGAAACTAAGGGTCGGTTTTCCATCATATTTTCAACCCAATCATCAAAGAAAACGCAAATCATAGCTTCACATTCAAAAACCTTGAAAATGTATACAGACTGTGTAAAAGTGAGGGATCAAATTTCAGCACTTTTCCAAAAATCCTTTCCTTAAACAAAACAATGAACCATTATATTTTTTTCCTCGCCAAAAGCTTCAAATTTTCCAAAATTCGAGGTATCTTCGTTTTATAAAAATTCTCTCGAAATTTCCATTTTCTTTTAAAAACCCTAAAACCAACAGAAATAGCAAAAATTTTGAAAAGTTTTAGAAACTTTTCCTAAAAAAAAAAAAATAGAAACTAAAACCCAAACACAAATGTGTAAAAATTCTGTCTAACAACAGACAAGTGTGCTTGTCCCTACCCCCTAACCTAGAATGAACATTGTCGACCTCGATGTTAAAATGAATGAAATGCAATGAAACGTATGAAACATGAGGATTAAAAATATCGGAGGGTAAAGTGAAGAAGTCACCTGAGAATTAGAAACTTTTCAGAAACCCTTTCTATGGTTAGACAAAACACACTAAAACAAACAAGAAACAGAAAAAATAGAAGCTACACTACTGGGTACTCAACAAGGATCCACCTGGATCCCAAACAAGATTTTCCTCTACAAATTGGACAAAGACTAGATGAGATTTTTCAATTCGGACCACACATTTCTTGTCCAATGGTGAGAAGGTAACCATCATTAAAGTCTCTTCCTTTAAAAATGAACCATGTAAGTCTGAAGGAAGAGATTGCATAGATGAGCTCCATGGTTCAAGTGATTCCCATGCATGTAATTCCTCAAAATTGAATGTCTCAAATTCTTCTAGCACAGGTGCGGAACATGCGGTGGCAATGTCAACATTTGAATGTTTGGAGGGATCCACGCATGATTCTGAGAATTCAGACTCGAAGGTCTGAAGAAGGCCATTTTCCTCAAATTTGGCAGCAGGGTCCTCCTTAGGGCCCACAATGAATGCATTTTCTATTTCTCATAATGATTGATCATTAAAAGCTAGGGATTGAGTAATGCATGAGTCCAATGACTTCAAATTATCAGAGTCAGGAATTTGAAAAACATCCACGAAAGTTTCAAACCCATCAGGAGGATTAAAATGTATATTTTTTATTTCCTTCAAAACTGGAACATCAAATTCTTGAAAATCAACAATACTTGATTCCATTGTTGGGAAAGAATCAGAATCTAAGAGGGACTCATGGGAATCGTTCTCCAAAATCTCTTGGTGGGACTATCTCAACCATTGGGGAAAAAGGATTGCGGGCTTATATGGTTCAGAGTCAAATTGTTTTATAATCATACCACCAGCACTACTCTCATCTCCACCCTTAGATATGGATTGTGCATTTGTGTGATCCGGTAATAAAACGTGGTCAAGGTATTTTAGATCATCTATTTGAATACCATTTTCACTACTAAGGGTGACGTCCTCTTGTATCATATGGCAAATTGAAGCTGTCAGGTCTCGTAGTTCTTGTTTGATCGTTTGATTGAATCCATTTTGGTTCTGAATAAATTCATTTTGATTCTGAATAAATTTAGTGATCATATCCTCCAAAGACTGCACCTTCGGGGGTTGGTGGTGGGGGTACATATGAGCACTCAGATAGTGTTTCATATGACCATTCAATTAATGGGGGTACATATGTTGAATCCTGTACATATGACCCATTCGGAGTAGGCTGTTGAGGGAGATTGGAAAAATCATCCATGTGCCCATTTTCCCAGTTGTAATCATAATGATCATCCCATTGTGGACTATGCATGTTTATTGGAACAAGGCCATTGATATGCGTTGGCTTCATCCTCGATTTCTCGCAACACTTTTATGTAATAATCGGATCTTGTTGGACAAGTCCATTAAGATCGGGTGTTGTATCCACATCCTCCCCACACGTTCATAGATGAAGAAGTGTTCGCATGTGTGGAGTATAGGTAATCACGCAAAGACCTTTTGGTTGGTCATCTTTCATTACTTGACAATTTGGCTGGAGATTATCATGTAGGCTCTTAGACAGTTGGGTCCCACTCAAATTCTCGTATCTTTCATATTCCATGGTGTCACTAGATGAACCTGAAGATTTTGAGAAATTGAGATTTTCAAGTGCTCTGTTGATTTGTGATTCCCTCTCTTGGAACATGGTTCAATTATGGAATCAAGAGGGAAGGCTGGTCAAATTCTTTTTTACTATTTTTTTTATTTAAAAAAATTTAATGAAAAACAAGTAACCTAGAACAAACACCTAATCACTCTTAAGGTTGTAGAGTACACCTAGGCCTCCAATCCGGTCCTAAGAAACCAACTCAGTTAGCTAAACCCCTAGGAAAGTGGTGGGATCACAACGGTCCCGCTTAAAAACCACTTTCCTCGAATAGAAAATGTCTCCCTTCAATGGGACAAGGCTTTCCTAGATACTGAGGTGATCAAGGAGCGCAATTGGTGCAACCTTGGGTGGGCTTTCCTTCGATTAGAGTGTCCTACTCAAAATAAATTCTAAATAATAAAAAAAATTAGAAAAATTTGAAAACTATTTGGAATTTTCTAAAAATCAATGATGTGAGTTGGTAACATTCCATGCACTTTCCAAATCCAAATTAGGGCAGTTTCAACATTCAATACATGCACCTCCTATATTCTAGAAAGATGCCAAAAATATCACACCCATAAAGCAATGTAAATGAGAAAGTCAGAAAAGTTACCTTATATGGCGCTCCCCGGCAACGGCGACAAAAACTTGATCGGTCCCCAAGTGTAGGGTACGATTGTAGTAATAATCTGGTAAATCCAGGTCGATCCACAAGGAGCAATGCTTTTCAAGAAAGCTTCCAACTTTGACCTGTCCTAAATAAATACTAAATTTGGCCTCAATAGAAACTAATTAAATTATATCTAAATATAAAAAGTTTAATTACAATGCTTTCTAAAAATGAAAGAACAATTGTAATAATGGAAACCTAATCTAAGCGAACCTAAAATATCTAAAAACCTGCAAAAGAACGCACAAATCAAACGACCAGTTTAAAAAAAATCAAAACAAAATTTCCTAAATTAGATCCTACTTACCAAAATCAATTTTTATGCAAATATGAATGATCTATAATGCCCTAAATGCTAACAATGCAATTTTATGCAAGTTTTTAACTATATGATGCATGCTGTAAAAATTCTAAGTATGGAAACTATTGTGCAGCCCTGTTTTCACTGGACTGCACGACTGGCCTAGGATGGTGTGAACCTAAATCTAATGGTTGGGATCAATACTCTGATGATGCATGAACACAACAAAAAAAGAAAACCAAAAAATGACTTAAAATGAAAAAGATATGATCACCTAAAGATGCCTACTTGAACTGTTTTGTTGCTGAAATCTGAACGCAGGCTTACCAACTACCCCTGTTTGAGCCTCTGGGGCTTCAAAGTCCAATTACCACACCTTAAATCTACCATTTTTTGGACAAAAATATTAACGTTTACCTGGTTTTTAAATCGTGCACTTTTGTAACCCAGTTGAGTCAGTTCTGCTGAACTGTGCAGGATTTTTCACTACTCACTTATCAGATCCGAATTTAGTGTTTCTAATCAGTTGATAATCTTGTGATTTCGGCAACAAAAACTTGTTCTAATGCAATTTCTAAATATGAAGTATGCACAAAGACACTTTCTAACCATATATTATGCAAATAACAAGAATAGAAAGTTTCTACTAAAGATAGAAAGATGCAAGTTGAGTTTTTAAATCTAGAATTTGTAAATAAAAAAAATTAAGAATATTAACTTGAAAATAACAACAAAAAGGGTGGAAAAAAAATAAAAAGCGGAAAAGTAGTACCAAAGATCTATAAACTAGACAATCCTACAAGTATTGACAATGCGATGATAATGTCCTCTCTTCTCAGAGTAGAAAAAAAATTATGCAAGTGATTATCCAATGTCTCTCGACTTTTGATATTTTTATTTTATTTTCAAACCCTTGATCTAATCATGTGAAATATTGTCTCCAATCAAAACACATAAAAGAACTAAAATAAGAAAATTAAATCACTTACATAGAAAGTTGCAAAATCGATCCAAGTAGTGTTTTTTTTCCTTGATCTTGAAGTACAAAAAATTAAGATTCTTCTCTCTTCATCATTCTCTCAACATGATCTCTCAACCTATGTCTAAAGAATTTGGAGGGAGAAGAAGAAGAAGGGGCTTAGAGAGAAAGGGAGGATGGGAGAGGAATAGAGAGAGAAAGAGCCTCCTTGGTTGTTACAAAAGATGTTGCACAAAGTGATGGACCTCCAGCCCCCTTGGCTGGTTCCTTTTTAAGCTTTTTGCAAAATTTTTTTAGTAAAGAATCTCTCATCTTTAGGGCTCTTGTTTCCTTGTTTACCTTGATTCTTTTCTTCATCTCCAAGCTACCATTCTCTCTTTCGAAAAACTTTGACTTTGAGAGGATTTCCTTGCCTTATTGAATTCCTTGGAGAGCAATTGTTTCTTTGTAAAGTCCAAGATTATCTCAAGAGATTCTTACATGATATGCATGGGAGAGCTTTCCGTCAATTCAAAATCTTTGCACATAATGAAGGATTCCATGCATGGGACGTCCTTTACATGTATGAGACCCATGTGGGACCCCACTTTGACTTAGAATAAATCAAATTCATTGCATATCTTGTGCTGATGTTGATTCCTTTTTGACATGGTCTTCATGGATAATTCTTGCCTTTAAAAAATTTCACATTATGGAAGGCTTTCATGTTAGACTTTTGGAACACTTGTGGGCCCTATCTTTGGATTTGTCTTGCTTTTGATGGATGTCAACTTAGCTGGTAGGTGTGTGTAACGTCCCCCACCATCTTGGAAATTCTTCAAAATCTTATTCTTTGATGTGATTTGTAGTATTGGATGAATGGTGGACCCCACTTTCTTGATTTATCCTACAAATTGGAATAGGCAATTTTAACATTAATCATATATATAAAAATAAATATGAATCATGCATGGGACCCTACATGCCTAATGATGCACCAAACTGACAAACTTTCCAAAAATAACACATGGTGCCAAAAATAGCAAGATATGCATTGATGAAATCAAAAGCCTAATTTTAGGGTGATACATGAGATGAAAAATCCTAATTTCACAAAAGTCATGCAATTCAATGAATTTTGACCAATTCTGACCATTTTCCCAAAAATAACCCCAAATACATGTAATCATGAAATTAAGTGTAATTCTATGCAATTAAACCCAATTAAGTCCAGAAATGCTCATGAAATGATGACCTAATGACCTAATTTTGTGGACTTATCACCTGTCACATACAGCTTGTTAGGTCACAAGGTCAAAAATTAAAACCGAAATCCAAATCCCTCATGTCATTTTCAAAACTTTGCCTTGAGATAGTACGTGATCCCTTTCACTACCATAAAATCCCCCTTGAAGCTCAAAAGGCTACTCTACCAAAAGAATGACTACTCAAAGACTCTTGGTCAAGTCAGAGACTCTCCTTCAAGGTTCTATTTGAGGCACATCGACTACAAAAGTTAAGCAACTCGTTACTGTACCTCGAGGGGGCATTTATTGACACAAAAAATGTCATTTTGCCTCTTCAACCTCAAGAAAGCTACATGAAGCCACAGCCTACCATAAATAGGCAATGTGTCATGCCCCCGGACTGAGGTCCCGTTAAACGAGGCCTTAATCCGGGGTCGTGGCGGGACGGGCTGGAAAATCCCGCCCGCACACGCTAGTTTCCCACAGGATTCCGCGGTAAGGATCCCCGAAATCCGATCCAACAGTGATTAATAAGAATCACATTCATACGAATAACTTACGCGGAAGCATTGTAGCAAACATAAAAGTCTATCACATACGGGTATAAGATGAGAACGCACGAGACTAGCATCAAAAAGAGAAACATTCCATTGGTAGGCCCCAAAGTTAGTTTCAAATTTACTACAAAAGTAAAGTTAGCCAATAATTATAATTTTTCCCCAAAAAGAATAAGCCAACAATGGCTACAACAAAAACCCAAAAAGAATAGTAACTATCCCCCAAAATGTGATCGCAGCTCCAAAAACAACCCGATGTCTAAACGACATCATCGGGCTGCCACTCGCCCTCCACAAGGACTATAGGTTTCACCTCGAAGTGCGCCTCGACCACGAGGGGCTCGATATCTGGCACCAAGCAAACAGGGTCAGACACGACGGTCTGGCAAGCAAATATCACAAATAACAGGGTGATAGAAAAGTAAAACATTAAATAAATGAAAGCCACGATTAAATCCTGAATAATAGAAATGACGAACTAAAAGATAGATATCTTAATAGTTTACAAATCCAATGCTATGATAAGTGGAATAAACAAGAACCATAAGATAAACATTAAATGCATAAAACATTAGAAGATCACGTATAGCTAAATTCTCCTGTTACCGAAGTAACTGGAGCAGACAAAACCGTAGCCACTACTCGTGGGACTGGAACGAACATAGTCGTTATCAAACAGAACCGTAGCCACTACACATGGGACCGGATATAAACCGTTGCCATGGTCGGTACAGACAGAATCCAAACTGCAGTTGGCAAACAAGTTAAAGATTCTAAGCCGGATGATCAGTCCAATAAGGTAACCTAAGCTTAGTGGTGCCATTAGAGCAAAAGTTCGAAACCTCGAAGTAATGCAAATTCGTTCATAAAATACATTTCCAAAATCAATAAGAAAACTACTCCGAACAAATACATATCTCACATATCGATGAATCCAAGCGAAATAGATGAGTAGTCTTATCAATGTCCAAAAATGTGATAAACCATCCCAAAGTATTCAAATAGGTTTAAAAAGAATCCGGACAAAAACCTTTTCTAACATGGAATGAATGTATGATGATTCAACAGTCTAGTGCGGGTCGTCTTGATATACATTTGACCCCTTTATTGTCATTAATTAAAAGAAACTTGGTGCCACAGGAGATCCTTGACAATTACAAGGGATGAAATGTATATTGAGACTTGAAGGATTCCCCAAAGGGTTTGTTCCACATTCAAACCAATTTACATAATGGTCTCATGTTTTAAAAGAGCTGATTAGGCTTTAATATATATATATAGAAAGGTTGGGCTGAGTTGGACATGACTCTGGGCTTGAAATGGACCTGAGAAACACTCCAATAAGTCCCCTTAAAAATTGATTAAAGCCTCTTTGAATCAGGCCCAAATCGGTCCTTGAACCAAGCCCAAAACAGCCTCTAAATATGGCCCAAACAGTCCCTAAAACAGGCCCATACAGACCTTGAAATGTTCCCAGAAATCGGACCCTGAACAGGCCCCCAGGCTGGGCTGGGCTATCTCGAGCGACCCAAGGTCCGCTCGAGCGAAGCCCAGGCAGAGCCTGGGTCGCTCGAGCGGCCCACTGGGTCGCTCGAGCGGACTGGGCTCTGTCTAGTCCGACTCGTCTGGTTCTTTCTCCCCCTTTTTTCCATCTTTTTTAATCCTTTTTCATTCCTTTTCTTTCATACAAATTTCTAAGATCATTTGGACCCTTTCTTGACCTCTTCAACTCATCAAATCACCATTCACAATCAATCCAATTAATCTTACAAACACTTTTAAATCAAAGCTTTTTCCTCCCTTTTTTGAGCACAAACACTTTAACAAGAAGGAAGCTAAATTTCAAGATGTCCAAAGTGAAATCAAACCTTCAATACATTGAAAAACAATAACCTAGGTGGAAATCAAACATTACATTACTCCATTTGTCCAAAACAAATCCATGAAACATAAAGAGATTGGAACCTAGCATGAAACACCATAAAATGAAACAAAATAAATGAAATCATCATGTTAATTGAAAATCCACTTGCCTCTAGTCAAGATGAGAGAAATATCACTCCTCAAACAAGGCTCTAGGGTCTCAAGCTCCAAATCTACAAAAACCCCAAAAAATTTCCCAAAGAGAACCCTAAAAATCAATATTTGTAAATCTCCAAGGAAAGCTCTTGCATGTGGGATGAAAACACTCTAAATGAAGAGGAAAACAAAGATTTCAAGTTTGGAAAGCCATTGCTAACCTTGAAAAGATCAAACGAAGAAGAGAACCTTGCCCTAGCTCAAAACCTTTGAAAAAGGTTTCTTTGGAAAGCTTGGAAGATGAGGAAGAACCTTAGCAGATCAATCCTCCATGAAAACTCCAAGAGATGAGTGTTCCAGAGGAGAGAGAAAATGGTTGGGAGAGGGAAAACCCTTGCTCCAAAACGTGCAGGAAAAGGAAATGAAGGAGGAAGAAGAGAGCTCCTCTTCTTATAAGATGGGTTTTGTGGGCCCCGATCTTCACAAGACTAAAAATGACATTTACGGGCCCCGAATGAAAACGACGAAGAAGACAAAAACGATCAGCGAAATTTCTACTTTCCAAAAAGTATATTTTTGTCAATTTCTGAAATTTTCGAAATTTGGGTACAGATTTTGTGTGAAAGGTCAGTTTTCGCGATTTCTGATCATTAAATCCAATCGGCCAAAACATGAAAGTTGATAATCTAAATGAAGTGAGTCAAAATACATAAAAATTGGGATTTTACAAAAATCAAAGTTAAACTCCGCAGATTCACACACAACACACGGGCGCCCCGGCCCGCGTCAAACCTAAGTTAACGATTCTCGAAACTTCCCAAAGCCAATCAAACATTCTAATCTAGCTTAAGAAAATAAGCTAATCGTCCGCTAACCCCACTTATCAACTAATCATGGTTAAAAATATAATTAAATATTCCAAACCTGGGTCGGGGTCTGACACAATGTTACTTCCAAAAAACCAAATCTTGTCAGAATCAAACAAAAACTGCAA
Organism: Litsea cubeba; assembly: GCA_012931725.1. Taxonomy (NCBI): domain Eukaryota; kingdom Viridiplantae; phylum Streptophyta; class Magnoliopsida; order Laurales; family Lauraceae; genus Litsea; species Litsea cubeba. Next base: position 62,914,543 of record CM022952.1, on the reverse strand, counting down.
GATCCTTTAAGACTTCCAAGAGAGTACACATGAAGTTTCTGACCATTTCAAAATTATTTGGCCTAACTTCACTTCTCCAAACAACTGAATAGGAGCTCCCGGCGGTGACAGTGTCGAAAACATCAAATCTTTGATCAGAGCCTGTGGATAGTCTCAAAATACCTCCAAAAGGCTCCACGCCAAGTTTCAAGGCAAACCAACAACGTTTGACCCTACATCAACCCTCGAACAGCAGAATCAAGCCTCTCAGCGGCGAGAACCACCGAGGCCATTACTCATCAAACAGAGCACATGGCTGGCTTCAAAATGCTTACAAAGGGCTACACGTCAAGTTTCAGGTCATTTCGATGACATTTGACCAGACTTTCACTCTCGGAAACCAAATCAGGCCTCTCGGCGGCGAAGCTCCCCGAGACCATGGTTTCTAAATCAGAGCTAATGGATCATCTCAAAATGACTCCAATAGGCTCCTTGTCAAATCTCAAGTCAATCGGACATCGGTTGACTGCACATCAAGGCGCGACATCTTCCTCGCGATAGAATCAAATCTACTGGCGACAGGACCCCACATGACTTCAAAACTTAAACAAAAGCCTATGGTTGGTCTTATTTATTGCTCAGGAGGCATCACCATAAATCTCAGGTCATTCTGACATCATTTGGCCCAGTTTTGGCTTCTGACAGCAAAACGGCAGCCCTGCGCAACAAAGTCTTCAGCTTTCCCAGAAAATTGGAAACTTTGCACCCCAATTTGTAAGGATTCTCATCAAGTTCTGTATTGGGAAATTAGGCCAATAAATGTGCAAAAATGTCAAGAAAAATACAGAAGAAAAAAGAATCGAAAAAAGACGGACGAAATGGCCGAAAATCAGGGACCAAAGGGACCAGGTCCCCATGGTCGCCGGATTTCCGCCGAATGACCGTTTTCCGATCCCTTTTCGCATTTCGAGACTTCTGGCCCCTATGTTTTTCCAAAATTCTGACTTTCGAGGCACCAAATCCATCGATCTTCATCAACATCACAAGTCCGTCTCCGAGAGTATCAAATCATCATTGATCGCCAATCGGTAAACCAAGGAAGTGCACTTTCTGTCCGATCGATCAAGAAATCGACAAGACAAGTGTCACCGGCCCGCTGTCAGCAATCAATGTCTAAAGTTGCATGGTCATCAGATGTCGATCAGCATGAAGATCCATCGATGATCATAGCCAGAAGAATTCCAAAAGACGCAGCACGGCCCACGACTTTTCAATTGCCCAGGCGACCACTTAATGCTATTAATTGACCCGTTTATGGCAACTTATTGCGGTCATTAACTTGTTCTTTCGGACGGCCCAATCAGAATCAAGGAAAAAGGAGTAACAAACCAAACGTTTCATGACATTTAAACCTTGAAACTCCTCCCATGATGGTGATTAAAGGCAATTAAAAGCCTTAACTCTCCACTGGCCAATTAGAAGCCAAGAAAAAGGAATTACAAAATAAAGAAATAAATCTTGTAACTCCTCCCATTATGTGGCCTGAAAGCCCATGAACTCTCTTAAATGGCTACCAAAGGCCTATAAATAGGAGAGCATTCCAAAGAAATGAAGATCCAGAAAAATCCAAGCATCGATCTTGGAAATCCAGACAGAAAATCCGAGAGAAAGAAAAGAGAAAACTCTGCTGAAGTTCTGCATCGACCACTATTACAAGGTGACAAAAGTCCCTTGCGGGGCACCCCCCCTCCCCAAGGCTTTGCCTTCTCCTTATGTTTCCAACGGCTTAGACGTGGCTTTTCAACCCTTCTACTTAGCTTTTTATTGGACATCGGACCTTCTCTTGGTCTTTGTCCTCTAAAAATCTGAGGTTGAAGCCGAGCCAAGTGAATCAAGAGCATCCTCTGTTATCGTCTGCATGGATGATGTCGAAATCCACACATGGCTTACGACCGTCAATCTGAATGAGTCCCCCACAATCTCCTGAGAAGTTAGATTATCCTTTTCTTACTTTTCATTGTAGTTTGTATTTTTCTAAAGAGACAAAAAAAATCACAACTCTTGTCTTCCATTATTGATAAGAATTGTAAATCGGCTATAAATGCCAAAAGTCGCCTTTTACGGCAAAACAAATGAAATCACCTCTTATGGCATTTCAAAACCATGTCTCTTTTCTTAAATATATGTGCAATGAAAACTCGAAAAAAGTTGATTTTCTTTTCTACTTGTGAAGGTCGATCTCCGGATCACCATTTGCAATTCAAGTAGAGTAGAAAATCTGACACGCTCATACAAAAAATGTTGATGCTCGTTTTTGCCCTCCGGGTGCGAAAGGGTTGGATCAAATGGACTCTCACGTCCGCCAACCTCGGTAGCGCCTAGCACAAAATGCATGTCCATCACCCCTCACTATTGTATGTTTAGGACTCTTGTGTCATGCACCACTCAGCTGTAAACGCCCAGCACACTTGGGGCATCATTTGTGTAAGGACTTTAGATTGAACGTCTGCGTAGTGTGACTTTTTGCATTTTAGATGGATGTACACCATCAGATACCCGTTCTGAAGAAGTATGAAGCTTTGTTTTGTTTTATAGGGTATCATCTGATTGCTTGCCGTGTTTTTATCTCGTGCTCACTGCTTACTCTACCACGACTCTCATGTTGAGCCTAGAGGGTCATGTGAAACTATCCCATGGTGATTAACTTTTATGGACTGCCTATTTGTTAGATGTTCTGTTAATCTGTTTATGATTCGAATGCTATGCATTTCGTATGATCTTGTCTATCGTCTACTCTAATTCGTTCTACATATCTATTGATGTTTTATATATATTGCTAGCCAACCTTTGTGTCTGATGATGTTACTATTAGTGGATAGATACCGAGTCTACCTATTACGAGGAAGAAACGACTGAGGAAGTTCAGGCAGATCAGCTTGATGACTCCTTAGAGTATAGTACGGACGGCATTGTATAGCCGTAACGACTCCGTACGAGAGAGCCTTTATGTTATACAGTTTCATCGTCTGGTTTCTTTATGTTTTGATTAGGCCTAAGTTTTATCGTGGCCTTGTTAATGTAATTACTACTTTTGTTAATAGTCCCAAACTTGAACTCTAGTTATGATATTCAATTTTTGCTCTAAACTATACATCTTTTAGATACCATTTGTAATTATGAAGCTTCCACTATTTGTTAATTATATTTGAGGAAATGTTTATACCTCACAGCGGTCTTCGATCCAAATGGGACATGATTAGGGCCAGGTTGCATTTGATTAAGGTTGGAAAAGTTTTAATTGGCCCTAATCTCACGCATAACCCCAGTTTACATTTTGGGGGCATGACAGTTATAGCATTGGTTGGTTATTGCTGCTTCTCTATTACATGACATGACAAGTGAGGTTGTGGACAAAGCTTAACCACATCTCTCCCTCATATCCTATCTACCCATGTCTTTCGTTATATTCTCTTTGCTTTCTCCCTGGTGTTGTTGGAGAAGATGACGGTGAATATGCACAGTCGACAATGGAACAATGCCGGCGAAGTATGCGTTTGTGTCGGAGAATGTGAACGCAAAGGAGATGATCAGATGGACTTTCACCACTGTAGAACTTTTAAATGGGTAGTGTAATTACGATGGGTGAGATTAAGATGGGACATGGAGTGGGAAATTTAAACCACACATGAAACATTATCACCACAGTTAAAATTCAAATGGCTTCAGTTAAGGGAATGGAGGTTTAGGGCGAGAAATTAAGTGGAGATGGAAAAAGAGGAGGGAGAAGAAAAAGAAAGAGGAGGGAGAAGAGAAAGAAAGAAGAGAAAGGATAAGACACAAGCAACGATATCATTGCTGAACTCTGAAAAAAGCAACGATATCGTCGCTTGGTCAAAAAGGCAAAAAAGGGAAGTTAAAACTGGTAGGATGGCCTTTTTTGTACAGCTGGAACTATGAGGTCCTTTTTCATGCATGGGCCATCTAAGAGGTTTTTTTTTTGTAAAATCCTCTATTTTTATGTGCATTTTGAGAAGAAATACAATTTTGAAGTGGATCAATCCAAATTGATAACAAAAATCTCCTAATTCTTGTTTTTCAATTTTTTTTTTTGTTTTTATAGGCCAATTTCAATATTATGATACTGCATATTAATATTCCAACCAGGGGCAGACCCAGGATTTCATCTTGGGGTTGGGGGATGCAAACTTAAATAAATATTTTTTAACAAATAAAGATAGCTAATATTTTTTTTGGACATATCTCTAAGTTCAAGCATATATAGTGCACAAATTAATAAAGAAATAAAATAAACAAAATAAAGTGGGTGGGACATCTCCTCATAAAGAAGACAAATAATTGAATAAAGTATAATAAAAGGACAAATGGGGCGGTGGCATTTGCACAAAAAGACAATAGGGCAGCAAACACAAACCACTTGTAACATGCAATTGTAAATATAAAATGTGGAAGAAAAGAAAAATCACAAAAAGCAAATGGTAGAAACTTCACTGCAAAGCTGCAGCACAGGCGCATAGCAAGCTGATCAGATCAGGCCGAGTCGCGGGTCGTGGAGCACGCTGGCAGGAAGTCAAGCAAGCTGGTGGGCAGCGGAGCTGTCACGGCTGATGAGAATGCAAAATGTTATATTTTTCTCCATTAATGTTTAGTCCTTTATACTTATTTGATGCCTAAATGTACTCACTATTCTTATATTTTGCTTTAGGATACAAATGGAGGTGCTGTGTGCAAAACAAAGCTAATTGAGTGATTCTTGACAGTTTTGACATCGCTTCGTAATTTGGGCATAACTCTCTCCTCCGAACTCCAATTGAGATGATTCAAGATGCTATGGAACGCCAAGAAAAAGATCTACAACTTTTATGTTTTATGTTTTGAGATATTCTTGCTGAATCAAGAAGTTTCTAGATCTGATTTATAAGAGAAGTATTCATATTTGATGCTAAATGGATGAAGAATCAAGCAGAAGGGCATTGTGGTAAATTTGATGAAATCAGGAGTTTCCCGAAACATATCCAATATTGGGCTCATATTGTCCGGAACGAAAAATGATGCAACTTTAATTCTTGGTTCGAGCCCAACAGAAGCCCGAGTGAGAAGATATGGTCAAGAAGAAGATTTTGACTAGGTTAGAATTTAATTTATTATTTTATTCCATCTACAATCCCACCTCACTTCAAATTCTCTCACACTTTGTACGGTGCATTCCATCTCCAAACGATTTCTTTCTATTATCTCTTTCATCTCTCATTCTCTCCTACTTTATCTCTTCTTCATTCTTTTTCTCTCCAATCACATGGGTCCACATCACCTAACTTCTCTTCTCTCTCTAATCAAACTC